>JBBMOI010000004.1:562500-925000 GCA_038088405.1 Porites divaricata
GGGGAAGGGGGAGGGGGGAGGGGTGGAGGCGGAAGAGGAGAGGGGGAAGGGGGAGGAAGAGGTGGAAGGGGAGAGGGGGAAGGGGGGGAGGGGGGTGGTGCGTATGTCCCTAGAATGAATTTTAAAACCAGTCTTTTCGCAGATTGAGGAGGAGACAAAGGAAGCCTAATAGTATTTCTCTATTGTATTTGCAATTGCCCTCGTCGCTATTGCAGCTTCAATCTATCTTAAAGTCGTTTGTCTCCATGTTATTGGTGTTACATCACTGTTTCAAGTCCATGTCACATTCTGAAATTGCAACCCTAATGTCGTCTCATGAGAGGCAGGCTAGAAATTTACAACGTGAAACACAAATACAATTGCAAAAATATTATTATGCAATCCCCAGAGTAGTTTTCAAGGATAACTTTCATGATATGCGAGGGATTTAGCCAGATTGTTTATGGCCAAAAACCGCCACCCTTATAACAGTCTACATCCAAACTGAAAGTACGGTAAGAACTATTCAAAGATAACCCCCTGACACTGCATGACCAAAATCTAATTTCTCCTCATAGCAATACTACTCAATGAATCATAGCGGTTGTGAGAGAAAGGGAATGATCAACAAGACTATAAAAGGTCTTCATGGATAAACAAATTCTCATTGTTAGCATAATACAAAGTGTAAGGAAACTGTGTGGCGAAATGCATGCTGATTTCAGGGTTTTAAGGGTTAAAGAGTGATGTACCTCTCATAAGTTCTTAAAAGTCAGCAAAACGAACTTCAATGCATAACGTCGTGCAGGGACCAAGCGAGCGATGAAAGGATATTTAGAAAGCAAGAGAGAATCTCTTGTAGAAATTCTATACCTTCCCACGAAGTGTCAGTGGTTCAGCTTCACTTTGTGTCAGCACTTACCTGTTTTCTGTTGCATCTGGAGATTCATTTACTTTCTTCTGTATAGTATCTGTCGCCCACTGGAATCCTTGAGCTGCAAGTTCATGTCTGCAAATGAAATGAACACATCAGCAACTGTTCTCCTCTCCCTTAGTCAAGCGCCTCCTTCCCTGTAGGGGAGGGGCGGGTGGGATGGATACTCCTTATCATGGATGCATTGGGGACTTTCTGCCCAGAGGAGGTAACTTCTCAGGCTAGAGGTATGTATCTCCAAAGAAGGGCACTTCACAATTAATTGAGGTTTAGAAAACGTGGTAACATTTTAAACAAATCTTAAACAGTATTAGTATTTCCTACCAAGGCCCACTCTTTCGGAACTCTTTAAACAAACATTTAATTTCCATGACTAGTCTTGATAATTTTAAATTTTTCCTTAAATGTGAACTTTTATCGAAATATTCTACTTAAAATTTGTAAGTAATTTTTGTATGTGATTAAGTTGTATTCTTCTTTTTTCCTGTATCCTAGTTTATACAGTAACTGTAGTTTATGTTGTAAAATCGTGTCATCTTTTTCCGAATGTTATGTGATTGTTTACTTAAACTAATCTAGGGGGGAGCCTAGAACCCATACATATAAGCCCCAGGCTCCCAGTTCAGGCTTCCCCATCACTACCATTTTCTATATTATTCAAAATAATATATGTAACCTGTAAAGTGACAAAACAAAATAATCGATCAATCAATAAAAACTTTATACACAGTTTGATCAACTCACTTGTCTTGGTGAGCGCATGCTATGGAAAGCTTGAGGGATACTTCAACTACTCCATCATCATCCTAATAATGCAAAGAAAAACATTTTATGAGAATTCTTTATAACAATCATCATCCCATTTAAAACCCTGACTGACCTTGGGGATCTCCGATGATAAAAGATCTTGTAGTAGCAGGCGAAAATAGTGCTCTGCCTAAAAATTGCAAGGAAAATGTAATATAAGTTTAAAACAGAAAAACAATTGATCAAACATACAACCATTATTAGTTTATGTACATTATGTATAAGTCCTGCCGAATTTAATGAGTGCCCTTAAATGTTAGCAAAGACCCAAAGGAGTACGCTGTATAAAACCTTTGATCATTAAAATTCCTGTATGCTTGGTACCATGATACCAGTAGATTAAAATGTAATTATTAGTATAACTGAAAAAAAGTGCTATAAATGGTTCAAAAGTTTTCGGTTTTGCCCTTCTTCTGTGGGAAGCCAAGTGGTGCTCATTGTTAGAAGTTATGCACAATAAAAAATTTCAAAGTGTGCATGCAACCTAAAGGTACTTGCCTGCGTGCAGAAGTCTCCTATTTCCTTTATTGCACACGGAAAAGGGACGTCTGCGTAACGCCGTCGCTAATCGTGTTCCAGTGTCCCGCTGGCAGGGTATTCTATTTTGCATAAATTGTGAAATAATATTCGGTTAGAAATAAGAGTTGACAGGCCAAACACAACATCATGAGGTTGTAATAATGCAAAACTTGACCTTGAGAGTCTGCTTGAACAGAGGTTTTTCTTCTTTTCTCTCTCACGCGAAGGTTACTAGCACTACACAGTGCATGTAGCATTCTAAACTTTGACTGAGTAAATCTCGTTTTCCCCGCACTAAGTCTTACATTTAGAGGTCATGAAGCAGGTTTGTGACATGCATACTGAGTAATCATTTCTTGTGGTTTATTCTTCTGTGGGTGTTTCTGATAGGATTTGACTTCAGATGCAGTTGTAAAGTGTTTAAATTTTCTTTGACCTCTGTTTGTTACGGCTAAAGAAAGACGTTAGTTTCTTTGGCTTTCTCCGAAATGCCTGCCTGGTGCGAAGTCCACGCCGCTTTTGTAGTTTTCTCAGACACTGTTTACAAATATGATGTGACGGGTCATGCACTGTAAATTGTAAAGAAATAATTTCCTCGTACACGTTAAATTTTCTGCGGCCTCGCACAAGATTTCGAACGGTCTGCACACAATGGCACATGTTTTGATTTGTTTTGGCAGGAAAACCCCGATTACATAAATCACCGCATACATTATCAGACAAGATTCGATAACAACCAATCAGCGTTAAGTCAAACAATGCTCACTGTGTGTCAGCCTATCACAGCAAGTTCCCAAGATCTTGGGAACCCAGCAGGACGCTGGAACACGATTAGCGATGGCGTTACGCAGAGGTTTCTTTTCCGCGTGTAACAAAGGAAATAGGAGACGTCTGCAAGCAGGCAACAAAGGTACAGGAAGTCAGATTTTTGGCCGCATGGTTGATTAGTGGAAAATATGGCCATCTCAACAAAAGCATTATCAAAAAATGCTTTGTTTGTAATATCAAAACTAAAATGTAACTTAAAATTGAAACCAAAAAAAAAAAAGAGATGAGGTGAAACCCACACTTAAAACCTTCTAGAGAAATGGAGATAGATTCTTAAAACAATGATGAACCTAAAAATATGTCGGAAATATTACAATATTTGGAAGGCAAGCGGGTATCAGTTTTGATACTAATATCAGTAGTCAACAGGTTTAAAACCAAACATGTGTTACATCTCCAGTCAGTACATTTACCTCACTCCATTTTTGAAGTTGGAATGACAAATTTGCCAACTATAATTTAAAGAAAAAAATACATTAACATGTGTATGAATCGACAAGAAATGAACAAGTGTCTATTGAGAGTCGCAGTTGACGTGCAGAGACAAGGTTTGTTAAAAGGGTATGCACAGGCCATGCAACAGGTGGGTATCTTTAAGAATCCTTAATATGATAGTGTAGGTTCCTACCTAGGATCCTGGGTGATCCTAGAAAGATTCTCTAGAATCCTAAAGCATTCTTGACATGTTCGCAGACAAGATCCTTTGGAATCCTAAAAATCATTGACATGATCATGTAGGTTCCTGTCTAGGATCCCTGACAATCCTAGACAAGATCCTTTGCAATCCTAAAAGATCTTTGACATGATCTTGTAGGTTTCTACAGAGGATCATCTGATGATCCTAGACAAGATCCTATGGACTCCTAATCAATTCTAGACAAGATCCTACGGGATGCTAGACAAGATCCTATGGACTCCTAATCTAAGAATTTAGTTAAGAAATAAACAAGTGTTTATTGAGGATTGAGGCAGTTGAGATGCACAGGCAAGGTTTGTGAAAGATCCTACAGGATCCTAGACAAGCTAGATCCTATGGAATCCTATTGACTTATGGACAAGATCCTATAGGATCCTTGAGAAGATCCTATTGTATCCTAGTCAATTCTGGACAAGATCCTATACGATCCTCGACAAGACCCTATGGAATCCTAATCAATAGAATCTTACCTGATCCAGCACATATCTCAAATATTTCTGTGTTCTAATTTTGTCCTTTTTTTCTTGTTCAGTTGATTCTGGTTGGTTGTTTTTGGTTCTCTCAAAATATCCATGTAGAAGTTTTAGAGCTTCTTTTAATAACTTGATTGACTGATCCCTGTCTCCTTCCATATCTTTTTTCTAAAAAAAAAAAAGAAAAAAAAAAAGAGAAACAAGAATAAGAAAGGATAACTATCTTGAAAAATCATAGACTACGAGTAGTCCCCCATTTTTCCTCAGGGATAGAATAGCGAGTGAAATGCGAGCGCGAGTGTCGCTTTTCGCTCGCTCTACTATCCCTGAGGAAAAATGGGGGACTACTCGTAGTCTAGAAAAATCAGTGATACTGTAATATCCAATGACATTTCATAGTTCTCGTGATGCCATTACAGACCTTTGGATTCTAAGGCAAGGACACCTATGAGTACAAGATTTTCTTGATACTAAGCACTGCATGCACGTGAAGGCGTGTCACTTTGACAGGAAAATGTGAGAGCCATCGCCATTCTACTACAAGTTTTTGCAAGAATGTCAGGGTAGTGGAAAAAGTTTTCAAATGTTAGAGCTTTTGTCTTTTTCCACCCAAGAGAAGGCTTACCCTCCTTCAATAAAGTCTGTCCAGATTAAACTAAATAAAATTTGTTTGTACTCTAAGTATACAAAAGTAATGACTATAAATATGTGAAATCGTTCTATTGCAATTGCCAATAAATGGCTTTACAACAAGACGGCATCCATTTTGTCCTTTGTTCTAAACAGGGTATGTATTCTAGGACATTTTTGTGCTAAACACGGGCAGATTTTCAAATCCCCAGCAGCTCATGCACCTTCACCCACATGATTTATTGTTGGAGTACCCCCCTCTCCCCCGGGGTTTTTGGACAGCCAACATTCCAGGAAGTTATTGGGAGACTCATCTTTAAAGTTCAGAATTGTTAATAAAACTTGTGTAAGCACCAAAAAAATATTGTGTCATATACACTTTAAAAGTCAAATCTCTTCTCGTCCTCAAATCTAAAGGTCTGTATTTACAAGTTCATGCAGTCATCCATATGCAGAGCCTAACACTCCAACAACTTAACTGCTGTATTACAGAGTAGTGAGATAAATAAATGCAATAATTGTACCTTTGCCATCTTTAGCTTGTACTCCAGTTCAGGGGGTTTATTTTTACCATACTTCATTTTGTTATATTCTGTAGCAATGAACACAAGTACACCACCAATGCCTATATTATTTAAAAAATAATGAAGCTTGGTCATAAATGCAATATAGGTACAAACGCCTACAAGATAAGACATTTCTCTATTATTAATCCCACAGGATACTTGACTAGATCCTGTAGGATCTTGCTCAGGATCCTGGATGATCCTAGACAAGATCTTGTTCAAAGATTCTGATCAAGATCCTTCAGGATCCTGTTCAAGGTTCTACATGTACAGGACTCTATAGAATTCTGTGGAGTAATAGACTGAATCCTTTCCAGTCAAGTTCCTACTGACATTGACTGCTCCGTAAAATACAGCTAACTGATTAAATCACTTTAATAACTACATATGTCTGTTAGACGACATGTTGTCACTGCTAAGATCCCATCTTTCTCACTTAAAGTGAAGTATTTATATATATATACTAGCAGTAGACGTTGGCTGGGAAATGCGGGAAAAGATGTGATTGATGAAAACTGCTTTCATAATAATTGTGTAAGCACTTTTAATTTAGTTCCAGTGTCAACAAAAGGATATCACTGTCAATCATGAAAAATAGACTGGATTGACAAACTTCTACGCATGCAGCGATACACAGTGCCGGTACCATGAAAAAAGCTGACCTTTCAGCAGGGTGAAAAAAGCTGACCTTGCAGCATTGTGAAAAAAAGCTGACCATTCACATGCCATGCATATTAGTTTTGGAAGAACACGGAATCTCAAGAATGTGAACAGGTTGAGCAAAATCTTGTATACAGTTCATAAAGTGCCGCTGACAAGTCAAGATTAGGCTGCAGACTCCTCTTGTCACCCGCAGGAATCATATGCAGTGTTCTGCTCAAGATCCCAGGCAAGATGGTATAGAGTCCTACCTATAAAAGATCCCAGACAAGATCTTACAGAATCATAAAGGATTGTGAATATGATGTTGTACAATCTTGCTCAGGATCCCGGAAAATCCTGGATAAGATTATTATCACTCTCTCCTCACCCTCCCTTCCCCTGTTACCACACAATAATTACAGGAAGGCACAGCACTCTGGCAGCACAAAGTTAGGCAAAATCCCGGGGGGGGGGGGGGGGGGACTCCCATATGAAACAGATGGGGATGCTCGTCGGAAATTTTGGATTTAACCCCTAAAGGAGACCAGTCTGGGCGTAGGTTAAGCAAATTTTGACCCCTAAAAGAGACCGCTTAAAAACACATAAATACAACATGCAATGAGTTTTAATGATATTTATAATCACAGAGGTAATACAGTAAACAAAAATAGTTAAAATTTGACTTCTGTTTCTCTTCGCGTAATTCTGTGTTTCTTCGCGGAACCCTAGATGAGACCTCGGCAGCATAAAGTATTGGCGCTTTGCCCGGAACACCCTTAGCAAGACCAAAATCCAAAATTTACACCCCTAAGCGAGACGACGAGCATCCCTGTCTGTTTCATATGGGAGTCCCCCTCCCTCCGGGGGCAAAATTCCTTAACTGGACCCCCAGGAACAAGCCATAGTGTCCACAAAGTTTGAAGAGTTGTGTCCCTGTTACTAGAGGTAGGAAATACATGAAGCTTAGTAACTTTTGGATGAAGAAATGTCCAGTATTAAAGAGGTGTCTGTGCAGTTACCAGTAGTTTGCAATCACACAACATGTGGCCATGCATGTTGGTCGTCAATAGATACAATTTCTTTTTGCAGAGTTTCCTTGATAATATTTTATTTCCCAGCAGAGAGAAACCCATTTGTTCTTGACTATGAACATGACTGCCCTGACGTCACATGGGAACCAGGTATTCCAGAGGAGAATTTCAAATGAGGTGTCTCATGTTATCTCCCCCCCCCCCCCTCCCCCACCCCACCCAAATTCGACATCTCTGCATTTTGACCTCCTTCTTTTAAAACTTGTTTAACCTTTACAAGTTGAATTTCACGAATTGTAGATTCTCACCAACTATAAGAATAGCCCATAGCTCATCAGGTATAGTTCTTCGTATCCGTTTAAATCGGCTATCTTGTGCTAAATTCAAACACTGTACAACTGTTGGAAACCGCCGCCCCTTAGAAGCACATGTCACAGCTGATCCTGGAACGAGGCCTTGACATGAATACAGTCCAGAATTGGGTCTATGTACACCGTACGTTGCAAGATATCTGCTACTTAAAATACGCCTGCTACTCTCAGCTAAAAATTTCCAATATCTGTTAAACCGATGCATGGCAAAATCAATACAACTTGCAGTTCAAACTTTTCCCTCCCGGTCCGCCATTTTGGTTGGTTACAAAGCCCTGAAGGCTAGGCTACATAGTGAATCTCATGAGAGCGCGGGAACTTCGTATTTTATGCATTCTAAATTTCTTTCATCAACGTCTCGTTGATTTCAGCGTCGATTTCTCGTTCATCTGTTAGTTTAATTCAACTATAAAAAGGAATTCCTAAAGATGATTGGATGGCAGAATACGAGGAATGCTTTAGGAAAGCTCGAAGAATTGTTGACCTGTAAAATTTGGTGGGTATTCCCTGCATAAGGATTTGTTTATTTTCAGCTCCGGTAACAGCTGAATATCTGTTCTAACGGAAACGATGAGCCTTTTTCAAATGATTTTTCCCCTTTGGTACTTTTATTTGACATTTAGTGCTAATTTGGTGTCTGATCCTTGTTCGCTTGAGGCTTGCGATCACATCTTCTGTCGGTAAGTTTGTTGTGCAAGTTAAGCTTACAAATGCTTCAGTGACATAAGCTTAAAATTCTGTTGTGAACTAAACAATAAAATTCTGATTTTTGTACCCTGCTCATTTACGTGATCAAGCCTAAGAGCATTTAATGACCCGTAAATTGATTTGTGTGGGCATACCGTACACTTTTTCAATAATCTCCACGGATTTAACATTTTACGTTCACCCCTCCCCCCGACCTCATGGTGCAACAAGAATCTCTTCACGTTGGGTGCATTTAATTTCTTTGAGGTAATCCGGATCAGGATCAGTGATCTGAGATCACACGGATCATGGTACATCAAATGAACCGATGAATCCACTCTGGACAAGGATTCATCGGTTCATTTGATCTGCAATTATCCAAGTGATCCGGATCATTGATCCTGATCTGGGTCATCTCAAAGGAATGCACCCGTAGATTTCCCAGTAGAGTCTATGGGTGTGTTTCTTTGGGATGATCCAGATCATGATTAGTGATCTGAGATCACTCACATCTTGGTGCATCAAATGAAGTAATGAATCCTTTCCCAGGGTAGATTCATTGGTTCCTTTGATGTGCTATGTAGTGCATCAGTGTACATGTATGATCCAATCACTGATCCTGATCCGGATTATCCCAATGGATCCCACCCTATTTGTTTTGGTTTTTTATTTTTCTTTATTTTACAGTAACTGTATTAAAAAGCTGGTTGGTGCAGATTCAAAATGCCCAGAATGTGGAGCCTTTGCTTGGGTAAAGGACATGAAAACAAATCGTCAACTTGCAAATACTGTCAACATGTGTGCGAAGATCAGAATGCTAGTTGGATCTGATGATGATAGTGACATCAATAAGAACAAGGCACATGCAAGTAATGATAATAAAAGGCCTTGCTTTCAAATAACTGATTACAACTTCAGTTAAATAATAAATAATATTGTTTTGTTCCTGATTTTTATTCAGAACAATCACTGTAGGTGATGGTCATGGGAGAGGGGGGAGGGGGGAGTTGGTGGGGAGGGAGAGGTTTGTGCCACTGTGAGAGGTATTGTGTCAAGCGGTTTAGTCTGGGATTGGGTGCAGAAATCAGTGGAATTTGGAAGAACAGAGTGTCATATATTGAACATTAATAATTAAGTTTTGGTTCCCAGTGGAGGATACTTACAGCTGTATTGAGTTGAGAAAATGTATCTGAAAGTCATACCATAATTATTGGTATATGCTAAGAGTTACAGAGTTCCAGCGTCACACCCCTACCCAAATACAGAACCCCCAAGGCTGCAGACATGCTTCACAATCCGCAGTTAGTGATTACATATTTCAGACATGAAAATGAGTTTTTTATACAACATGTGCTCTGGTCCTTCCAGCTCATAAACTTTTTAGTTACTTAAAAGACTTCAAATTATCTCTCTTCACCTAACAACAAATTCATGATCTTCCTTCTTAAAGCAACAGTGTGGGAAGAAACACAAGCAACAGATGATCAAGGGAGTGACTCCTATCAGTTCTCATCACCAGAAGAAACTGCAGCAAAGTCAATTAACTGTGATGTTGCTCCACAGGAAAACTCCATTTGCAACGGAGGGGTTTTTAATAAAACTGCCATGAAGACTTATGGTAAAACAAAGAAAGGAAGACTGGAAAAGTACAGGCAAAACAACTCCGAGGATTGTTCAGAGAAACATGTTGACACCAATGCTGTTGGAAACAAGCTGGAACAAAGTGGTCAGACGGTTTTGACATATAAGGGTGGGAAACCTTTGAAAGGCAAGAGAGGAAACTCTGTTTTACTAAAGGGAAATGAAACAGTCTTGAGTGATACAAAGGTACCTGAGAGAGTGCAAGCCAAAGAGAAGTGCTTTGGGAGAAAACTGAAAAAGAAAATTGTGAAAGGGACAGTCTCATCTGTTGCAGTATCATCTTGTAATGATGAAGAGATTGAAGATGCAAAGGAAATTGAGAAGCAGTTGATAGACAGTGCAGACAACTTACAGTTTGGAGTAAATAATGACGATAGCAATGTTGAGATGGAAGAATATCCTGATACAGAAGGCTTCACACAGGTTAAATCAAGAGATGAATGCAAGGAGAGTATAGCACTAGAGGCCAACACAGGACCTTTAGATGAAGGTGAATTACTGTAGCTGTGGCATTGCAATAAGCATATTAGCATGCGGTTCGCTTCAGCACCTGGGAAATCACTGCAAAATTGTGTTACCATGAAATGTTCTAAATATCTCATTAAAGTTTTTATAGCAGACAGCTGTATCGTTTTGAGCAGGTGCCTGCCTTAACCCTTAAAGCACTTCTCTCTTTTCCTTTTTTTCAGTTGAAGGGACTCCCGAAGATGTTAGGAGCATTCTAAGAACAAGAGCTCAGAGAAGAAAGTTACATGGACAGCAAGTGGGAATGCCACCCAAGGCAAAACCTCAGAAGGAGCAAGTAACATTCAGTGATTTAGGAAATAAACAGAAGGGCAGTAGAGAAAAGACAACTAACCATAACACAGTAACCCCTGTCAAACGAGGCAAGTGCAATGACCTCAAAGTCATCTTTTATTGCAGTGAATAGACAGTGTACATGGAATGAGGCACTAACATACGTGGGTCTATTTTATGCCAATTGCACCCTTGGAAACAAAAGGCAATTTGTAGGGAAAAATTTGTCACATCACTTGAGGGTATTTTTTCCAGGCACCCTTTCTTAATGCTTTGTTAGACAGTAACATTTCTAGAAAACTTGATAGTTACTTGAACAATACCGGCTGTTGAAAAGGAGACATTAAAGAGTTTGACATTATTGATTTGTAAAAAAGTTCCCTTACCTTTTTTCCACCCCTGCCATTTTTCCTGATGTTTTCCTCAGTTTCAGTGTATACAGTCATGGTGAAAAATGATGTTAAAAGAAAAATTCCTGTTCTATTTTTTTATTGATCTAGCAGATACAGGGAGAAACAAGAGGAAGCTTCCAGAACAGAATTTCTGCAGCTCACAGAGTTCTATCTCCTGTTCTCCAGGCACAAAGAGAAATAAACGAGGAGAAACACCATTGCAAGTGGCAACCATAAAGGTACATATATTCAACAACACATACTGCATTGTTTAGTGGAGGCTGGGTACCTGACATGTCGAGGGACTTGCACTTTTGGCACAAAAAAATACAGTCGAACCTCCACTAACTGCCAGCTGTCTATAATGGCTGCTTTTTTTGTCCTGGCAGACAGCCATACATTGACCCTTGTTTAAACTTCTCTACAATGGCCACCTCTCTACAACAGCAATGGTCACTACAGTGCGTCTCCAACTGCCAAAACAACATCTCAACAATGGCCAGTTTTTTCAATGACTGACAAAAAAGTTAGGAATGGTCAAGAAATTTGATCCACATGGCATCTCTATGATTAATTAATTGCAGCAATCATATTCTTCTGTACCCAAGGTGAACATCGTGGAGAGGTTCAACTGAATTATATTAAATAATAAATTTTATTCAATTCCAACCTTGGAGGTTACATGTAGCATCATGCAATGACAGGCTCTGACACAACATCTACATGCCATATAAAAAGTGCTTTGAATTTGAGACCACTTATCAGACTCCTTGGTTTATTTCTGTCTGGTAACCAAAGCATCCTTTTTGCTTTCTCAGGGCTGTCTGGAAACTGTGAAAAAATTACTTGGAGAAGGGGCAGATCCTAACACCAAAGATCACGCTGGCTGGACTCCTTTGGTAAGTGATTCATTGACAGTAGACAGTCAAGAGTTTTTTTCAACCAGGTTTCATACAGAGAATTCTTGGAAAATCTGGAAATTTGCAAAGCAATTTTCAGAGATAAAGTCTGGAAAAATTGTAAAAAGTCTGGAAATTTTTTTCAAAGCTATGTTGTAGTTAATGATTATTTTATCTCAGGTAATTTTTTTGTTTTGGTTTTGGGTATGGTAATGTATGCGAATGAGGTAAAAACAAAAGAAAAATAAAAATTACCTGACACAAAATTAACTGCAACAGCTACAAAAAGTGCTTAATGAGTGAATTTTTTCCTGTGGTCACATCCCATTCAATCTTGCTCGTAGCCAAGACATTCAATCACAGAATGAAAAGTTTCAGAACTCTCTTATATGTCCACATTCCATTGTGGTAACTGTACCTTAGAGTGCTGTGCATCATGAAAAAAGCTTGGTTCCTGCATTTTTCAAGGTCCCTGTTAATCGCCTATTTGGTAACATACATTGTAATGATTCTGGAAAAAGTCTTGAATTTTAGATTCAAACCTGTTAAACTCAAGTTACCATTGAATCAATCAATTTATTGAGTTACATCACAGTCTTTCATAACATTTTAGCATGAAGCCTGTAACCATGGTTACCTAGCCATAGCTGAACTGCTATTGGACTATGGTGCCATGATTGACATTCCTGGAGGTTTTGATCATGACACGCCCTTGCATGACGCTGTCACCAATGGTAGACTGGAGATAGCAAGACTTTTACTCTCAAGAGGAGCTCCTCTTGATGTTAGGTGAGAAAACTGGGATTTTTAGAGCTTACACCCTGCTGGCCTATGTGCAGACTTCTCCTACATGTATTTTCTTTGTTGCTGTCAGAAAAGGTGTCTGCAAAATGCCGTCACTAATCATGTTCCAACCTCATTCTCAGGGTATTCAACTTTGAATAAAACTACTGTCTAAGCCTTGGTTGAATGGAGACAACAGGGTCTTTCATAGCCTGCGAAGCGCAGACACATTTCCGGACGTCGCTTCTCTCCATCTGAAAAATTGGAGGGAGAGAAGCGACGACCGGAAATGTGTCTGTGCTTCGCAGGTTAGGTCTTTAAGAGCGCATAATACATTAGAACATTCCTTGAATACTTCTTTTGAGGGAGAGATGTTGCAAAAGAAATATGCAATGTAGGAGACATCTGCAATAGGTTATAATTCTCTGTTATACTATAACTCTCTTATAATATTACTAACCTCTTCCAGTGGACATGTACAACCCTCAATTCCTTCATCAAAGACAGTTCTTTTGGTCCCAAAAAATGTAGACTTCATAAAACAGGCACTTGAGTACTTTGCTTTAATAGAGGTTCGACTCGAAAACATACATGCGTTCTTTCTTTAGGCTCCCACCTTTCTTAACTCCTCGCACTCTACGGATGAAGCTTATTTTAAAAGTTTTTATGAGTAAGGCTAAATATCTAGACTAGACCAAAATTACAAGGGTTACTTCTGTGGCTGGTATCAATGCATGTAACCATATGCTGTATATTTTTGTCTCTTCTACATGTACTGTAATACGTTACAAAGAAATAAAAGGGGCCTCCTTCCCATAGACTATGCAGCAACTGGGGAGATGAAGTCCATATTGTCCACGACAGCACCTCTGAAGGACAGTGGATCCTCAAATCAGATGAACCCAGTATCTCTGGGTACAAAGGCTAGTATTACAATGATTTTTATCTTTTATGCTTTTTTTATGCTATCGTATGCTAAAAGCTTCAGAAAAAATACCATGGATATTTTACTTCTGAATATTCTGATATCTAACCACCAGAAGTTCATTACTAAACGTTTCTTTCTGTTATTAAAAAAACCGACACACGCTAGAAATTAGCCATGCGCGCGACTGGGAATGGGTCTTGCGACTTCGCTGGTCGTCGCTCTCTTGTTCACGCGTGCCGTTTTGTCCCTTTTTGAGTTAAAGTGGCGTCATCGGCGTTACGCGCGCTCACGTGAGACGATTTTCCCGGAACTCTCTCTCCAAAAGAAGTGGGAAAAAAGTGCTTGCTTTTTGTGACCTTCTTTAAACATGCCAAAATCAAGCATTAATGGATATGGTTTTAAGCGCAACAGTAGGGCGGATGGGGAAGTTTACCGTTCAATTCCTGTTTTAGGTGACTATGCTGGGACATTTATTCATTTATTAAGGATATTTCTTCTTTTTACGTGTACCTGTAGTGTTCACAAGATTCTCCTAAAGTTCTCCTGGCAACTGGTCTTAGTTCAGGGCAAAAGGTAACGCAACATCACAGCTAATGATAAACGTTTTGAACATGGTAGTTGACTACCTGTTATAGAGACAAACTACAGCTGTTAACGGATATCCATGGTGAAAAGAAAAATGGGGTTTTTCATTTTTTAGTGGAAACAATTGTGTTGTGCAGAAGGTATAGTGTTAATATAATGAGAACTTTGCCAGAAATATCTCTACAATGCCAACCTGAGAAGGACGTTCAAAGGCCACTCAAACCCGGCCTTCTACAAACCACTTGTATACATGCAAGGGTATATTGCCAAAGACTTTTAACTTCCTTAATACAAGAATCACAACTATTTATAGTTACGGTAAGGTTTGCTTTTTTGACCAATGACAGAGATATTATTATCCTGTTTGATATTGTGCTCATACCTTAGATATATTTTACGCGGCAGCATGTTACAGTAATGGTATTTATACAATTCAAGAATTCTACGGTTTCAGACGAAGCTCCAAAGGTGCTCACAGATTCTCAATGCAAGGATTGTTAATGAGTTCTCTCTTTCTGGTAAGTGAGCTGAACGTACCATACAGTGTAGGTCTGTTTTATTTGCTGGTGTTCAGTTTTTAAGTCAAATCAGATTAAGCGGATAGAGTGATCAAAGTGACATAGACCCTTCGCTAATTTGTTGTGTATTCGCACAGCTCCCGACGACAAAGCCCTACAGCCGAATGTTTGAAAACTAACTCCTTTCTTCCGTACACTAAAATGCAGTTGCAAATGTGTTCGTTGGGACCGTTGACAGAACTATTACAAAGCTAATTTGTGTACAACATCGAAGAGTCCGGAGTTAAAAATAAACGGTCTTGCCAAGAACGCTCTCTGGTAAAATTTGCCGGAGTAAGCTTTTAGCAGTTTCTTTTCCGATCGGTAAAGTAAAAGCTTTAGAATGGTCGTGACAATTTACTGACTGTGAAAGATTTTTCACCAGAGAGCTCAGCTTAAGAAAGTTATTCAGTTTTGTCTCGTTTATTTGTAACATACTTTGGTAAATTGTTCATAGTGACACACATTGTAACAGCAACAAACAGCAAAGGAGTTTGTCCAAGGACCATCAAGTATCTGAATGGGGTGGTGACTGGAAAATGGATAGTGAACTACGATTGTAAGTAAATGTAATAGCCGAGTGGACATCTAGAGCTATTTCTTGAGACTTCCGCTAACGTAGATATTTTTCTAAGAATTTTTGAAACTGTCCTAAGATACTTGTGGTTTTCACTAGAGAAACAAGGAAAATATGAGTTCAGTCGGCTTCAAGTGTAGACAGCTTCAACAGCGGCGGCAACAAGAACGGGAAAAAGCAACCGTTTAATAAGCGAAACTTAGCAAAACAACAACTTTGCTGGTGCATCACACTTTCTGATACATTTCTTTGCCGTCTTCGCACGTCTTTGACGTGAAATTTCCTAATTCCACGTTTTATGGAGGACGTCAACTTCCAAAACTGAACAACGATTTTCTTTTTCCTTTTTCTGAACTTGGATACAGTCCTTCAGAATTCAACCGCAGACAAATTCGCTCATATTTAAATTGAGCGAGGTTAAGTAGTAGTGCGATAAAGTTCAGTTTGAAACAGCGCGAATTCTCTTTTCAAGTAACGTTTCGCTACCCCCGCTATCATGGTTGCCTAAGCTCGTTACTGAAGGGTTGAGTTACAAAGCGGCCTCACTTTCAATCCCGATATGTATCAAGAAATATCTACCTACCAACTACGGTACAGTTAAAATCCTCCAGACGATAAAGCTGCTACCATGGAGTTGCACTGGCGACTACACGGTCGACCAGTGCAGCGAAACTACTCTTATCTTGTGTAGACCTCTTTGCCTGCTCAATGGTGACATTTAATGATTTAGCGATATTTATCCAAGGGTCCCGTTTGTATGGACGCCTAGACTTCGCGAACAGCATGGCAAACATGCGCAATATATTTTAAATATTGGCTCCTGATCACATTTCTGATACCATTGTTTTTTATTATGGGTAGAGTGCCTTTCATTGGTTTAGGAATTACCTGTCCCGTTAAAAACTACGAGCTTCCATTTTAATTCCATTGGAAAACATAATTTCCAATAATTCTTGTAATGTCATCTATTGTTCCGCAGGGATAGAAAAATGCTTACGGCGGAAAGCCTGGATAGATGAGAGTGCGTATGAGATAATAGGAACAAACGATGCGGCTGTCGAGGCGCCCAAAAGAGCCCGCATTAATTCAGTTAAGCAGGTCAGCTTATTACAAACAGGTTGTTTCTAATGATGGTGGCAGTGGTGATGATGGCGATGTTGTATGATTATCATTAGTGAGTTTACGCAACAGGACGGCAGGAAGAAGAGGACGGCAAAACGCTTGTTCGTGACAAACGTGACATGGCTATTAACTGCGTGTTTTGTCGTGATCTTCACCTAACAATGGTCCTTACAAAAGGCTCTCTTTAAAGGAGAGTGAAGTTTGGCGACAGGTTATTTCAAACAAAATTATTGTCACGCTTGTCACAAGGTTTGCCGTCTTCTTTCCTCTCCCGCCCTGTTGCGTAAGTTCACTATTGAGGATGATGAGGAGGACGGTAGTGATGATCATGGCGGCAATGGTGACGTCGATAATCACTGCAACTGCTAATGGTGAAAATTATTCTAGTTTGGTAATGATAACAGTGATGAATGTGGCAAAGAATTGCAAGGCTTATTGTTTTACTAGAAGTGTACATATTTTTTTTACTGAAAAGAGCATACCTTCTGGCACGGCCTGACTACTTTTGGTGACTCGACTGGATTTTGCAGGGGGCAATATAACACTGCTCATCGTTTCCCTTCATCTTTGTTAATGGCAACGTAGTTGATGCTCAGATTTTAGTACATTTAAGGCTGCATTTCATCAAACAAAACTATGTTTGAAAAAACATTGACTTTTGCCGTGATTCATCCTCCTAATGTTGTTTTCCAGCTTCCGGGTTTATTTGACGGTTGCCAGTTTTACTTCTATGGTGAATTCTGCCCACCCCACCCCTCAAAGGAAGACCTTATCCAGACGGTCAAGTTTGGCGGTGGAAAGATTCTCTCACGTGAGCCGAAACCAGACGTAGACGAGACTCTCTGCTTGCCCACGTCGCACAAAGCTAATGTGACCGCTGTCACCTTACCGCCTGTAGCTTACCACGCCAATCCAACCTTGAGAAATTATCGCTGCACACAGTACGTAATCTACGATTCTTTAGCGGACAAAAAGCCCCACATCTGGAGCACTGACTCTGTGTGTACTATGCCTGTAACTTGGCTTATGGACTGCGCTTCGAACTTTGCAATCTTAGAATTAGATTTGGATTAATTTTATGGCCTTTGTTGTCTTTTTGAACATTCTTCGCACCTGTAAAACAAATCTTCACGAACGGTCATACAGTCAGGAGCACCTTTGAAGTCTTCTTTGGAAGAAGTTTATAAGAACTAGTGGTTTGCTTTGCTTAAAGGGGCTCAGTACGCTATTTGCCACCTTTTTAAAAGTCTAAATTTTTCTTGCATCTACTGAATTTCAAAAATAATGGTTCATTTAAAAACATTAATAGAGATCTACTTATTTACCTAAATCTTGGTTTGGGAAAGCCTTCTTTTAAAAAACCTAGCCTTGATTTTCTCACTAAATTTCGCTTCCACTGAGGCACTCCTCGATTTGTACTTACATATCCCTTGAGGGAGGGTTTAGCGTTTGGATTTTATACCCAACAAATGAATGTAGTCCGATTAAAAGACATTAACTGTAGTTTTTATTGGTTGCGTTAAAGCTTTCCCCTTTAAAAGACATTTTAGTAGAAAATTTTAACAAATTTAAAAGGGCCCAGAAGTTCAAATGTTACAATTCAGGGCTTGAAGCTAACTTTTTAGTACACTTGCAAAGTTTTGCAAGTAAGATTTTTTTCCACTAGCAAAACTGGTGAGACCATTAGCAAATTCTTTCTCTTTGCTTGGGAGACATGGATGATTCTCACTCGCATTTTGCGAGTTTGCGAGCGTTAATTTCAAGCCCTGTTAAATGCGTTTAAACAGGCCCTAACGTCCGCAACAAAACCAATGGCGATTTATGTTGTCATTAATTATACAGGGAAAGCATTACAAATGGGTTGAAATTGATAGAGTAGCGTCTATTTTTCACAGGTGCGAAAGCAAAGGAAAAACGGAATCGTTAGAGTAGTTTTGAACGCTAAAAAGTGTTCCAATGGACACAAGCTTGTTTTATAAATATGCTTAAGAAATAACTATCTGTGTTACATTGTAAAATAACTTACAAGCAAGTAGAGGTTAAGGACCCCAAAATAAGTCTACACTTAGCCACAAACATGTCATCCTCCATTCGAGTGATGGTCATGCTGGTTTTTGCAATGAAGAAACTAACCCCAGATAAAAAGCGTTCAAGAATAATTGAAGCGAAATTTAAACAACTTCAATTGTTAACAAGTTGTGTTTTCGTGTTGTTTGTACAAATTTAAAAAGACAGTTATCTATTTGGTTTACATATCAGTTTAACCGCCCCCACCCCCATCTCCTCAACAACAACAAAGAAAATTAACAGTAACAATCAATATTCTCATCTCTCCCTCTGTCATTTCTATGACACAGGGCAACCACTCAGAGGGCGACAAGCTTATGATACGACACAATTAAATTGTTTTTGCATTAAGAAGTATAAGTTAACTTAAGTTTTTTTTATCCCCCAAAATAAAACTAAACGTAAACTTATTACTTTAAAATAGTGGCCACAATTAAACTGGAAATTCTACAAGGCATTTTACGATAATTTGCAAAAGCAACATCGTAAGCGAATGAAGGTGAATACGTCTCTGTTGTGACACTTAATTTTAAAAATGTTCTATGTTCTTATAGAGGCATAAAAAATATTGCAAATTCAAAATTTGCAATTACTATTAATTTTCGCAATACTAAGGCGCCACGACTCAATTATTTTAGAGAGAGGAAAGTATTCTGGAGAAAGAAAAGCAACCAACAAGAGGACGCATTTCTATTCTATTTTTGGCTCCCTTGCCCTCCACAGGCTCTTACTAAGTTTGTAGTCTCTTCCCGAGGCTCAACACCGTTTTCTTCCCAATCTAGTGTGGTAAAACGAGTAGCAGCACATACAAAGGCCGTGCAGGAATTAGTTGCAACTTTTTTCTACGAGACAAAGTGTGAAGGAGATGACTCGCGATTTTTGCAGCATGACAGCGTACTAACTTAGCTATGATGGGAGTACGAGCAATCTGAGATGGCATTCGAGAAGAGAACATCACAAAACTTACCAGATAACAAATAGTAAGCAAACCAGTGCCTCTGCCTGTGCATTTTAAATTTTGATACCAGGGCTCCAGCTTAACCCGGTTTCCATAGCATTAAGCAGATAAAACAATAAGTATTGCTACCCCCTCCCCCCCCCTTCTTGGATGGGATGTCAGTTCAACGCAGGATTACCCTCCCCCCAGTAGTATGTCACAGGTACCCATTTATACACCTGAGCCGGGTTGTTCGAAGTTGGGTTAAGATGACCCAGGGTTAGTGCGAAATTTAAACTCAAATATGAGAGCTTAAAAAGCAAATTCAGTTTAATTCTCTTTGCCTAGAATTTGATGATTGGATTCTTCAAAAAGAATAGAGAAAATTATCCGAGAAACTGCTTTTGATAACAAGAAAAAGAAACCTACGTTTAAATTTAACCCCTGGTTAGCGCTAACCGGCGTTCGAACAACTGGACCCTGGGTAAAGAGACAAAGTGGAGCAAAGTTTTTCTTGTCTGAGGAAACGCCTAGCCTGTACCAGAAAAGCGAAAAAAGCGAGCGAGCAGTGAAATAGCGGTTTTCATGCAACCTTTCTCGATCTGCTTCACCCACTATCTTGGAGCCTGGAACAGACTAGGAAACAACACCCTAGTACTAGGGAGCTTAAGCAACAGCGTTTTTGAGCGACGGACGTCAACCGGAAGTGGACGTTTGGCATCATTGGGCGGTGGTTTGGTTGAAACTCTCAAGTAAATCGTCCTTATAAGAGAAAAGAAACTTATCAATACAAATTTCTTAGCGTCAAGGCATATAGTAAGGGAGAAGACCTCACTTCCGGTTGACGTGCGTCGCTCAAAAATGTCTTTGCTTAAGCTCTCTAGTAAGACTCGGAAACAGACCTCAAGATCCAAAGTTCGACGTGCTAACCTCTCTGCTGCCACGCCTCTATACGATGTGACTTCACATCACGTCATGGCAATTAATTCTGTCGTTAAATAAATTAATTCAACTAAACAATTTCAGAGCATTTTTTCGTCAAGCAATGTTCTCTTTGTTTTTGTCGTCGCAGCTGATAAAATTTCCCTGTTCTACATCAAAACAATATTCTCAACTGACACTAAGTAACAATATAAAAAGCAAGAAACCATCTTAAAAATAAGCTTAGGAAATATTTAACCGGGGAAATACCCTTTATAAGCAGAGATAAAAAACATTCGAAATAGATGATATTCCTCTAAATGGTACCAAACTAGGACAAGCTTGAAGTCGAAGCTAATATGGGAAAAATCTTCGCTTTAAAAAATATTTACATGTGGAAAGATTACCCCTAAGAGCCTTGATTGCAAGCTACGTCCAGTCTGTGAAGCAGAGAAAAATTGTGACGGGGTTTTCACTGTAAAAGTGCGCTGCAGTGCTGTCTGTCTTCCAGAGTTAGTAAAACATTCCTATTTATGACTTTCATTTAGTCAATCAGTCACCCAGTCGATACGAAGGTTATCTAAAAAAAACTGCCAACCTAGAGAAATCTGAATCCAAGATGATCGAAGTTTTGACCAAATCTTGTGGATAAATATGACGCCAGACATTGTCCAGAGAAAGTTAATTAACAGAGATGAAATAGTCTTTCCCTCGGTTCACTTCGCGGAAGGATTTCTTAATCACAACTTCTCATGGTGTCAAGTGAAATGGCTTATCTTCTTTCCTACAACGAACTGTATCCGTCGATGCACTTCGGCGCTTCTCAGACTGCATTGAACTACTTGCTAGCTTTGAGGAGTTTGCACATTCAAGCCTTTCCGTTGTCTAACATTCCCTCCATTTCACTTGGGTCACTAATATTCTTGTCATATTTTTGACGTTTGAAGAAGCCCATCTAAATCAGACCAAAAAAACAATTCGAAGGTTACTTTGCTGTCGATCAACATGGTCTTTACATTCACGTTGACTAAAACATGTAAGCATACGTAATTCAGTAAAACACGCACCCCTTCTACGCATTACTTACACGACTATCATTCGAAAAGATTCAGAAATAAGTCGAATATTTAAGCATGTTAGAGCCCAACTGCTGGCCAGAAGAGACAGGACGCTCCACAGATTTAGACTTGAACGCAATTCTACACCTAGAGTAAAAGTGGCACGCTCTTGTCGTGTTAAGTAAACCACCCCCAAGTAAAAGCTGCGATACCTTTCCGAGAAACTCGAATGTTGGAGTCTTCTGAAAAGACTCTTACAGAAACCAATCAAACGAGAGCCCTCTCGATAGTGCTTTAAACCCGTTCACTCCGTAAGGTATAGCAAAGAAGAACAAATTCACAAAACGTCCAGAATTTTGAGAAATCTTTTTTGTAATACCCCACCAAATTAATAGCACCATGCAAAAGTGAAGCCAAAGAAATTTCATTTGAATGGTAACACCATAGGATTTTATTTACAGACTTAAAAGTCAGAACAGCATACTAAATAAAAAGTACCATGTGAAAGTACTGCAGAAGAGGTTTCATTTGAATGGTAACACCATAGGATTTCATCCACAGACTCAAAAGTAACAACTACATACCATATCAATAGCACCATGTGAAAGTACTGGTGACGAGGTTTCATTTGAATGGTAAAACAACGGGATTTTATTCACAGCTTTAAAAGTTCGAGTGAAAAGTGACCTCGTTATGACTTGGTCTAAGAGCGAAAGGGTTAATGATGTTGTACAACACCAGACTTGAGATTATTTCGACCTGATCGCTAATATCATTGGTACTCACCTTATATAAGCAGAATACTATTAACACAAGAAGAAGCACTGCACCTACAACGCATACTGGTATAACCCAGTTTGGCAGCTTTTTAGAAGGTGCTGCTACATTGGTATCTGGGGTTAATTCTGTTCCAACCTGTGTAAGAATGAGCGTTATTGACCAAGCCACGATATACTATTTATTAACCAAGAGTAAGGTCATTACGGGGAAATCTCAGACTAAGGCCTTCATGCATTGACCGAGCGATAGCGAGATCAATACATCAAGGACAACGTCTGAGATTTGTAATAGCTGGGCATCAGCTTCTCTTTTGAAAAAGTTTACACAGGTTTAAGGAGATACCAAAAAACGTATCAACGCGCGACCAATTTAACAAAGCGGAATTACACGCGCAACTAAATTCATAACAACCGTACCCGAAAGCGGCCAAAAAAATTAATAAATGGAGCAACAACAGAAGATCGCAAGCTACGGTTAACTGTATCAGAGAGCTTTAAATTAATGATCCAGGGTGAAATTTCGTTGCTACATCTGCAGCCATACCTTTGCTTTGTTATTTTCTTTGTTTTTCTCCACTACAAAAGTATTCAATGACCTAACTGTGGCTCGTGATATCACTCTGAGAAGCTGACCCTGATAATCCTATACAAAAGCAAATCCACACGATTAGAGACTGCATCACCATTCCATTCCAGAAGGAACAGATCGAGGAGACAAGCCCGCGTTCAATTTTGTCTCTAAAGTCTCGGAGCCATGTTAGAATTCTAATATGTCGGGCGTGGGCTATTCTTTAGCCATGTTAAGAGCGCTTTAACATGACGTTATATTCAGTGGCCATATTGGTGCACCGAACTAATAAAATAGCGGCCACGTTGGGGTACCAAACCTATTGAGAGTTGAACTCTTTTGTTATACAAAAACTTTCTTTTCTTCCAAGCAACATACTGCAACATAGTGAGTGAAAACCCTATATTTACTGTGGAAAACGAGAGGTATGCAAGTTTTTCTCCGAGATAGAAGAGAGCGATAAAGAAGCGCGAGATCGGAAATCGCTTTTTGCGAGGTTACACAAGGCTACTTTATCCCACCCGCGTCGCCCCCTCGAGAGAAGAGATTTTCCTCTATCTCGAGTTTATCATCCGAGTAATAAACTCAAAGAAGAACAGGTAGCTCCTTACACTATAGACTTGCTGTAAATGAACATATATTTCCAATCCTAGAAACACGATGTACAGCAGTCAACGGAATTAAAACCTTTTAGAACCCTGAACCCCACTGGAATATTGCAAATTACAACCAGTTGTTAAGGAATAAGATATTCATTTCATTCAAATAAAATTTAGTGGAACACTCACCTCTATCATGGTACCATTCCAAAGACGAGAAACTATTGTAAGTGTAACATCATCATCAGCTTTTATAAATTTAATAGTGCAGCGTATATCTGTACATCTTGCAGTTCTTGTCTCACAGTCCTAGCACACCAAATAAGGAATCAACAGCGATTTACTATTTAAAGCCTAAACAAACAAAAATACACCGTAAAACCCCGAAAATAAGCCCCTCCAAATATAAGCCACAAACCGGTAACGCAAAAAACCCTCCGTTAAATCGTCCCTCCAAATATAAGCCTCCAAGGGGCTTGTACTTGGAAAATTGCCCTCAAATACAAAGTAAAACAAAGCAAAAATGGTAAAGTTCCTTCAACTATAAGGCTAGCTCGATCGATTTTGAAACGCAAATTTCCCTCCGTAGATAAGCCAAGCCAAAAATAAGCCCCTCAAAAAGGACCTTTGAAAAATCAGCCCCAGGGCTTATTTTCGGAATTTTACGGTATCTAACAAGTCGACGTCACCATTTTATTTATTTTTATTGAAAACAATATTTAGTCAGGGTCGCCCAATTCAGCGAGGCTGGTTTGAATAGGGCCCTGGTAAAAAAAAAATCGTACATAAGACAAAGAATAAAAAATGGTTCAACTAAAAGTAAGAGAGGTTCAATCAGGCTTAGATGTAAAGTATCTTTTAAGGGCAAACACATCATGACATCCTTAGTGAGTTTAAGGTTGATTTCCACTGTCGCGTAATTTTAAGGTGCATACGCACATAAATTTTACGCGTGTACACAAAATCAGGGTTCGCAAGCGCCTTGAAAGTCCTTTAAAGTCCTTGAATTTTTATTTGAAAGTCCTTGAAAATTGCGGTCGGTGCTGGAAAGTCCTTGAATTTCGCTGCTAACTTTATAATTTAAGTAGAACTCCAAAGGAAAAGGAGCAAACACAGAAAGACCTTCGAGATAAAATTACCTATGTTGTGGAAGAACTAAAAAAAGACATGGAATTAAGGTTCTTTTTTAATTGAATAGAGTCCTTGAAATATGGGAAATGTGTCCTTGAAAGTCCTTGAAAAGTCCTTGAATTTTTTGTTCAAAAACGGGTACGAACCCTGCAAAATAGAGGCAATGTATGGAAGGTCACGCGTAAACGTTAGATCGGTGGATCTTTAGATCGATTGATCGGTACATCGGTGGATCTTTGATAGATCGCTTGGAACGGTGGATCTGCGGTTGATCACTAGAACGGTAGATCGGTAGATCTGTAGATCAACGAAACAGCAGATCTGTAGATCGATGAATCGGTAGATCGCTGGATCTGTAGATGACTGGATAAGTACATCTGTAGATCGGTAGATCGCTAGAACTGTAGATGAATGGATCAGTGGATCTATAGACGACGGATCGGTAGATCGGTGGGTCCGTGGATCTGTAGATCTATGGACCAGCACATCGCTAGATCTGTAGATGACTGGATCGGTAGATCGCTAGATCGGTGGGCCTGTGGATCTGTAGATCTACGGATCGGAGGATCCCTAGATCTGTAGATGAATGGATCAGTGGATGTATAGATCCGGTGGGATTGTAGATCAATGGATCAGTAGATCTGTAGATGAATGGATCGGTAGTTCGCTGCATCTGTGGATCTGTGGATCTGTAGATCTGTAGATCTATAGCTTGGTGGATTGCTAGATCGCTAGATCGTTGGGTCTGTAGATCAATGGATCAGTAGATCTATGGATCGATAGATCGCTAGATCTGTAGATTAATGGATCGCTAGATCGGTGGATCTGTATATTAATGGATCAGTGGATCTGTAGATCAATGGATCGGTAGATCGCTAGATCTGTAGATCGATGGACCGGTAGATCGGTAGATCGACGGATCGGTAGATCGCTAGATCGGTGGATCTGTAGATCAATGGACCAGTAGATCTGTAGATCTATGGATCGGTAGATCGCTAGATGTGTAGATCAATGGATCGCTAGTTCGCTAAATACGTGGATCTCTAGATCAATGGATCAGTAGATCTGGAGATTGATCGATCGATAGATCCCTAGATAGGTGGTTCTGTAGATCAATGGATTAGTAGTTCTGTAAATCGATGGATCGCTAGATCTGTAGATGAATGTATCAGTGGATCTACAGATCGATGGATCGCTAGATTGGTGGATATGTAGATCAACGGATCAGTAGATCTGTAGGTCTATGGATAGGCAGATCGCTAGATCTTAGATCAATGGATCGCTAGAGTGGTGGTTCTGTAGATCAATGGATAAGTAGTTCTGTAGATCGATGGATCGGTAGATGGCGAGATCTATAGATCGGTGGATTGCTAGATCGCTAGATTAATGGATCAGTAGATCTGTAGATCAATGGATCGGTAGATAGTTAGATCTGTGGATCTGTAGATAAATGGATTAGTAGATCTGTAGATCGATGGATTGATAGATCGGTGGACCTGTGGATCAGTGGATCTGTAGATCGACGGATCGGTGGATCTGTAGATCGCTATATCGTTGGATATGTAGATTAATGGATCTGTAGATCGATGGATCAGTAGATTGCTAGATTTGTGGATGGGTTGATCAGTAGGTCGCTAGATCTGTAGATGAATGGATCAGAGGAGCTATAGATCGATGGATCGGTAGATCGCTAGATCAGTGGGTTTGTAGATGAATGGATCAGTATATCTGTAGGTCTATGGATGGGTAGATCGCTAGATCAGTAGATGAATGGATCACAAGATCGGTGGCTCTGTAGATGAATGGATCAGTAGATCTGGAGATTGATGGATCGCTAGATCGGTGGATATGTAGATCAATGGATCAGTGGATCTGTAGTTCGACGGATCGGTAGACCCCTTGATCGGTGGATTTGTAGATCAATGGATCAGTAGATCGATAGATCGGTAAATGGCTAGATCGGTGGATCAGAAGATCTGCAGAACAATGGATTGGCAGATCGGTAGCTCGGTGGATTTGTAGATCAACGGATGAGTAGGTCGTAGATCGACGGATCGTAGATCGGTAGATCGGTGGATGTGTAGATGTTGACTGTTGTGGTCAAAAATCGACAAACATAAGCTCTCACTATTGTGTGAATAGCTCCCACATCGTTCCGTTGCGTAATACACAGTGAAATTAACATAAGACGCTCTC
Source organism: Porites divaricata (assembly GCA_038088405.1). NCBI lineage: Eukaryota > Metazoa > Cnidaria > Anthozoa > Scleractinia > Poritidae > Porites > Porites divaricata. Next base: position 589,203 of record JBBMOI010000004.1, read on the forward strand.
ACTATTATGTAAATAGTTCCGAAAATACTTTCTTCTATGTTCCGATCGCTACTCTGTACTCAGATCACATTTACACATTTAGAAAATATATATAATCAATGTGAAACGAACTGACTTTTTTTGTGGAACGAACTGACTATTTTGTGGAACGATCTGACTATTGATTGGAACGAAATGACCGGATACTGGAGGGTCTGTAGATCACTGGAGCAGTAGACCTGTAAATCGATGGATCGGAGGACCGCTTGATCGGTGGATCTGTTGATCTATGAACTATCAGTAGATCTTTAGATCGCTAGACTGGTGAATCTGTAGATCATTGTAGCAGTAGGTCTGTAGATCGGTAGAATCGGCAGATCCGTACATCAGAGGATCTGCAGATCAATGGATCGGTGGATCGCTAGACAGGTGGATCTGTGGTAGAGAGTTAGAGCGGTGGATCGCTAGAGTGGTGCATATGTAGATAAATGGATCATCTGTAGATCGTTACATCGGTGAATCTGTAGATCCGTAGATCGGTGGATGTATAGATCAACGGATCATCAGTAGATCGGTAGATCATTGTGTCGGTGAATATTTAAATCAGTAGGTCTGTAGGTCGGTGATATAGGTAGATCTGTAAATGGGTGGATCTGTAGGGTAGTAGATCTGTTAGTCGATCTGTGGATCAATTGATCAGTAGATTTGTAAATCGCAAGATCGATGGATCTGTAGTAGATCGCTAGAGCGATGGATCAGTAGATAAATGGATCAGGATCTGTGGTAGATCGCTAGGGCGATGGATCAGTAGATGAATGGATCAGTAGATCTGCAGTTTGGTTGATCGCTATATCGGTGGATCTGTGGATCATTTTAATGGACAGCGGGTCTATCACTGACCCTGTTGAGTTCAATTTGAATTATTTGTTTCAGGCATTTGTTCGGCCCCAGCAACATTAGTGCTATATAATAATACTGGCGAGGTTAAAAGGGGAATTATTATTATTACTATTACTATTATCAAGACCAAGTTACCAGTTATACTAATTATTCTAATTCATACATATCGCATAATTTGTCACTTAGTAATTACTCACCAGTTCAGTTTGAGGTTTGTCTTGGACAGGCTCTGCTTCTCTTTTGACCTTTGAATTTGACGTCTCTTGGTTGTCATCAGCTTCACGTCTTTTACGTGTCTTGACTTCGTCACCAGAAGTATCGTTTTGTTGTTTCCCATAGATAGCACTTGAAGTCTGGTTGAACAAAATAAAAGGGTAACTGATTGTAAACTAGTTCTCATTTATAAGCTTTGGTTTCATAATTAAAGAAAATTCAACAAAATGATGTTTTTAATTGAACTAGTTTTAACTGCAGTCATTGGATAAGCAATTTACTTTGCAAAATCAGGCCCCGTTAAGACGCCGAACTTTTGTTGAGCCTAACCTAATTCGAATTAAGGTCCACCCAAATTATTTAGACCGGCTGAATTGATTCTGACGCCGATTTTAATTGCAGTTGAAATAAGTTGAAAAGGCGAAAAATGCTCATTTCGATCAAACTGCTTACAAAATACGTTATAATAATATATGCGTTAGGTTCAGTACATGAAAAGATCGGCGTCTGAATCAAAGCTGTTGAAAAAATCGCTCCAAAGGCGAAATTCCCGGCCGGGCTGGGCGAAAAGAACAGCCGTTCCAAATTGAAACCGGCGTTTGTAATTGATTCAGACGCCGAACTTTTCAGATACTTAATTTAATGTATAAGGTTCGGCTCATGAAAAGTTCGGCGTCTGAACCGGGCCTCAGTCTCCTGTGACACTGATATACGTAGTTAAAGTACTTTGAAGACCATCACCAACAGACCATTTGCACGAGGACGTCATTTTAATCCGACCACCAGAATCCTTTTTGTTTTTTCTTTCATATTTGAATCTGGTAATCCCGGCAAGGTTTAAATAACAAAAGCCCTAATTTGCACAAAAAAGCAAAACCCTTAAGGTTCTGGTTGTAGAAGTACAATGACGTCATCGTGCAAATGGCCTATCTCCGAAGCTTCGGAGATAACCGACGATGATAATACGAAGAAGAATGATTCCCGAATTTACTTTCCAAACTCCGAAGAATTCCAAAATTGACACGAAGTAAAATTGACGTCATCGTTTGATTAATCGCAAAATTCTTCCAAATTTGGTCAACAGTAGCTGGTTTTAGTGAATTATGCGTGTGCTTTTAGCCAATCAGAAACGAAGAAATATTTTGAATGAATAATAATTGCATCTTAACCACGCCCTGTAACACTGACCGCGCGCAAAGGGACTGGGTCTGGTGATGTCACATCTGGAATCAACCAAAGCAGAAGGGGAAGTTATGATAACGACCGACTTTTTTTCATAGTTACCTGCAATCCTAACAGATTTAACTGACCAGGTTTGAAGTCGCAATCTACTCTTTTGCCATCAAACTAAATAAGTCGGAATAATCCATTGTTAGCATCAAGTCGGGGGGGCTTACTCATTTCAAGCACATTCGACGGGAGCTTAATGGAAACGGGGAAGCTTATTTAATTTAGCAAAGATGATGATATCAGTTCTCCTAAAAAACTGTAGAACACAAAGTGTAACAGGTCAAGTGCATGAAGCTGGAGGTCACGTAGCCGAAGATCAAGAACAAATCCGAACTTCCAGCACTTGAATAAGCCATACGGGATAAGTCTACATGAAGACTTAGGTGTGATTGATTAATAGAGTCTATAATTTATAAGGGAAGAGAGGAGAGAGGGGGGGAGCTGAACAGAGGATTTACGGTATCCCAAATATGATGATGGTGTAGACCTCATGAATGGTCAATAACTTACATATCTCACCTGAACGTCTATAAGATAAAGTAAATGTTTGCCGCTGGTTGCTTCAAAAGGCCAGTGAATAACAATTTCACTTGAAGGGATTGGATCTGGGCCTCGGTTTTTCACCTTAAAATTAAGTTGTATAAAGATTCATGTCCATCAGCAATTTTAAGACGCAAATAAAACAACACAAGGTTAAAGTGAAAATGACTTTCCAAGAGAGCAAGGATGAATTTAGAGTGCTAAGAGGTAGTGATAGTTTTAAGTTAGGTTTGAAGAAAAACCAGTACGCCTCAAAATCGTTTCAAGGTGTTTTAACGTATTGACAGGTTTATGAAACTCGGAAAATTCTAACATGATCAAAATATTTCCATGTTCACAATGTTCCCTCCAATAATGACGCTCCAATATCTGGTACAATATATAAACCACAGACAACCCACAATCCCCAGTTTCACTCTAACAAAGGCCTGATAAGGCTACTGGAAATTAAAAAAATTTCAAGACGAACTTCAAGCGTTTGCTGAGATTCAAACGGGTTAAAAAATATTTCACTTTTCTCTGAACATAGGGTAATACTAAAGGAAATACTTCGCACATTACAATGCTCATACATAGTATTTGTGAATGACTTCATTTCCAATGTCTTCAACGCGTTCCATGGCGCTCTCTCCAACAACTTCCCCACCGTATGATACTTGTTCTTCAACAGTTGAACTAATAAAAAGTATGCAGATCAACTTTCAGGGAAACAGATTTCTCCTGTAGTTTGAATTGGAAGTTAACAGGAACGAGAGTATGATATAAAACAGTGAGCACAAACAAATCAGTTTGCCATTCCCCATTGTAGAGACTATAAGGAGAATGGGTACAAGCTTTCGGCACAACGATTTCTGGGATCGTTTGGGTGGAAAGGCGTTACTTCTGATTTATTCATGGTTGACTCGAATGCCATCGACCAATTATTCCTAAGGACTTGTCACCCAAATGTTTCCAGAAATTACTGCGCATAAAGCTTGAACCCATTCTCCCTAGAGTTCCTGAACCGGAGAATTTTGAGGTTGCGCGTAAGACTGGGTCAGAGTTGAGTCGAATTGCACTGTGGGACTGTTTTTGGAGACGAATTTTGACCCAGTTTCCTGTCCAACCTCGTAGTGGTCAAAGAATGCAGCGATTGCGTCCCCAAACCTCTCCCTTGGTGCAATTCCACACAATACTGGCCTAGTATTAAGCGCAATGTTAAAATGACTACCTTTGAACATTCCACACACAAACTCGGGGAAGGAAATAACCCGATTACCCGGGGTAAGTAAATTTTGATCTTGGGAAAGTAAAAATAGAAGTTAGGTGAAAGTGAAGTGAGATTAGCCTCAGTGGTTTGAAAGTATCAGCTTGGTAAATGATAATTTCCCGACAGAAACGATTTCAAAATTGAAAACTGCAAGGTGAGTGACACAATAGGGCCATTTATACGAGAAAAAATAAGACGCGAACTGAACCATTTATACGAGCATGTCTTATTTAAGACAAAAACAGCTCGTATAAATGGTTCGCGTCTTATTTCTGTTCTTGACTCGTTTTCATGTGAATGTTGCCCGTAGCAACGGCAATCCAACGGCAATCCAAATTTTCCCGCCAAAAATTAACGCATGCGTACTATGCGTTCGCGTCTTATGTAAGACGCAAAGGTCATTTATACGAAGTTTTTTCGTCTTAGCTAAGACGCGTCTCATCTAAGAACAGGTGTTAAGGGTTGTTCTAAAATAAGACGCGTCTTTGCTAAGTCGCGTCTTATTTTAGACGAAATGTGCCGTTTATACGGAAAGTTCACGTCTTATTTTTTCTCGTATAAATGGCCCTAATAAGTTGAAAGTATGAACCAATTTAAAATCCAAGTGCACATTTGCTTGCTCGAGTACTCCTCCGATCACCACCACCTGTATATTGCACAGCATTTAAGTATTGAGTAATCTTACACACTTTGTAACTCTAGATGGTAAGGCATTAGGGCCATTTAAACGAGAGAAAATAAGACCCGTCTTAAATAAAACGTGAACTTTCCGTATAAACGGCACATTTCGTCTAAAATAAGACGCGACTTAGCTAAGACGCGTCATATGTTAGAACAGCCCTTAACACCTGTTCTTAGATAAGACGCGTCTTAGCTAAGACGAAAAAACTTCGTATAAATGACCTTCGCGTCTTACATAAGACGCGAACGCATAGTACGCATGCGTTAATTTTTGGCGGGAAAATTTGGATTGCCGTTGCTACGGGCAACATTCACATGAAAACGAGTCAAGAACAGAAATAAGACGCGAACCATTTATACGAGTTTTTTTCGTGTTAAATAAGACATGCTCGTATAAATGGTCCAGCTCGCGTCTTATTCAAGACACGTCTTATTTTTTCTCGTATAAATGGCCCTATTGTGTTTCCTTCGGACAAGTAATAGAAAGCTTTAGATTCTAAGACGACTACTACGAGTACAAGATTTTCTCTAATCTCGTACCCAGATCTCACTTGGCCGTGGGAGATCTGGGTACGAGATTAGATTTTCTCAGTACTAAAAGTATAGTGTTCGCGCGTGAATCAACGTCATTTTGGCGGGAAAACGTGGTAGCAGTCGTCATTCTACTACGAGTTTTAGCATGAATGTCGAAGTAGCGGAAACGAGTTATCAAATGTTAAAAGTTTTATCATTTTGCGATCGGGAGAGCGTGTAACTTCCTTCACTAAAGATAACAGCGCTAACTTTTCTACTGAAAAATGGTAAAATGAAGCTTTCCGGAAAGTCTATATTTTGAGAATACGAGAAAAAACTTTAAGTCAAATCTGGTACCCGTAGTCGTCCTCGAATCCAAAGGTCTCTAATATTTAAGTGACGGCAAGCGAAAACTGAAATTTAAGGGTCTTTAAACATACTACACTGTCTTATTAAAATAACCTTCTGGTTCTACGTTATGTATTATGACCTTAACTTGTTCGCCGATGATTGAACATTTGTGTCTACTCATAGTCGTGCCAAAAACAGATATAAAGTGGTAGAAATGATCCGTGAAGGCGAGTATGTCGACAAAGTTAGCTGGTTTATATCACTTACCCATTAACCTCTAGATCAGCTTGAGATTTGATAGAAATATTCAAGAATCTAAAATTGTCTGCTAGCGTAGCATTTTCCTCTTCATTTGTGCTGCAAAAAAGCGAAAAATTCACTTTCAAAAGCTAACAAATGTAGTTGTTTAAAGTATTACTCCACGTTACAATTAGCCACCCTCGTAAATTCAATTCCATCTTTACTCATCATAGATAATTAATTATACATGCATTTCAACTGAAGCAAAATGTTTCCGCCGCATTTACTGAAGCGTCCTGGGCTTAAATAACTTCGTACGGGGATTTAGGAGGGCTTATTAACGGAGGGACTTATCAAAACACTTTTGGAATTTTACTCGCCTTTTTAAGCTTCGAAACCGGCGCAGGAGTCAGTCTACCTGGGAAGCCCGCGCCTTTCATTCACAGGTTAAAAACGCGTAATGACTTCATGATTGAGTCCGACCATACCTTTGTTTCGTTCGAACAAAAGAGTGTCTCAACCGGTTAAAGTCCTTTCAAGAAATAAAAATTATTTGCAGCTTAGCCTGCTCGCAGACCCCCTAATTTCTCTTTAGATCGTTGAGCGCCCGTATGGAAATAGAAACCGCGGGAGATTTTTTGACCACTGGCGCATGGGGACGGGGGTGGGGAAAGAGAAAATAGTCTCTCGCTTAGGTCTGAAATGTCATCCGTCTTTACACCCCCCCCCCCCCCCCCCCCCAACGGGCGTCAAGGTGAGCGAAGTCAGACTATCTCGCGCTCCACGCTCGCTCTTACGGGTTCGCTTCGCTAGCGGGCTCGTCGATTTTCGAAAATAAAAAAGAAAACGACGTCTGTGTATAGGCTATTGCAGATGTGGTTTATGCAACCATCGAAATACCTGTCCGTAGAAATGTTTATTGGTAAGAAATCTGGTTCGTCACTGTATCTTGAAGTGTCCAATTCAATCCGCAATGACTTCTGGGACTAAAAGAAAAATAACTTTCCGTTATTTACCATCGGCAGTATTTATAGTACTAACGTTAGTGGGGCCAAGCAAATCTCTGAAACAAATAATTCAAATTTAAAATAACAGGGTTAAAAATCCTAACAAGCGTGGTCGACGATTTGAACTCGGGGACTAACGAAATCAAATTCAGCTAGTAGGCTGCAAGACAGTCGGGTTTTTCTCTCAAAATCGGTTTAGCGTAGCTTAAGAGACTCACACGCGCGAAGCACGCGAGCCTTACACGCCCACTGGCCCCAGTCTCGCTCTCCGTTTTCAGCCTCGTGCCAGACCTTTTGTTTGACTGCTCGCGCGCACTTGAATACGCAAAAATATGGACCGTTTTGCAATCTATCAGCTAGCGGTCAGGCCCCGGTTGCTCGAAAGATGGTTAACTCTTAACCAATGGTTAAACGCGCTAACCGATGGTTAAAAATTAACCGTAGGTTAGATTCGGTTGCTCAAACGCTGGTTAGTGTTAACCGTGGGTTAAATTTCTTCTAACTAAGCGTTAAACTTAACGTACCTCGCTACGAGTGTTAACTTGTTAACCATCGGTTAAAATGACGTGCGCTCCAAAATCAGCAAAACAACATGGTCATTGATTTGCTTTTTCGCTTCATTTATTAGCGGTTGTTAATCTCGGAAATGTTTACTGTTGCTGAATCGTAAATGATTCTCTTCAAGTAAACGCCGAGGATCGCAAGCTGCAAGAGACTTCCCAATGTTTTGCGAGACACTTGTCGGCCATATGTTCTTCAAATGCGACGGAATGAGTTAAAGTACGGCTTTTACTGTCAAAAACATGCTTGTTTTTCTCGAATATATCTTTCAATTCTTGATAAATAAAGCTCTACTGGCTTCAAATGGCGTGGACCGGCAGAATTCCATTGGCAAAAGATTTAAAGACGATAAATTTACAACTTCACTCGGTGCTGGCTTTCGTGGCGCAGTAGGTAGTGCGTCGAGTTACTTTGTCGGAGGTCCGGGGTTCAATACTTATCTTAAGAAATATATTTTTCCTTTTTTTTCTTTTTGTTTTTTTTTTTTTTTTGTACTTTTCGTAAAACATGCTTTCATTTTTTGACAGACTTAAAATATAACGGTAGACTAATTGCAGATTCATTTTCACATTTCATTTCTAAAGTACAGTAACTAATAATTAAAACTTGCCAAACCTGTTCGGAGATGGTTAAAGTCTGGCATATTTTATTTAACCATTGGTTAGCTAACAAAGGATTAGCGTCAGCTTAACAGACCTTCGAGCAACGGGAATTTAACCAACAGTTAGTTAACCCACCGTTAGCTAATTTAACCAACCGTTACCAACTAACATATGGTTAAATTAACCATCTTTCGAGCAACCGGGGCCAGGGAGGCACTAACCGCTCGACGCACGCTGCCTCCCAAAACATATACAGAAACTCTAAGTACGGGGTAGGCCTTGTCCAAATGATCATTCATACAAATTCACTCACCTCCTTTTTCAAAGGATTTGCTATTTTGATGATCAGTTTGGTGTCATTTGAACTGAGTTTTTTCTCCTCAACGTTTACTTGTCCAATCCATTCGGCCTGAAACAACAAAAAAATTAATAGTGAATGGAGGATAAATTGAAACCTGAAAGTGTTAAGTATCTGAGGGAGAGTTAGGAATCTGCGTACACGTAAGCACTTAAGTTAAATAAAAACAATTATGATACAAAATAAAGCAAATGCAGGTAAATACACTTGCGTTCCTCATGGCCAAAAGTCTTTCCCTGACCGCTCAAAAACACCCGGAATGCAGTTTCAATGGCCCCATAATTAAACCTTTCGCAGTGAAGTCTCCTAGACTAGACCGCAAAGGAAGGCGGGAGCAACCTCCCTCTCATACCCACCCCCACCCTCACAAACAGCTGCTGCGGCACTGCGCCTGTCTTCCAATACTTTAAATTTACAGGAGAACCCTGACTCATACTTGACAGTTTCGAGAAAGAAGGGACGTGTCAGAATATTGGGAGTCTCTAACGCAAATCATTCGGGATTTTTATTTTTAAAACTAGTAGCGAGACTGGACAGAACAGCTTAATCCGTAAAAGGATCATGGGGTGTCCCTTTGATCTATACAAGCTACAATCAGCGACAAAATTGGTTGAGACACTTAACCCTAAAGAGTCTGTCTAACGTTTTACAAACTAAAAAACAAAAAAATGAAGCTTTCCCTCTTCACCCATCCATTCAACGTTGTGCCGCTGTTCGCTTACAATCGGCGACATAATAGGCCATTTCCGAGTTCCAAAAAATCTCACTTTCAAAACGAGGCTAAGTGCGAAGCCATTTATATGAAAATGATTTTCAATTATTATGCAAATAAAACTCATTTTCACAACAAAGGTTTCGCACTTAGCCTCGTTTTGAAAGTGAGATTTTTTGGAACTCGGAAATGGCCTATGTTGAGACATTGTGGTCAAATAGGGTAACTTCAGAGAACAAAAAAAATCCTCACCCCTCCCCTCCCCTCAATTCAAAGTTAGGGTGTTTGTCGTCTTCTACAGGTAGCTCAAACAGCGGCACAACATTGCATGGAGGGGAGGGGGGGAGGAAAAGCTATATTTTCCTCTTTTGAAGTCTCAGAAAGCCGCCTTAGTGCTTAAGAGCGAAGTGACTCAACTAATGTTGTCGCCGATTGTACCTTTGAATGTCGAGGGGGAGGGGGTGTGGATTGTTTACTTCTTTCCCCGATTGAGGACAATATCTCAACAATTTTGTCGCCGACTGCAGCTACTTTCCAAGGCTATGGTCTTTTTATTTCATTCATTCTCCAAACTTACTTTATCTCCATCGACTCTAAAGACTCCTCTTTGACGCACGCTGACTCCTTTGGGAATATCGACATAGAGTTTAGCATTGTACGCATCATCTCCTTTGTTCTTAACAGTGACTTCCAACTTGTAAACTTCGGCACCCACAGCAAGTGTCCTATGAACAAGGAACAAACAACATCATTACCAACAGCGCGTTCTCATTGGCTACTTTAAAATCACACGACATGTAACAACGAGACTGTTTACCGACAGCGCGCCCTCCCATTGGCTACTTTCAAATCGCATGACGTCTAACAATGAAACTGTTTTCCTAACAGAGCACTCTCACTGGCTACTTCGAAGTCACATGACAACTAACACTGAAACTTCTTACATAACAGCGCTCTATCATTGGTTACTTTGACGTCAGATGACGGGAATCTACCCATCAAAAACTGAATCTCGTCAGTTACGGTGGCCAATTTGCTAGATCACCTCATTTGATGACACCAAATTTTTGTTTCAATCCCCAACCGACGGCAACACCACAGTGTCTTTAGCTTCATTCATTATTGTGCAAGACTAATGTCACGAATTCTTCAAAACTCACGTTTTGCTGCTGCTGTCATCAAGTTCCAAATCTGGAACACATTTCTCACAGTCCCTTTTGAATTTCAGCTAAAAAACAGACAAAGACCACTGATAGTTAAAGGTTACTTAGAAACAAGGAAATGCAGATTTTCAATTCGACCCAATCCCAGCAAAATCCGAGTGAAACTATGACATTACAACACTATGAACTTGTTTGGAGAGCTTAAGAAACCACCACTTTTGTCAGCTAGAAACTAAATGAACCACAACGAGGACGACAAAAAGAGACAAACAAAAACAAATACAAACCAAAAAAAACAAACCATTACATGATACGCAAATTAACAGATATGCTCCTGCATTGGTCAGGGAGGACGCAAACACACAACGAGTTTTCCTCTTTCTTTTTTAACTTGTTCACATTCCTTAAGAATACGACTCCAGGACAAATTGCCTATAAATTTGATTAATTAAGCGGGGTAAAGTGAGCACGATGAGGATGGAGAGAACGCAAATTCATTTTTTTAGTGATGTTTCACTGCTGTAGTTTAAGCCCCCTAATGATTATTCCAGCTCGCAAAACTTGTCAAAACGCTGGCGAAATTTCCTGGGAATGAATTGTTAGGCACTACAATCAAGTTTGAAACGATGGACAAAAATACGTCCTCGTGTATTTATCACGCAGTAGCTAAGCGGAGGAGGGTCAGTGGAGGGAAGAGGAATGTACAAAAAGCGTGATTCACGTGCAGAGTTGTTGGTTGTTTACCATTTACAAAAAGTTCGCGAAAAATCCAGTTGGAAAGTAAACAGAACACGATTCGTCTGGCCAGGTTGTTCAAACGCTGGATAGCGCTATCCACCGGATAAATCACTATCCAGCGGAAAAGTATTACGGAAATCAATTATGCCATCCTCTGGATAGAGATTTATCCGGTGGATAGCGCTATCCAACGTTTGAACAACCGGGTGCCAGGTCGCTTCCGGGAGCAACAGAACGTCTGAAATGGAAGTTCTGGGAGCTTTCCATTCCACCAAAAAGTCCGGTTTGAATTTTCGGCAACTTCCGGTAGCGAATGGAACAGCATTTTTCAAAATTTCGTCAAAAAAGACTACCTCGCGGGGTATACCCAAATTTGCGAAAAATTTTTCCCGGAAGTTTTCTTTCCATTCAAATTTGCTTCCGGAATTTCTAACATTTTCGGTTGACTGGTCCCCATTCGGAAATTCAACAGTTTCGGAATTTCTGGAAACTTTTCCGGGAAATTTCTGTACCACTTGCCGCTGTTTCCAAGTTTTCGAAAGTTTTGATTGAGTGGAAAGCATCCAAGCTCCCAGTCGGAATGTTCCAAACGGAAATTCGTGTTCCATTTTTTCAAAGGCATTTTTGATACAACTTTCAGGTTTTCGCAGCCATTTTTCGGTAAATGAAACTGATTTGCGCAAATGGTAAACGAGATTCTGGGACGAAGCTTACCAGTCCTTAATTTTGCTTACCATTAGCACAAACTAAGAACCGACCAGTTCGCTCGTGTAAATTGTAAACAACCAACTGTTTACACTGAAAACCTCCCTGACTGTTTCTGACGTTTTTGTTGCCGTCGCTGTCGTAACAGCTTTTAAATAAAGCCTCTTATTCACACAAGGATACAGTGAAAGGCCAACTCACCACTGATGTAACTTCTTGTGTCTGTAAAGGATCCAAAACGGAGTATCGCACGAGGGATGGGACGTCTGTAGGGCTGCTAGGAGTGACCACAGCCTTCTCCACAATTTTGTAGGTCAGTTTGAATTTTATGTCAGGAAAGATATCGCCAACTCCTTCCTGTGAATCACCAAATAAAACATGCCTTGTAAACACCCTGTTAGCCACTACAGAAAATGCCATAACATACCATAATGCTCTTTGTTTGTCACCCCAAACTTTTGCGTAAGCATTCTCTTCAGTTTCTCTTGGGAGTTAAAATGGCCCCAAGAGGAACTAAAAACAATGCTTATGTGTATAAAATGTGTTGGTCGAATTACAGTTGCATAGACATTATGGTATGTTATGGCATTTTCTGTACTGGTCAATTTCAAGATGGTGGCGATATTATTTTTCTTTTATATTTATGTTAATTCGGCCTCTTTGCCTCGATTGCATCTACAGGCTTCAAAAAAGTTCAACGTTGAAACGAGCCACTGAGAGCAAATTAACATAAAGATCAAAGAATAAAAGCATTGCTTTTCGCACTGTGTGTATAATCACGAGGGAACAGAGACGAGGATATCTGTGTTTATCTCGTGGACTGGATTTTAGGGCTTAAGACAAGGAATGTTGGTTAAGACACAGCGTGCAAAGAAAGTAGTGTCCAACAGCCAGGGGTTAGTGGATTTTGCTATCGGGCTAGAGAATTCTGTTTTTAACTTGCCCAACGGGCAAGTGATGTTTTTTGCGGAATTCGAATAACGGAAGAACTTTGAAATCAATTCTGCTAGTTAAAAAGTTTTTGGGGCTAGTTGAAATGACGCCTGGGCTAGTAAATGCTAGCTTGAGCTTGCCCGAATGGCAAGCCTTAAATTTTCTTTGCACCCTGAGACAACAAACACTTAAAGGCGATGTTACACGAGACGATTCGCAATGACGATTTTCAGCGTAACACAACGTTACAACATTGTTGCGACGTTGAATCGAATGGTTGCAACTTTGTTCAAACAATGAAAAGCTGTTTTGCGCTTAAATCGCCGTTGCGAATCGTCTCTTGTAACATCACCTTAAATCAATTTTGCTTTAGTGTGTTCAATTCCATGTATATGCCTGCTTTTGTAGCCATACTCACCCTGAGATAAGCCTTCACATCAAAGCATTTTTGAGTCGGGGTCACACCTATTGTCCTGTTTATCTCCTCCTTTTTATTTAAACTAAACAGAACTCGCTTCAGTGGTTCAGCATAGTCAATATCAGAAGTCATAATCAGCATAGCATCTATAAAAAAAACAGTTTATGATAATAGGTTCTTGTAAAGAGCTTTGTTTTTCTTTGAGATAGGGGGAAGTTTATTTGCAGCAAACCCACATCCTATAGAACAAAGTTAGATACTTTTTTCTTTTACTGCTACTTGTCCACCGAGCTCTCTTTGGTGTGGTCCCTGTTTACCTAAAGAAGCTTTTGAGTTTCTAAGAGAGTGGTTATGAAGCTGGTTATGAAGAATTCGCCGTGGGATTTCCAGCCAATCAGAACTGGAAAAATATTTTGAATGAGTATGACGCAAAAATGCAGGCAATACCATGCACAAACCAACCCAGAGCAAAGCGCGGGAAAATGTGCGAGAGGGCGCCAGCACTGATTGTGAAAATATTTCCGATTGGCTGACAAAGTGGCGCACTTGCTCATCCTATCACATCGCAAGAAGGCCACGCAAACCCTACCACAAGCACTAGCAAACATACGTGTGAACTATCTCGACGCAAAACTGAAAACAAGCTTACACGGTGATCCAAAAATTTGGAAAAATTTCCACTTTCGTACTATTACTTGACAAGAACCTTCAGATCTACAAAGCTGTAGTTCCATAAGACTTACCAATTGTATCGTTGACTTTTCCAGATCTTTCAGTGTACTTAGTACAAATAGTAATGTAGAAGCTAACAGTTGTAAACACAAATACGAAAAAACAATTAGCGGAATATAAGCTCATAATAAATGTTTGAAATTCGCCACTTTAGAAACAAGAAAAAAAAGAAGCCGTAATGTGTCCCGCAATTGTTTCTGGGGCTGTTACTCGGGACGTGCCGGTCAGCTAATGGCCAATTTGTTTCCCTGACCCTATAGTAAAAGGGCAAGAAGTCTTCTGACGCCTTCGTTTCTAAAATGGCGAGGCCAAGAAACGACAGAGTGAAAAACTTAGGCCATCTCATAGACAAAATGAAGCACAACTATCAAAGCTTTCACTGCAATATTTCTTCCTGGTGTAAATTCAGTTACAGTGTACTGCTTTTTTGCTTTTCGTTTTTTCTTTTTTTTTTTTGGCACGCAAAGAAAGGGAACTATTATTGACTATCATTGCTCTTTCCTATTTTACTTTAACTAGCCTAGGCAGTTAAGTCAACGGGTTAGAAACATGTACCACTTACCATCTCGTTTCAAATTTAACATTCCCATCTTTAGTCTCATTACAGGTGGGGTTGCCTTTAATGTCAAAAGTGTTCGGGCTGATCGTGACGGTTGATGAAAGCGAGATGACGGCCTTAGATCTAAAAAAAACATCAGCCACTGTCACTGTTTAACCCTTTAGGCCCCAATATCCACATACAAATTCCCCACACTGATCTCTTCACAGTCCCTACAAGAATTGTTTAAGAGAGTTTGATAAAAGACCAAAGCATTTCTCATTCGGTGATCATTTCATCAATTCTCATAACCTTTTCTCTTGGTTATGTATGAAATTGAGCTTGTTAAGAGAAAATTACTGTTGGTCACTCTAAATATTCCAAAAATGCAGTGCATGAATGAATGGATTAATAAGCTTCTTAAATGAAGATATGATCGTCGCATTGGTAATTGCAATTCAAGCTATTGTAAATTGACCCGAATAAAAAAAATTGAGACTCTAACGGGATTCGAGCCCATGGCCTATGCGTTAGCGCTGCAGTGCTCTACCATTTGAGCTATGAAGACCCATACATATTAATAAGCGTTATGAAGTTTCACACGTCTTTCAGAGAAACTGCCTCTCAAAGTGGCCGGCCAAGGTGTGCTTCTTCAGTTGTTGGTCCAAAAAAGGTCTTCACACCAAAGCTACAATACTCGTCACAAATCGTTGAAACAGAGGCCATTTGTCTTGAAGTTTCTCCGAATTTCTTACAATCACTCTTCACACCTTTGTTCTCAATCAAATGCACCCCTCTCCTTCCCCAATGTTGAGTCACGCGTATTTTGGAGCACTGAGATGACTGCAAATCCCAAATCAACATTGGGGAGGCGAAAATCGCACAAGTGTTTCAAGATTTGTGACGAGTATTGTAGTTCCTTCGGTGTCGGTCCAAAACAGACATTTGTCCATTAAAGGTGTGTGTCCAACAAAAAACGTGAGAGACTGGGGCAGGGAGGCTTGACTCAGAAAAGAAAAGCAACTAGACTAGAACTAGACGTACAGTGGAACCTCGATATAACCCTTTAAGCCCCAGTATCCACATACAAATTCTCCACAGTGATCTCCATACATTTCCTTAAAGAATTAGTTGAGAGAATTTGTTCAAAGATCAAAGTATTTTCTCTCGGGTGATCATTTTATTGATTCTCATAACTTATCTCTTTACAGTGTATGGATAATTGTAAGGAGAAAATTGATCTTGGACACTATTACTGGGGTAAAGAAAATTGTTCATTATACTACTGAGGACTTCATTATGTAGAAGTTTGTTATATCGGGGTTGTACTGTAATGTGTAGCAAGCAGGTTCTTCATTTGGTAGCCTGTTCCAGGCGTTCAGATACTAGAGCGCGGGAGAAAAATTCACGAAAAAAATTGAGGGGAGAATAGGTAAAGGGGAACTACCCCCACCCCTTGTTTTCTCCGCCCCCCCCCCCCCGGCCCCCCAACCACATTTCCATCATCTGATTGCCTCACTCTTCGATCTTAATACCTGGAACAGGCCATCCATTTGGCAATAAAAGTAAATTAATGTCAGGTTAAAGCTCACCTAAGCAGGACCACAGTATCCGACTGGTAAGCTCCAACAAGAATATCTGCAAAACAAAAAATATTTTTAGGCTTAAATTGACGCGAAAGCTTGCCATACTCTTTGTGAAGACAAAACAAGACAAGTAATGGTTATCTATTTTTATCTACACGCATGACACAAGATAATTCATATACCTGGATATCCATTAGCATCCATGTCTAATGCCCCGGATATTGAATATCCAAATGATTTGATACCAGACGAGACAGTGGAACCTTTAATGACCTACACAACAATGAAAAATAATGCAGTTGCATGGAATGGCTTAGTGCAGTGTATGTTCCTAAACTCAAGCCACTTAAAATAATAGTCCATTTTCACGATGATGTTCGGTTAATTAAACCTACCAAAATCATTTCATTTTTTGCTATTTTATTTATATTTATCAATTCCACTGCGAATCATAGAAGTCCTTTTACTCGGGCCAAAGTCAAAATTCCATTTTACCTGCATGGGTTTATTAACAAGGCCATTTTTTGAGCCCCTGTAGATATAAACCACGCCTTCACCATTACCCTCATATGGAGAACCAATGGCTACATCTGAAATTAAGAACCATAATTATTGTTATTAAGTAGTTGTGACAAAGTTAAGTGATCAGCGTCTAAGTTTTCCGAGCCAAGTGAGCAGTTAGCCTAGATTAACTGCAAGCGGAGGACATAAGTTGTCGTGGTAATGAACCCTGGATTAGCACTACCCGTCTTTTGAAAAACTTAACCCAGAGGGCACTAACGTTCATGTGCAGTTAGAGCACCAGGCTAAATTCTTTTAGCTCCAAGAGGGATTAACTTCAATCTTCCTTTAACAATATAAGCTAATTAGGGATAATACTTATTTTTACTCGGTTATTCAAGGCAAGGGAAAGTCTACCTGTTTCCAGGGCAAACATAGTACCTTCATTTCTCAGTTATTTTCAGACATTTAGTTTTGGCCCAGTCCAAGGAATCGAACTCACAACCTCCATCTCTGCAGTCAAGTACCCACTAGCTGAGCTAGCCCTGTAGCAGTAATAGGATAATCAAGAGCTTTCTGGGCCTCCTAGTCCTCACACATTCCTTTCCCACAATTATCTTTGTGAGGGAGGGGAATAACGGGCTAAATCATGCCCTTATAACATCTGCCTATTAAGCCAATTTAATAAATGTTATTGTTGCAGTTTAGCAAAATGCATTAAATGGGGTCTAGAGATAAATTAATAATAAAAGTGTCCTACAAATTGTCAGACAAAGCTAGAAAACACTGGTATGCAAAACAGCTCTTAAAGAAAAAAAAACTGAACAGTCTTTAATCTGAGTGTTCGATACCTTGAAATCCATCCAGATCGATGTCTCCGACAGCAGCGATCGTCCGCCCAAAGTTAGCTCTCCATTTATCTATGCTAAAATTTAATTTGCCTGGCAACTCATGAACTAATTCCATGTTTCCATCTCCTCTGTTATTATACACATAAACTCTTCCTTGCTCAGGATGTGTATTGTCGGAGAAAAATGGCGCACCAACTAAGAGATCTGAAAGACTAAACATGGCATACATGACCTCAATGTAGTGAGTTTGGCTTATATTGGAAATTATTACATTTTACATTATTACATCAAGTGTTAGAAAAGTTATTACATTTTGCATTGAAAGATTATAACATTTTGTGTTGAAACTTTTGTTACATTGAGCATCAATGTTATTACATTTTGTGTCAGTATTACACTTTGCTGCGATTACTTCATTTTGCGGTGTAACAGATGCCATAACCAATGAAATTTTGGCTTATATTGTAAGGAAATGTACAGATGTGTATGTATGTTTTTGTACATTTTGTAATAGTAGTTTTTTTCCTTCTTTGCATCCTTGGGACCCCTTGGGCTAATTATACTGCGACATTTGACGAAAAAGTGCGGCATTGCCTCAATGCTGCATTCTGCTAAGAACATTGGCCCCTCAGCTGTTTAATTACTAATGACAGTACTAATACTGTCAACAGATTTTAGGATTTATAACATACCCATCATTGTCAAGGTCAACTCCACAAACTGCATAGCCAAAACCTGCACCAGGTTGTCGTTGCGGTGGGAAGATTACATTTGATTTACTTTGAAATACTCCTAGGCTAAGACTTCTAAATATGACAACCTAAATAGTGACATAAACAAAGTCAGTTAAGAGAAAACAGTTTTGCATTTTATAAATGTAATGACTCAGAATCAACTTACATGTATGCGCAGGAAAAAATAAAAATTAATACTGCAAGTTGCCCAATTGTCAAAAAATGTCTACAAATGTAGTTTTCCTTGACATAAAGCTTCTTACCATTCCATGTTGGTTGTAACTTGGAGCACCAGAAGCAATATCTACAAATATAAATAACAATAATAATACCCAATTTTATGAATAATATAAAAAGTCCTAGCCAAATACTTCTCCAGGTTATGACAGAAGTGGGTAATAACAACCCAATCATTGTTGGACTGCTGGGATGTTGAAAGTGCCTATAATCTTAGAATTTTTTATTATGTTAACTGAAATGTACTACACAGGGTCCGAAACTGCAAGCAACTGGTCGCCAATGGGTCTTGACAAACTCCGGGCAAGCGAGCCATGCGAGTCACGCGAGGCATCGGTAAAAACATAGGCACGTTAAACGTGCATGAGCTATTTTGAAAGCTTCGGTGTAACCTTACCAAGAGTGATGAATCTACCTCTTTCATCCTAAATATAGATTCGGTTTTTGTGCGAAATTGCGTATTGCGGTACATAAATGAAAACGCGAAACGCTCAGCTGAATCGATCCTCAAGCTATATATTCACTTCCTTCTGTCTTTCCCTGTTACATCTGGTGCAAGTTAAACAAATCGTTAAAGTGAAATAAATTTCTACTCACCAAACGTTGATTAGAAGGAAAACTCTAAGGTTTCCTCGGAGTTTCTTAAGCCAAAATGTGACTCATCGAATACTGAATAGTTACGAAATACCAGGATTTTTATCATTGTGGTAGATGGTTGCGTCATCATAATTCACGAGGTTTTCACGTGCAATTCTACACAGTGAAAAAGTCTTTAACTCCGACAACTTATTTCTTCACGTTTTAAAAGCTATTGCTTCTCAGAAGACAAGAGCCTTTTCAAGGATTTGGTTACAAAAGGAAACAGGTCTTCATACGTCCAAGATGCTATTTATCATTGTGAAAAGCCAATCTGCATGAGATGTACAGTCACACAGCTGGCACGTGAAAGTGTTGGACTTTGCCCCCTTTCATCGTTCGTACGTGAGGGGAATTCGAGTTATCACGCAGTAAACTAGTAAACAGAATTATAAAAATAACTCACGCACACAATTTGCACGTGAAGATGTTGGTCTTTCGCCCTTTTACAATTCGTACGTAAAAAAAAGGCAAATTGTTTTACTACAACATTTTCTCAAACTATTTTAAGAAATCACCTCGGCTTCATTATAAGATCTGCAATTAAATTATGTTTCATGCAACCTCAAGGTTGATAACCTAACATTTATTAACATTTGTGAAACAGTCTTTAACTCCAACAACTTATTTCGTCATGTTTTAAAAGCCATCGCTTCTTAAAAGAAAAGAGCCTTTTTTTAAGGCATTGGTTACTAAACAAAACAGGTCTTCATACGTCCGAGTTTATACTATTATTATTGTGAAAAGCCAATTTGCATGAGATGTACAGTCACACAGCTGGCACGTGAAAGTGTTGGACTTTGCCCCCTTTCGTGGTTCGTACGTGAGGGAATTCGAGTTACCACACAGTAATCTAGTAAACAGAATTATAAAAATAACTCATGCACACAATTTGCATGTGAAGATGTTGGTCTTTGGCCCTTTCACAATTCGTACGTAAAAAGAGGCAAATTGTTTTACTACAAAATTTTCTCAAACAATTTTAAGAAATCACCTCGTCTTTATTACAACATCTGCAATTAAATTATGCTTCATGCAACGTCAAGGTTGATAGCCTAACATTTATTAACTTCCAAGAAAATTATCAAACTGCCGAAATATATTTCTACTTATATCATGTTACTCCACTGTATATAACAGTATCTAATTATTGTGTCAACTAGCTTCTTTCAATTTATTCCCTAACGCTACTATTTCTACATAAGTTACGCATCTTTACTAAATAGAACGAAAAAGGTCGGTTGAACTTTGTAAGCGAGAGAATAATATTTTTAAAGCTTGTTTACGGGATTAACAATACTCGATACAGCTTTCAGAAAAAAAGGCTGCCTTTTAAACTTACAAAACTACATTTTATAGGGCGCATGCTTTCGAATTAAAGTCTATATCGAAATATCAATTACTGCTTCATTGGAAGAGATTTGAAAATATATGAACTTTTATACTTTACCCAGTTGTAGCAGGTGAAACAGAACTCATACTGACGTGCGTTGTACCGATAGCCGAATTAGGTCAGAAATGCCCCGACGCAGCAACCACACTTAAATATGAACCCTTAAACAGCTGCATCACTGTTCACAGCGTTTGAATCATGAAGATATTTTATGTAATGCTTCCAAACACCTGTACCCGTAATAAAAGACGAAAAAATTGTGAAGGATCAAGATGGCGGTCTCAAAGTGCCCTTGTTCGACCTTTACCAATGCCATGTTTAGATAGATACCGAGATCTCATTGGTTCCTAAGCATCAACTCATAGTACCTTCAACCTTATTGGCTCTTGCAACAAACACCCCAACATACAAAGCCACAAAGCCACAGAGCCACAGAGCCACAAAGATACATACGCTTACACCACTGACATATGAGCTATTTTTTCAAAATAGCTCAAAAAAAGGAAACACAAGTAAAACCTGCAAAATTAATTTACAGATGAGGAGCTGAGCACTCATTATACTGATTAGGTTTAAGCACTCATTGTACTGATTAGGGTTAAGCTTTCGTTTTACGGATTAGGGTTAAGCACTCATTTAAGGGCTAGGGTTAAGCGCTTATTTACAATGGTTAGCATTCAGTTAATGTTTTGCGTATTACTGTTTTCGATTTTAATGGTGTTTTTTTCAATGATTCTTCAATGGACTGCATGGCTCGCATGACTTGCTGGCTCACATTTTATACACACTCGTCGCCAATGCACCTATTTGTAGAAATTAAGAGCTGCCGGCTACCAGACTTTTAGGGCTGGTAAACAGCAGGCACTTAAATAAGTTTTGAACAGCTGAGTTAGAGAATAGGAGGATTTTCCATTTTTGTTCTTACTCGACGTTATTTGATCCTGCCAACATCACACAACAGTCAAGTTTTGGTGTTTTGAAATGCCTTGTTTTTAAAATGGTTGAATGGCTGTCTTCATGGCCACCATACTGTTTTCAGTGGTTACACTGTACATTTTACCTGGGCTCATTTTATGCAGTAACCTAGAAAGCTAAGACATAAGACCTTGAAAACTACGACCTAGAAAACAGGGAAACCTCAAAATGTTAACAAAGCTAGGCCATCTCAATCACGTGGATTTTGGACAATTACTTCGTACCTCTTCCCCAAATAGTACAACCCTTCGATAGACCATTCACAGTCCCCCACTTTTCTGTTACATAGTGGAGATCAAGTGCTTTGCATTAAGGGAGGCCAACTTGGTTACTGGTATAAATGTTCTTAGTAAAATCCAACTAGTGGTCTATTATCAATGCTCCATTCTGATTGGTTGAGCTACTAGTAGGCTATATGTTATAGCCTACTAGTAGCGAAAAGCGCTGACTTGTTGGCGGCAAAAAAGGATTTTTTAACTGGCTAAAGTTGTTCTGTCTTGATACTTTTTACCAACTAGTTGGATTTTACTAAAACAATTATTCCTCTCGCCTTCATGGCCTCTAAGTCAATAGCCCATTCGGCCTTCAGCCTCATGGGCTATTGACTCAGAGCCCATTCGGGCTCGAGGAATAATTGTTAATTAGTCTTGCCTGGGGATGAGTGTCAAATGTACTTAGGGGCCTCCTCTTAAAATTTTTCCCTGACCCCAGCCCTTACTGAAAGTACATTGTACTGTATTCACTATCTGTCTTCTCATTGACTAAAAGCCTATGACAAATTTTGGAAATCAGCACAACCTACAAATTAGTTAGTTATCTACTAGCAGATAACTGACTAATCTGTAGGTTGAATGCCAATGCATGATTTCCAACAACAATATCAATTCAGGGTCCTTGGGTCGTTGTGTTTGTCGTTATTTTCTTCAAAACAATGTATAATAAAACAATTATTATTAGCTTCGGTTTTTGTGATATCCTAAATAATCAGCCTTGGCCTTCGTCTCAGCTGATAACGCTTACCTCGACCTTGATTACTCCGGATACCACAAAAACCGCATCTAATAATTGTTTATAATGTACTGGACCTACCGTTTTTATCATTTTTGAAAAACTTCCCAGTGGTTACAGAGTATCCTACAAAAAAAATACATGTAATGCTTAAACACTGGGAAGTGTTCATTAACACAGCCTTCCTGGTCAGTATACATGTATGAACATGAAAATGAACCTTGCTCACTGTATGACCATACAAAAGAAAAGCAAGATTTGAAGCATTTTTTGAGGTTCGAAAAATTTTTCCATTCACAGATTTTTTTTACCTAGTAAAACTTGGAGAGTATTTTTTTTGTGTGGCTTGATTTATAACTAGGCAGGCATAATTTTTTCAAGGGTATTCAAAATAACTTGAAGATTCAAGGCAGTCCATTCATAAACTTACAACCAAACTTGTAATTTAGTTGATGTTGTTTTTTTTCTTCAATATTCCACTACACTGTTCCTTTAACCCTTTAAGCCCCAATATACAAATACAAATTCTCCAAACTGGTCTCCATACACTTCCTTAAAGAGAGTGTTGAGAGAATTTGATAAAAGATCAAGGCATTTTCTGTTTGGTGATCATTTTGTACCTCATAACCTAACCTCTCGACAATCTATGGATATCGTTAGGAGAATATTGATGATAGTCAACTTGGGGTTAAACTGGTTGTACACCGTACAATACTCTACAAAGTGTCCTAGGGTATTTCCAACACGGCTTCAGTTCATTTAGTTGTTTTCTCATTCATCATGTTTATTGCACGGCTTTTTGGTCACAAGAATTCCCTGTTGCTATTAGTAGTGAATTCTTGAGGCTCCGAAATTCAGCAAGGGGTTCTTTTGGGGCTAAATTTTTGTCCAATGGTTTTGGGGTTTTGCTAGAATTTCTGGGATTTTTTTTTTGCTTTGTTTTTTGTTTACAATTCCTCCCCCCACCCCCAGTTAATCATCCCCAGTTCTTGTTATCCCAAGAATCCCTCAAGAGCACATCACATACCTTGATATCCATTGTCACTGTTATTTCTTGTTACTTCTTCCTGTGGCCTAGCATAGTATATTATCTCCCCTGTTAAATGATAATATTGCAAATTGAATGATTAATCAGAACTATAACAAAATTGTCAAATCTGATTGGCTATCAACTGCCCTGATTTCAGCCTTAATTGGACAGTTTAATAGGACAGTACGCGTCACGCCTAAGTAATAATAAATTGGACAGTACGCGCCATCAAGCGCGCGCTTAAATGGCTTTTGTTTTTTCACTGCTAGCAAAACAAAATTTCAAATTTCTTGTGTTTTGATTTAAAAAATAGCCTAATTATATTACAAATTTTGTTAAAGTTATGATTAATTGGTAACAGAACTTCGTGTCGTCCAATTCGGTCTGTAATCATACTCGTGATTAACCAAATCGGACTCCCGCTACGCGGTCGTCCGATTTTGGTAATCACTCGTATGATTACAGACCGAATTGGACTCCACTCAGTCCTGTTACCATTACTAATCATCATGATTATTTTTTTAATGAATCCACAATATTATCTATCAGTGGTAACAATAATTGTGATAATTTGTTACTATCAAACCTTGGTAGTTGTATACTCCAGGAGCTCCAATCAATGGCATTGAGTTTTCCTGCAGTAACAATGAAAACAAGAAAGACATTGAGGCATCAGATAAAGTGGGAGTAAGTGCTGCTGATCAACAACAAATCTGTACTTCCAGCAGGAGAAACCATGTTACGGTCATAAAAAGTCTATCATTTAAGAGTAATGGGGAAGGTTGAGAGGATTAAAAGAGAGAGGGGGCGAGGGGGTTAATAACTTTCTTCCCCTGAAAAGAGGGGGGCATAATAGCAGATTTTTTTTCCTTTGTGAATATTTTATTTTGCCCTCTACAAGGAGGTTACAGCATCCTCTCTGACCTGCAGGCTTGAGGCTGCAGTCTGACAATGTTCTTCAGGGTGCGCCATTTGAAACCTATGTCCAATTGTCCAGGATAGGTAGAAATTTAGTTCGGACATGTAAACCTTTGACAGGACTTATCCATGGAACAAGTACATTTTTAATTAGCAAAAATACAGAAACAGTTGAAAATTGACTTCAAATTACCCTAAAACTTCTCCTGTTAAGATATAACTCATTCCCAGGATCAAAATTTGAGTTGATATAATGGTGGAATCACAAAAAGTCTAAAAATTGCAGTCTTCATTGTTAGGTTTTCTTTCAAAGCAACCAAGAAATGAGGCAGTGTGACCAAGTGGTTAGAACGCTGGACTTCCAATTTGGAGACCCCGAGTTCAAGTCCCGCCCTGACCGCTAGCTGGATTTGTTCACAGTAGCAGTGATGCCAACTCTCCCACTTTTGGCGGGAGACTTACGCTTTTTTGCCTCGTCTCCCACTCTCCCACTTTGGTACATAAATCTCCCGCTTTTTATGTCCACTATAAATATTGAATACTAAGTAAAAAATAAAACAGACTTAGTTTGAGATTTAGCCCATTTTTAGCTCAAAACTTGAATTTTTCTTTTTCACAATACTGTTTCTGGGGCATTTTTGTCATTGACAAAGATTATTTCTAGCATTCGACTTTTGATAGTATGTACATCATGTAAGACATCATATAATGTCCCCAATGGGGGGGGGGTCGTTGAAATTCGGGGGGGGGGGGGGGAAGTAAAAAAAACAGTCTCCCGATTTTACATCTCCAGAGGTTGGCATTTCTGCAGTAGTCCCAAGTTCAAATCCTCGGCCACGCTTGTAAATAGCCAGCTGAGATTCTTAACCCCGTTAAGTTCAATTTGTATTATTTGTTTCAGGCATTTGCTCGGCCCCACTAGCATTAGTGCTATAAATACTGCCAAGGGTGAATAACAGAATTATTATTATTATTATTATCATTATTATTATTATTATTATTATTATTATTATTATCATTATTATTATTATTATTATTATTATTAAATCTGAGATGCTAGCAAAGAATTAAGTGAACCAAGAGAAGATCATTAAATGCCCATGTTTCGAGTAAAACATTTGGACAAGAACTCTTGAGTTTTGGACAACCAAATTTAATATAGTCCTTGTCAGAAGGAGAAAAGGATGAGAAAATTTTTCTCTTATTCTGTTCTTAGAGAGAAAATGAGTACAATATGTAACAGTCATGTCTCACCTTTATGTATGAAATACTAACTCCCATTTGACAATATTTATGCTCAAGGTAGTTGATCGTGGATGGTCCCCCTTGACTTATTTTATCTACAAAAAATATAACAAGGTTAACCTGCGTGAAGTCTGCTTAATTTATCTACAAACCTGTCCTTGTAAAAGTCACACATGGGGGCTCAGGGCAGCATGAAGGACCTCGGAGTATTGCCTGTCTCCACTGGACCCTGGATACCAGTTCAGCGCACAAAGTTATCCCCTACAGTGTACAGATAAGTCTTGCTTTGCAGGCAACCCATTCTTACAGATATCTCAATAATACAGCAACTAAATCCATGTTTGACCGAAAAAAAATCCTATTATTTTAAAACTCTTGCCATTACAGACATTCCTTTGCATGATCCTGACAGCAGAATTTCATTGTTCTGACATGCATCATGTCACGATGTAAGCCGGATGGTATCTTTCAACATTCACACTTGAATTTAAAATAAATATTATTTCATGTCTTTTGTCTCACATTTGTAAGCGTTGGCTGAAAGAGTATAATAATTGCATGTAAAACATCAACCAATCAAAGCTCCACATCAGATTCTGGACAGATTTACATCACCAGTGAGAAATTTGGGGCCAAGGGAGGGTACATGTATGTACTTCTTAGTGATTGGCTGATGGGGATGTGCGGCTGGATGGGTTGTATTTTCACGACTGAATTGACTATAGCGGTCACATAATTTTCATAAAAAATTTTTGCATCTAGGAATTTGAAATAAAATCTGTGAATTCATTTTACACCAGGCTGACTGACCAGCTAGGCTTTATAAAGTAGATGCATAAACAGAAAGTGGCAGTGTAAATTACATTTCCCCAGAAGTGACTAAGATGGGGTCTATAATTGGTCACTAATTACCCTGTCTATAATGGGGTAGGAGTCCCTAAAGGCCAGCAGCAAATACCCTGCAAAATTGACCGAAAGAGCCACACCAACCAAGTTTTAAGGCCACAACATAATGTCTCTCTTGCTAAATGTCACAAGTGATGATATGTCATTATATTTAATAATTATTAGTCACTGAAGGCGACGTGAATATCGGCAAATAGTCACCAAGACGAAGTTAAGGTGACTATTCGCTGATATTCACATCGCCTGAGGCAACTAATTGTTTTAGTATAATTACATTGATGATTATTCCAGAAAATAATAGTATTGATCAATTTCCGACCCTGAAACATCAAAAATCTGGCTGCCATTTTGAAAACTGCTAGCCTTCAATGCTATAATCACCGTGCAGTGATTATAGCAGGATAAAGCGAAGCTCCTAGCCAATCACAGTGGTCTATTTTCAATAATCATCAATGTAATTATACTAAAACAGGTTAATGTACTAACAGGCTAAACATGCACAACACTGTTAGTGAGACTTTTAAAATGGATTTGACAATAGTGTGTGTCTTTTTTTCTTTATTGTTGCAATCACAACAGAGTGTAATGAAAAATATATACTCACTTTGGTTTTTTTCTTCACAAAATTTTAATGCAGTCTTTCTGAAAGAAGATTCTAACACGAATGTAGATTTATAGCATCGCCCAGGATAAGTATAAAAAGATCCCTCTACATGAAGTAATCTATGACCGCATGCCTAAAGAAATGGGAAAAAATGTGAAAATGTTATTGTTATTGACACTGCGGTAGCTTAATTTGTAATGATTATGATAATGATGACAATAACACCTTTTACCAAGGTAAAACCATCAATAAAAGCTGTTATTTGTGGGTACCCGTGCAACAAACATGTTGCCAATCACTCAATGGTCAAGACCGTGCTCTAAGAAAAATTGAAAG
Organism: Porites divaricata; assembly: GCA_038088405.1. NCBI lineage: Eukaryota > Metazoa > Cnidaria > Anthozoa > Scleractinia > Poritidae > Porites > Porites divaricata. The sequence goes on from JBBMOI010000004.1 coordinate 616,526, forward strand.
GAGCCCTGGTTTTCCGAACCTGTGAAATCCAGGGTACCTAACATAGAATTTCTGTATAAAAAACTAAGATTTTCTAGTTGCTCAAGAGCAAAAGTGAGGTGCCTGGTAAAGGGCCGCAGCGGGCGAAGCTAGAGAAGAGCCCTAAAATTACTTAAAAGTTCAAAATGAAGTTTTTAAAGCAGGAAGTCTTTTATCAGAAAACAGTCAGGTTTTTTCCCCAACTTTCCTTCTACCGAACTGCTGTTTAGCCTGCACGCAGACCAAATTAAACTCTGGTTAACTCCATCTGCGAAACAGCGCCAAAATCCTTATTCTGGACTTCCAGCTGTGTACTCAGATTTGAGTACGTGCCACAATTGGCCAGTTAAAAAAGGCCTTTGTTTTGTTTGTCGTGATCACCAATCAGGTTAAAGGGAAATTCGAAACGCACTTCTGGTAATTTGTTGAATAGGTTGGGGGTCCAGATCAAGGATCTCTGCGCTACTTCGCAGACGGTACCTAATCAGAGTTTAGTTATTGTCTGCTTGCAGGCTACCCGCTGTTAGGCAGTAGAATGTTTTACAACACAGAAGACAACAGTATAAGGCAAGCTGCCAAATCCCTCTCCCACCATTTTTTTTTTTACTTTTAAATCTGTGGATAAAATCCTATGGTGTAACCATTTAAATAAAACCTCTTTTGAAGAACTTTAGTGTAGTAATATTTAAAATTATAAAGAAAGATGGTAAATTTTTAGCTTAGTGAAGAAATGAGAAATGATGTGATCAACATGTCATGAGCACAAGACAAAGAAAAAATCTGAGTCCCCGACAGGAATTGAACCTGTAACATTCACTACACCGGTCAGGTGCTCTAACCACTGAGCTATGAAGGACTTATGGCAAGCTGTGCCATATACATTAGGTTCTTGTATGACATGCCTGGCCTCCTGCATACTGGTAGGATCAGCATGCAATGTCGAAATTGTTGTGTGTGATAAATAAACAAAGATGGTAACTTTTAAGCTAATATTTATTTCTTGGGATAATACAAAATGTCATACACTAACGAGCAGTTCTAGTTACTGATACATATAGCAATACCCTGAGAAAACAGCTGACATTTCACGACGCCACAACTAGGTTTCCCTGCAAAATGATGTCTCCGGAATGAGCAAAGAAATTCCATTGTGATGATGTATCACTACCCAGCTCTGCCTTGAAGTACCTTCTGATTGGTAGAAAATTTGCTTCATCCAATCAGAAGCAAGACCCAGATCTGGGTAGTTATCAGAATGGAATAGAGAAGTCGTCAAATCACATTGCCATGGCAACAAAAATTTCTAGATGACAACAAATCAAAAACATAAATTTGCACTGTTTTAAACTTCATTCATTTAATTTGTCAAATGTGGGTGAAATTTTCAGGGGTTGAATTTGAAAGGACCATATGTAAGTTTAGAAAAAGAAAATTTTGTGCTGTGTTCACCTAATTAAAAAAAAAAAAGGGGCGTGAAACTAGTAAGTTTCATGTAGCAGTTGTGCAACGACAGCTAAGAAATGAAAAAAAAATGTGATGGACGTGCAATTCTCATTGCCATCACGATTGCTTAAGCTCCCTATTGTTGAAATCCAAAAATTTTGCTACCATGGTAACCTGACATCACAATTCTCCTCTCTATTACTGAGCTTGTCTGATATCATTCGCGGGAACACAAGTGGTGGCATCACAAAATGTTGTCTTCTCAAGACAGCAAAAAACATATTAATGGTTTGCCTACCAAGACCTCCTTATTATGCCCGGCACTGTAAACTGAGACACCAAACCATGCATTGCTCTTTCTATCGCCATCAATGTCCCCTTAAAACAGAAACAACCATAATTCAAGAAAGAAGCACTTGGGAAGTCTTGAAGAATAACTTAATAGATGGACAACAAAAAAATTTTAAAAAAAGTTTAATGAGGGGTAACACAATTACTGGTAGTCCACAGGTTTTAATCAATTGTGGCCCTGAAATAGACATGATAAGGTTAAGAACATTATACCAACTCGCTGGAAGCAAACCAGTCAGCTATTTACAAAACTGATGAAAGAGTTGCACTCGGGACTACCGAGGACAAATCCGACTAGCTGTTAGGACAGGAAATGAACTTGCATTTCCGGTGCCCCAACCACTCAGACACATTGCCCCCTTCACTTCCATGTACTCCAGACAATGTTTTGTATTACTGGGATTAACCTACTAGACTGTAACCATTAATGTACTAATCTGGCATTGAATCCTGAACTCAGGGTACAGCAAACACAGGGAACCCATATAAGACTTAAACACAGGGAGCCCATATAAGACTTAACCCTATGTGTGTACTTTAGCTACAAACAGTTGCAAAAACACTCTGACAAAAATACAACCTTTGTTGCTTTAAATCGCTGCTAGTCACAGGTCTGTGAGATATACACTTGTAATACTGACCTCCCTTCCCCTTCCATTCAAAGTTGTTCCTCCAAGTTTTGAGCATGGTCTTATCTAGCAAGCAACTTTGATAAGGGGTGAAGGGGGATCAAAAGCACAAGATCATGGACAGGCCATTTAAGCCAAAATATGGTACAATGTCTCAAGTACTTAAATTGCAACTGGTTGTAGCTTGCTTGCTTATAAACTATCATTCAGAACTACATACAAGTTTAGACAGGGTGCAAAGAAAATCAGTTTACAGCTTGCCATTCGGGCAAGCTGTAGTTAGCATGTAGTAGCCCAAAAGTCATTTTAACTAGCCTGATGATGAGCATGGTTGATAACAGTTCTTTTGCGATTTGAATTCCTTTAAAAATTTCACTCGCCAGGCAGGCAAGTTAAGAACAGAATTCACTCACCCAATAGTAAAATCCATTAGCCCTGGGCTATTGCACATGAATTTCTTTGCACGCTGTTAGATATCTTATAATATTATTATCAATTTAAAACACAGCCATTTTTTCAAGAACAAGAAGGTTTACTACAATGTATGGACTAATTTTATTTGAGCTGAGAAGGATGACGAGAGAGTGCAAATTAAAATTTTAAGTATTAGAAAGGGTAGTTGTTGATTATATATTTCTATTACCTTTTCACTCATACAGTCTGACATTCAACAAGACTTTTTAATTATTATTTTGTATTGGATCTCCAGGGTAAAAATGTATGAACAAATATATGATTGTACATTTTAATGAAAACAACTCCACTCAACTCAGCATCTTCCCTCAGCAAGATCTCTCGTCAAAAAGTTGTGTTTATATACAGAGAGTTGTACAGCATTTTGAGTGAAATTCAATCTATTTAATAAGCTCCTACATGTACAGATTCAGAAATAGAGCTTTCTCCTCTAGTTCTGAGCTCTAAATAGTCACAGAAAGTAAAAGAAATACAAGAGTTAATAGAAACCATCTTATGGAATAGCTCTGCTAGACCTTGACTTGCAAGCATTATAAAATGCACCAATTTTTGTTCAGCTACAAATGCTAATTTTGCCATTTCAGTAATGTGAATTTTTTTAATATCCTGTCAAATTATCCCTTGAGTATATAAGAAGATTACCTCCCACTAAACATGATATCTATATTGTCAGAAATGACACAAAGTTGTCAACCACCAACAGAGCAAATAATTGTATTACATTGCTAATAAAGAGGAAATACACATGGCTTGCTTGAGCTCAACAGGAGTGAAAAATGCATGCTGGGCTTGTAGATGTCACTGATATCATAGACTAGGATGAACAAGCAGAACTAGATGTAAATAATAATATTATAGAAACATACACATGAAACGAACAAATACCACACACATCTTCCAAACAGAAATGTCTTGAACAAAAAAACATTATATTGATTAACGTATTCTTTGTAAAACAAAACTATGCAATTTTGTATTACTGACAAGCAGAGATAGCATTAAATAATAATAAATGTAATCAGTAGATATGTGTAAAAATAAATGCAAACAGAAAAATTACACTGAAACAAAAGAATACAATGTATCTCAAGTTCTTTGAATACTCAAGAAAAAAAGATAACGTAGCAACTTTAATTGTGCTATTTTGTTGTGGATAAAAAATATATATTTTATCACACAAACAGAATAAAATTAAAATTAAAAATTCAGATGAAATAATTTCACTTTTAAAAAAGAAATGTTCTCTATTTCCTGCTGATGCTTTTTCACCAAAAAACAAACTATATTTTATCTCTGAAATGTAGTTTTTATATCTGATTGGTTAAAAGAATAATTTGTGCAATTAGTGGTATCCATATAGCTAGATTAATTTCAAAACAAATTTTGAAATACAAAATGTTTTAGGGGGCAAAAAGGTTAACGATATCTATAAAAGAAAACCGCAAAAACAAAGTTCACAAATTTAAAAATTTTCCATTAAAAGAGAACAAAATAAATATGATAATGCTTTATGTACCAAAATCCAATTTTTAATCTATTTCAGTTAGGACGTGTCTTAATTTTTAAAAGAAAAAAAAATCAAAATAAGAATCTTTCATATTACTTTAATTACCTGTTTCGACATTACCTGATCCTAAAATACTAAAAATATCAGCAGTGATTTATTTTTATCGAAGAAGCAAAGACGGATTTTATGAGCATGTAAGTTTAAAGAAAAATAAAATTAGCAACAACCCCTTGCTCTTCAATGCAAAGTTTGACTCTCAAAAGCAAACATCTGTCTTTGACGAAGCCGCAAGATGAATTTATTTAATACACTATAAACGAGATAAAGTTATGACAAAAGAAAGGGTGATTCGGAGGAGTGTCGACGGTTTGGCGCAGAAATGATAAGCTGCAAAGTCAGCTGGCGTGCGCTTCGTTTTGTTTATACTAAACAATGTTCAATCCGTAAATAGTCAGACAATTTTACTTCCAAGCGGTCGCTTACTCACAGCTGGGTCAAAAGAATAAAAGTCATTACACTAACCCCCGGTGGGTATGATAAAAAACAACGGCAATCCTCAATTGAAAGGCCAACAAAACCTTGGAAAATTTTGTCACTGAGAGAGATTGATCATCTAGGAAAACTCACTTTGTTATGGTGCCCTGTGCGTGTAAATGAAACCGCTAAAAAGCCTAATAGTTTACACACAAAAGTCAACAAAAAGTATCAAATATCTGGCACTTCATAATCAAGAAAAGGACTGTTAGTTCTACTCGAATTTGCAAGCAGGTATTGACATAAGCGGTTCTGAAATGAGGACACATCAACAAACGTAACTCCTGTAAACAGCGGAAATGAATTGCTCAATGGGAGCTACCTACGTTTTGTGATTTTTCTTTTTGTCTTTGAAATTTCTTGTGGACATAGAGAGTGTTGGTAACACAAACTCGAATGCATGAAGGAATAATTATATGAATTTCATATTTTCAATGCATAGAACAACTTAAAATTTATTAAAAATTAAGTATCTTGGAACACCAGTGTGTCCTGATAATTTCAAAATTTCTTATAATTGGACTTAGGAGCTCTCCATTGATAAAATATTTTATTCTGCCTTTGCATGAGTGAACGATAAATAAATTTCAGATAGATCGCAACACGATTCAATATTCTTTTTCAATAAATGTCTACTGAACACTTCGAACAAAAGTTTACGTGATTAAAATGGCAGATTTGATGGAATTTAGGACAGTATGGGCCGACGGGCATTTTGCGAGGTCGTAGCAACAGAATTCGTGACCTCCCAAAATTGATGCATTGTAAGAATTCGCCAGAACGTAAAAGGTAATTATTTATACCAAAGCTGTTAAAAATAAAATCATGAAAGAACAATTAGACCTTGAGAAATAATCAAGAGCTACTCACCTAGGCTATCAAAGGGCAGAACAGAGCAGTTCACATCTCTGCTGAAGTCACATCTGTACACAACTCCAGGATTTACGATTCCTAAGCCTCTCAAAACCGTACTATTTCCCTTCGGCGCGCCGACCAACAGCCTGTAAAAACCACAAAACTAAATGTCCACAACTAGCATACAACGCCAACTGAACGACGGCAAGATCGCTTACCAGAAATAACTCTTTTCGAAGGTATCAAAGGAGTGAAGGGCGACCGAAAATCCAAAGTAACTGTCCTGTTCCCCTGTTCTAATGATTGGTAATTCAGTATCGAGGTTATAGCCAAAGGAATGTAGAATTATGCAGAATAACGACGCGACTAGAAAGTACATCTTGGACGTGAAATTAAAAAACAGATCTCCCTCAACACCACACCATTCATGGATCAGCAAAGGAACAACTAATCATGCACTTCGTTTCATTTTGAAGTGTAGTTTGCCCGCGTTACAACTCACGCCACGCATGCCTGATAACTACATAATCTCTGACATAATCGGAATTCCCGACGTGACGCAGTCGCGCCCATACGACATCCCTCGCTCAACTGGAAATCGCTCCCGAAAAATATCAGCTTCAGCTTCTCGACAATCAGCGAATCTGCTGGCTTCCATCCAGAAAACCACTTGCTTTTGTTTTCTGATGTAATGAGTTTTCCAAAACATCAAAGCATTCGCTTTGTTTGCCGATAGATTCTTACCCGAAAGACAAACTTTTCAAGTGCTTTGTTTACACAGGACAGTCAATCAAGAAGTATTTGACTGACCGCATTATTGCATTAGTCAAGAACAACAAAGTTTTTTATTCTGGTGAGGCAAGTTTTTGATCTAAATTTTCTTTTCATCATTTTTTCTTTAATTGTTGTAGTGTCTATGACAAGAATCAACATATTATAGATGGGATATCTTTAGCCAATTTTGTCTAAAAACCACCCTTGGCCGTGCCGGTAAACAGCGCCAACTTTAATAGCCTGGGTTTTTTTTTACCATGGTAACATCTCCTCATGTCTGCGACTTGGCGAAGTTTTTTCAATATCTAAGAAGGAAAAACATATACAACATGTCGCGGACAGACGTCACAATATAAGTTTTGACACTTCTACATTTTTAAGAGTTTTCAAGGTAATGATGGTTACGGAGGCATCCTTTTGACGGGCCGGAATTGTATGTCTCATGAGCTTCCCTGCTAAAGACACAGAGACATATTGTCGAGAATATAAATCTTAGAGAAAAGTAGACTAGAGAGGATGTAATGTTTTAATCAGTCAAGGATACCGAATCGCATTTATCTGATATAATTCATGTGGTTATCTCGTATCTATGTAAGGAGTCCTTCTTTGAATTAAGCTTTTTTAACATTCCAGTTTTAAACTGAAAACAGAGGTCAGTATCAAGAGAAACCTGCAGAAAAGGTTCCACTAGATTTCTGCATACGAAAAGCTCTTCTATTTCCAGTTATTTTCCCTCCGGCAGCAAGTGCATATGCTGAGTTGTAGAATGAAACGCCACAATTCTTTTCTATAATGGAGTTCATTTAGTCAGCTTAGCAGGAATTACTCTTCATCGCATTTTTTTGTAGGAATTTATCCTAATTTTTGGCACCGTTTTTACCTGCTTAACTAAATTGTACACTACCTTCTATAACACGCGCACTGTTATGTTTTGGCACGCGCTATATGACTTTGAATCTATACACACTGTATCATGATATGAAATATATATAAAAGATCTCAATGGATCGAGAGGAAAACGAAGGCGTGCAAAAATATTGAGGTTAACGCTGCAAAAAGACAATGACGTAAAAAAAAGTGTGCAAAATAGTTAAAACATCTTTCCAAACATATATGCCACGATAAAACAAAAAATTGAAAAAGGAGAATTTATGTCGCTAACATGGCTTTTTTTTAGTATTCCTTTTTTAATTACATGTAACACGGCAATCTACCAAGGTTAATTAGGGTTAGTTTAAAAAAGGAATAACGAAACATGCCGCCAGAGTAATCAAAGTAAAAATTAATAAGCACCGCCAAATATTAAAAACACAGCTCATTTTCTTCATCCGCTCTTCCATAATTTCAAGCAAAGCAAAAATAGATACCATGAAAAACATCGATGATATGAAGAATCAGGCAAATTTAATCTTTTTGAGCCGAGTTTAGCCGCAAAAATTTTTAATGACTTGTTTGTTAGAAAAGAAATGAAGATAATTTGAAAAGGCGATGGGCATAATCCTTACAGAAGGCAAAAACGTTAGGAGAGGAAACGTTTTTTGCTTAATGAATAATTGATATTTTAGAGAGACGCAATATGGCAATAAGATGTTTAAACATGAAAAAATTTAAGACTGGCCGATTTAATTCAATGCAAATTTAAAGTTAAAAAAGACCTGAATTTTTTCTAGTTAAAATTGTTCACGTTCTTACATCAGATCTAGTTCACTTTCGCTACGCAGAACTAAAAAGATAATTTTACTGATCCTAATTATCGTGAAATGGTTCTTAAAACGGAAAAATAATCTACCGTGTGCACTTCATTAATGGCGACAGAGGCGTCTGAGAGACCATTTTCTTAATTTTGTCGTGTTCATTGACCAAAAATAGTTTGCTGACAATTTAATGCAAGCAATTTTTTTTTTAATTATTTGTCTCAAGCTTAAGTTTATAGGAGTCTCCATGCAATTTTAATGGCCCTCTAAATCAGCTGCTTTTATCGCGCTAGTTTTGTATGTTTGGAATTATCGGCCAACTGATATCGAAGCCGACAACGCGCTAAATTTACATATAGCAATCTCGTTGTAGCATATCGGAAACATCCTCGTATTTCAGCCTAGCGTAAAAATGAAATGTTGGTTACAGTGGGTGGAACAGTTAATTATGTTGATAATGTTTAAAACAAGAGACCTCCTACGGGACACACCCATTAGCAAATTCAAGAAAAGAAACGAAAAAATCTGGTTTCTAGTTCTAAATATAAAAATAGTGGATTACTAAAAGCATTTTCATTTTTCAAAGGCTCAATATTTCTTTATGTTAACGGCTGATTTAAATTTCCATCCGTCTGAAATAAATGGCACCATTTTACAACAGATTTTGCTTTAAAGTAACATGCCCATAGTTTTGACTTTTCAACCGCTCCCACGTGTAAACTATTTTATATCACGTGCTTAACTTTAAAAAGCGACAAAAAAAAATTCAATGGTTTTTAAGTGATGTAGTAAGTTTTCTTGATATTTCCCACAATAATATATTAGCTAGGTCGTGAATAATGATTAAAAGAAGAAACTAGAAAATACTTCACATAACTTAAAGCTACTTTTAAAGGGCGTGAGAAATTTGTGCAAAAGGATTTCATCTCCTCTCTGTATTGTAGCCCACTTGGTAGGTGTATGATCATGAACGGGAAAAGAAGGGAGAAATTAAACTACACGAGTAAATTTGGTATTAGGCCGGCACCCTAAAATCACCACCAAATCTTATTAACAGCACGTTTTTCGGCCTGGATGTTACCGCTAGAGACTCATAAGCATACATATGCCATGATGAGAAGAATGCGTTTGGTGAACCGTTTTAAAATGCGAAAAACAATACACCATTAAGATCAGTAACTTCTACTACTTCCGCGGAAACTAACCATTGAGCAAAGGACTTAATGAATATTTGCTTAGTCTAAGAGAGCTAATTAGCGGCAGTATGAGTGACAAATTTCCTGTAAAAATAGATAGTAAAACCCAAATCAGCTGTCATCCGTTTGGATGAGAAATCTCTCCCATTGCTTTAATTTCTTCTTAATCGGCCGTGCAGTTTTTGAGGGGTACGCCGCTCTAGACTAGACCTGTAAATAAAGCTTGTTGTTTGTTGTCTGTTTTTGTTGGTGGTGTGGTGTCACGTGATAGGCATCATTTAAGGAGTACCCGCCATCAGTTTGCACGCGCTTAAAGACTGATGGGATAAAAGCAATGTCATGTGGCTTCTCAGGGGGCAAACAAGTGATAAATTCTGCCAGTACAAGAATCGCGGTCGAGTTTGTTTATTGAAGACAACAGAAATTGAAGAACTTTTCATCTTAAAGACGATACTAGTGACAAATTACGGCTGGAAGTGATCATTGTTACTTTTTTGGATGGAATAACGACCGTATGCGTCCTCGCAGAAGCAATGTTTACGTCAAACTTGACGAGACTCAATCTGTGTATATTTGCATGAATAATTGTAAAAAATCATTGTTGTCTCAGTTAAATAAACAAACTCGACCTGGCAAATTTTATCCGTCTGACTGCCAACTGATTACAATCTAAGAAACCACGTGACATTGATCTTAAGGCACGCGCAAACCCGGTCCAGAGGGACTAGGTCGGGGCGTGCAAAGATGGCGGCTATTTAACAATTATTCCTCGAGCCCGAATGGGCTCTGAGTCAACAGCCCATTCGGCCTTCGGCCTCATGGGCTATTGACTCAGAGGCCATGAGGGCGAGAGGAATAATTGTTTTAGTAAAATCCAACTAGTTGGTCAAAAATATCGAGAATAAAAAAGTTTCAGCTTGTTAAAGCCTGTTTTGGTGCCAAAAAGCCCGCGCTTTGCGCTACTAATGGGCTATAACATATAGCCTAGTAGTAGCTCAACCAATCAGAACGCAGCATTGATGATAGACCACTAGTTGGATTTTACTAAAGTGAATGAGTTCTACTGCCCCATCACTATATGGGACCGTTTTTTGGAGGAGGACTTTTGACCCAGTTTTCTGCTCGACCTCGAAAGAAACGATCATAACAGTCTCATAATACAATTCGGCAGAACACTGACCCAGACTCCCTCAACGCTTAACTTCAAGCTAGATCAATGAGTATATTTCTGTAAAATTCCTCAAGTATTTTGATTGTTTTTTTCAATCCACTTAATTTATCGCATACATGCTGATCTCCGCTCTTCATTTAGATCACTCAATGTTGTTGAGTGTTTTATGTAAGTTGAAATCACGAGACGCAGCTAGTACTGAATGACTTCGAAAAACGTTTTTCGATCTATTGTATTTCTGCTTGTTCTTACTATGTCTTACTGACCACAATTGATCCTTTCTTCGAAGCCACGCTTCTTGGGATCTTCGGTGGTGAAACTTATTTAGACTGCAAGCATTCTCTAAGTTTTCTTTGAAGTTATTGGAGTGGCAAGCGTAAGCCATAACCCGTGATGCATGGACGCATTAGGGCGACAGCCTCTCTTTTCCCGCGTCCTCGATTTCAGTATAAGTGGTCTGCTTGTGAACACTGTTTCAACAGTTTTTAACTTAGCTGTACCCAACCTTCCTGTGTATTGTGTGAAACAACCTCCGTTAGAGATTCGTCGAAAAAGGTAAATTTAAACACTATTAAACTTAGTGAGGTGGGGAGGCCATGAAAGTACCGCGTAGGCTCTAGGTGAAAGATGTATGCGACCCTCTGCATATATTCAGTGTGCTCCGCAGAAAAGAAAATGAAAAAGTTTGATTTAAAAATACGCGTAGATTCTGGAGTGAGGCTTAACCGATAGCGAATACTTTTGTTGGGCCATGGTAAACGTACCAATGCGCTTCCCCTTTTTGTAACTTCTTAGATTGTGTAGCATCTCACCAACCCTTTTTTTACAAATTCTATTTTTTGTCGGTCAAGAGCGGTCATGTCTTTTTTTACCTTGTAAACCCGACAGGAAGTAGCTTAAAGGCATTAGGTAGATTCCGGACATACATGTTATAGCAAGACTTTTCCCCTTAATTCTTCTGATTCTTCTATTGCTCTTTTGGAGAAAATATCCCAGTTTATTGATCTACAGATGAAGACAAGTGTATAAATCTGTAGGGTCAAAGCGCAAATGATTAACACGAGATTTTTCACGGTGAAAATCTGTTTAATGCTAATGGGACTTTTAATCTCATCAATCTTGGCCAAACTAAAAAAAAATGCCAAAATCACGACAACGTAATCTATGGATAAGTAGTTTATCATTGTGAATGTTTACTTTTTGGCTCACTCTTATCTGATTACTTGCATTTGGTTGTGGTTATATAAAGACAAGTCTTGAACGAACGCAGGACAAGGGAAACCGGCACGAACATGACCTTTTAAAGAGCAGCAATTCGAACATAAGTTAAAACATGCAAATCTGAATACTATTTATTGAAAAAATCCCGCGCCATGTTTGTTTAGAATGAGTTGAATTCCTTGCCTTAGACAGGCCTTTGACGGACGACTTGCCAAGCAGCAAGTTTAGCAAAGATAGATCTTTCCACAGAAATCTCATTTTGGACATTCTGATCAATCCAGACAGGGTTACACGCACTAAAAACACAAAGAAACGTTTTGTTTCGTTTTTGATAGTCACTTCTCCCCACCGGAAATTGAGCTACATTTTTGGGGAAAACTGAGGAACTGCCAATTTCGCTATTCACCTACTAGTACTACTCTTTTAAGATTAAATTTGTTCCTTTTCTAGGAAGAAAGCCAGCCAAAATTCTATGCGAAACAAAGACGATAAAGTGAGCAACAAACCTGGTTATAGAAAAGGAAAGGTCGAAATAGATTTGGAAAAAGAAGGCTTATACGCATGCGCCATGGTGCAAATATCATTTTTAGTCATTCCCAAGCACACCGGCTCAGAGCGAAAACCGTTACGGCATCCAATGATTAGTTGTTTGGCCTTTGAAAAGAAAAATTGGACAGCAGACTGGAACAGACTTCACTGACGCGACGCAAGTTTTTAGTGTGCCCCTTGGCGGAAGTAACGGAAAAAAAGCAGAAACTTATCTTGAGGAGCTATATTTAGGATTAACTGTTGGAGATTACCTGTTCGATAGGAAAACGTCTCTGTTATCTCAAAAAATACGGTTGTGTCAGATGTGACCAGTGGTGGCCAAAGTTGTCGAATCTCTTTTTTGTTTGGTTTAGAATAGTATCAGTAGAAAGGAAGAGTTATGTGTCAAAGAATATTCGGGGGGAGTACTCGATATATATATATATCAAGAGAAAATCCTCTCTTGTATATACATATATCCTTGGGTGCTATGTCCTGTGTTACGAAAAGGAAATTTTTCAGACAATGGTTAATTACGTCATTTAAGAAACACGCAGACAAGTATTCAAAATATCTAAAATTTCGTCTGGTCATTTCCTAAAACAACTTATGTTGTTTTCTGTGTAGTTCTTTCATTCCAGCTTAAGTATAGAATAACTCATAAAATACGAATCACTCTTTGCGGCAAAAAAAGGTGAAAAACTTCCTTCCGTTCGCGTTTTTTGGTTGGTGAAACCAATTTTTTAACCAGCTCGGGATCCACTATTTTAAACTTGAAGCTGTTATCATCGATGGCTAGAATCCGCTGGACAGGTTAGCGAACGTTTTCCACGGTGTGCGGCGTTGCAACCGAAAACAGCAAAAACGGTTGACAAAGTTTTCTTTTCGGAACTTCTATCAAAACACCATATATCTGTAATATTCTTTTTTCACGGCCTTCTTTGACATGTAACATAAAAGATATAGACTCGATCGAAGATAACCTAGGATACATGATACAGTCATCTTGAATGATTAAAATCTTGTATTTTTAATTTCGGGTTTCTCCCACTTCATATTAGTATGTTTCTTTTTTTCAGTAGAGCGTAGAAAATAATTAATTTTGTGATCATTGCGTTGGTGTAGTATCAAGTGTCATTTCTTTCAGTCCCCCATACGAAACCAATCAAAAAAATAAATAAATAAATAAAGATGAGCAATTTGCTTCGAGACTGAAGTTAATATCTTCACCCTTCTCGCTCAAGGAGATCGCGGACGCACTGAATCTTCTAACGTTTGGCCATCTGCGGAAGAAAACTGTAATTACACGCATTTAAATTAGAAAAAAAGTAAACTTCTTCAGTGGTAATTGCCGTATTTGTTTTTTTCAGTATTTGACAAAATGAAATTGAGGATATTCTTGATGATTTTGGGTTAAATCTCTTAGTCACAATTCAATAGCGGCTTCTCCGAACAACTAATACTTTGAAATGAAAAATTACCGGAGATGGAAGAGATTACATGTTATTTTTTTAGCGGAGAAATTTGTAGCAAATCTAAGCTTGGGCTTTGGTAGTAGTATCAAAATTATTAACTTCGAATTCAACTTGTCAAGCTGCATAGTTCTTGTCATCATGTAGGTTTCTAATGTGCCACACGTACAAATATGTGCCAACTTGGACAAGAAAACTAAGTTTACAAACAGCAATAAAAGTAGTAATTTTAGGAGAAACAACTAGCGGTAATAAAATTGAAAGTGGCAATTTTAATCTTCAATATTCTACCATGTTTAAATCGCGCAAGTTCTCTATTCTATTTTGCAATCTTGCATTAGTTCCTGTCGGTGACCTTTTAAAAAGGTTCAATTTAAATTACCGAAAATTCAACAACAAAAAAAACTTTTTAAACGAGCGATATCTGTAGTGGTTGCATATATATTCATATCCTTGGAGTTAATTAAGTGAAAGTGCCGATGGCGCCTAATTCTCTTACCTAGGCGACCTCATCAATTAAGTGGCTCTGGAGTTGGAAATGGTGAAACGTTTTAGTGCCTCAAGACTGACTCGCGTCTTATACGAACGATCGATCGATGTTTTAAATCAGTTTTCTCTTCCAATTTTTTTCTTAGCACAAGATCGAAAAGTTGGAAAGACAAAAACAAAGAAACAACGGCCACTGCTTTCAACAGCTGCTTCCAGTCTCCTAAACATTCTGTGTACAGTCGTCGTACTATTACATAATAATGAACTAAATGGAAAATGTTTCATCTGTATGGCAACTCTTGTCGCAGTAAATGAACCAATCTAAAGCGGCCTGTGGTTTAGCTGTAACTTGACGCATGCGCACAGTCATACAACCGGAGTAATGAAGAAATTCGAGAAGTTCTCGTTTCCCACATCCCGTCCCCAGAGCCATCTCGGGTTTATTTGTAACGACGAATGGCTAAAAGAAACGAAGGGCTCCGGAACAACTGTTCGACTCTCAAACCACATCCCTTCTTTTAACATCTCTTTTTCTAGTGACAATTGAAATAATCTAGAATAACTGTTTTTCTCTTTCCTAGCTTCTGTTAATGTCGTTAATCTTCCGACAAACAGACATTTCCAGCAACAACAATTTGCAGTCTGTCCCATACGAATTCCCATTGTGAACGTTTTGAAAGCAGTATATCTTGTTTTACTTAGTTTTCATAATTTTGTGAATCGTGACTCGCAATAAATACCCTGCTAGCAGAGGCTTTTCCCTTGTGTTTCTAAGCGTTGTACTGCCATTCTCTTCGCGGTTTTGGCTGCTCGCGTTTTGTTTTGGTTGTTTCTGTGCCGTCTTTTCCTCGGCACAGAAACAACCAAAACAAAACGCGAGCAGCCAAAACCGCGAAGAGAATGGCAGTACAACGCTGAGAAACACAAGGGAAAAGCCTCTGCTAGCAGGGTACGCAATAAACGGCTGTTTAAGTTACGGTAACTTTGGCACCCTGGGAAAATGGAAAAGCACGAATAATACCTAGGCCCGATTAACCCTTTAAGCCCCAGTATCCACATACAAATTCTCCAAACTGATCTCCATACATTTCCTTAAAGAATTAGTTGAGAGAATTTGTTCAAAGATCAAAGTATTTTCTCTTGGGTGATCATTTTATTGATTCTCATAACTTATCTCATTACAGTGTATGGATAATTGTAAGGAGAAAATTGATCTTGGACACGTTGGGACTTAAAGGGTTAACAGCCGTTGTTCAGGAAAATGAGCCCGCACTCATCCAAAGACCGAACTCGTAAGAACGGTGGAATCCGGCCTATAGAACGTTTCACTCACGTGGCTGGCATCTTAGCCTGCGTGCAGACGATAACTAAAACTCTGATCAGCACCGTCTGCGAAGCAGCGCAGAGATCCTTGTTCTGGACCCCCAACGGACTCAACGAATTACCGGAAGTGCGTTTCGAATTTCCCTTCAACCTGATTGGTGATCACGACAAACAAAACAAAGGCCTTTTGTAACTGGCCAATCGTGGCGCGTACTCAAATCTGGGCCGACACAGCTGGAACTCCAGAACAAGGATTTCGGCGCTGTTTCGCAGACGGAGTTAACCAGAGTTAAATTTCGTCTGCGCGCAGGCTACTGGCATCTATGCTTATTGGAACAAAAAGAGTTTTCAGGGCCTGTATACCAGGTGGTGGGGGACCCCAGGTTCGTGAGGTAAACCCCCCTGTCCGTATCATCTCTCGGCTCATTTTAATTTGATCACGTTTACATGATAGGTGGGGTGACCCGCCACATGTTACCTCACCTATCTGGGGTCCCCCACCTCCATGTAAACAGACCCTGACTTCCGGAGGATTTTCTTGGTTCACCACTACGGTCGCCGTTCATTGTTTTGTAACACCAATATGGCCACCACGTGATGTGAAAACGCCCTATATAATACATAGCATACAAAAACTAAAGAAATAATACACATAAATTTTGTGTTTGATGTATTGAAAACATAGAAAGTACATCCTCTCATCCTTGTGAGGTGGATGGAGTTTTAGAGAAGTGAGAAGTGCCGAATTTATGCATAATTTTTTAAAAAAAATTGCTCCGTTCATAAGTTCGAAAATACGTTTTTTCCCGTAATTCTAACCAAAGGTGCAGGTAATAAAAATAAATATAGGTAACATACAAATATATAAATAAATAAATATACACACAAAAAAATTAAATATACATCTAAACTTAATACTCACAAACTTTGCAGTATTACGAATGAAATATAAAACCAGTCCGTAAAAATTAGCCTAGGTCACTAATAAAGATCTTACTTTAAAATACACTTTGCTACTTAAATACTACCAATACTAATCTTGTTAACGCCTACTTCTAAATATTGAAATACTTTATAATATTATAGAACTAATTAGAAATGTTCCACTTGGATTCCGTCCATCGTAAAAACTATCATCTATGTTGTTCTTTGCACTAAAACCTTTAGAAGGTACGACCGGATACACTTATTAGTAACAAACGTTAAAGACTTCGTTACATTTTTAACACATCCCATAGTTACATACTTTTTCACAGAAGTTGCGTAATGCTATCAATTTGTCACGCAACGCTACTAACATACATCGCTCCAGGAGTCAGATGTATGTAGTCTCCAGGATGGCTGCAACACCAACCGAAGCAAAACAGGAATATTTAGGTGAAAAACAACGACCAAAACGTCTGTACACAACAGGCCGATTACGAAAGATATCAACTTGCGAGACAAATCAGTCACTGCCCCACTATATCCTCTCCGTGTTGCTTTGGCTTTTCAGCCTCTATATCTTGGCTGTCTGTATCGCTTTCTTCTTCGACAAATTTGCCCTTGATGCCTTCAAATACTATCTGGACATCTGGGAAAATAAATAACAATTCACCAACTTATTGTTTTCATAACACCCAAATGTCGATATGTCCGTGACTCGGACGTCACGCAATTTGACACATTTGTCGTGGATTAACTAGACTAAGGGTAACATGCAGACAAATCTAAATCCAACAAGGCGCACAAAGCCAAATAAGATAGATAGATAGATAGATAGATCGATCGATCGATAGTTTAATTAATAAAAACCATTGCAGCCATAGCCTGAATTACGTATGACTTTCAATAAAAATGAAAGCTTAAAATCTAAGAATCACGAATTTGAAAGGTAAAAAAATACAAAGTGGGATTATTTACATCATTGCCTTATTGACATTGTGATGGATAAAACTATTGCGAGTACAGATGGTGTGGGGGCGCCGTGTGGTAAAAGCGCTGACTCCTTGAATTGACTTCGCACTTGTTCTTAGTAGGGAGTAAGCTACCGTGTACAACTGTGTGTACAGCTTTTGTGAAGGATTACACAGGATGGAATTAAAAAGCTTGTCACTTAAGAACTCGCGGCGCCCTTGCAAGGGGACTAGCCCAGTCATGAGCTACGAAAAAGAGTCGTGTTTTGCATCTCATAAGAGGGCATTTTGTGAGGTTAGCTCACATTCAAAATGCTGGCTAACCTCCCCCCCCCCCTCCGGGGGAGCACTTCTTTATTTGGCCTTTATAATAACCTGCGGGTATTCGCCGCTGAACAGGATATGGTTTTAAGGGCCTAGACTCTTAAACAGGGTATACAATTTTCACTATTTAGCGTCTTGAAAAGGGTCTTAGGGACTTTAAGATCCAACGATGCGGACGGCGGCGAGAACGTCATAAAAACAAAAGGTTTAATAAGCAAAACAACAACTTTGCCCGTGCATCACGCTTTTTTGTACATTTCTTTCCTGTTTTTGCACGACTTCGTGGGTAGGAATAATCGCTGTAAAGATTAAAAGAACGCAAATTCACTTTTTAAGCGACGTTCTCGTTGCCGTCCGCGTCGTTGGATCTTAAAGTCCCTAAGCTTTTCTTGGACCGGAAGCCTTTAAAATAGTGCGAAAGTTGGCGATGAGCGGTTTACATGTATGGAACCAACAATGTTTTTCCAAAAAAACAAATTCTATGATGTTAGATTAAAAAATTACTTAGTTCTGTGAGCGAAATGGGGAAGGGGGCTAAATCATTCAGGAGGAAATGCTGAGGGTGAGTCCTTCCAAATCGAACTGCAAGTGAGAGGTAAAAGCCGGGGGGGATACTCCCAATTTCAAGTGATGTGGATGATCGAATGAGGGCCAAAATCAAAACCCAAAAAAATTCCCAAGGCTTTCAACAAAACCCAAAAAATTCCTGGACAAAAAATTAACTCCCTCCCAAAAAAGAAAGCGTTAAATGAAATAACACGAAAAATAAAAAACATTATCTGGCCGGGATAGGCGGGCACTACTGAAGCTTACTGACCACGAATCTTCAGATTGTTTTAAATACCCAAACAAATCCCTACTTAAATTAAGCTACCAAAAAAATGCTTGCCAAATTTTCTTACCCAAAAAAATCCCGCAAACGAAAATTTCAGACCCTCAAAAATCTTTCGATCATCCCCGTCACTTGAAATTCGGAGTACTCCACTGGGGCTCAAAGTAGCTATGAATCACACCTGTCCCAGCCATGGCCTTGGAACCCTCTGTAGGAAATTCGTACGGCTTCATATCACCTCCTTGTAGCGTGAGAAGCACTAATGGCAGTACACTTTCATAGCCCAGAGCAATACACTGCCCATTTCCCACCGGAGAAACAGCTGTCACCTGAAAGAAAATCGACGTTTGACAACAAAGACAATCAACTTCTAAGAGCGGAGAGGAAGAACGCGGAACAGAGGGAGAGGGAGAAAGGAAAGAATTTGCCCTCTTGTCCTACCCCATGTCACCATGTGACTGAAATTTTAACTAATTAAGTGAACTATGTGACTAGGATATCAAACTAAGTTAACAAAAGTTGATAAAAATTCAAAAAAAAGTAACATAAATAGCTTAAAAAATCGAACTAATTAAGTAAACTATGTGACTAAGATACAAAGCTAATGTCCAGTAAAATATTAAGGAAAGAGAAAAGTTGTATAAAATTAACTAAAAGAAAGAGATACAGGCAATCAAAAACAAAGAGAACATAAAACAATAAACATTTTACTGAAAATGTGAAAGTCTACAGAAAGAATAAGCAATTCTTTAATACGCATGCGCAGAGGATAATTACGATTTTAAATTGTTTTTGACCTGAAAATAGCTTCGTTTGGATCAAGTTCATTTAAAATGCATTTATTTGACGATATTTTATGTCATGATCGAGCTAAAAACTTCATTTCAATGGCAAAAACATTTTGGCTTATACCACAAGTGTAAGAAAAACGGCAAAGAGTCTAATATAAAGGTCCCATTTACAAGAATATAACCGGAAGCGTAGGGTGCTATTACGAATACCTCCATCGCATCGCTTTCGTAGCTGATCTGGTGATATTCGTAACAGCTTTGGTTCGGTGCCAACCCAAAGTTTCTATATCAAGTCGCTCCCGACGTCTCGCGCTCGGTCGAGTGACGCTTTCATAACCCTCCGTTGGAGTGTTTCGGTTTAAACGTATCCTCGTTTCATATACCTAAATCTGTAGGATACTGACTTAGTCAGTTAACTCGCTTCCAGTGGCACTGCGAGCAGCAGTGTGCCATTGTTTTGACGTTTTTGTTTACGGGATGACTTAACAACACAGTGCCCCTATTGAGGGATGTCTTGAGACAGAAACAACTGCAGTATATTTTAGCGTTTTCCGTTTACTACGAAAACAGGACTGAAAAACAGTTAACTGCCGTTGAGCCATGAAATTTCAGTCTCACCTGGCATTCGATTGGTGGCGTATTAACAAGAAAATTGAGAAGGAAACGACTCTAAAAAACGTCTGTTGGACGTTAAAACGCAATTGGCGAAAACAACATTGTAATTATTCACGCGTGGAGAGTGAAAATTGTAGTGAGTAAATGCAAATGAAAACAGTCAAAGCTGTCTCAGACCATTAAGCATTAATGACACCGTGTTTTAATTATTTAAAAACTAACTGCCGACAATAACATACAATATCATGGATTTAGAATAATTGCTTAAATTTCACGGCACCCACAAAACATGACAGCCAATTTTTCAGTGTCTATTTTCGACAATTTTTTTTCTCGAACGTTCGAAACAACTTCGAATGCGCCGCGATGGTCCGTTTCGTAACCATACTCTCATGAGATTTAATGCAAGGCTGCATAAAAGAGACAAAAGGTCTGTGGAGAAACAAGCTAAACAAATACACCTGTCCAAGGAGATTCAAAGAAAAAATTTAAAAGGCACAGGTGACTGAAGGGTATGAAACGGCGACGCCTCGATTGTTTAGCTTGACTTTGGATCATTTTCAATCGCTTTCGATAATTAAGGCAGCAAAGGACAAAATTGCCGACGAAAACAACATCATTCAAGCACAAAAAGGAGTTGTTATTTTTTCAATCATAACTGTTTTGACTGGATCTTCTTTACTGATAATAAATTTGGTTTGGAGAGTTACTTTGTCAATTAGTCGGAATGGCTATGATATATTTTTTCTACCTTTTTTAGACACATCCACGTTTAATTTTACAGCATAATCAACTTCCGTTCCAAGCACTACTGTCGAAAACAATGGCTGCATGTGAGACTCCCTTTTCGACAACGTGCGTTTATCCCTATCTCGATCCAGCTCAAAACCAATTCAATTTCACGCAGTTATTTGCTTTTGACTTCATCAGATCAAGAAAATATCAGCAAACTTAAACGGAAAATTTTCTCCTACTGCACTTTTTACGTATTGAATACAAGACACCATAAAGAGGTTTTGTTTTAGTTAAAAGAAGGAAGAAATCAAGATGACTGATAAATTATGACTAAACATAGGAAATTATAATATGGTCCCGGTTGTTCAAACGTTTGATAGCGCTATCCATAGGAAAAATCACTATCCAGCCACCTTATTTATTTAAGCGCCCACCTAGAATAAGCGCCCACCCCTTAGGCTGGAAAAGGATAAGCGCCTAGCCGCGAATAAGAGCCCTCTTTCAAGGTCCAAAAATTTAATAAGCGCCCAGGGCGCTTAATCCAATAAATGTAGTATTAGGGAAATCAATTGCGTTATCTAATGAATAGAGAAATAGGAAGTTTAGGCAGCGACGTTTATAAGCGACGTACGTCAACCGGAAGTGAGGCCTTTTCCTCTTTTAATAAGCCTTGACGCTACCATATTTGTATCGCCAAGTGTCTTAATTGTTACAGAGACGATTTGCCCAAAAATGTGTTCCAAAATCACCGCTCAAGATTGCAAAAAGCCCACTTCTGGTTCACATGCGTCACTCTAAAACGTCGCTGCTTAATCTCCCTATTAGTGAGTTTACGCAACAGGACGGCAGGAAGAAGAGGACGGCAAAACGCTTGTGCGTGACGAACCTGACAAGGCCATTACTTCCGTGTTTTGTCGTGATCTTCACTAACATCGATGTTTTCTGGTCTTTTACAAAAAAATCTGTTTAAAGGAAAGTGAATTTTTGCGAAAAGTTATTTCAAACAAAATTATTGTCACGCTTGTCACACAAGGTTTGTCGTCTTCTTTCCTCTCCCGTCCTGTTGCGTAAGTTCACTATTATCCGTCGGAAAACGCTAGATGTCCACCTTTTGAACATCTGGGGTCTGCTAGGAAACCCCTGTCTGAGCCGTGCAAACTGTTCTTCAAGCCCAGAACTGCGGGATTACGGGAGCTCTAGTCAAATTAACTAAGGGTGTATTTACATTGGTAACCGGGCACAAAATGTTAACACAGCCTAAAGGGGATATTATCTACACTTGGCGTTCGAGTACTAGTACCAGGGTAAAAAATTAAATTTGACATCAAGGGAGAATCACCTCATGAAAGTCCTTTTGTTAAGCTTCCAAAAATGAATGTCGCAAACCATTTTGCAGTGTACTTAGTGCAAATGTACGTTACGTTTCCCGACGTAAATGGTTTATATCTCCTCTCATTGGCTGCTTAATTGTAATTCCTATTAGTCATAGTTGCTTAGTTTAAGTGAGACTTAGATGTGATAAATTGTTATTCAGTGGTAACTTCTCACTCATGGTGATTTGTAGGAACTGTTGTAATAACTGTTTTTTTTTGTATTCCTTTAGACATCAGTCATTGTCACAATTTGTTTTGTTATTTGGTTGAGTTGCAAGTCAGTTATTTTATTATTATTATTATTTCTTTCTCTCTTGTATTTTGTGATTTATGTGTTTCATAAAGCATATTAAAAAAAATTAAATAAATAAATAAAAAATTTTCCCTAGGTAACCAGTGACCCTGTTCGAGTCATCAACGTGATTCCTTCCTTCTCTCCTCCGCTGGGCTCCTGCTGGGTATTACATTAAAAGTAGCAATAATTGAAAAAAATAGCAAGCGCGCGGTGGACGATGGGAAGAGAGAACTTCCTCTCTTTGCCCTTCCCGTCAACCCCCACGCGTCTTCAATTTTCCCTCTCCACAGCCTCCCCAGGACACAACGAGGCCCCTGCGGAGAAGAGAGAGGCGAGTTACCTACCTTAGCTGCGTTAAAAGTGGCTTTCTGCACGCCCGCATTCATGTCCCATAGAATCAGTGTCTTCTCCTCATAGGTTACAACAAAATCCCCTTTGGAAGCGACGACATCAATTCGTAGATTGCTTAAATGACTACTGGGAAGAGTGTGAATCACGGTTCCTATACGAAAGGACAAAGAAGTAGGGAAAATCAATAACTTCTCAGAGAAGGGATAACTGTAGGGAGAAGGAAAAAGTATCCCCGGCCAGGAGTCCATAACCCGAAGCAAGCAAATTCCATGTACGGCGTTTTCACTGACCAGGTTAATTTTAGAACGATTTTGACGCGAATTGAGAAGATCTTTAGAGTACTACAAACCATTCAGCAAAAGCTATAACCTGATCATATGGCGTTTATTTTCACTTTTTCATGCATATCTTATACTTTGAATGCGCTCATAGACGGAGTTGAACTTCCATTTTGCAGGAAAGAATGCTCTAAATTTATCTAAAAATTAACCATCCGTGAAAACGCCGTGACACTGACCTAGAATGGCAGTTGCCTGCTCCAGGTTATAAGTTCCAGCCAATAATCATTATCATATTCCAAAACAAAGAAAATAAAGTTTATAACAATGATTGAACAACATCATGAATAAATGCTTGAATAAGCTCAAGAATAAGCTCAATAAGCTCAACCTATAATATATTCCCGACGGTAAAATCAGCCTTGCTTTTTTGTCTTATATTTTCACTTATTGCTGATTAGATCCTTTATTAGGATCCGGTCCTTCTTTTTTGTAAGCTGGTCCTTGCTTAAAAAATTGAATTTGAATAAACTCACCCAATTGATTGAAGAAAAACTTTTGAGGACCAAACAATCAGGCTATGTTTACACTACATCGGATAAAATTCGCGCCGACATGAAAACCTATCCGGTATATTATGGACAACAACGGCACAGAACTGGAACAAGTCGTTCACACACATCGAACATCGTGCGACACATCGTGCCGGATCGGTTGGCCGAGAGGGTTTAGTGAACTAAATCCCAGTCCTCACTCCTGAATATTTACTTCCGTCTCAGCGGATTCCAGTCCTCGCTCCTACATATTCACTTTCGCAACGGTTCGAAACCTGTTCACACTATATCAAATTGTGGCTCAGAGCCTATCCGATATGTAACCCTCCACTTCAGAGATCAGCGCGGCGCAGCTTCGCTCTGTTACAGAAATCGCGCCGAAATTACCGTTCTTACGTGTGAACAGGAGCCCTGTCCGCTATGGTTTCCATGGCGACGCAAAAGCACCTTGCGAGCATAGCCTCCTTTTGTCTTCTTGAGTGAAGAGGGAAAAAGAAGGTTCTGCCTGAATCACGTCAAACCTTTGCGATCACCGCAGCCCAAACTCCTGGACTGGTCAATCTTGTTTTCTCTTGTCAAACAGGTTTTTTCGAGTGCGAGCATCCGTTTACTGATAAACCGATGGTCATAACCGAGCCCGCTGTAGCAAGCACACGGTTATTAGGTCTGGGTTTGAAACTACTTCCTATGAACATGCCGTGCATGCTCAACAAAGATCTCTAGTTATTCGAGTCTTTCTGGAGTACGCCAACATCGAGCAAGCGAAAGAAAGGCTCTGGTGGCAGGGTGGCGCAAGATCAGAGGTATCCGCTATAGTGTGAAAATAGTCTCCCTGAGCTGAACTGAGTAGCAGTGGATTGCTGATTACCTTGTTCGACGTTCCAGCATATGACGTTCAAGTCCTTATGAGCTGTTACCACTCTAGAGTTATCCATTACTGCTAGAGAAATGGTGTCTGTGTCATGCGGGTACCGCAAATCATGCGCGTGATTCCCTGAAATGTTACCAGATTTAGTCAAATTAGAAACATGAGTTTTCTGTAGCTCAAGTAGATAGAACGCCGGCCCGGTGTTTGGGAGGTCATAGGTTAGAATCCTGTCGAGGACTCAGATTTTTTTCTTTGTCCCTCGTTCGTGACATGCTGATCACTTCATTTTCACAAAAAAAATATCTTCTTTGAATGCCTTAGAACGTAGCCAGAGACCTTCAGATCTGGCAGTTCAAATACGACATGAGTCACTTGTCACTATGCCCTGATACTTACTTTGAATAACGCCGGTTTATTTTCACAATAAATGATGCCCTTTTTAGACCAATGCTTTCTGGTTTCTTCAAACCATCCGAAACTAAACCGCCCCAAAACCTTACAATGAAAATTAAAGAGATCTGTTTCAGCCCTGCAGGCCAAAATCTGATTCAGCCCCTCCTTGAGCCATTTGAGCACAATTTAGGCCAAAACAGTTCAATCAAAGGCTATTCCAGCCCACGTTGGGGCCCGTTTCAGCCTTTGGGTCCAAATAAATCAGTCCTAGGTAACTGGACTTGGCCCTGATTAAAGGAGCCAAATTAAAGTAAATAATAGGACTGTATTTTACTCACCGAAAACGGCCCCATTTTTAGGACTAGAATAGATCTTTCTGATTTACAGAGTCACTTTTCACAGCGGCATTTACACAAACAAAGCTTCAGGGTTCTACCTAGTATTTGAGGAGTAGAAGCTTCCCCCCTCAAAAAAAATGCCCAGCTTCCACCCCAAGTACAGTATATAAGTAACTATACTGGAAAAATCATCCAGAAACGACGAGGTCAGTGCACACACTGTAACTTCTCAAAATTGTATCTCAAAATGCACCAGATTGCATCTCAGCGCATATTCATTTCAAAACATTTCCGGGGACGGGGAAAAAGCTGATTTTCCATTTTCCTTTGGAAAAAGCTGATTTCATTTGCTAACTGACTGGCCCGGCAAATGTAGCAGTTCTGACAAATGGAAAGCACCTCCGGGCTTGTTCTAATTGTTGTATACTTACTAGCTTGTATATCCCAGACAGCTGTGTGAACGACATAATCGCTTTTCTTTGTCTTGCGGGCACTGAACATGAAGTAGCGACCATCAGAAGTGAATTCCGTATGCGAGAAAGTCAGCTTCTCATACCCATCCCTCTCGATAACAAAAATCTCTTCTCTCGTCTCCAGGTTCCAAACAGAGAGCTGGTGGCTGAGATTGTCTACGTTCCAAACAGCTACTGTTCCTTCGGGGTTGACAAAAAAATGGGGGATTTCAAGCTCACTTTTGCTCGTCTTCAAAACCGCGACTTGGTCACCTGTTTCGCTGTTGTACAATATCAAACTCTTGCGATCGTGCGCAAAAGTAAGGATTTCTTCTCTGTTATTCACAACGCAGATATCCTCAACCCCTAAGAAATCGTAGGCAGGAATTTTTCCTTTGAGAACCGTTACAACTTTCCAAGTCAGCAAGTCCACGATCGCCACGCGCTCGTCAACGCGAAGAGCGACTCTTCGATCATTGATAAGCTGTAGATAGCTAGTTGTTATGCCTGTGATTTTTCGCACGGGCAACAATGTCGTGAGATCCCAAATGGTCACGCAAAAGTTGTCAATGCCTAGTCGACCCACTGTTACCAGGTGCCGGGAATCACCGGGAATTGAATATATATTCGTCAAGACTTCCGGTTTGTTAAAGTGCCGCTGAACATCCTCCCGGGTTAGGTCCCAGACTCTCACAACGTTGTCACCACCGGAAGTGAGAATCATATCACAGTCGACAGCGAAAGATCTGGAGACGTAATTTGGATGTGGTAGAACGTCTGTTCGCTCGCCAGTTTCAAGATCAATTTTCGCGACTTTATCGCGTTTAGGAAACACTAACGTGCTACAAGTCAAATCGACTGAAGCGTTTTGAATCCAGTCATCAATTTTACACTTGTACGTTCGTAATATTTCGCCTTTATCAACCGAGTACAAGCCAATCTTCATTTTCTTTGCAACCAGGACTTCGTTCTCAGATATCATAACTATCTGCGTAAGATGGAGAAACTCCTCTTCGTCTTTCTCTTCAAAAACCCTAAATGAATGGAGTACTTTGAAGTCTTTCGTGTCGAGAACTTTCAAGGAATTTTCATCCTCACTTGAATTGCAGAGAACAACGTCGCCCCAAGAAGATAGAAGACTGTTTTGTCCCGCATTACCAACAGGTTTGATGCTAGAGAAACAATGCAACGGTTTTCCAGAGGAAGTTGAGAATACATTCAAACTCTTCTCTTTGAAAAAGACCAGTTTGGATCCTTTTTCGCCAGCCAGTGTTATTGGAGGACACCTCTTGAAATACTTTGCCTCTATCCTGTAAAACCATGCAAAACAAAGAAAAAAGGGCGAAAAAGAGAGAAAATATGCTAAGAACTAACAAATATTTGGAATGAATAATAAAGCAATTAATGAACTGGGCATTTTATGATATGAAAAATTAAGCAGATTTCGGAGGCTATGAGCCACAAACCGTAAACTTCTGCTTATAAGGCCCCCTTCACCCAGTTTTAGGCCTATCTACCTGTATAAGACAACAAAAAAATACATCCGGATAAAAGTCCCCCCCCCTCCTCTAACTTGTTGTGAGATAAATTCGATTTTTGAAGCTTAAAAAAGAGAGTAAATTCAAAAAGGATTTTGATCAGCACTGCTATGTGGCTTGCTTTGAAACGTTTTTCAGTCGTGTTATAAGCCTTCCTGCGAAGTTGTATAAGCCCAGGGCACATAATCGGGAAGTTTACCGTAACACCCTCCTCGACATGAAACGATACTGCACTAATATCATACTTAGCCTCATATATTTACCTGTGCAATATTTCACCAGTTTCAAAAGATATCACCCTTATTCCACCCTTTGACGAAACCACAATGAACTCGTCATGACAACAGCACGTGAGAAAGCCAATCTCCTCCCCAGCCTCTTGCACGGTCAATAGTAATGAACCATCTTTGATGTCCCAGACTTTGACCATACCATCTTGCGAGCCTGCGGTACACGATAAATACACGACCTTAACATTGAGTATTCATGATCACTACAAATGGTCGTATTAGGAAATAATGGCAATAAAATGTACCATAATGCATGATGCACGTGCAAAGTAGCCTGATAAAACAGTCGAAACTTTGCAACGCCCACACTCGTTTCCGCACGAAATGACGTCTGAGAAACGAGTGCAGAAATTCCATACTGTTGACGCGTCAGCGGCGTCACTACCCAGATCTGGGTAGTGCTTCTGATTGGTTAAAAATTTGCTTTAACCAGCCAGTAACACGTCATCAGTATGGAATTTTAGTCGTTCCTCTGACGTCACTTCGCGGAGAAAACAGATTTGGCGTCGCGAGGTGTCGGCAGTTTTCTCGGGTTATTTTCTGCTCCCTAAACCTACAGCGGTACTCACGCTGACGTCACCTATTGATTATAATGTGAAAACCAGTAGCAGATTCGTTCACGTCACCGAAGATTCTCTTGTTTCACTCGTTAAACATTTGAATAACAACAAGAACGCTCTTAGTAGCGTTGAGTCTCGCGTGTTTGTAGATACGATAAGCAGTGAGGAGGCGAATAGAGCGCGAGCGTTCGTCACTCGGAGTCGGGGGGGGGCTCCGCATATAAAAGGGCTGGGGATGTTAGTGACATTTCGAGTTGTGTTATATTATGTACATCCTGACAATGATCACGTGTTTAATGTGATGGGACTTAGTTGAACTGGAACTCTCGTTTATGGAACTTGACTCGAGACTTGTCGAGATTTCTTGAAATAGTTTTGGTTTTGTTACGGAGATTACAGTCTTAAAATAGAATCTACAGGGGATGCTCGTCGTCTTGCTTAGGGGGTGTAAATAGTCTCTTTTAGGGGTCAAAAAAGCTTGGGCTACAGCAAGTGAAAAAGTTGAATTATGCTTTCGACCTACTGCACAGGGTCCAGAGGAGTTGCCTGTGAATAAATGAATTACTTATTTAAAGTCTCACCTCGAAAAATGTTTATAGCTGTCGCTTAGCGCGATTAATTAGCTCAATGGGATCTTTATGAATCTACTGTAAAGGATTTCTTTGCTTTGTAACTGATCCAGATCGACTTTATTGTTCGGTATTTTGAAAATCAATAACCGCAAGCTATATCCTCGTTGGTGCACAGCAGGTCGTCCGAAGGGTGACGGAAGACCGTTGCCCGAAGGGCGCCCGAAGCGCGTAGTGGCGAGTAAAAAAAGGATCAGGGAGGATACTTGTACCACGTGACTTAGTTCGTTGTGAACCGCATTTCTCGGTGACGGAAGTGAATGAGACCGGAAACGCAAAAGTAACAGATCGCTGCTAATTCGAGAATCAAAACATCAGCTGCGGAGGGAGTTTTAAAGATCTTAAAGATCTATGCGAAGGCAACATAGTTTTAAGTGAAGTTAAGATCTTCCAAGACTGGAGATTTGTTGTGCACATGTCAACAGTCTTCGATGTCTTAAGGAGGTTTCGCTTGTGTAAAGGCTTCCCAGTACTGAGTCGCAAAACGCACAGGCAAAGACGCAAGAGGTAAGATTGTTGGGACCACCGAAGAATGACTCAGTCGTGATGATATCACAGTTGCCTTGTACCTCCGCTCTACTCAGTATTACGTTTTATTGCAACAGTACACACGACCTGTAAATCACTACCCGTAATAATTTAAGATTCTCCAAACAAAACTAATGAGCTGGGCTTAACGTGATACAGCATTGCACAAAAACATTACATTTTACATTCATGGACTAAAGAAAATCGCTTAGTTATTCAGATCTAGAAGGCACTTTGGAGAAAATTGGAACCCTTATTTAGGCGTAATAAAAAGCCTCACGATCACGCTTCAAAAGAGTGTGCTACACAGTCGTTTTTTAGTGTCGTCACGCAACTAAACGCTCCTTCCTGCTAATAACCACAGTAAATCGATATGTGGTAAAATCACATTTACTCAGTGAAAATGTAGAACGTTCCAGAGCATAATCTACTCAGCGAACGAAAAAAACTTTATTGAAACGAGCAGCATTTTGGCATGAGGTAAAAGTCGTGTAGGTTTACCATCTCCTTTTATTGCTCTAATCTTGAACACATTTACTTTACTACGTCATTTCCGTCATCATCTGTTGCGGTGTACAGGTTAGTCGGTTTATAGAATGTGTAACGAAACTGTAATACGATTAAAATAACGCATTTTTTCAGAGGTTTTCGACGGGTTTTGATATTCTAATAAACACATCTCCTCTGGATCCTGTGTATGGTGCGTCATTTGAATCATTGTCTAAAATAAAGTGTACGCTCATTATTGTACCGAACTTGTGGGGCACAAAATAGCTCGCTTAAATCGTAAATCCTTCTTTTATTTAAATCACCGTCTGCTCGTACATTTCCTCTCCGTTGAACGGGAGAGGTAAATTAACGACGATTTGCTTGTTGTTTTTTACCTCGTCATCGAAGTTCTGCTCATGAACATTCTTCCTTGTTTCAACATCTGATGTATTCACTTCTTTCAAAGTTATCAACGCTTTCAAACGACAGAATTCGTGGAACGACCCACTCCGAAAACGCTCGACATCTTTTAGTGTGGGTCTACCACGAATGGTGTGTGGATTTGTAAGCGAGATCACCGTATAATCCATTAATCTTTGCAAATTTTTCGTCTCAAAACATAACATTCGGACAATGGTACGTTGTTTTTCGAAGTGTTCATAGAGATCGAAAGCATCGTGTCGATTTTCATCCCCAGATTCTGCGCTACCATGACCCGGAACACGTGTTTACAAAACGACCAAAACCATTCTTTCTGTCACGTTTTTTCGCACGTGAAGGTCAGAACCAAATTACCATACGATCAGAGAGAGCACGTGTTTACAGTTTTACTTTTTGTTATGTCTGTTTTGCACTTACGATTTTATCGGCTTACTATGTCATATAAGCATGAAACGTAACCTGTTTTAACGAAAAAGATAAACTCTGATTTCTTACATGGAAGAAAAGCACTTAAACGTGATAAACATTGCGCGTTATTGACGTTATTCCAGTCACCCCCCAAAATAAACCATGAAAGTCGTCACGATTCTTATCCCCAGTTTCCACGGTCTTCGCTAGGAACGCGGGGCTTGCAAACTAGGTCCGAAAAGAAAAAAACTGCATTTTAAGAGTCTCGCGTTGCTCAAAGCACGCTCGACTAAAAACAACGTTTGTAAACCGTGGGGTCCCTGTTGCTTTTTAACGCCCTCTCGTTGCTGTCACAGTCGTGGTTTCCTGAGCGCCCTAACGACAACGGAAGCAAAGCAGACAAGCGACGGGTTTCACCAACAAAACAACAACTCTCTATCACACTTAACGGTACTTTTCTTTGCGACGTTGTGAAAGTAAACACAAGAGGACTATAGACACGATCATTGAGAATCAAACTCCAGAAAATTAGACCACATTTGAAAAATTAAACAAATAGAATAATCGCGATAAAGTTTATTCACTTGTTTAGGGACATTTCCGACGTCGTTGTCATGGTTGCGTACTACGCTTTCTGTTGCTTACAGATGACCGCAGACTACACAGGCAAACCAAGTAGCTAGAAAACACAGGTAGCCTATAATTTTTCAACAGTACATGCACCCTCGGTTCTTCACAATCTCTGCCTTTAAGCTACGAGCAAACGGACGCAACAATGGCTAACAATCAGTTGCCTCCGTTTGCACTGGGCTAAAAGTTTGACCGGTTTCAAACTTTCCGCAACAGCTCCCAACAACACGCAAAAGCATGCAACATCCAACAATGTTGGCAGTTTTTGCCCAACAATGTTGCGTCCCTTTGCACGTACCGTAAGGCTTGCCTAAGAATAATATGTATTGAAAAAATTCGGCGTGACCTGTAACAGCGTATTTTCCATCGCTTGAGGCTGCCAGTCCATAAACTGCACTTTTTGAGTGGCCCACTAATGTCTGCACTAGCTGACCACCAGGGGGTGTCAGAAACCCTCTGGACGGGATGAGTGTGGGCTCAGGGGGACTGCGTGAGTCGTGCACAAGTTTGGAGAGTACCTATAAGACAAAAAAGTAGCAACAGAGGTTTATGGAACGGAAACGATAAGAAAGATTCGCGATTGAGATCCGGGTCTGTCCATCCAGCAGGAGACTATTCATTCTGTTGTGTATATGTTGTGGTTCAATTTTATCCTTGGTTTAAATTTTATTTTCTTTTGTTTTAGGGTATGGTAATGTATGATAATGAGGTTTGGAACAAAAGAAAATAAAATTTAAACCTGCAATAAAATTGAACCACAACATATATACTAAAGGTACTACAGGGAAGCTTCAAAAACGCGGGTTAATATAGGAACCTTCGTGGAGAAAAGCTTGTATTTGAAGAATGTACGTATCTTAATACTCACGGGTGACAGTTTTGAAGGCAGAATGTCACAAGCATTCTGGACTTTACACTACAAAATAAACAGAACAGATTTAAAATGATCAATAGGGAAGTTACAGCAAATACAATGGACCTCACTTTGTGACGACTCATGGACCCTAACACTTCCAGTAGCCAAGCCAAGAGTAATCTCTATTTTGCCTCACGGATAGCTGAGCGAACGAGACATCCAAGCGCGAGTGAAAATTACCACGTGCGAGGAAGGTGAAAGGTGGAGGGAAGTGTGACGAATTTTCGCGCGCGTTCAAGTATTTTACGAACTTTACTATGTCTATAGTCTCCTTCACAGCCGCTTTTAGGGTCGTCACGCAATGCTCCTCCCCAGCGTGAGTGCTGCGTGACGACCCTAAGGAGCCTACTATGTCTACTGTCCGTGCGCAAAATAAGGGACTACACGCAGTCAAATTTCATTTCGTATAGAGCGATTTTCCTATGACTTTGAAATGAAAGCGCGCGAACAAAACAGAAACGACAAACGAACGGAAATAGAGCGGTTTATCGAACGGATACAAACGCGCGTGGCTTTTCGTTGGTTAAGCTAACGCTCGGGTGACAAAACTTCATGCCCGAGAACTTTCTAGAAATCAACCGATACTTCGCTTTGACGTCATACTACAACACGATTGGCCAATCGAACAATGCCTTCTCCATATTAGGGTTTCTTTGGTGGGAAAACGAAGAGGCCATGTTTTGATCTTTTCATCCATTGGCTGATGAAACAAATAACGAACACTTACCGAAACCAGTTTTCAAGGTCATACGAAAATGGCTCTAACATGGAAAAAGTGACAGCAATAGAGAGCTTTAGATTCTAAGACGCGTACGAATACGAGTACGAGATTTTCCCAATTGCTGGTTTTAAGTGTCACGCCATTCAAAATAGATCAAAATAAAAATCAAAACCGTTCAATAGATAAAGTCCAGAATCTGGGAAATGAAAGGAGGTATGTATACAAAGACCCTCGCCAAGATTCAGTTCAGAGGAATATTTCGTATACGAGATATCCGAAGGAATGTTTTACCCAAACTTATAGAGATTTGTATGGAGACTCCACGCTGGTGCTCACCTGGATGAGCTCCAACATGGCGGACGGAAACCAACAGAAACATCTGTTACCGAGTTTTTCTACAAAAGCGTGAATTTATTCTTCGAGAAACTCATAAACATTAAAGTAATACTTTTTCTAATACATGAACTGTTTAGATAGCAAAATTTCCTGAAGCAAGTCATTTTTTTAACCTACATGACAGCTCTCTTGGCCGTCATGTAAATGCCGCGTCACGCAAAAGCTTAGAAATTCAATCGTACTCTATCACAAAACCAAGAACCCTTTTGAAGCGAAAATTTGTATGAAAATTAGTTTTCAGCTGCTCTAATGCATCGTGAAAGTAAAATCTCAGTAGGATCGATAGTTCTTTAGTTTGAATTTTAGTGACGTCATGTGAAAACCAACAATACTAAGTAATTCGCGCGCGTGAACCAGCGTCATTTGGCGGGAAAATTTGATAGCCATCGTCATTCAATCTACTACGAGTTTTAGCGAGAATGTCCTAGTGGCGGGAGCAAGTTATGAAGTTTTAGAAGTTTAATCATTTTGCGACCGGAAAAGGGTTAAACCTTCTGCAAAAAAGATAACCTCACTAATTTTTCAGGTGAAAAATAGTACAATGAAGCTTTCCGGGTTGAATATTTTTCGACAATACGTAAAAAAACTTAAAGTTAAATCCCGTACTCGTCTTCGTCCTCAAACCTAAGGCTCTCTATTATCTAGCCGCATCAAAAGTCGTAAGGCTCGGTGGAGTAGTTGTCCCTTTTGACCTGTTATTAAGAGTGTTTCTATTAAAATGAAAGAAAATCGCAACCCAGGGTCAAAACCGGACATAGAACCCGGACCTTTCGTATCCTAATCTTTCTCCCTTACCACTACGCTACCACGCCGACCCGACAAAATTCCGAAAAATTTAAGTACATAAACTAGCAGACTGTCTTTCTTAACTGATACTGGGAGATGAATAACAGGTGACTCTGTCACTATCCATGACTTTAAACGTAAATTCAACTTTGACTTCAATGTTGTTCTTTCTCAGACTACTCAAAAACGTACTATTTGCCTTATTGTAACTTAATCCAGCGAATATATTAAATCTATCATGACTAAGGGCTTGGTTACCAATAGTGGCATCGACCGTTAAAAATCGCAGCGACTGTTTACGAAAGAGAAATAGTCGTCGACGGAACTTAAAATTAAAATAGCAAACCTCGTAAAGTCTCGCTACCAACTGTGAAGCTAGCTGCTTGGGATCACTTAATATAGCATCTTGAGCAAGTTTAAGAGTTTCTGCCACCGCAGCGATGTCAGGATCATTCACAACGTCCATGGCCATGCAGAAGTTATCCAACACAGATCTGTAAGGAACAATAAAAAATTTCAATATTAAAATTCCCCGCGCTATGCAAGGGGATATGTCACGAGGAAGTCGCTGTTTAAGGTCGATTCTGTGCTAAAGTCATTAGTTAGTGGTTTTACCCTTACACAAAAACAGGGGTACCCAACGACGGTTTCATCCCAAATGCATTGAGAACACGTTTTAGGCTTTCCAGAGTATTTTAAGACCTCAAGGAATGCTTTCTAAGCCGCGCTATACAATTTGTATCCGTTTGGTCATCCTAGAGTAACTTGAGTCTCGAAATTACAAGGGCTTCAGCATTATTTTCCTGAAAATTTTATTGACGCAATTTAGCGCATTACGAAAGTGAATTTTTTTTATTGCACTCTCCATCACTTTTTTCATGAATCCGAAAATTTTAGGTTTCCTTTTTCCTACGAAAAATTGCCTAATCTGGAGTGCGAAAAGTGAAATATTAAACTTAAGAAAATCGTTGGGAATTTATCAGAGAAGCTTCGAAAATTATAGATGAATGAAACAGTCATCTAGCACTTTTTAGCCGTCTTCAAGTTATAGAAAATTCTAGGCAATATTTACTTCTCCGAACAGATATTTTACAGATATTTGTAAAATTCTAGGCAATATTTACTTCTCCGAACAGATATTTGTCAGGGTAGCCCTGACAAAACACTCCTGTAGAGTTATGAAGATATCAAACAAAATTTGTCATGGAGCACTAAGCATAATAATTTCTTTTTTGGTGATTTTTGGAGGCATAGCATTAAACTTGAAAAATTGGCCTAACTTTTTTAAGTTTCAATCCATGCATGTCCATCCTTTCCATCAGCTGCAACAGACTTCGGAAAAAAGCTTCACCGCATGAAATAAAAGTTCTGGGCCATTATTTTTGGGACTCAATTGAAACGACAAATGTTTTAACGTTTTAAGAAGATTTTAAGCAAATAGCTCGACAAAACCCCTTTAACGCGATTGGGTCATACTGTTTCTTTAGTGTAATCTGTGCGATGGAGATTATATCCGCTTTACATACCGGCACCTTCACTTTCATACAAACCAAAACAAAAAAGTTGCTCTGAAGGACCATGAGAACTTGAACATGTATCCGATAGTAAGGGGAGAAAAAAACGCAATCAAGTTATGATTGACGTCATTGCAGTATGGTGCAAGCTTTATCAGGCAATCAGAAACCCACTACAAAAGAGCGGTTAACGCATTGCCCAAGTTGAGCGGGAACTTGGTTAAAATCCGCTAAACATTTCCATAGGCAATTGGCGAATTTACAATTCAGTATTGTAATTATTAATTAACAGATAACATAATTTTACAGGTGGTCCTATTCACAAGCCTTATTGGATTCCTTGGGCTCCCTTGCCTCATCTTTTTTTAAACTTTATACGTGTATGGCAAAATGATAATAACACAGTAAAACAATAACAATAATTTAGCCTTCGAGTGGAAGCGAAGTTGGTGTTGACCTCCTTTTCATAGACAAACATTCAAGGCCGGGGTACTCAGTACTCAATGGCCAATCCAGAGAACTTGCCTCACCTTAGCGACCGCACCTCTATCTTTGTCTTGAGCCAATAGAAGTTGCAGAGCACTTCGCTTTTCAACTCGTCCCATCGCTGACTTCGAATAAGCTGCACTGGAAGTTCGTGAAGTTTTCTCAAATTGTATCTGCCTTTAGATAGCAACAAAGGCTGTCCTGAGATGCTGGCTAAGCGAACCTGTTTGCCATTCATAAGAGTTGTTTCTTTACTTCCCTCCTCTGCAAAGGTAACGGAAATTAAAAACAACATTTCAGAAGTTGCTAATACGTTCTGTGGCTCAAATATAGGCTTTCGCCTGTGGCTTGAATGTGGCAAGTCAGATTTGTCATTTTGAATCAGATCCAAGAAAATAAGTAATGACTTCAGCACAGAATGGACCTAAGCAGCACACATCCTCCTAACATCGCCCCACTAAGAACGTAAAAAGATTTCA
Organism: Porites divaricata; assembly: GCA_038088405.1. Lineage (NCBI taxonomy): Eukaryota > Metazoa > Cnidaria > Anthozoa > Scleractinia > Poritidae > Porites > Porites divaricata. The sequence continues at coordinate 653,110 of JBBMOI010000004.1, forward strand.
AAAGAGTTATCAATACTTTTTAGCCAATTTAAACTGAAAAATAAAATTATTCAAAACAATGGCACACTGCTGCTCGCAGTGCCACTGGAAGCGAGTTAACTGACTAAGTCAGTATCCTACAGATTTAGGCAAGTGAAGCGAGGATACGTTTAAACCGAAACACTCCAACGGAGGGTTATGAAAGCGCCACTCGACCGAGCGCGAGACGTCGGGAGCGACTTGATATAGAAACTTTGGGTTGGCGTTGGCGTCCTAGAAGGGTACCGAACCACAGCTGTTACGAATCTCACCAGATCAGCCACGAACTGAGGCGATGCGATGGAGGTATTCGTAATAGCACCCTACGCTTCCGGTAATAGTACTATATACGAGACCCTTATATTTGGCTATTCACCGTCTTTCTTAGCCATGTGGGAGTACAAAGAAAGTCTTTATTTATAAAAATAAAGTCTGTTGTATCCAGTCAGTAGCAAATCATTACATTTAAGAGAAATTCGTCCAACAAAGTTACTTTAGAGCGAGAAAGGCTTTTAAACGAGAAATAACTACTGCGCATGCGTAGTACAAAAGTGTGCTTAAAGAGACAGCTTAAGTAAGAACCAACTAATTTGTTGTTGTTGTTGTGTTTTTTGGTAACATAAAATTCAACGGGGCAGTTAGTTTAAATACTAGTGATAGTTCTCACTAAAGCTGCCCTCGCTTTTTTTATCAAGTGAAGTGAAACTTTGTACAGGGAATGACCGTTTTTTTTAAACCCTTTTTTCTTATCTGACAGGCTTTGTTATTTGAATAAATCTATATAGGTCCATTTTTCTTGAATGAGAACTGCGCACTGTTTATTATATAATCGCACCATCCCTTTCAACTTGTATTCGGTTTGGGCTACAATTATATTTTCATACAACTTTATCACATTCATAAGCTCTGGACAGAATTCAATTAAAACAAACTTTGAGTGTGCTACGGAGGTCAAAATTGACTCACACGTAGGGGTTCACAATCAGGGCAGTTTAACTTTCCAGGTTGAGTTTGAATAGCAGAAACAAACTGTGGCCAAGAATTGTAATTCAGCTCACATTTTTGCAATGCAGATGTGGTCACAAAATTTACCAAAATTGAGCTATTTAGAACTGCATACTTTCGGCATGTAAAAGACATTCACTTCATCTGGAGTAAGCTTGCCAAAGGTCTTATGCTTAAAAATCGGACTAAAACAAGCAATGCAACCTCCTGCCAAAAAAGACGGGCATTGTTATCTTAAATAAGCCCAAGGAGGTTCCTTGATTTCTTCCAGCAATTTACTGTTTTCTGGTGACTCAATATATCTTGAGCATGTATTAAAAAGAAGCTCTGTGAATTCATTTCTCACAGTCAAAGTTGATAAATGTGGCAAAAAAAAACATTATACTATTTCTAGAAAACTATTCAAGGCACAAAAAAAAGTTCGAGGAATGCTTAAAGCTGAATTCTGAACAACAATTCAAAACGTGACATAAGCTTTATTTACGCCGACGCGTGACACGCTGCACAAAACAGGACTTTTGAAGCGACCTCTGGACCTCTAGAACTCGGAAAATATGCCAATATCAGAACCCATGAGAAACTAAACAAGTTCGAGGATGCTTAAAGCTGAATTCATGAAATGGCTTTTTCGTTTCAACATTATGAAGCTTAGCTTTCACCTGAGGTATTACCGTATAAGCAACAATTTAAAACGTGACGTAAGCCCTATTTACGCTGACGCGTGACACGCTACACAAAACAGGACTTATCGAAGCGGCTTCTGGACCTCTAGAACTCTGAAAATATGCCAATATCACAATCCACGAGTCACTAACCCAGTTCTTTGTCCTTTTCTCAATCACTGAATATACTTTTGGATTGTCGTGCGTTCTTTCGCGCCCAGTTAGGTTTGATTTGTGTCTGACAAATCGAACTGTGACCATGTCTTTAAGGTCAAAAGACAGCGATGACCAATGCAAGTTTCCACAATTTCGACTCTAGATCGAATGGACTTCTATGCGATTTTTCAACAAATAAACTTAAATCTATCCAGAAAGCTATATTAAGGTCTATACGTGCTTACCTTTGAACTTTAGCTTCGCGTTTTTATTCTACCCCCAGCGAACCTTCGGTAATCCTTTGCGTACTTTTCGGCAATCCTTTGCGAGTCGTGTTCTTCAAAACCGAGATTTTTCCTGCTATGGCGAAATTTTCCTCCCTATACGCGGGGAATCCAAGGGTGCCTCCTCAGGTTTTGGTCGTCTGGGCCAAAACCCTGCGGGAGCAATAATTTCATAGCGCACACTCAAGCAGTACCCGTCAAGTTCTTCTCGACAAATGTTTTTACCGTATCAATTTCAAATTTTCTATCTTAATATTTAACTGAGAGAAAGTTTAAAAACGTCTTATAAGAAAAACGAGATTTTTGCAAGCTATACTGAGACGAAAATCCACTTATTCAGCGAAAATATGTATATTTTTAACAAAACCGTCTCAAGATTTTGCAAATAACAAAGAACTGCACACGCCATACCGCGCGCAGGTCACTCCCTCACGATCTAGCCAATCAGAAAAATTGAGTTTTCTTACTTGACCAGATCTCGCCTCCGGCTTCGTAGACAAGAGATCTGGGTATCAGATTAGTAAAAGGTATCGGAGTTTCCGCTCACCAACAAAGTTTCTTCCCAGAAAGTAGTCAGCAATTGCACTATGACGACTCTTCTTCTCAATCGGATCTGACAGATATCGATCCACAGCCGCCTCAACGAACTGCCTATGATACCAGCAGATCAATTGGGTGCCATCCGCCCCCCGGTCAACCAGGTAGGAGGCAAGATCCGTCCTTATTCTGACCCAGAGCAGGGGGGGAAGTCGTCTTATCGGTGGGGTCCAATACTGGAACACATCATGGAGGACCTCCTCATCACAAGATAAGATGTCCTCGAGTTCGCTTGTCGTTAGACCTTGTGATGCTGTGAAGACAATAATTTGAATGTTGCTAAACTGCGGCTGTATTCCAGATATACATCTATCTCAGATTTTAATTTGCTAATGAACCAGGCATTAAATCAAAGGTTGCGATCACCGATGCGCAACCAGATCATCGATTGCGAAATTAAAATCCTCGAAACAAAACAAGTGCCGACTTAGGGGGGCAGGGCGTGAGAAAAATTTACGACAGGAATAATGTAACAGCAGAGAGTTGGGGCAAGTTTTATTAAGACCCCCGAATTGTTACCACTTCAAATGAACAAACAAGTTTTCAGGCCCAAATAACTCACAAAGTGAACACCTGAACACAACGTCCTACATCTCCATGTTAGACTAAAAGCTGAGGAAAGAGTCAGTGCAAAAGTTTGGCACAGAAGTGAAATTTAACATCGTTATCATAGAAAGTCGTATGGACTAGGACGCCGAAAAATTGACGTTAACTTCGGCGAGCTGCTTAACATTAATAGTTACCCTACAGGTTATAATCACGACCCTGCAATGCATGTAGTTTGAGAGCAGTACGATAAGTTCTAAATCTGAAAATAGCGTAACGAATTTAGGGGTACTATTCTCCGATTTTGATCACAACTCCTAAAGTGGAACCCCGCCTTACGAGTTACGACCACCCCGTTTATACAACCACCTCGTTATTACACTGGACAAAAAAATGGATTTACTAGGGTAGCCAAATTTCAGAAAATGTGTAGCAAATACCACATGTGTACAATTTTGCTCAAACTTGCGCAAGAGCGAAGACTGATACTGCACTAGATTTGCTATCCGTATTCCTTCGATCCAAACGTAAAAATTACTGAGTCATTTTATTCGTTTGAAAACCACGTTAATGCGACCACCTTGTTATTACCAGCAGGATTTTATAGCCCAACGGTGGTTGCATTAACGGGGTTCCACTGAATTATACTATTCTCCGATTTAGCACTTATCGCACTCTTCTGTGTAGTTTCGATCTCCACTTACTTTCATCACAGAGCATCGCAGAGAACCAATCGAACAACAACGTTCTCTTAATTACCTGCAGTTAAGTAACCGAGCGCGTGTCGAACAAGCACCTGACCATGACTCACTTCAACTCTCTCGAAGAGTTTATCAACAGCTTTTCGTATGGTTGTCTCTAAACACGTCTCACTAAGTGAAGAATAAGATCGCCATAGACATGCTTCATCGTAGGATATCTTCAGGAACAAGGGAAGGGGACATTGTTTGAAAGCATCTTTGAGCACCTGTAGCTGATGCTCCTGAAGAGCCCTATTTTCTTGTTGAAGCCATCTGGTCAATATAGCGGTCACATCTTCAGTGGACAGCTCAGGAATCGATACAAAACATTTCGGGTTCTTAAAAAGCGCCTGCAATAGGATTGAACAATGATACATTTAAACTGGAAATTTTCAGATAACTTCATTTCATCTGCAGTTCGCATAGATGATTTATTTCATACATTGGCCATATAGAGAGGTCAAAATAGGCGTCTGAGACGAACTGAGACGTACAATCCGAGTTCGCGGGCATAATAGTGCTTCTGCTTCTACTCTTTTAGTACTCTCTAAATTCACCTAATATTTCAATGCAAGATACCTTGAGTGTTGGAAAACATTTGTATTCTTGATCTGGCAGAGTGGATACAATGAACTTCACATGAGGCGGTAGTTGCCTTGGAAACCAAGTCAACTTCCGAGCACCATGCAGGGGAGAAAGCTGATCCAGTGAATCAAATATAATGACCAATGGTTGCTCCTTAGTGGCGCTTGATAGAAACACAGGGAATTGTTCAAATACTCCTTTAGTACTCTAAAAAGACAGATAATTAACAATTATTCCTCGAGCCCGAATGGGCTCTGAGTCAATAGCCCATGGGGCCGAAGCGAAGACCAAATAGGCTATTGACTCAGAGGCCATGAGGGCGAGATTGTTTTCGTAAAATCCAACTAGTTGGTCAGAAATAGCGAGACAAAACAACTTTAGCTAGTTAAAAAATCATTTTTGCCGCCAACAAGACAGCGCTTTTCGCTATTACTAGGCTATAACATATAGCCTAGTAGCTCAACCAATCAGAACGCAGCATTGATAATAGACCATGCCACTAGTTGGATTTTACTAACTACAGTTAACACTTTTCACTAGATACCGTAAATGAACTAATAAGCGCCCACTTCCAAATAAACGCCCCCTCTACGCTGTTAAAATTCTATTAGACGGCCCTCGCTAATACCCTACCCTCCCCTTCCGTCTAATAGACAGCCTCTGTGAGAATTACTCCAAACTACTAGGAATTAGCAAAAAGAGCAAAATCATTCAATTCGTTCAGTTTTCTTGCATGATAAACAAGGTTTTGCGTATTTCATCTTGTTCAATGACAAGTTTAAATTAAGGATAGCCCAACGAAAGCAACACAATAACCCTGAGCAAGGATCATCGATGTTGGGATTTGAAACAGCGATATGGATCTCCAGACGGCCCAGACGTATCAATTGATGGAGTGGATATTCCACTGTCCAATGACAAGTTTAAATTAAGGATAGCCTAACGATAGCAACACAATAACCCTGAGCAAGGATCATCGACGTTGGGATTTGAAAGAGCGATATGGATCTCCAGACGGCCTAGACGTATCAATTGATGCAGTGGATATTCCACTATTTTTAAACTCTTTTGATATTTTCGTCGAACACATATAAGTCTTGTTGAGCTTGTGACAGTTATGAGAATAAACGCCTCTCTCTTTTTTTAGCCTCCCCTCTATAAAACGCCCACTCTTGGACCCCCCCTAAAATTAAATAGACGCCCTGCTGGGCGTTTATAGGGTCATTTACAGTACATAACTTCATAAGCCATTTACTATTAATTTCAAAAACATTTACTCACACGAGGAACTTTGGATGATAATTTATAAACATGCTTGATCTGCCACATGATCGTTTTCAGCATACGCCGAATTGAGGAACTTTTGGGCGTGGTCCCTAGAAACCTGAAACAATCAGTAGACAACAGCTTTTGTCACCTGACCTTCTTAAGAGTGTGTCCATGAGAAAACCAGGCAGAACCAGGCAGGGGGTAATAATGCTCAAATCACAGTTTTCGCTCAAACTCGGCACAAATGTTAGGTATGAGGAGTCAACTTGTGTGACAGAATGTATTAAATTCCCTGGGAGATCCGGGCTCCCCCTGTAAAAATCGCCATTTTGCCTGTTTTATGCATAACTAATTAGCTAACTTTACAATGCCAGTGCAACAAACAGAAACGCCACGTGGAACTTAAATGCACTGTGAGATAATCTGAGTTCATAAGACTTTAAGCAAAATAAACTGTTTAAAGTCGCCGATTCGATTTCACCCCTTTTAGCCCCCTTAAGTTGGGTCATCATTTCCAAGTTATGAGTAAGTCGTAAAATCAGGGCATTTTATTCCCCGATATCTTTGATGAGCAATAGCTCGTCTTTATAACTTTTGCATGAGTAGTTAAAGCCATCACTTAAGTTGAGAAAAAGATCATAAAAAGTTTGGGCAATTCACTTTCTTCCATGTGTTGACATAAACTGTTCATGTGACTGAACGACTTTTGCATATTTAATCAAAATTCAGGCCCTCACAATATTCGTGTGTTTGCCTTTGAATCAGGAGAAATCGAACAAAAAAACTCATCAGACAATTATTCAACATTAATAAGGGTAAAATCGTTGAAATTGTTGTGCAAGAAATTCTAACGATGATTTTTGACACCTATAGACGCGATCTTTTCAAGTAAAAACAACATACAAAGATTTAATTAACAGTTTTACTTACTTTAACAGATATGCCCCCCAAAAAATTTAGACGTAAATAAAATCCATATAAGTATCTCTTAGATGTCTTAACAGCTAGCGATCTACTGATCCACCGATCAGTCGATCCAGCGCTCTTGCGATCCAGCGATCCAGCGATCTACTGATCCACCGATCCATTCATCTACCGATCCACCGATCCAGTGATCGGTGGATCACTGGATCTACTGATCCACCGATCTATCGATCCAGCGATCCAACCATCTAGCGAACTAGCGATCTAGCGATCCAGCGATCTACTGATCCACCGTTCCAGCGATCCATTCATTTACCAATCCACCGATCCACTGATCTACCTATCCATCGATCCACCGATCCAGTGATCCACTGATCACTGGATCTACCATCAATTGTGCCAAGTTTGAGCGAAATCCGTGATTTGAGCATTATTCTCTCATGGAGACACTTGTAAGAATTAATTCATGTCATTAAGAATTATTTTCTGTGTCTTAATCTGGATTGATGTTTCGGGGTCGGAAATTGATCAATGATTTTATTTTCTCGAATAATCATCAATGTAATTATACTAAAACAATTAGTCGCCTCAGGCGACGTGAATATTGGCGAATAGTCACCTCGACTTCGTCTCGGTGACTATTCGCCGATATTCACGTCGCCTTCGGCGACTAATTATTAAATATATCCGGATTGAGCAAGTGAAGATCGTCTAGTTTGGCGGAAACTGTTGACAAGTAAGTGAAGTAAGAGAGAAGAAACCGCGACGGAAAGTAATTTTGCTGACATGGAAAATGCCACAAAAAATTTAAAAACGTAAGGCGCTTACTTTCCCGTTGTTCTTGAATAAATCAAAGAGGTTGCATTTTGTTGTGTCTGTACAGTTAAATACAGAAGGCAATACTTCTTTGACAATATGCACTCTAATTTGTAAGGTATTTCTTTGTATTAGCAAAGTTGACTGAGTTGAGCTCCGTCATGATGCGTTTTTAAACACACACTTACCTGAGACAAATACAGGCCCTCTGGTCCATAAATTCGCTTATCGCTTTAGCGGCCAAGGCAATAATAGCTGTTTTACCACTGCCAGACTTTCCATGTATCACCAAAGGATATTGGCTTGGTCCCTTAACATATTCTTCAATATCCTATAAATAAAAAATCTTATTTTAACCCTTTACGTCTCAAGTGTCCAAGATCAATCTTCTCCTTACAATTATCTATACACTGTTAAGAGATAAGTTATGAGAATCAATAAAATGATCACCCAAGAGAAAATACTTTGATCTTTAAACAAATTCTCTCAACTAATTCTTTAAGGAAATGTATGGAGATCAGTTTGGAGAATTTGTATGTGGATACTGGAGCTTAAAGGGTTAATGCACTACAGGTATAACACGTTGGAAAAACAGACGTGCATTGCTTTTGGTACACTTGGGTAAAAACTCAAGTTTTCGAAAAACTTTAACGTCATACAACTACTACATAACATGCTAACTACTTTAAAATGGCGGGAAAAAAAAACAGAGTACTAGTAAGTAAGTAAGTAAGTAAGTAAGTAAGTGAGTAAGTAAGTGAGTAAGTAAGTAAGTAAAGACTTTATTTTATGAGGGTTAGCACGAAATAGCCGGGGCTAATAAACTTGTGGCCCTCTAAATAATAAATAAATAAATAATAAAATAATAAATGAGTATACTAAGCTATAAAAATACAAGGTAAAAACCAAAGAATACAGATACTATAGAATCTACTAAATGATGTAAAAGCGACCAAAGAGTTAAAGGATCAATTTAGGGCCCACCTTACCCTTCCCCTAAGCTTTATACTATTAACACTTGGAGGGGTACGTGGGCAGTTTCCCAGAAACCTATACACGTTCAAGAATGGCATATGGGCAAGAAAGTACGGCCGGATACGCGTTTTAGGGAAATGTATGGAGATCAGGCCTCACTTTGTACCTTAAGGGTCGATTCTCGTCTACGAACAGCTGCAACTTTTCTCTTGCAAAACAACATGTGTTGCGCCACTTCCACGTAAACCACATTCTCTGTTTCAGCCGCTTTGTGTTCAGCAATACTTTCTGTAATCATATCCTTCATTTTGCTTTCGAAATCTTGGCATAGCTGTTCTAAATACTTCTTGTGCATGTCAAATGAAGGATCAATTCCTAGAAGAGACGGAATCGATATAAACAGAGTCAAGTTCAGCAGATACCGTGACTAGACTACTGGTAAGAGGTTGATCACTTAGGTTCAGAGATAATGCTAAATCTGAGTTCCGGGTGGTCGCTGCTCTAGCTCTCTACCGATCGATAGCAAACAATATATCCTCTATTCAAATGTAAGTAACATAATCTCCTCTTATCTACCACTTTAGTTAGTGTCTATAGTCTCTCTAGTTATGTAGCGGTTCTCCGCTTCGTCACGCAACGCTCCTCCCCACAAAGAAAGAGGTGTTACGTGACAGCTGCGTAAAAGGCTACTCTAGTAAACTTACGAAACAGGACGGGAGAGGAATGAGGACGGAAAAACCTTGTGTGACTAGCGTGACAATAACTATGATTGAAAAACCCTTCCGCCAAACTTCACCTTCCTTCTAACAGATCTTTTTGTAAAAGACCAAAACACAGTGTTTTAAAGAGAAGATAACGATAACTACGATCAAGAAGTACCTCTGGGAGTCCAAGTGGCGTCATAGGTAAATATGTTGTCAAGGTGTAAAGTTTCCTTCATTTTCTTGTTCTTCAAGTTGTATAACAGAGACTGAGGATGATCTTTACCACAACGGTCCTTTCCGTCAGTGCAATAGTCAATATAATTTGCAGCAACAGGATTTTTGCTGTGTTCATCGGGATCAAGCCCACTAACTACTCTGTGAAACCACAGGCACGATCGTTTTGGGTTGTCAGCTTTTAAGAGGCCATGCTCAATTTCTACTTCGCAAACTAGGAGATGAACAAAATGAACAAATTGCTGGTTAACAGTCAATTCAACCTGGTACCCGGGACTACGGGAGAGGCTTAATAGACACGTGACTAGCCGATGCCAGGACCTTTTCGCGCCCGGTGCTCCTCTTATTTTCCAAAGGAAGAGCCCTGGGGATGATGTTGGGAAATTGTTTTCATTACTAAGCGTTAGAGATCACATAAACACTAGTGATAAGGGCCATTCGAGTTCTACCAGCACTGAAGAGTCTAATGTACGATGACTAGCCCTTTTCCCAGGCGTTCTCGGTCAATTTACTTTGGTGACGCAGGGGAGGCGAACTCGCTTCTTCGCTTGGACCACGTGACCCAAAACGAATAGGCCGCGCGGAATAATGAGGCCTAGAGACTAGTAGTCTCCCACGCAAAACGTTCTTAGGGGTTCGTCACGCGTTCCTGCCCCACGCGCGACGAACCCCTAAGAACGTCTGCGTGGGAGGCTAAAGCGACTTTCTCGTTTCGCGTGTCGGACTATGCACCCCTACCTGATCTAACATATTTGCGCCACACATCCTTCTGGTCTTTAAATGCCTCCTTCGCAGCTTTCTGTAGAAATTCTCTCATTGTATTATAGTCATTTTGCCATTGTCTCTGTGCTTCTTGCTTCAGTGACTGGTCTTTATCATTAAAGAAGTTTGGTATCCACGTTTTTATGGGTTGAAGAATGTACGAAATGGGGAAGCAGTTCTCGTCTTTCTTGTACCACCTTAAAGATAAAAGGAATGTGTTCCTTGAATAAATGATGAGCTAAAATCAGAGTGGCAAATAACATTTGGTTGTCGAACTATGTCCGACTGAAATAGGCCATTTCCGAGTTCCCCCGGGCCTCTGTTTCAAAACGAGGGTAGGTGCTCAGCCTTTGATACGGAAATCATTTTTCATTCTCATGCAAATAAAACTCATTTACACAAGAAAGGTTGTGCGCCTAGCCTCATTTTAAAAGTGAGGGTTTTTGGAACTCGGAAGTGGCCTATTGACCATGTCTGAGGTTGCATATAATGTCTGGAATTGCATATGAAGTCAGTACGATAGACTTTTGCAGATGAATAACGTCTTAGTTGTACCATTTAAACGAAACAGCTTTCGTCAAAGATGAGTCCGTGATTGAGACCAACCACATTACCAAAAATAAATGGCGACTTGACCAGCACGTTAATTATGGGAACTTTTGAGAAAAGGGTCCCTGTTCTGAGAGCTTCCTGGTGGCTCCTGTGTGGACCCAGTGAATAAAGGCCCTTCATGGATCATCCCGATGAGGTCAGGTGGACCTTGCTGACGTATGCAGTCAAAGGAGCCAAAACGTGGACGTTCCCAATGCTGTGGCGGATCCAAGAGAGGCCCCCCTTATTTGCAGACCAATCTGAGGCCCGAAGGGACGAAAAAAAATTTTTTTTTAGCTTGCCCCCCACCCCCCTTATCTCAGGATTTGGATGAATGGGCCTCCCCCCCCCCCCCCCCCTTATCTGAAGGTCTGGATCCGCCACTGCTACGATCTAGTTTATAGAACCCAACCGCCTACTCACGCTGGGTACCAGAGTGTTTTTTTGGGGGGGGGGGGCGGGGGGAGGGATGCTCCGAGGTTGGTCGCACACCGAATCGAAGCCACGAGCGGCAAGACTGCAATTAAAAACTTTCAGTGTGCGTCACTTCAACGAAACTGGAGACCGCGCATGAATAGCCTCTGGCATCCAGATTAGGCCTCACTGAACAACAAATTAGAATAAAGATAACGTTTTCTCTCTTACTTATCAAACAGTTCTCTAGTTTGGTCATCAGTAGCTGTACTAAGAAGCGTCTCAAACTCCTGAGCATCTATCGAGGGTAAAAGAGGACGATAACCATACTTTTCAGAGAGCAACGTCTGTTAAGAAAGAACGAAGAAAAGATCGATGATCACATTGACAAAGCCGAAATTTACATTGGGGTGGGATCCGGGAGAATAGGGGGCGGGAGAGGTACGGGGGGAGAGGAAGGGCGTTAGGAGTTCTCAAAAGGTTGGGAAGGAGGAGAAACAGAGGCAATTTACGCAATTTTGTAATCGAAAAAGGGCTAAAGGGAGGAAGCCAAGAAAAAAGGGGCGCGAACCTCGAGTTCGCTGAAGGTTTGGCTTAGTTATTGGGGGGTATGAGTTATGGCTGAGGGAAAACTGCAAATCAACGGAAAATTAAAATGGAAGTTAAAGTAACAACCAGAACGACAGAAGCGCAAAAGTCATTTACAGAGTATATTACCCTTCTTTCAGACTGCACCGTGATTATTCCAGCACGTTCAAGTCAATTTCCGGAGAAAGAAAAGTTCGTCCTGACGTCTATAAAATGTCGCATTAGAAAGTTTCATGTCTTGCAGTGACGGCAAAGAAATGTACCAAAAAGCGTGATGCACGTGCAGAGTTGTTGTGATGTTTATTAAACCTCTTGCTCTTTTGACATTACCGTTCCCGTCGCCGTCGCCGTTATTAGTGAGTTTATGCAACAGGACGGCAGGAAGAAGAGGACGGCAAAACGCTTGTGCGTGACGAACGTGACAAGGCTATAACTTGCGTGTTTTGTAGTGATCTTCACTGACATCAATGTTTTCTGGTCTTTTACAAAAAGATCTGTTTAAAAGAAAGTGAAGTTTGGTGAAAAAGTTATTTTAAAAAAAATTATCGTCACGCTTGTCACACAAGGTTTGCCGTCTTCTTTCCTCTCCCGTCCTGTTGCGTAAGTTCACTATTGTTGCACGAGTCCTGTTTTTGGTTCTAGTTTGCACAAGATTCAGTTGCCTCTAGTCAACTGGAATATTACAATATCACTCAATCATGTAATAATTACCATAAAGGCGTAACATTGAACGTGAATAACTTACTACAAAGTTTGGTCCAACAGAAATCTCTTGACATGCTTTTATTTCCCGTAAACAAAGTTCAGTTGTCATGTGTGCATCTGTAGCGTCGTCACGAACACCCCATCTCATGTCTACAACCTACCAAGAAATTTAAATTGTCACGTAAATTTGTCATCAACTTTTCTGCGTCTCTATCAAAACAATGTAGAGACAAGGCCAGCAAGCCTTCCTTGAGAGTTTACAGCCTCTTAACACAAAATGCTTCCGTAATGGTTTGCATAAAAAATTGAATTATCCATGAAACTTAACCTAGAAATTACGTCTTTGGGTCTTCTTTAAATTGCTTAAAGTAACAATGTACTTACAGCTATACCAGAGACCTTTAGAAACAACCTTTTGAAGGGGCCCGAACTTTGGTTCAGGAACTCTGTGGCAAAGTACTTCTCCCCACCAGTCGCTGGGACGACTACGGGTCGGTTATCCAAACGAAGTCTAACTGAGACCGCGGTTTAGGACATCTTTGGACCTACAGATCCCGGCTTAGTGGGTTATTTTAAGAGGACAAAGGCTTTTCTAGCCTACGCCATATGCTTTCATAAAATTGTTCACGATAGATGGTGCTTACATTAAAGCGTTCGACAAACTGAAAATGGCTTAGAACGCGGTTTTGCTAAACACTGGCTAAACTTTGTTTAAATAACTGGCCCTACGTGTTTCTCAATCTGTAAACGCCGGTCGCCGTTGGCGCGGGAAATACCGTCTTTGCGAGCAGAGGCGAACAGATCATAGGAGGGTACTTAAAAGCAATCGCATTTTTGAATATCCCTGGACTTTAGTTTAGTGGCAAAATGCAACGCTTGTTTCATTAAAAAAATCAGCCAGTTAAAAAGTGATATACGATCCTGTGGATGTAAGAATTTCAGTCTTAAACAGCGTCAGGTCCGATGGGGGGGGGGGGGGGGGGGTGGGGTGGGGGTCCGAACCACCCACTGGATCCGCCACTACTTAAACAAAACGAACAGACAAACGCATGAATGAATGACATGAATGAATCAAATGAACAAAAGTACGATCAAACGAATCAACTTCAGAAATATTAAGATCAAAAGAAATGCAGCATTGTAAGAAGTGGTACAAAGCAGGCTTCACCAATAAAGCACATGGAAATTCAAAGCTACGAATAACTTATGATCAGACCAGAAAATGTATGTCCACGGTCTGTTTAAACTGACAAAAGATTTTATGCAAGTCATTCGAAAATACTACCCCTAGATTACATTCTTACGGCCTAATCCATCCAAGAAACTCGAAGATACGCTCAACTGGACAACTACTAGATCCTGAATTCTTTATTAACTTCCTCTAAAAAAGTTACATTGAATTCCATGGATTTGACAGAGACAGTCACACTTTATATACCAAGCACAGTGCCGGATGAAGACCTTGAGACAAGGCGGGGCAGGTCATCCAGACCCTTAGATAAGGGGAGGGGGGGCGGGTCCCTACCTTGAGCCCGCCACTGAAGTATGACACTTCAGCAAACGCACAATTAAAGACACATCCGTGACATTATTGATAACATACTGTTTACCTGAAACTCATAGCCTCTCTTCTCACAAAAGTCCCTTAACTTTGGATAAACATGCTCCATGAGAGCGTTACGTTCATGTTCAGTGTCTAAAAACGCAAGAAAAAAAATGCCCACAGTCTTTCAATTTAATAACGAGAGCTGATGAAAAATGTTGGCTACCTTATTCACTAAGAAAAATTGGGTTACTCTACTCAAACAACCTGCCTAATCCCAATTTTATTTGCTGACACACATAGTCAAAATATTTCAGTGTTCAGGAGGTTTCTTCAGGCCTGGGTGCAATATTGTATTATCAGTACATTAATTATATGAAAGAAGATCATCAAAGTTATAGACCCAACTTTTGCAGTTGCAGTTGCAAAAAGAAAGCCTGAAGAAATTCAGGCTTGTACGGGATTCAAACCCTTGACCTCAATGATACTGGAGCAGCACTCTACCAATTGAGCTAACATGCCAACTGGGAACAGGTCGGTGTTATAAACTGGTTAGTACTTTAATTCTGCAGGTGTGGCAGCCAAGCTGTTAACACCTTGAACTTCAAATCCGTAGGTCGAGGCTCAATCAAAAAGCCCGGGGGTACTCCCTATGATGGTCTATACGGGGAGGCTCTGCCTGAAAAGGGTACCTTTTTCAGGCTTCAGGTACATGTATATGAAAGGGTAGGGATTTCACTTGTTGAAGTATATGGAGGGATGGGGAAATCTGTCATTTTGGTTTGTAAAAAGGCCCAAGCACTAACAAATGCATTTCATTTTTTTTTTTTTGGGGGGGGGGGGGGTGTTACCCCGGCAATGGATTAACTTTATGTTAATGAGAACATGATGTTACCAGTGAAAGTAGAACTAAGAAAGATACGAATGACTCTTGAGTTGACAGGGCAATTTTCATCTATTATCCCTTGTAAAACCCTCTCCACTTTCTGGGATAGATCTGACCTATAAAAAAAATGCATATGTCAATTTATACCATTCTACCATTAACCAAGCCCTTTATCCTTTAGCCTATGTTGGCATTGCAGATGTAATTTAACCTTGCAAAGCAGCACCGATATCCTTGTTCTACTTCCCCAATGAACTAATCAAATAATCATAACTGGAAGTATATGTTTCAGTGAATTTTCTTTCATCCTGATAAAGAACTTGACAATAGATTTTTAACAGGCCAGTCATGTCACATACCCAAATCCTGGTACACAAGTGGGGGCCCAGAACCTGTGCAGAATTTTGGCGCTGTTTTGCAGACAAACTTACCAGAGTTTAGTTTTGTCTGTGGCACAGGCTATCCACCCTTGAAAAAATTTGTTGGGGTTACTATGCAACACTTCAGATAAACTTTGACAGATAGGTAATGTAATATAATTATTATTTGAAAACGCATCCACAAATTAAAGTAAGTCATTATAAAATGAATATATCAAATCACAAACAATGAAAAGAACACATGAGTAGATTAAGTACCCTCAATAAAACTGACCTTACAATGGAATGATCAATGGGTGACTATTTATGGTCTAAAAGAAGAATAACAATGCTCACGTCGGTGACACTTGTAGACTGCTTGCTCGACTTTTCCTTCCTTGATCTTTGTTCTTTTCTTTTGAAGGAGAATTTGTTGTGATGTTCTTTTTTTCTGTAGTCTTTTCAGCTTTCTTTGCAGCTGTCTTGCCTTTATCACCAGATTTACTTGGTTTCACATTAGTTGTGGAATCATTTTTAGCTTCAGATGGTTTGTCTTTGGCCTTGGGTTTTTTGGAAGCAACGGGACTTGCGGTGGATTTTGTCTTGTTAGTTGTAAGCTCCCTGAGATAAACAGCCAATACCACAGTCAGATAGGATTAAGTTTAGAGACTTTACATTGGGCGTTTTAGGTTCTAGAATTTCCATTTGGGGTGTAAATAGCATGAGTGTTTGGGTCACTTCACTGGAAAACTTCCAGGAGGAATAGCACAATTCTGAAAAGGTATATAGTCCTGTTTTTTGGTATTGAATGTTCCAAAATCTTAACTGGAAGACTTCCAGTAGGTTAATAGCTTATCTGAAAAAGTTAATATACTCCTGTTTTTCGGCATGGAATATGTTCCAAAATCTTAACGTGAGTTTGATCAAATGAAACTCATTTTCATTCAATTTCACTGAAAATTTTAATTGAATTTTATTTGTTCAAACTCATGTTAACGACACCAGTTTCAAGCTTTTGCAGCCATTTTTCAATAAATGGAATTGATTTGTGCAATTGATAAATGTGATCCAAGGATAAAATTAACCAGTCTTGAATTTTGCTTACCAGTGAAATTATTTGAACCAACTGGTTTACCCATGAAAAAGGTTAACACTTTGATGTCTAACAAGAGTGCATCACACCATTGAACCATTTTTAACTTTTTCTTAATTTGGGCACGATTCTAAAAATACCCATATGAACCCTAAGAAGGGTTATAGGAAATTCTGGGAGGAAGACGAGGCTGAAAAATCAAAATTTTTAAAGAAAATTAAGAAACTAAACTGGAATTTTCACGGGAGAGGGTAGATTCAGAACCGGCAATTCTTTTGCCTGAAAGAAAAGTAACTTTCTATTTGATCTCAACACCTTCCCTCCCCCATCACCTGACCCCATGCACACCTTAGGCTGGGAACCCGGGGGGCACTAAAAAGAAATGTAGATAGAAGTGTGCCGCCGAGGCCTCCAAACACCAACCTGTTTAAGACAGGAGACACTACCTTCTGACTCTTATTTTTGTTTTGTTTTGCATACAAAATTAAGTAATTTTCACACTAAAATCGTGGAAATAGATATTTAGGAAAAAAACTATTGGTATTGCAAATGTAGACCCCTCATCAAAAGTCTTCACACTCTTTGAAAGGCTTCCAGTGTAAAAAGACACCCTGTTCAAGATGCTTTATAGTGGAACTGTGTACCCTGTTTAAGACTCAAGACCTTGAAAACCATACCCTGTTCAACAGCACATACCCATATTGCTGGTTTTCAGTGTCACGCCATTATAATAATAATAATAATTTCAAAACTTGTAAGGCACAAATATCTATATAAATATATTCAACAGAAAAATCAAAACCGTCCAATAGATAAAGTCCAGAATCTGGGAAATGAAAGAAGGTACATATACAAAGACCCTCGCCAAGATTCAGGTCAGAGGAATATTTCGTATACGAGATATCCGAAGAAATGTTTTACCCAAATTTATAGAGATTTGTATGGAGACGCCATGCTGGTGCTCACCTGGATGAGCTCCAACATGGCGGACGGAAACCAACAGAAACATCTGTTACCGAGTTTTGCTACAAAAGCGTGAATTTATTCCTCGAGAAACTCATAAACATTAAAGTAATACTTTTTCTAATACATGAACTGTTTAAATAGCAACATTTCCTGAAATTGCGTCACGCAAAAACTTAGAAATTCAAGCGTCCTCTATCACAAAACCAAGAACCCTTTTGAAGCGAAAATTTGTATGAAGATTAGTTTTCAGCTTCTCTAATGCATCGTGAAAGTAAAATTTCGGTAGGATCGATAGTTTTTTAGTTTGAATTTTAGTGACGTCATGTGAAAACCAACAATTGCAAATGTAGACCCCTCATCAAAAGTCTTCACACTCTTTGAAAGGCTTCCAGTGTAAAAAGACACCCTGTTCAAGATGCTTTATAGTGGAACTGTGTACCCTGTTTAAGACTCAAGACCTTGAAAACCATACCCTGTTCAACAGCACATACCCATATAGGCTAAATAAGGGACTGCCCCCCAGGGCCGGGGAGTCCCCCCCCCCGGGGATGGGGAGTCCCCCTGCCCCTTACCTCCCCCTTATTTTTAGGGAATGTTTTTGTTAAGAGTGGAGTACCCTCACCTCCATTTTTGGATTCTACACCTTTTTTTAGATGAACCATGGACAAGTTACAAATATTGGGACTATAGTAAGACAGCCTATATGAATGGCTGTTCAGTTCTGTCAAATTCAGAGTTATTTAAAGCCAATGACTTTAGCTTAGGCCATCCCCTTTTTTTTTTGTTCAGCGTTGAATGCGTTTCCAGGTATTAGATTGGTCAGTCAGATTGAAAAAAAAAAACGTTGAAAAAAATCACAAGAAGTCCCGGAATAGGAGGCACTGGTGCCTCAGGATAACGTTAAAAGTTAACATTTGCATATCTGGATTAACAAAAGTGCACAATATACTGTACAAAATTTTCCTGTTTTTGTTCCTGTTTTTCCCTATGCTGTTACTATGCTCATTTTTCAGATTAAAAGAATTATTTCAAAGTGAAAAATGGTTTAACTACGTCGTTACTATTACTGGTTTTTTTTTTTGAAAACGCCAAAAAATTTGGGTCGGTCCGACGATGCTAAACGGAGAAAAAAAAGGGGATCAGAATCGATCACCCTCATATGGTCTTATATTGGTTGTTTGTACTTGTTTTATAACTTTTATCGTTCGACACGATGAAAAATCATGCTTGATCAAGTAACCTATCCTTCATAATTGATTTTTAATTTTAAAAAGATATACTTCAAACTACTGTACTCGAAGCTTTTCAAGAGTTAAAAATACGCAAGACATCAGCTACCTTCCTACAGACTTGGCCTGGATATCTTTCATATTTTTGCCTGGATCTTCCGCTTCGTCACCTGCTCCAATTACTGCGATCGATTCTCGCGTAGATGAGCGTGTATTGACCATCCATTTGGATGCTACAATCCCTGCATTCACTGTTGCCCTTGCATTTTTTTTACTTGCTCCTGTGCCCATCCTAAAAGCAAAGTTAGACGATGTTAACGATTTCCTAATAATTTCCATTTGACAACATGACAAAATGACGCAATGCACGTGCAGTGCTTAAATTAAGCTTGCTTCAAGTATTTGAGATTAACAACCTGAAGTATTCTTAGCACCTTCAGGAAAACCGCTTCATAGCCACAAAATTATTGATCAAAAATCAACTGAAGAGAAACAAATCGCAGCTCGATCAGTTCCTCCAGCAGAGCAACGATCGAAAGCCATATTGGCCACAGTGAAACCCCTACTGACCGGAGAGGACTGGATGCGTCGTTTGATGCGTATTGTACATATCCCACTCCTCCCTTCTCAAAAGTGTCATCCTATTAAAACCACTGTTAAATCTTTGACATGCTCAGGAAACTTGTAACGTAATGAATTATTATTTTGTCTTTGTTCAATTTTTCTCCAGTGTTAAATTGAGAAGATTACCCCCGCGATTAGTATTTTCGTCAAAACAGAGCTGCCGATCCCCTAAATTAAAAAGTCTAAAAAAAAATTATACTGTTCAACATCCGGCTTCAGAAAAATAAAAGTACAGATTTTGATTCGGTTGATTTACCAGGTTGTTGATTTCCTTGGGGAAAAAAAATGTCAAACGCGCCAAAACAAGAGTCTGAAGAGAGCGTCTGAAGAAGTTTCCAAGTTTTTAGTTTTGTCATTCATTGTGAGCCCGCAGTATCTTCCGTTTTCCAGCAAAATGGATCGGCCAGCACACCTTCACGGAGGATTTATGGAGCTATGAAAGACTGTAAAACACGCTTGAAATCCTAATGAAATGGATAATCACTCAGAAAAGGAGAGGAACATATCTACAGAGGATATCCTCAAAACGTTAGATCGTTTCGGCTCAAACACTCCAAGCCCGGTAGAAGACATAGGTAGGTTGATCGCAATGGAGCCGTCGCCCCAAACGAGAAAGGTTTTTATGTTAGCTTATACGTCTCTACGGCGAAAGAATCGCTTGCGAATAAGAACAGTCTCAAAAAGATATGTTGGCTTAGTAAAAAATCCTCTTCTAGATTAACCGATCTCTGATTCTAGTCAGCCGTACGTGCGTACGTCACATGATTATAAAAAACTTAAAACTCAAGCTATAGTGTTAAATTAGTCATAACTAAAATACATTTGTTTTCCCAATTCCACCTCATAAACGAGCTTATACAAGTTGAATTTCACTCGAGATTTAAGACTGTGCGTTGTATAGTAATAGATTTTATTTCCGCTAGCTCCTACTGTGCCAGGATTCGCATGTCACTTTGTTTTGTGGGGATTTTCCTCGCCTTGTGTTTTGCGAAGGTGTCATATAATATTGCAAAATAAAATGTCATCTAGCTAGCTATCGCTAGACTTTGACGTTTTGAGTTAACTATTTAGTTCATATTTAATTTTGTTCGAATAGCTCGAGTTATATTTACTCATTGAAAATAGATGTCCGTTCAGCTTACTTTGTTAAGATTTGAAGGGAGTATGCTTAAAATGCTTTGTGAACGTTTTCTCTTTCAAGGTCATGTTTCTTGTGGAGATCATTTTAAAAAATTAATTTTCTCCAGTTCTTTCCAAGAAAAGGCTCTATTATTAATTTAATTGTTGAAAACATTATTATTTTCATTTCTAAGCTGACATATTAAAAATTGAGACTGTCCACTCGTGATTTTATGTTAATCTTTTTTCAAAGAAAATTTTCTATGACTGTATGTAACTGACAGATTAGATTAGTTCCAGTATATAGCTTTTTATTGACTTTACATTATCTTATGTGTTGCTTTACTAAAATTCAAAATCAGGTTTAGTTATTTTGGGCTAATATGTAATATTTTGTGGTGCTTTAAAAAGTACAACTCAATATTGTGTGTTTTCTCTAAGAAACATTGAAAACCTTCAGCTAAATGAAGTTGGCATTTAAAATACTATTCAAAGCTTTTTGTAACTTACTCAAAAAATATATTCTCCCTGACAGGTCGTTTTGATTTGGTTTTGGTTAATAGGTGAAATATACTGGCATCTGAAATTTGATGTATTCAAAATAGTTATTATTCTTCCCATTTCAATCTTGACATTTATGGAAAAAAATGCTATAAGTGGTTATACTGTTTAGCTGATATATTTGTGATACAAACAAACCATAACTATAAAACTCTTTTAAATTATTAAAGGGATCAGGGTTTTGGCAAATAGGTTTTGAGAAAACACCCTTGGATATGTCCTTTGTTTACTAGCGCTGCAGTTAATTTAAAATAGTCAGTGTTATCATATATGTGGATCTTTTTCAAAGGCAAGTTTGGTTGGAGCACTTTTCACGGCTTTCATAATTTGTCAAAATTTTGGAAAGAAACTGTTGTCT
The DNA here is from genome assembly GCA_038088405.1 of Porites divaricata. Lineage (NCBI taxonomy): Eukaryota > Metazoa > Cnidaria > Anthozoa > Scleractinia > Poritidae > Porites > Porites divaricata. Next base: position 674,423 of record JBBMOI010000004.1, read on the forward strand.
CTATTGTTCAGTTAATTCAAGTGACGATAAAGGTATCTTGATTTGTACATAGTGCAATGCAAATTCTGTATGTGTTCAACCAAAGATAACTAGATAATTCAAAATCTCTAGCTTGTGAGAAGACCCAGCCAATAAAAATGCTTTTAATAAATACACAGCTGTATTTTTGCACTGCAGTTTTATTTATTTTTGTCTAAACTAGCCATTGTTTTTAGTCAAACAATAATATTAGTAGCAGACCTTAACTTAACTAGTTTTACATCATATTTTTTGAAGAATTGTTAGTATTAAGATAATATGTAAATTTTTTGGCTACCATAAAAATGTAAATTCACAATGCGAGTTTTTCATCAGCTCCTATCAGAGTTTCTGTCATGTACAGTGCAAATATTCCTGTCTCTCGTATGGGTCACCGAAACTCTCAGCAGATAATATTGATCTTTTCTGTGTGTTAGTTTGGAAGCCCAAATTTTCCCAGAGCTCCAAGAAATGGTTTCTGGCAGAATTTTACATGTTTTTGATCACTGGGTGGTCTGTACTTCATGTAAGACTACATGACTTATGGTATGGAATAACATATAATTTTGGGATTATCATTCTCTTTTTCACAGATGATCAGTTTGTTAGTTCAGGCAGATCTTCTCAGAGAGTCTCTTTTATTGACGATCCACTCAGTAATCAGAGACTCAGTTTTGTTTCTGTTGATGGAAGTGAAATTGACTCAGACTATAGCTCAGCCAGTTCAGTGGTTCCTGCATCATCTGAGGAACAGAAGAATCTTGAGTAAGTTCAATATTGGTTTTATGCCAACTCCCACCGATATAGCACCAATCTCCTGGCCTCATCAGGGCTCGAAATTAAAAAAAATATGAAGTCGCATTTTGCGACCAGTTAAGAAAATTTAGTCGCAAATTCGCAAAATTTAGTCGCAAAGCATAAGTTAATTATTAATAAGTACTTTAACTGATAAATTAAGAACCCTTTGATTTCAGTAGCTTTTATTTATTTCCAATGATGTCTAAAAAAACAGTTTCTGAATTACTTTGACGGCAGAATCAAGATGGTAAATTAGAACGTTTGATCGATTTCGAAAACGTACACTGAGTCCACGCAAATAATCCTGTTAAATGGTAATTTGCACTCAAGTTAAAATTCAATAAACGAAACAATCATTGATCTTATCGTCTCCTAATGATGTGAAATCTCTAATGTTTCCCGTCGCTAAATACACCAAGCTCTTAATTATTAAACATGCTTACAGAAATAGCGTGAAGCTTGTGTACACATTGAAATTTTCAATACATTTACCTTTCTGTTCCACTTGTACCTCAAAACGGCAAAGTCTATGTTTGGCCGAGAGTTATATCTTTAAAGAAATCTAAATCAAGCCAAAACAGAAAGATATCGGAATCCTCATGAAGTCTTTGGAACGAAAACACGCGCCACCGAAAAGCCACCATGTTTGTTTTCAGCGATTCACAGCAATCAAACGAGGCGTACGTGCACAGTTCCCGCCAAACTGCCAAACATCTTAAATTTCTGACACCCTTTAAAACAATTATTGTTATCTATATAGTTTCCGGGCTCGCAGTTTTTGTTGCACAGTACTATTGTTATAATTTTTAACTAAAAAAAGTCTTTCACATTTTCACGTCAAAAAATGACATTCAGTTTTTGTGTTGTAGAAGTCAGTCCCCATACATGAAGTACCTACCTGTTTGTAACAGAACCGCTGTAATCGCGTCTCATTGAGCTAATAGTGTAACGTTGTTTATACGACACGTTGTTTGGAACTTGAGCAGGATTTTGCCTTTACATTTTAAAATCTCCGCGACAAGAACGACAGAAAATTTTTAAAATTGTGTTTCTTCATTAATTTAGGTGAAAACTGGTCGCAAAGTTGCGACTGCTGAAGAATTTTGAGTCGCAAAGGGAGAGAACTTAGTCGCAAATGCGACCAATACGGTCGCAATGTCGAGCCCTGCTCATGTAGGGATTACTAAATCTCCCGGATAAAATAGACTTTTGATCTTTTCTGTGCTTTAACTTAGAATTTGGCCCAAAACATCCTTTCATTCAAACTATGGATTTGATAAGTATTGAACAAGGAATGTTAAACTGATCATTAATCAGTTTTTAACATCCATTTTCATTGAAGTTTCTCAGAAAATCACGAAAGGGAGAAAGAGAAAAACAAATGAGCCTCTCCATCACATCATTTCCATAGTCTGTACTTGCATCGACCATAGCATGCTCCCTTGACCAACCAGTTTTTGAGAAATGGCTCATCGAGGTAAAAAAATAATCCAGCCATCAATGAATTAAATGAAGTGTTTGTTTCTTTGTTTTCTCAGGTTAGAATGGCAAGAGCTCTTTGGCTCAAGCACATACTATGCCATAGTAAGGATCAGAGAGGTTTTTGTGGTTAATAATTATATATTACACAACACAGTGCCATTTATACCTTAGAACTGCGCACAAAATGATTTTAACGAAACTAGCTTTTGCAATTGACTAGGGTCTCACACTGCAGGGCAAAAAGTAATTCGGTCAAGTGGGCAAGGACAGGGCAAGACATGCTGGCATTTATGCCATGCTGCAGCGGCTAGCCAGTGGATAGGTCTGTTTATCTCTGCCAATGGAGGTAGAACATTTTAGATGTGCCAGCTCCCTTTTTTTTTGCAGGAGTTCCCCTCTTTATGTGATTAGCATATCTTTGTTTTTTAACTTTGCAGATCAGGCAGCATGCTTTAGATGGCAAGCTTCGATTTTCCAACTTTAGGAGCATCTGCTGGAAGGTGATGTGTTAATTATAAAAGTTGCACAACTCTACATTGTACTTCTAAAACCTCTTGGATTTTGATTGGTTATACATTATTACGACAGCAATGAAAGTTCTCAAACTTCAAATTTCTTAGAAACCATGTCAAAAACCTTTTCAAGAGGTAACTGCTCAATCCAGCTCCTAGCCTGTACCATAGACAGAACTTAATACTTCTGGTTAAGTCAGCTGTGTGTGAAGCAGCATCAAAATCCTTGTTCTGGGCTCCCTCCTCTGCACCAGGATTTAAGTATATGCCATGTTTATGGCCCGTTTAAAAAGCTGTAGTGGATTTGGCCATCAGGTTGAAGAGAAATTTGAAACACCTTCCCGGTAACAGAGACGCCAACCTCTGGAGACCTAAAATCGGGAGACTGTCTCTTTTTTACTTTCCCCCCCCCCCTCAGAATGTCAACGAACCCCCCCCCCCCCCAAAATTGACCCAGCCCCCAATGGGAATGACTTAGGACATTATATGACATCTTACATGATGTACATACTATCAAATCCAAATGCTAGAAATAATCTTTGTCAATGACAAAATGCCCCAGAAACCGTACTGCGAATAAGAAAAATTCAAGTTTTGAGCTAAAAATGGCTAAATCTCAAACTAAGTCTGTTTTTATTTTGTACTAAGTATTCAATATTTATAGTGGATGTAAAAAGCAGGAGATTTATGTACCAAAGCGGGAGAGCGGGAGACGAGGCAAAAAAGTGTAAGTCTCCCGCCAAAAGCGGGAGAATTGGCATCACTGCGGTAATATTATTGATCTGAGTCCCTTGGGGACTAGATCAAGGATATTGGCCCTGCTTTGCAGGTATTACTAACTGGACTAAGATTACGTCTGTGACGCAGGGTATCCAGCATCATCCCTTCTTTAATATCGCAGGTGTTACTAATATTATTGGGCTAAATATCCAGCATCATTTCTTCTTTAATAACAGTATACATTGTGCTTTACTTGCAGGTAGTCTGTTAAATGAAAAATTTAATCTTTCGTATTAAATTATATCAAACAGGTTTTCTTAGAGTGTCTACCAGAGGAAAAAGATGATTGGGTGATGAAGACAACTAAACTTAGGAATGACTACATCCAGTTCAAGAACAAGGTAAGTTACATCTGTACAGATACATAGGATATGTTCACACTATTATCTGATATTCTTGGCTTGCAACCACGTGACAAGGTGGCCATGTTGGTGGTCAATACAACAGAATTTTTTCTCGGAGAATTTACATGAAAATAGGGCTTTGCTTCCAGGGGAGAGAAATGCTTTGTTCTTGACCCTAACACACCACCAACATGGCTGCTGTGATGTCACATGCAACTTAGCAATTGTATGGCTCAGAACTGGAGCAAGTTGTTCAAATGCATTTAGCATCATTCATGCTAGAGCTGTTGGCTGAGAGGGTTTGGTCAGCTAAATGCCAGTCCTCACTCCTGAATATTTACTTCCATCTCAGTGGATTCCAGTCCTTGCACCAAAATGTTGCACAGAATCTGTACAAATTATATCTAACGCTCATCTTTTAAAGATCGGCAAACTGCAGCTTTGCAGCGTTACAGAAATCACGTCAAAATCACCATTCTTATGTGTGAACAAAAACCCCAACTGGCATGATTTTCATGCTGGTGCAAGAGCTATCCAGTGTAGCATTAATAGCTGTAAGTGAAAATTCCATACAGCAGTTGTAAAATCTAGAATATGAATGCATTTAAATGTGGCAAATAATTATTTTTCTTCAATATTACTGTCTTTTGTTAGTGTTTGTTTGATCCAAACAAGGGAAAAAGTCAAGAACTGGACTTGACAGTTTTTAATCCTCTCTCTCAAGATGAAACTGTAAGTGCACCATGCCTGCATTAAAGAGATTGATAAAATAAATGAACAAATTAATAATAATAAATTAGTGCAAAACTTCCTTTTGCCACATCATTGAAAGTGGCTTGCTGATTGCATGCTTAGACTTATTATGCAAATTTCACTTTGCATACTATATTGTAGCTTACTAAAAATTTTTGAAAGTCTATTTAATCACTTTTCTTCAGAGTCCCTGGAAACAATTCTTCTTAGACAATGAGATCAAGTCAACAATAAAGCAAGATCTGGATAGACTGTAAGTATAACTTTTTTGTTTGTTGTTGTTTTTTTTTTGGCTAAAAACAACTTTGTCCATCTTTCCTTGTTATAAGCTAAATTAAAATATAATACTCGCTGTCTTTACTTCAAATTCCAATTGAAAGTTAGTCAGTTCTGTTCAAGGAATACATAGATTAAGAGAGCTAATGACAGGGACTTTTTCTTTTGTCCGTGAGTTGCAGTGTTAAAATAGAATTATACCCATGATAAAAAAAGTCTTGTAAATGTTTAACATTGGTACTACACTTCACTAAGCAAATATGCCTTTTTGTTGTCCTGCAACAGGTTTCCAGAAATCGAGTTTTTCCAACAATCAAGAATAAAGTAAGTGATAACCATATTAAATGTATTATTTGGTTTTTAGTTTTAAATTTTGTTCTAGAATTTTTGTTGACTAAAGAGGTGGTTGCCTCACAGGTGGCCCAAATTCACGTTACAAGAAAATGGTGTAAATTAAAGTAATTTGCATGCCATAGGCGACACATGACGTTTGTACTGGATGCGCTGTGTTTGAGTTACAGGAGGCCGTTGAAAATAAGAGACTTTGTAGGAGAATTAATACTGAGGTCTGCGAATGTTAAAAAAACGTTAAATCTAAACTTTTGTTCAAGCAAAAGAATAAAAAATACTTTCCATTTTGCTATAGTGTTTGTTAGTTGCATCACTGGATTTTTAGGCTCAATTGCAGAACCATTGTAACTCCCTTTATAAGACGTCGCCTTCATTGCCGTCATATTTTTTCCTCATACAAAGTCTCTTATTTTCAATGGTCTCCTGCAACGCGACACTGATGTGTCCATTACAAAGGTCATGCATCACCTATGGCGTGTAAAGTACCTTACACCCTTTTCTCTTGTGGTGAGTTTGGGTTGCCTGTGGTTGCTTTTGATGGAGTTGAGCATTTATGCAATGACGCTTTTGTTTGTCTCTCTGTAGGGAAATGATGCTCAACATTCTTTTCTGTCATACTAAAAAGAATGAAGCCCTCGGTTACAAACAGGTACCACAAAATGATGAAAAGCCAATTTACAAAATATAGCAGGGAAAGTTAGGATTGAGATTTTTCTGCCCTATCACATATTACTTGACCAGTTTGAAAAATTGAAAAAGATGAAGATCTAAATGAAAAGAATTTGTATATGTTGTGGTTCCATTTTATCCTTGCCTTAAATTTTATTTTCCTTTGTTTCAAACTAATTATCATATGTTACCATACCCAAGAACAAAAGAAAGTAAAATTTAAACCAAGGATAAAATTGAACCACAACAAATATATTTAAACTGACTCCCTTTGAACCATGGCAGAGAGAAACTTTGCTATTTTGAGAAAGCTGTTTCTGACTGACTTACTGCGATCTTTTATGAGGCCCACTTCCAGTATATTGTTAGTGGGTTCATTAGTCTCTTTTTGATTTAGGAGCTCAACTGCAATACTTTGTTACTCTTTTATTTTTTCATCAATGTTTTTTTTAAATAGTTTTTACTTGTTTTCTCTCAAAACCAGGGAATGCATGAGTTACTAGCACCCATAGTGTATGTTTTACACGAGGAAGCAAAGATTTTTCCTTACTTAGAAGGTTCACATCTGTAAGTGAAGTTGTTTACATTAACAATCTTTTTACCTCCAAGAATTCCCCCAAACCAGTGTTCGTACATCTTCTGCTGCCAAAAGATAGCAAGTAAAAGGCCACTTAACTCCATGCCAAAAATTGACTATAAAAATAATTCTTTAGGACCTTGGAAAAGGTGACTGCGACCTTGTTTTCTCTGTTTCAATCTATGGCATTTTTAAGGTTGTATCCCTTAATTTTAGCGTGAGATAGGTCACGCGATCCTGAGCTGCTTGGGACCCGTTGAACTACAATATACCATTTGCACGATGGCTTCATTTTACTACTACGACCAGAATCCTTTTCGTTTTTCCTTTCTTATTTAAATTTTGTAACCCCAGTGAGGTTCGAATAACAATAGCCCTATTTTGCACAAGAAAGCAAGACCCTGAAGGTTTCTGTACTCTGGTCATACTAGTAAAATGATGTCATCGTGCAAATGGCCTATTGAGTCTTTCTCTTATAAATCAGCCGCCCTTGTTTAACGGCCCTCACTTAACGACTGGTTAAGTAATGGCACCCTCACTGATAAATATTTTGTCAGTGAAATAAGAGGTGTCTTGTCTCTTCCCCGAGGGTAGCCGCTTAATATAGGTTCAACTGCATCTTATTTCCAACCCGCCGCCAACTCGACCAACGAAAGCGAGTGTCTAACACTACTTTTTTTCAACCGCAGAAAAATAGCCAAATTTCTAATGGACCAAAACTTTTTGGAGCATGACGCCTTGTAAGTACCCTCAAACTTTAAACCAACGTGAGATTATATAACAGTAAAGTGAAAGTCCGTTGTCGTAAAGAGAATTCCTCTATTAATTCAGACTGTTTAGATAGATTTGTTTGTTTCTCAATAGTGTGCACGGCAGTGATGAGTTTTTAGCGTAAACTCTCCAAACATGCTGTCTTTTGTTTTCAAACTTACCTGTTTAGTCAGCCAGTTCTGACTTTTATAAGCACCCTAAGAGACACAGGGGCAGATAGTGGTGACGAGGAAAAGTCAAAACGGGCGGGAAAATATATGGCACGAAGAAAAGTAAAGAACGGCGAGAACTGGTCTGGTAAGACATTGTCCCCAGGGGCTCTTCTCGCCGTTCTTTACTTTTCTTCGTGCCATATATTTTCCCGCCCGTTTTGACTTTTCCTCGTCCCACTATCTGCCCCTGGGTCTGCGAGGATGAGATAAAAGTAACAAGGTAAATGTAAAGGTGCACACGAGCCAAAGCTTCAAACGGCCGGAGCTTATCCCAGTTTCCTTAGCATGAGGCATTCCTAGGGGTATTGCTACTCCCCCTGGGTGGGATGCTGTTTATACATCTGGCCCTAGTTGTTCGAAAGGTGGATAACGATACCCATCGGATAAATCTCTATCCAGTGGATAATGCAATTGGTTTGCCTACTACTTATCCGCTGGAGAGTGCCGGATCTTCCGGTGGATATCGCTATCAATCGTTTGGGGCCTGGGAGACAATGGGTGAAGAGAGACATAGTGGAGTAAAGTTCCTTGTCTAAGGAAACGACACGACGGGCGAGGTTGGAACCTCGGGCCTCCAGATCTGGAGTTCGAGGTGTTAACCGCTCGGCCATACACGCCTCCACGTGGATGTTACAAAATTTGAAACGTAAAATTACCGGAACCAATAACACGACCAATCTTTCAAGTTGGAGGCTAGCGGTGTTATAGTTATTCTGAACAAAAGGTTTGGGATTCATTATAACCTTGGTTTTTCTGTCAAACAGCGCTCTCTTTGTCCAGCTTATGGATCAAACAGAGACATGGTACCTTCAGGTTCCTGTGCCAGGTCTCTCAGAGAGAAACAAGGTTAGCTTCCCTGTGCCTTGTGGTTTGTTGTTGTAGTTTGTGCATTTACCTGTGAATTAAGGTACGGTAAAATGGGAAGAAACAGGTGCAACTTGTTTTGCGACGTTGCTGCAAAACGAGTTGAAAAGCGATTCTGCGCGTTTTACCACCCACGTTCAAACCTGTCTTGCAACAAATAAGGTTGTTGCAGGTTGCGAAAAGCTGTTGAAGAACGAAGAGAGTAGTTCTACTTTTACATCAAAATCAGTACATGTTGCGCGTTCACAGACCCAAGGCAAACTTGTTTTCCAGCAAGTTATTTAACTCCTGTAAATGGCGTCACTTCCGCGAAATTCACCCAATCAGAAGTACGTATTCAGAGAACTTTCAACAACTTGATTTGTTGCAAAATTGACAGGTTTGAACGTGGGTGGAGAAACGCGCAGCGTTCTCTTATACCCCCCCCCCCCCCCCCCAAAAAAAGTTTGCCGTCCTGAATTGAGTAGAATTGTCTTCTGGAAAAGTGTCTCAACGTTCGCATGTTTGATAAGAGTAGTGAAGGATTAGATAAAGTGGGAGAGTTCCTCAGGCTCGCTCCAGGCACTCGCCCCAGTCTTGCTCTCACGCTGTTCTGACTGAAGACGCCGCCATTTGTTGATAGTTCGACGAAAAGCAGTAAACAAACAAACAAAAGACTGTTAATGCATTTTCTTTGGACGAAACCGCACATGCTTTCATTTAGGTTCGCACTTCATTACCTTAAAAAGTGACGTTGCTGCCAAAAGAGGTAATTAACTGCATTTTCTCACAGTTTTATTCACCACGGGACAGTCTTTTATTTTAACAGACGATTTTTTTCATGTTGTTGTTGACAGTTTCTAGATCCCCACGCTGAACCATTTGCTGATCAAGATCTCGTACCCGTAAGTGAAGCATCGCTCAAACCTGCGACTCTATTTTAGCATGTAATCATATGTTTACGGTTATAATTATATTCGTGTTTACTTGTTTACATGGACTGGTCGGTTGTTTCTTGGTGTTCGGAAACTATCGTATGTTCGCTTTTGTTTTGTGTGGGTATTGTCCACTGTCTCCATTTATCTTTTAAATACCCCCACCCCCCCCCCCCCCCTTATTTATCTAAATAACTGAAGAGACACTTTATTGAATCTTTCTGAACAGGACCTCAAGCCTTCACCCAAAGTAATCAGGATAAAAATAACATGTTAGAAAACGCGGAATTTCAATTAGGTTTCTTTCCATTTTTTTTCAGTCAACTGCTATCGTCAAGAAACTGAATAGAATACAAGAGCACATGTTAAGAAAATACGACCCAGAATTGTGGATCCACATGAAAAATCTGGAAATCACGCCACAAATTTATGGACTGTAAGTGGCGATAGAATAAAATGACAACAGACCTATTCGTTGTAGAGAGGATGGGCAAAGGTGTTCACTAAAAAGCATGTATGATCTGGGGTCGTGAACTTGCTACGACAATGGTAACCTTCCTACACTACGAAGGCGGTCCCCTCGCTTCAGCTCCAACCTAATTTCCTTTTTTTCTAAGTAACAGGGCGACTTGGGATAATCGCGAAACAGCTGAAAAGATGCGAAGTGTGTTTTACAGTGACGTTTTCGTGGACGTCATCGCTGTTGGTTCGTAAGGTTGCCCCGTGACTTTAGTTTTAGCTCTCTTTTGACGGAGATTTGAAATGTCGCATTGGAGAATCAAAGCCGCGTGATATTCGTTAAAGACTAGCGTTCCCATAATTATTTTGACCTTAGGCTTTCCCAAGAGAAACTTGCAACGTCGTATTCAGGAATCGAGAGGGCGTGACATGAGTCGAAGACTAGCGATCCCATGATTATTGTGACCTTAAGGTTTCCTGAGGTAAACTTGCAATGTCGAATTCAAGAATCGAGGCCGCCTCGCATTTGTTGAAGACTAACGTTTCCATAATCACGCATTTCTGCTTTCATTAATAAGCTTTCAGTAAACAGATTGAACGGCAGAAGAAGAAAACATGGCGATTGAAAGACAGCGGCACGGGTATATAATTTTTAAGGTTTCGATTAAGATGAGGTAAGTGTTTTTCGTACTGATGGCCCTTTGGTGTTGATTTTCACAGTCGCTGGATTCGCTTATTGTTTGGTCGAGAGTTTCCCATGATTGATGTCTTGGTGTTGTGGGATGCGCTCTTTGCGGATGGTCCAATGCTAGACCTGGTCGATTATATCTACATCAGTATGCTGGAAGCCATAAGAGATAGACGTACGTATCTTTTGCCTTCAACAATATTTGCAGTAAGGTCCCTTCCGCAGGTATCAATTTTTGTATGAAAACGGAGAGTTTTTTTCTCCGTTTTCAAAAAAATTCTCGTCCACACGTTGCGTTTTTTTAATCGTTTTTTCCCGTCCACGCTAAAACGCAATAGTAACTAACAACGGTACCATATTTGATGGCAGTATGTGCATTTACTGGTATCCAAATCTTCAAAAAACCTCCGCTTTTATCTATCCAGACGAGTACAGCAAAATGGCGTTTTCAAAAATCTCCACCGGAGCGGAGCGTTCAGTTTTAAAAAGATGCGTTTTTGGTGACCGTTTCCACCTGGTACGCGTGGACGGTTGGTCAAACCGGAGGAAAAAAAATCGGATCAATTTAGGTTCCTGGGAAACTGCCCACTCACCCCTCCCCTTAGCCAACATTTTGCCCTAAGGAGAAGTAAGTGGTAATGTTGGCTTATGGGAGGGGTAGGTGGGCAGTTTCCTAGAAACCTAAACAAACAAAAACGGATTAGGCAAGTCTAGAGGCGTAGCTGTCCTTCCTGAAGAAAAAAAATTCCAAAGATTCGTCCAAATGCAAACTCTCCCTTGAAAGCCTCGACTACAGATAGAGCGATTTTCGTATGACCTTGAAATGAAAACGCGCGAACAAAACAGAAGCGACAAATGAACGGAAATAGAGCGATTTGATTGGTTTATCGAACAGACAGACAAACGCGCCTGCCTTTTCATTGGTTAAGCGAACGCTCAGGTGAAAAAACTTCATGCCCGAGAACTTTCTAGAAATCAACCGATACTTCGCTTTGACGTCATACTACAACACGATTGGCCAATCGAACAATGCCTTCTCCATATTAGGGTTTCTTTGGCGGGAAAACGAAGAGTCCATGTTTTGATCTTTTCATCCATTGGCTGATGAAACAAAGAACGAACACTTACCGAAACCATTTTTCAAGGTCATACGAAAATCGTTCTAAAGAACTTTTTTTCTTAATCCGCTATAAGGGTATTGTTTGAGAGAGATAATCAATCAGGATCGGACCTTAGTTGTCTTTCCCGTGGGCGAGTTTGTTGATGGGGGAACTGAGGGTTTGTTCACACTATACTGTCTAGGTTTTGCCCCAGCTCGAAAACCAGACCTGATAAGGCTACTGTTCACACATAGAACGGTGATTTCAGCGCGATTTCTGTAACGGAGCGAAACTGCGCCGTGCCGATCTCTAAAATAGAGACTCACATACCGGACAGGTGTGTAGTGTGAACCACAGCCTGAATTTATTTGCCACACAATAATTACAAAAAATATGGGAAAAATAGAAAAAAGAAGTGGCGAGGAGATCTAGCAGAAACTATAAGAGCTTATGAGAGGTTAGGCCTCCTCGAACTATGGGCTAGAACTGTTTATCATCAGTTGAAGAAAAGATGGCGAAAAGTCGAAGGTGGAAAGATTTATGCACTGATTTCACATCTACTCAATAATTTAATCTTCAGTATTTTCTTAAAAGAGGAAAGGGATTGAGAGTTGATGACGTCGTTGTCAAGTGAATTAAAAAACTTAGGCACTTGAAAAAAGGGCGAGGTCTTCTTAGTGTTTGTTCGACAATACGGTAGACAGTAGGCCTGGGAATTTCTCGTATTGTATTACGCATATTTACGGAGAGTTTGCAGCCAAGTAAAGTGACGGAGGTTACGGGACTGACAAAAGTGTACTATCTATCCATTTGTAAGAGTAAGAAACCCACTTTTGCTCTGGGAGTACTAATCCTGTCTTATTCCTGTTTAGTACTTGCAGGAAGTTACTCCGCTTGCATGGGTTATTTGATGAAATTTCCCGGCGGCTTTGATGACGTGTATCGTTACGTCAAAACTGCGTTGATAATGCGAGAGAACAAGGTAAAAAGGATGGATGATGTCAGCTCTCAAACTATTGGTTTGTTATCCTGCGAGCAAAGTTAATTGCTTACCCTGTGTCACAGCGATCTTAATCTATATCGATTGACTTGAATGAAGTGATTTTGTCAGTTTTCTGTACTGTGGTTTGGTCTAGCGCCCGAAAAAATAGTACTCAATAATAAGATAAAAGTCGCTTTACATTACAAACATTCACATCCAAGGCATCTGGATGACAGAAAGAAACGTTCTTTGTTTTGTTTTTTCTTTTTTGTAGAATTGTATCCATGTTACTAGAAGAGATTTCACGTTGATCACTATCGAACTTTAAATGGTTATTTTGACAGTTAATTGCATCACATGTATTTATCTTTGTTACTATATTTTGTTCATATTTGTTTTATTTACAAGTCACCATCGACTCGATCCAGTCCCCGTATATCACGTCATCCGGCGCCTCATCCCACCCACGAATCCGGGCCCTTTCCACAGAGAAAGGTTAGTCACATGTTGACTTTCGAGTCACGTGATATTTACATAGCAACTCACATTCGCCGTCTTTTTTGTTGCCATAGAAACTTGGACCAAAGAGACCGCAGTCCGCGTTTACGTCATTCACTAAACGTTACCAGCAGTTCATAGAACCAGTCAAGCAAACGGTCACAAAGCCTGCCGGGAAGGAGCAAGCACAGCAAGTTGCTAGGGACACAAGCCATGGTGGGCATTTTTTGATAGTCGTGTCTATAACTTTTCTCAACCCAATCAGTTCACACGGGTGATGAGGAACCGGGATAGTCATAAAATTTAAGATTTCTTTTTCCAAGCCTGGAAATTCATGGAAAATCAAAGTTATGTATGGAGATTAGTTTCTGCAGATGCCAAAGCAAGGACAAAGCCTGATACAGACGAGGTAGTTAAACAGAGTTCGCGAACGGCACGCATTTTAGTGGACACCAAAGTTTGTGTCTGTCGAACTGAGTTAGGTAAAAAAGTACCCTGAAACAAGGAAAGTTTTGAATATTTTCCAAGGTGACAGGTTAAACTAAGGTCATGGGAAGTCATGAAATTTAAGAGCTCAAAAGAGTAGAAATTTAACAAAGTTGAATTAAGTTGCCAGGCAACTAACATTGAGTTTATCTTAAAAGAAACACCGGTCGCAGATATGACATGTTCCTCCATAATAGACAAACTCGATCGTCTGGTGCCTTGGATATACCCTTATGCCGCCTGTCAACAGGACAACGCTCTTTTACCTACAGAGGAGCTAAACTCTGGAACTCCTTAAATAGTAACATTAAATCTTTAAAATGCCCGAGGAATTTTAGGCGCCATTTCGCAAACGTATTATTAGGTTAATTTTTTTTTTTTTTTACATTTAGAATATTTCTGACATATTTATTGTAATTATAATTGTACTTCTATTCTTAATTACCGGTAATCTAAATTTAAATCTGTATTTTTAATTGTATTGTATTGAGCTGAAAAGCCCTTTTTAGGGAGCGTCAATAAAAGTATGTATGTATGCTGCAACATTACTACCGTTGCATATATTTCTTGTTACTAAGTTTTATGTCTGTTGATTGTTTTTAGTGGAGGAACTCGTCTCCAGAGGATCACGTCCAGCCAGGCCAGGCTCGGTCCCAGTTCTAGAAGCGAGAGACCGCTTAGATACTGGTCCCCAATCCAACAGTCCAACGATTCCTGCGAAGGGCATGAAATCAATCAAAGGGAAACTAATGCCTCGACCCAGGACTCGATCAAGAGTGGATTATGACGAACTGGCTCAGGTTTAATAATATAACAAGATTGCTTTCAATTTAGATCTATTTTTTGTGTCAATTTCTTTTATTTATTTTTTTTAAAACCACCTACAGAGTGAGTTTAATTTTCCCACAGTGAATGTCGAAAGAAGAAAGTGTAGAGGGCGAGGCTGAGAAAGTTGGCCCGAAAATGTTTGTTTCAATGATGTGTATTTTTAGAAGTCGGTAAAAACGGAAGTTAGGCCTCCAAGAAGTCCGCAAAAATTCAACATGTTGTTATCTCAACTCAACGGAGCCTTCTAACAACATATTAGTCACGACGGCTTTTAAACGGACCCACTGCACTGCACCTGGAAACAGTATGATTCCACATCAGGCATACTGCTAGTATGAAATGTCATAGGGCTTCTTGCCTCACACCCCAGGGCTTGTCAAATATAAACCGTTGGCTCATTGCCGATAAATTGACCCTCAACATGACAAAAACTGTCATTTCACACTAGCATCTGTACGTCTCTCTTTCCATCCCGGTTGTTTCGGTTATTTTCCTATTGTAAATTTTTGCCAGTGTTGTTTTCGCTCAAGAGGTTTAATCCTAAATGAACTCTTTCTGTTGTAGGATCACGAGCGACTTCAGCGACAAGTATCGTCGCTCAAATCTGAACTGGATAAAGTGCAAGGGATGTACTTGTACTGTGGAAGAAAAATGGACTCGTACATCGGTGAGTGTCGTCTGTTGTGTTTTAAGAAGCCGGTGATATTGCAGAGGTTTTATTGTAGCGATTATTGAAGCCTTTCCTAATTACTCGGACTTAAATTCCGTTGAAAATTAGAGTAACAGAAAAACCATACAAAGGTGCTTTAAACAGGGAGATTTCAATCAAGTGTTTCCTCCAAAGGACTTCTCTTAACTCTTTCACTGCCAAATGTAGCCAAATGCAAATTTCGACCCAAATTTCATTTTGTGAAATTTTGAAAAACAAATAGCACCATTTGAAATAACAGGTAGAGAGGTTTCATTTGAATGGTCACATCATAGTATTTCGTCCACAGACTCAAAAGTTAGAAAAACGTACTAAATAAATAGCAGCATGTGAAAGTACTGCAGAAGAGGTTTCATTTGAATGGTAACATCATAGGATTTCATCCACAGACTCAAAAGTTAGAAAAAAATACTAAATAAATAGTACCATGTGAAAGTACTGCTGAAGAGGTTTCATTTGAATGGTAACATCTTAGGATTTCGTCCGCAGACTCAAAGGTTACAAAACTCCATCAAGCACTCTGGTAGTGAAAGGGTTAAGTGACTTGAAGCCAAGTGTTTTAAAACCCGTTAAAAAGTCAATATTTACACTTGAATCTGTGGCAGAAGTTTTCTGTGATTATCTGTAGTATCCAGATTTGGTTTAAATTGAGCAGTGCATTTTCTGTCATAGATCTTCTTCAAGATGAACTGACGAAGGAAGAAGATCGAGTAGGAGATGTTGTATATTTGTGCCTGGCGGGCTTAAAACAGGTTAGATATCCCGTTTTTCTTGCTGGAGAGAGAAAACTCCTGCGCTTAAAAAGTGATTGGCGTTCTTTCAATCCCTGTCGCGATCATTCCAACTGGATTGCTTTGTTACTGGACATGCAAGCCAACTCCTCTGGCGTTGAATTACTAAGAATCATATCCAAGTTCAGAAAGAGTAAGAAAATGTCGTTGTACCTTGATTACGCTTCCGTCGCCGTCGTAGCACCTTAGGCCCCACCCCGTCCACACACGAATCCGGACATTTCCCCACGGGGGGGGGGAGTGACAGTGATGATCGAAGGACTTTTTCGGGTAGGAAAATTTTTGCAATTATTTGTTTGGGGAGCTTGATTTAAGTAGGTATTTTTGTGGGTATTCAAACTGACTTGTTTCTGATTTTCATGTTATATCATTTAATGCTTTTTGGAAATTTTTATGGCTCAGAAATTCAGCATGGGATTTTTATGGTGTTAAGTTTCGGTCCAGGGATTATTTAGGGTTTTGTTGGAAGCCCTAGTGATGGTGATGTTTTTAGGTTTTTTTGACCCTAATCGATCATCCCTGTCACTCGAAATCCGGTTTTTGAAACTGCAAATTTTACACCCGTCTTCGTATGGACAGGACTATAAACTACTCTGGAGAGCGGTTTTAAAAAGATGCAGTTACGCAAAGCGGTGTGGACGAAAGATCACATCGTGTAAAAAAATGCGGTTTAAAAAAATAACTGAATTCGTTTGGACGTGGGCTTAAACTTGCTATAGGCACGGCCTGGGAAGCAAGGGATGGTGTAGTGATGAGAGCGCTCGCCTCCCACCAATGTGGCCCGGGTTCAAATCCTGGGGTCGACACCATATGTGGGTTGAGTTTGTTGTTGGTTTTCTCCTTTGCTCCGAGACGTTTTTCTCCGGGTACTCCGGTTTTCCCGTCTCCTCAAAAACCAACATTTCCAAATTCCAATTCGACCAGGAATCAGGTAGACGAAAAGCCACTTTGTGGATTTTGTACCTCCAATTCATTATTTATTTATTTGTTTATATATTACAAACCTTCTTTCGAGTGTTCAATAAAAAGCATTTGAACTCATGCTTTAACCAAAGAACAACAAGTTGAGTACGACTATGATAATGTTCTGCAGGTGCGAGATTTGTTGAAGGGGACTTTAGCATTCCGTGGATCAACAATGGAAACCGAATGCGACTTTATGGAGATTGACAACAACATAGCGGCTCGTTTACAGGTTTCATCGGTACAACGACCGAAAAGCAGTGAACTCCCGGAGAGCCTTCCTGTTCCGATGCTCGCTAATTTTGGCCATTTCGAGGACACTGATGAGAAGGAAAGTAGCTTTATGACAACCAACGAAGATAAAAACGCAAGTGGAGAAACAGGAGTATCGGCGGACGAGCCAATGCCTGGCTTGATACATGCCAACACTCAGAGGGCAGAAGAGCTCAGAACCGACAACTTAGAGGCTGGAGTTTCCAAAACCAGTTCGGAAAATCCGGAATTAAGAGGAGATTCGACGCAGAATGTCACTGATCAGGACGCTGATTTTGGAGCAGGTGATGGAAAACCGTTTTTGAATATTGGGGATTTACACCATAGTATCAACTCTATTGGTTCAAATCCTTTATTTCGCAAAGAAGATGTATCCAGTGAAAAGGTGGAGGAGTTTAATGATAATTTTAACAGAACAAGTGAACCACTTTTTCCAGCTCTTGAGCCTACAACCGAGAACGAGTTTAGTCAGCTCGAAAGTACGACAGATCAAATGAACGTTCAAGGCGGTGAAGATAGCTCAGGCGTCGTAACTCAGTGTGATTCTTTATTTGACGTTTTTAATGAGTTGTCAGTAGGAGCTTCAGAGAAAAAAGAAACTGGAGACGAGAATAACGATCCTCTTGGAGGAAAAAACAAGACCGATTGGCATTCGCCGCACGACCGCGAATTCGTATTCGTAAATCGCGACGGCACTGCGCAGAGCTCTCCCCAGCTCTCTAGGCATCCTTTGGAGAATAGTGGCGAATTCTTTTACTGAAAGGACATGGTTGATTTCCCATTGTTGAAAAATGAATAGTTGTACAGTGATAGACTGTTCGAAAGCTTCCATTGATAGAAAACACTTTAGCATTTTAGCCCACGCAAGACTGTCTTGTACGGTAAAATTTGTGCACCTCAAGTTACAAGCACTAAGCATTTGCTTCAACCGGATCGAGTAGTCACTAATGAGATTATTTTGTTTAAATATTTGTGCATATATAGTTTTTATTTTTGTACATATATGATGCGTTTGTTTTTGAAAATATAAAAGTGGTCATTTATTTCAAAAGCCCTCGTTCGGAGAAAAATTCAAGGTGCTCTCAAGGACTAACAATATGTCCTGCACTGCGAAGACTTTTGCAGTTGCGGAGTGTAGTAAGACGAGCAATGTATGGAAAAGACTGGATTCCAGAACCCAGGACACTGTCCGCGACTTGATACATAAATAAGGTTAAAAGAATGAGGTTATCTTTAAAGAAAGATTTTAGAACTTTGGCGGACATTCGTGAAGGATAAATTTAGGATTAGTTCACTTCAAGGTCGTCACGAAATAATTCAAATATATAGGTTAAAAATTATAATTGACATAGAATAAGTATTGTTAATGAATAAAGATGGTATCTGAAGGTATCAATTTACACCTGTGATGGTGCTTAGCTAGTACAAAAGCAGGGACTCATTAGGATGGTTTCATGGCTCACGAACCCTTTCTGAGTTAAGATATATAGTTGAGGACCAATTCCGATCTATTAAAATTCATAGTTGATGTCATTCTTGGCTCCGAGGCTTGGGGGAATAAAACTAAAAAATGTATTATTCACTGCTGGGACTCAAGATGATTTCCTACCCCCCACTAAGCCTCGCAGCTGGGTATGAATTTTAATGTATGAAAATTTGTCTATTTTCCTGGTTGTTGCTAGCGACGCATCGACATGCGTTGCTCACAGCCGTGAAGGAGACTTGTTTCCACTGCCAATCTCGTTCTCAGAGGCCGCGATCCTTTTGTACAGCGACAGGGATCCCATCCGCTGGACAAAAGTAACGGAGGCTCTGAGGACGAGATTGTTCCACTGCAGTAAAATCATGCGCTGACGCGTGCGCACGAGCAAATGAAAAGAAAGAGGTTTAAATCCATGCGCTAATGCCTGCGTCTACTTCATTCGTTGACGGAACAAGGTTCGCCTGTGTTTGAGTCGTTATTGTTTAAATATAGCGATCGAAGCAAGCATATTCTTGGTTTGCAACCACGTGACATGGCGGCCATGTTGGTGGTCGATACAATAAAAATTATTTCAAAGAATTTACATGAATATAGAGTTTAGTTCCTAGAGGAAAGAATTGTTTTTGTTCTTGGGCACCAACATGGCTGGCATGACGTCACTTGCGAACCAGCAACTGAAACTAGGCTTTACTCCTTTACAAAACGATTTGTTGACGTCCAAAATGTCAAAACAATCTACTTTTGTTGGCGCGTGAATAAATACACCTCTTTTGCATGTAGTTTTCTTTTTCTCAATGAAGGTCACAGGGGAATTTGTCTCTTTTGTCTTTACATATATTATGCATACATATGCACGTGAATAAGACGATATTTAAAAGAAACATTTCTCTAGAGTGTTATCACATGACCTGTATTTGGAAACTGAAGAGGTCTGTCGTTGTAGAATCTCATGAAAAGACCAATTTCGATACAGTAAAAACCCGCAACTAAGAATCTGGTTTTTAAGAACGTGTTTGGCTAAAATTTGCTGTAGTTAGGCGCCCTCTATACAAGAACCTGTTTTGCTTAAAATATTGAAACAGGTTCTTATTTTTTTAAAATCTATAAAAAAATTCTGTACACTTGGGCAAGTAGAAAGTCAATGTCCAGAATACTCTCTGGAGAGATAGGTCGCTTAAAACTCAAACTCCAATCTAATGGTAATTCTGAATACTCTAAGTTACACTATGTTTTTCCTCCAGAAAGTAAAAACCTACTTAAGAACCTAAATAGCCTAAATTTGTGCTAATTTTTTTAGGCTAACTTGGGAAAATGCAGGTTCTACAAGAAGTCATTTTGAGGCTCAGCAATGACTAATATATTTTTTTTGTTTTATTTCCCCAAGTCTCGGAGCCAAGTATGAATTTAATATATCGAAAATGGTCTATTGGTGTGGTGCGGCGTGCCTCATAACCACAGGCAACCCAACTGATCTGATGATGGGAGGAGTGCATAAATTGAACTGCTGCACGTTCTGCATAATAATGATATCGTGCCAAATATCAAGAGTTCTTATAAAAATGTGAAAAATGTTCACGTATTGGCAATAAAGAAATCAAATTACAAAGTACTATTTTTTTGTCCTATTTCCTTGATGTATATAGTTACTCGTTGCCTTCACAGGAGCGGCTAATTTGAAGCATTTTGGCAAGGTATTGCGGTGTTTGTCTCAAAGGGCGACAACGCTGAAAAGTATTCGGAGGTCGATAACTTTCGCCGCAAAAGCGGAAATTATTCAAAATTTACATTCAATGATTATGGACTTACCTCGTCTCTGCGTCGCAGCTGCAAATTCCAAATTTTAAGCCCACCAGAAGCCTCTTGCACCTAAAATTGTTGGTTCCTGTTTATAAGATCTTTCGGCTTGCATGTTTTGCTTTCTCAGTTCGGAGCACGTGCTAGTGTTCTGGGAATTTGCATTTTGTCTTTTTTTTGAAATAATGCATAATATGCACGGGGGATAGAAAGACATTTGAAAGCGGAAACAATTCTCAGGGGTAACATCACATAGCCTGAAATGGTGCAAGAAGGGGGAACCTTTACTCCATAGCAAGACAAGGTATTATAAACTTTAAATTTTATTTCTATTGAATAATAACATTATTTATCGCAAGGTTCGATGAGATACGTTAGATATTTAAGCTCAATTTTCCTTAATTCCATCAATAAAATGTTCTGTTTCAAATTTACAAACTTTCCTTAATTTCAAAATGTACCTAACTGTTTTGGGGAAAAAAACTCAACGAAATTTTATCACAGCTGCCGTATGTTATTATAATACATTATTTACCAAAACGTCAACAATTCGTAGATATATATACAGCTATTTCTAGAAAGGTTGTCGGAAAAAGTGCACGCGAGAATCCCGAAAGGTATTGTGGGTGGTTTTGAGTTCACTGTTCTTTCAAAAAAGTTTGAAAGAATGGCACGAGAGGCCATGGACATGTTTGCGAGTGCTAAAAGAAAGCAACAAAAGTAGGTTCGACAGCTACAGTATCAGGAACAGCGTATTGCTCATATCCCATACTACCTTTCGGGATTGTCGCGTACACATTTTTTCCGACAACCTTTCTCGAAATAGCTATAAAGTTATCTTTTTCTATAGAGTGTTTTCACTCACGTGGCCAGCATCTATGCAAATTTATTGGAACAAAAGAAAACGTTTGCATTAGAAAAGAGTTCAACTCCCGCGGGACTGGTTTGGGACACCAACATGGCCGCCGTTTCAGTGTTTTGGGACACCAATATGGCCACCGTGACATCATGTGAAAACACTATTGTCAAGACTACGAGCAGTCGCTCTTTTTCTTCGTCCGTCGAGCGACACGCGCGAGACACGCAAATGACTACGCGCGCGACCGCTCGCAATCTTTTGTCATTTTCTTCCTAAAAAACGAGAAGGAACTGGGTCAGGACGATTTTCGAAAAGACTTCTGGGACTGTTACTAGGGACGGAGGAAAACTGGCCAATAGCTGACCGACACGTTTCTAGTAACGATCCCAGAAACAATTGCGGGACGCATTTCGATGGGACCCAGTTCCCCTTTCGTTTATGAAGTGGCAAATAGGCCACTTCCGAGTTCCAAAAACCCTCACTTTCAAAATGAGGCCAAGTGCAAAACCTTTCTTGTGAAAATAAGTTATATTTGAGTGAGAATGAAAAATCATGTTAATATCAAAGGTTGAGCACTTAACCTCGTTTTGATACAGAGGCCCGAGAGAACTCAGAAGTGGCCTATTGCAGTCAAACTAATGTACGAATACCTTAAGATGATTATTTAAGCAACTCAATTTCTTCGTTGTTGAAGTCTGTATAAATTTTTTTAAAAAAGACAGAAAACAACACTGCAGGGACAAAAGAGAGGTTGTTTCTTTTTCAAAAGAGAGAACGTGCCTTTGGGACGTCTCTTCTTTTCCCAGAAACTATTGAAATCTTCTGGTCGCATGTGACAAGGCATAAAAAAGCCCGATAAAAAAAAATGAAGCAACTAAAACACGATGCCTCTAACGAATTTATGGAATATAGTTGGGCAATACTTAAAGCAAAAATAAAATATTCCAGGCTAGCATAACTACCGAAAACAATTGCTAATGTTCAGGAGCCGAGTTTCAAAAATTTCAAATCCAAACTATAATTATGGTCCTTATTAACTCGGTAACTTGCCGTACAACCCAAGTTGAAACTTTCAATGTGCCTTTATACGTAAAATGCCCTTAATTATGTTACTCTAAAAATATGTTCAGAAGTGATGGAGTTCATTCTCTCTTTCCACCTACCAACCTTGAAATTCTGGATAAGGGTTGTACGGCTAGATTGTCGTCTGTTTTTAGGTTGGGCGGTCATAAGAGATACTATTTTATAATTCTTGTTTTAATTTTCCTTTCTCGTGATAAAATCTTCTCTTACGTACTGCGGTGAAATGAAAAATACAAGCAAACAAAAAAACTGCTTCCCTCCGGAAACTTTTTTGTTTTTGTTTTTTCACTTCACCGTGCGCAGTACGTAAAAGAGGATTTTATCACGAGATAAAGGCAACGTAACCTACTGAAGTTCTGGTTAAGTGGACTTTTTAACAGCTGTCACGATCAATTTTATCTTTTAATTTTTGAGTCTGTAGGTGCAATCCTGTAGTGTCGCGATTCAAATGAATCCACTTTGACAGTACTTTTATATGGTATCAATTGTTAAATGGAATTTTAGAAAATATATTTGGGAAATTTTCTTGACTTTCTGCTTTGGCCTCGTCTGGGATGGAAATGATTCAGGGCTCCTCTCTTGCTCAAGGCTTTCAATTCTCCATGTGTTCTACGCTGTAGACGGCCCCGCCCTTATGGGCTCTAACTCCTCTTCTGTATGCTCTGGCTTCTCAGTGCGATTCCGTTTGAAGAAGCCACACTGTCAAACAAAATGGAGGCTAACGTGACCACCTCAGAATCGTGTGATTTTCTACCAGCTTCAAGCTAGCCAGTACTTAAGGTGATTCCCTAGTAAAAGAACCTAACATAGATTGTAGATGAAACTTGGTACACTGATGGAACAAGTCAAGAGGATGATAAAAAGGTAATAAAAAGTGGGGGTCACCGTGCTCGTTTTGACGTCACAATGCCGACAAATACGGCTATTTTGGACCCTTTGACAAAAACCGCGCGCAGCCCAAAACTAGACAAAAAGGAAATATTTTTTCAATGATGCATGTGGTATCGCACAGAATTTGACTTTAATGTATTGTTTATCCACTTACGTACTAGAAAAATGCCTTTTAATCCCCTTGTTTTTACTTTACGCTCCAAAGAAGAATTAAATTGGACACGCGCTATTCGACACGTGATAGCTCAATCCGTACAATTTAGTAAAATTGCCAAAAAACTGAACATAGATTTGCGCCAATTTTTTTCTCACCGAAAGGAAGCACTGTCCTTATTAAAATCATGAAATAAAAAACGGGGGTTACCGTACTCGTTTTTGCGGTAGAGCTGCAGAAAGTGCGCACCAAATGCATTTTCCTTGATTTTTGAGAGTGGACTGGGGCGAGTTTCAAAGTAGAATGTATGCGAAAGTGGGAAGAAAGTATTAAAAAATCCGTTTTTACAAAATTTACATCGAGATATCACATTTAGGACACAATGTGATAGAGAAAGCGTTTAAATGAAAATCAAAGTGAATAAGCACAAATTAAACATCCACTATCGAGGTTCTCCGTGAGGAAGTCGAACTCGGCAACACGCGTACTGCTTACGTTATGCACATTCCCACCACATTGAGTCTCACCTCGGCAAGAAACAACCGCAAGTAAAAATTGCAATAGCGTTTCTCTTCGGTCATCTTCATTTCAATAATGTTACTTCACATGCTCTTTTTTACGGAGGCCATCTTGTTATGCGCAGTAAGAGATGCGCAGTGCAAAACCAGGGAATCACCTTAACATTGTATGCGAAGTTTCAGTTCAGGGCGATCTCATTAAAGCGAGATATAAGCAACTACAGTTTCGTTTCTAAGACTGATTTTGCGGGAAAAACTTGGCAAACTGAGAGCTATAAATACAGTTGTGGATAAGAAAATTGTATCCCGGAGCGGGCAAAAAG
The DNA here is from genome assembly GCA_038088405.1 of Porites divaricata. NCBI lineage: Eukaryota > Metazoa > Cnidaria > Anthozoa > Scleractinia > Poritidae > Porites > Porites divaricata. The sequence continues at coordinate 698,626 of JBBMOI010000004.1, forward strand.
GATCAAGGTTTGTAAAGGCATTTAGCATATAGAGGAAAGCAATTTAGCCTGCGAATACAGCTGTTTCTCCTTGCTCCTCGCCGCTGGGGACGTTTCGCCAAGATCGGGAGAAACGTCTGCGCCTCAGCGACAGAAATTCCATACTGATGATGTAAATCAATGTTTACATAGAAAACCCGGTAGTCATGCGGTTCCAAATGTAAATTTGTTAGATTCTTTACCTCTCATGGTTGATTGTGGTAAAGTTTTGTGTTCTACTGCGAACGAGCTCCAGCAAATCTCAGATGCTTTCTTTGAAGAGGGGTAAATGTAAACTCATTATCATACATTACCATACACAAAAACAAAAGGGAAATAAAACTTAAACAAAGGATAAAACTCAGTTGTGTTAGCCGCAGACGAAATTAAACTCTGGTTAACTCCGTCTGCGAAACAACACCGAAATCCTTGTTCTGGACTTCCAGCTGTGTACCCAGATTTGAATACGCGCCACGATTGGCCAGTTAAAAAAGACCTTTGTTTTGTTTGTCGTGATCGCCAATCAGGTTGAAGGGAAATTCGAAACGCACTTCCGGTAATTCGTTGAGTCCGTTGGGGGTCCAGAACAAGGATCTCTGCGCTGCTTCGCAGACGGTACTAATCAGAGTTTAGTTATCGTCTGCAAGCAGGCTACAGTTGTGTAGGAGCTGCTCTAAAGGCCTCTCCTGATTGGTGGCAGAATACAATGACATTGTTTCAGTATTGCTTGGGGTTCGGCGACCAATCAGAGCTCCTGACCAGATTTCAGGCAGATTTTACGTCATCAGGATGGAATTTCTGTCGCTGACGCGCAGACGCTCCTCCTGGCGAAACGTTCCTTGCGGCGAGGAGCAAGGAAAAACGCCTGTATTCGCAAGCTAAAAGCATTTAGAACAAGATAATTTTCTCGTGTTCTCCCGACAGATACAAATCTACTGTCCCAAGCTGTCAGAAGCATCCTCTTTCTCGGCCCTGCATCCCCTTTGCTTTCAACCTCACTGTTTCTCTAGAATAATGAAGACCTACCTTATGAAGGGCAAGCCCTAGAAGGGCCAAAATAGCAAGGCCGCCGAGAACTGACACGATATAGATCCAAACAGCGGTTCTTTTTTTGGTAGTATGGCTTGCTAGTTTAGCTACTAGCTTTATCTGTACAAGAGCAAAAGATACCGTTCTTAGAATAAAAATAAAAACCAGGATTTTAAAAAAATATTTAAAAATCACCAATTCGGCAGAAAAGTTTGGTGTGTGTATTAAGACAATTCAAATGAATGCGCTGTTGGAGCAAAACATTTTTGTGGTGTTGTAGTTCCAGCCGTTTTTGAGCGATGCACGTATTCCGGAAGTAAAGCCAGTTCCTCCTTTTAATATGCCTTGAGGCTACCAAATGTGTATTGCGAGGTGTCTTTACACTTATAGAGACAATAGGCCTGAAAATGTGGTTAAAACCACTGCCCAAGAATGCAAAACGTCCACTTCCGGTTGACAGTGCGTCGCTCAAAAACGCCTTTGTTTAAGCTCCCTATTCAGCTAAAACTTCCAAGAAATATGAAAATGAAAAAAATGTTCTAGCGGGTTAAGCGATCTGCGAGTTACCTGCGAGCCAATCTCGTCCCCAGAGCCTCCCTTACTTTTGTCCAGCGGATGGGAAGGTAACAAGGTCACAGAGTAACAACGTAATAGCGAAACAAGGTAACAGAGTAACAAGGTAACAGAGTAACACGGTAATAAGGTAACAGAGTAACAAGGTGATAAGGTAACAGTGTAACAAGGTAACAGAGTAACAACAAGGTAACAGAGTAACACGGTAACAGAGTAACAAGGTAACAAGGTAACAGAGTAACACGGTAACAAGGTACCAGAGTAACAAGGTAATAAGGTAACAGAGTAACAGAGTAACAAGGTAACAGAGTAGCACAGTAGTAACAAGGTAACAGAGTAACACGGTAACAAGGTAACAGAGTAACAAGGTAACAAGGTGACAGAGTAACAAGGTAATAAGGTGACAGAGTAACGAGGTAACAAGGTGACAGAGTAATAAGGTAACAGAGTAGCACGGTAGTATTAAGGTAACAGAGTAACAAGGTAACAAGGTAACAAGGTGACAGAGTAACAAGGAAACAGTGTAACAAGGTAACCTTTCAACAGAGTTACAAGGTATCAAGGAATCAAGCAGATAGAGTGAGGGTATAACTTAAATAGATCAAATCGGTACAATATATGACCTCATACATGAAGTACCTACCGGGCACCCCGTCGCTGAACGAAGGGATCGCGGCCTCTGGAAACGAGATTGGCCTCGAGCAAGCTCTCACCCAATCAAAAGACGAAAACTATGGATATCCTGGGCAGCAGACACAGAAAGAAGAGAAGACGACCGAAGGGGAAAAAAGAGAAGGTCCTTAGGCCTCTCTCCCCAATCCCCCTTTCTAGTCTACCCTGTCACACATGCTTGCTGTGAACTTATCAATAAACTGCAAATACTGAGGATCAAAGAAATGTAAAAAAATATCTTTGTAATCTCATTTTTGACTGTCATTCAAAGGGAAACCTTTCAAATGCGTGCTAGTATTCTACGCAGACTTTATTTCGGTTCGTCACGCAATACTGGGTATTCGTGTCACGCGCGCGGAAATTCCAACCTCATACACGTTGTTGTCTTTTTCCTGTTCAGGAACAGAAGATGAAGGCGTGGCTTTAGCGGTGGTAATTATGGTGGCCTCACCAGCCTTGGCCTGCAAAATAGTCATAAATAAAAAGAAGCGAAAGTATTAAACCCACCTTAATAGAGAGGAGAAGTCGTTACATCACGTTGCCATGGTAGCAAAATTTCTGGATGACAACAAACCGAATAGTTTCATACTTCATCGATCTTAGGCAATTTTATTTAATTTGTAAAATCTTGGCGAAATTTTCCGGGGTTGAATCTGAAAGGACCGTATCTGAGTTTAGAAAAAGAAAAAGTTGTTGTTTTGCAAATATGATCCAATAGCTTTTTTCCAGTTCTCTTCGCCGTCGTTGACGTTGCTTACGCTCCCCATTGTTGTGATCCGGAAATGTTGCTACCATGGTAACGTGACGTCACACGTTCTTGAAAGCTTTTTTTAATGCACATACTAATACTGATACATCTACTAATGCACCAAAGTCGGTAGGATATAGTAGGTACGGATACAAGCGTAAGTCTAGCCAATGAGGTGCGAATGGGGAGAGCGGTTGTAATAGAGAATGGAGGTTTTTTCTGTTCACATATGCAGTTATGGATCACATTAAAACCCAAACCCAAAATTGGTAAGAACAAAAGGAAACCGCACTGTAGTAAAAAAATTTTAGGCTTATCTCCTCTAATTTTTGCAAAAGTCTCAGAGAATAGGGATTCCAGAATCCAAGACTGTTTTAGATTCGCTAACATGGGGCGAGTCTTGCCAAATCCCTGTACGGCGTTTTCCCAGTTCCTCTAGGTCAATTCACTTCGGTGACGTATCCGAGACGAACGGGCGGGAAAATCACATTTTCGCTTGGACCACGTGACCCGAAACGCTTTGGCTGCGCGGAATAATGTGGCCTAGGAACTAACCAGGGGCGAGTCATTTTATTTTCATAAAACGTACCTTAACAAGGGTGCTCTCCCAGACTCGGGATGTTACTTGAATTTGGACTTGGTCGTCTCTTTTCATTCTTTCTAAAAAACAGGGAATCTTGAGGCACGTCAAGGAACTATCATATTCGCATGGCTGAGGAAAAAAAATTTCTACCGTAAGTTACAGGTCGAAACGACAACAAAGAAGAAAATTCAAGAGTGGGTACTGTGACTAGCATTCGAAATTAAAAGCAGTGAAAGAGCGTGAAGTGGGGTGTCAGTAAGACGCGGGGTGGGGTCGGGGTTGGGGCCGGGGCCGGGATCGGGGTCGGGGTCGGGGCCGAGGTCGCGGCCGGGGACAGGGTCGGGGTCGGGGCCGAGGTCGGGGCCAGGGCCGGGGTCGGGGTCGGGGCCGAGGTCGCGGCCGGGGACAGGGTCGGGGTCGGGGTCGGGGCCGAGGTCGCGGCCGGGGCCAGGGCCGGGGTCGGGGTCGGGGCCGAGGTCGCGGCAGGGGACAGGGTCGGGGTCGGGGCTGAGGTCGCGGCTGGGGCCAGGGTCGGGGTCGGGGCCGAGGTCGGGGTCAGGGCCGGGGTCGGGGTCGGGGCCGAGGTCGGGGCCAGGGCTGGGGTCGGGGTCGGGGCCGAGGTCGCGGCCGGGGACAGGGTCGGGGTCGGGGCCGAGGTCACGGCCGGGGACAGGGTCGGGGTCGGGGCCGAGGTCGGGGCCAGGGCTGGGGTCGGGGTCGGGGCCGAGGTCACGGCCGGGGACAGGGTCGGGGTCGGGGCCGAGGTCGCGGCCGGGGACAGGGTCGGGGTCGGGGCCGAGGTCGGGGCCAGGGCCGGGGTCGGGATCTATTTTTTTTTAGACAGACAGACAGAAAGAATGCTGTTTTACGGTTAGGGTTAGGGTTAAGGTTAAGATTAGGGTTGACACTAACCCTAAGCCTAACTTTAACACTGACCCTAAAACAGCATTCTTTGAAAAAAGGTAGACCCCGACCCCAGCCCCGGCCCCGCGTTTAACTGACACCCCGTCAAATGTGAATCGATGCCAGATTAGCTAGATGATTTTGAAGTCCTGAGAGGATGTTACAATGCGACTACTGTTACCGGAGGCACTTAGACAAAGTTCATCAATCGGATTACAGGAAAATAACAATATATTCCAAGAAAGTTGGTTGTGGCCCAATCAGCAGCCCATAAAAAAAAAATCACTGTCACTCGAAGCACAACATGCAAAATTTAAAAAATGATATAAAACGTTTTTCAAGAAAGCAAAATGTTTCAAAAGACAACGTTTGTGTATTCAAAATTTTACATGACACCCAGGAGACACAAGCTGGTATTTTGTCATCTACCAGCACTTTCTTTGCCACCATTGCCGCGCTTTAAAATAACATGCCACCTCAAGTCAAAATTATAATTAACGCTTACGCTTTTCGCCTCCGTCACTCACCCTAAAGGACCTCTCAGGAAACACGTGCTTTCTTCAGCGGATTCAAAAGGTCACGTCTGTTAGGTTGTGATTGGTTGATTTCGATCCATGTTGTTTATTTCGTTTCGTGGTAATTATGATTAACAACTAACTTTCTCGAAATGTATTGTTATTTCCTGTAATCCAATTGGTCAATTTTATCTAAGTGGCCCCGGTTACAGTAGTCGTACTGCAACTATGTACGCATTGCATACGTAAAACTTTAGGTGTTGTGTCAGCATGAAGGGTGACATGTGTCTGTTGACACTGCACGGCCGTAACAGCACGACGAACTTCATTAAGAACGCACTACATACGCATTATTCGTGCATTTAATGCCGGTGTACGCATTGCATGTACCTTATAACGAGATCATGCGCATTTCATGCGCCTATTTGCGCGTTTTTAAGGCCTGGTTCAAACGTACCATTTCACATACAGCTATTTCGAGAAAGGTTGTCGGAAAACGTGCACGCGACAATCCCCGAAAGGTATTGTGGATGGTTTTGAATTCACCGTTTTTCAAAAAAGTTTGAAAGAATGACACGAGAGGCCATGGACGTGTGTTTGCGAGTGCTAAAAGAAAGCAACAAAAGTAGGTTCGACAGCTACGTTGTCAGGAACAGTGTATTGATCACATCCCATATTACCATTCGGGATTGTCGCGTTCACATTTTTTCCGACAACCTTTCTCGAAATAGCGGTATAAGCGTCGAATTTAATGCTAATAAGGAAAATCTATTGTTCTTGCCCATATGCATTAGATTCGACACATGTGAAAAAATCTTACTTCCCAATTCTTGGTGCCTATTAAAGGATTCCAATGCATGCCCTTAAGTATGATTTTTCACACAACGCTCTTTCCCGCAAATGGAGGAGGAACATTGGGTGATCCAAAAAACGGCTGCGTAAGAGACTAGATAGAGAACGAAAAATACTAATTTTTTTTACCAGTTCCTGAGTTATGGCTGCCGGTTTTCCCTCTGAAGATACAGACTGACCTTGGTTAGGTAAAGTGGAGTTATTTCCATCCTAAATATGGTGAAATGAGACGTCAGACAACTTCTTAACACTTGAGTCCACAATTCAAAATTAGAAACAGTGTCATACTAAATCTCCGCTCTCCCAACCCTCACAAACACACACTATTCTGAGGTAACACTCTCTCTATTTGCACCAATAGGAGTGCTTGCTCCCCTCCAAACACTTATAATACACCAACTTCGAATAATTAGCATACCAACCTTCAGATTAAGAGGATTGGTCTTGACGCTACATCTTCCTGCATTTTTAAGAACCTAAGTTGAAAGAAAAGCAAGAAATATCATTACAATGTCGTTTCCTAAAAACGGGTCAAGAAACAAAGATTTACTCATGCATCCTAATTTTAGCAGCGCTTAATTTTTATGTCTGCTGTAAATCAGAGTAGTTATAATGAAGTGTCATTCACACCAACTTACTCTAGCCAATCATAACTCAGAGACGTAAATTATCCAGTCGGCACGTGAAGTAAAATTACATGAAACCCGCGCAAAGCGCGGGAAAGCACTACGATAGGTTTTGGTCTGACCCCTGATTGGTTAAAAAAGTGGCCCCAGATTTTTCAGCCAATCGCGAAAGCCATGCAACAGCAAGATTTTCACTAATTATTTCACCTGCAGATCCACCAAGTAAAGAACATAGTTTGGTTCTTCTAGCGTTTTATTTTTGATTGGAACCAGGATCGTGACCTCAGCGTAATCAACTGGACTGGGGCCGTTGTTTTTGACCTAGAAACAAGAAGGAATTAGAAAGCAAGTTAGCTGCCTTGGATTGGACACACCTTGTAATGCGGACGCGTATATATCTGAGGCTAACATAAATGCTGGACTCTAATCCTTAGAATGGGGTTAGCAACTTCAGTCTTTGTCTCTCTTTGATTCTGATGATGACTTAACCCTTTAAGCATTAAGAGTGATCAGCATCCAATTTCTCCTTGTAATATCACTGCTTTATAAAACAGAGTGGTCATGAGAATTAAGGACATGATCACACAAGAAAAATCTAATTGATACTTCAACAAATTCTCCCCACTACTTCTATTGAAAACGTATAGGGATAACAAATGAGAATTTGAATTTTGATGTTAGGGTTTAAAGGACTATACTCAACCGAACGATCATGTTCCACCTACTGATAACATGACTCCTGGGTTCAAATCATTTCCAGTGTTAAGTGTCTATCTCCAAACGAATTGGAGACCTTAAAATCGAGGTTTGGCCATATTAAGCCTGGTTTTCACTAGCGCATAAGCATAAGAACGCGTGTGCGTATAAGGACATACGCACACGCAGAATGGCATATTTGACTCAATTCTCGATACCAGCTCTCCTCAACCCGATGGTAAACAAGATGGCGGACGCTTCGTTCTCCATATTGCTTTTGATATGTTCGCGTGAGGACTCGGTCAAAGTGGCCTGTAATTGGTCCACGGCCTTGTGCTTATGTCGGCCCCGTTTTCACTAGTCAAAGCTACGACATGAGCATAAGCACAAGAAAAACGAACTTGTCCGTTTTCTTGTGCTTATGCGCTAGTGAAAACCAGGCTTTACTGCAAACGGCAAACCGCGGTTTGCAGTTAGCGATTTCACAATACCCGTCTGCCCATATTTGGGACTTAGCTTCGCGGGTGGTAGCTCGCGGCTGCCTGTTTGTTTTCATTTATCGACTCACTTCTATTTTAGCTGAGAAATTGTCTACAAAAAGAATTTAATAATTAATCAGCGAAAGAGTTCTGAAACGTGGAATTGTGATTTAAGGGTGCAAAAACACTCGCGGTAAATCATTTACCTGGTCACTTAGCGTGGTCTAGTCGTACAAACATGACCCTCAAACCGCAAACCTGACGTTCGCGATTCGCGGGAAATGCCTAAAAAACCTCGATCTTAAGGTCTCTATTGTCCGCATCCGGCCCTACAACTGAATCCTTTACCTACCATTATGACTGTCGTCACAGAAGGTCCAACATCGATGAGGTTTTTCACCTCAATTGTTTTTTCAGAGTACGCCACTTGATCCGGTAAAGACAACCTGAAAAGTTTAAAACCAAAATAATTATTCTAGAACCTTCCACTGCATAGGTCCGCAAAGAATCCGAAATACACATGTAAAAAAAAATGCCGTTATAAACGACCCGGACAAATACTTCGGTAATCGCACTGGTAAGGACACCGATTAACATTTTCCTCTATGTAAAGTTCCATGTTACACTGGTAAGGGCGGTTCTAACTACAACATTCTTAAGTGACCTTAAAAAAAAAAACCTACAGACTGCTACAGTTTGCCAAATATTTCTTTCACTCGTGTAAAATGCTTTTCAGAATTAAAACACACTTACAACTTTACTGAAGGCTCTTCTCTTAGTTCCAAACTTCATACAATCCCTACCTCTCTCTGATGCCGACACTTGGTTCTGTCCTTTTGGTCTTCTTATTAAGGAGGTTAAACTGTGATAAGTTGTCTTTAGTGATAAAACAGTGTTTAAAATACTGTATGGCTTACCCTTCGACGCTAAGATCTGCCTCGAATTTGACGGGAACTTTGACAGTATCCTTGTTATCAGATGGATCAGGGTCTTTACTGGGACTATTAGACAATAATAAAAACAAACATTACTCACAAAGTTCAAACTAGAGTCTTTCGGTTTTATCTACACGATTACTCTTCTATGAGAACAAATATTACTGTTCTTTCAAAATATTTCTCCTTTATATGATTGGCTCAAATTCCATGGCCAATTCTTCAAAACCAACAAGCGTTCACCAAATTTGGAAGAGGTTTGGGATATTCAGTAGAATGACGTCAATAGTGCAGGATGTCACCAGAAAAGTGATGGCGATCGAGGCCCTGGGGAAGGGTTTGAATTAGCTCATCTGTTTTGCTAGTGCTAGAGAAAATGGTGGAAAATCTCACATGTTTTGTGAAGACGAAATGACGGCCTCGTGGATGTGAATAATTCTTCAGACCATATATACTTGGCCTCATCTAATAATAAATTGCTCAATTATCACTCCATTACATCAATCCTTCTTTCGCACCAAAGCAGCACTGTTTGTTTGTTTTATTTTATATTGCTTGTTTTTTCGGTCTCCTAACCGTCCGACTGATCTTTAAAACAGGTTGTGTTTCGGCAGAGTGTAGGATTTGGGTCAATTTGTATTTTTACAAACGACATCTCACTCGACACATCCGTCTACTATGGCTCGTTATTGATCAGATCCTTGACCAGACACCTGACAGACAACTTGTCGATCCTCATTCAATATATCAACCATCATTGTCGATCGTGATATTGTAAACAAGATCCCAACTTTCTGACAGTAACAGCCATCATTTTACTTAGTTTCACAAAGACAAAAACGAACATATTCAAACATATTTTCACCTTGTTGCTTCAAGATGGATAGCAAGTTCGCTTATGTTTCCTGTCACTCGAGTCGTGTCAAATTTGATATCGAACTGTTTCTATAAGAAGAAAAGGAAAAAAATAACTACCATTAAAACGCTCTTTGTTTCAAATAAATCATACTTTCTAAAATTGCTTGATGGCCGATTCGGTGGCCTGAGATGACAGCCGACATTTCGCGATGGCATCACTGTTTCACTTTCCCCGCAAAATGACGTACGTCTGAGGAACGAGCGCAGAAATTCCAAACGGATAAGATGTCACTACTTCTCACTGGCTGAAGAGAATTTCATTGCGGCACAACTAATCAGACGTACTACCCACTGAGATCTGGTGATACGTCATCAGTAAGGAATTGCTGCAGTCGCTGTCCCAGACGTCATTTCAGGAGGAAATCAGTGATCGCGACGCGAAATGTCGGCTGTTTCTCAGGCTACCGATTTGGACGTTGGAGCTTTCGCAGGCAACGGGTCAAAACACGCAAGTATCTTAAGCCGCCAGCGGCGCGTTTGTTTGGGGAGCAAGGGATGGCGCAGTGGTGAGAGCGCTCGCCTCCCACCAATGTGGCCCGAATTCAAATCCTGGCGTCGACGCCATATGTGGGTCGAGTTTGTTGTTGGTTCTCTCCTTTGCTCCGAGAGGTTTTTCTCCGGGTACTCCCGTTTTCCCCTCTCCTCAAAAACCAACATTTCCAAATTCCAATTCCATCAGGAATCGGGTAGACGAAGAACCACTTTGTGGATGTGCTACCTGCAAATCATCATCATCATCATAATAATAATAATTAATTATTATTATTATTATTATAAGATGATACGATTCGTTTTGCAAGCTCATCGTAAGAGTGATTTTCGTATGACCTTGAAATGAAAACGCACGAACAAAACAGAAACAACAAACGAACGGAAATAGAGCGATTTGATTGGTTTATGGAACGGATACAAACGCGCTCGGGTGAAAAAACTTTATGCCTCAGAACCTTTTAGAAATCAAACGATACTTTGCGTTGACGTCAAACTGCAGCAATCGAACAATGCCTTCTCCATATTAGGGTTTCCTTTGGCGGGAAAACGAAGAGCCCATTTTTTTATCTTCTCATCCATTGGCTGATAAAACAAAGAACGAACACTTACCGAAACCATTTTTCAAGGTCATACGAAAATCGCTCTAACTCAACGCACGTGACAGAACTATACCGCGCGTTTGCCTCAGGTACTTATTCGTTTCAACGTTTGTAACAATGAACAACAGAAGAGAAACTTACTTCAAAATTTTTCGGGAAGGGGTTTGCGACAGTGCAGTCAACTTTTGTTTCATCAGCATTGGCCGATTGTTCATCTTCTTGTACTTTGGAACAGAGCACATCCTAAGATAAAAAATATTTGCGAAACATGTTATTCACTCAAGGATTGGAAAGGGTGGTTGAAGTCCCAGGGGCCTTCTCAAAAGCGACTAATTTAAATTGAATGATGATGATGATGATGATGACGACGATGACGTATATGCTAGACATGATGACGTGACGTGGAAATGATGCTGCGGCAGATGACGTTGATGACGGACATATGTTGATGATGGCGATGATGTTGACGTTAGTCATGATAATAGGAAGCTTAAGCAACGACGACGACGAGGACCGTGGCGAAAACGTTTTTAAAAAGTGAATTCGCGCTGTTTCAAAATTCATCGCCCTTATTCTAGGTCGTTCAAATTGTCAAAGGTTGGTGAATGTTTCTGGAGTTGAATTCTAAAGGACTGTATCTAAGTTTAAAAAGGAATTAGAAAATCGTTGTCTTGTGTCCAGGTCCTCCAGAAAACGTGAAATTTGGTAGTTTCACGTCGTAAAAAACGACAGCAAAGAAAGTGAAAGAGTTGAGACCACACAGTTGCGAGTCTCAACAGCACTTTGCTGCCTCAACTAACCTGACCACTGCTTGCATAATCAATTACGGAAGGGAAGGTCACAATGACCTTTCCAGGGTAGGCTGCGTCTTCCGCTTTGTTTTTCACCTTCACTGAGACTATCATTTGGTTGTCATCGCCAACATGAAGTTCTTTGTGCTCACCTCTGCAACGAAATTTTAAAATAAAGGTGAAGTGCGATTAACTTTTGTTCTTTAACTACCTTTCATTTCACTGGCATCGAGGTTACAGGTACATCAACACCGTCAACAAGATGTTATGTGCAGACGCACTAGCCTCTTCACAGACCCTCTATTTTCTCTTCAAACTCCGTCGAGCGCGGCGGGTGATAAAATATAAACCGCAGGGGATTTATTGATCGCCAGCCCATAGTGGATAGGGGTGGGGAAAGAAGAGAAATAGAAAAAAAGTTCTTTTTTTTTTCGCGCGCTCGCTTCCCACGAGAGCACGCCGATGTTTGCGAAAAGAACAGAAAGAAAAATAAAACAACGTCTGTGTACAGGCTACAGACACACTAAAGCTACGTGCAAACGGACGCAACAACTCCCAACATTGTTGGGCTGCGCAATTGGATCCAACATTGTTGCGCTACGCTTTGACAATCACGGAACAAATGAAATGTTAGAAGCTGCTGGCTCAAAAGTCTGACCGGTTTCAACCTTTGCGCAACAACTCCCAACAACACGCAAAAACATGCAGCAGGGTGTGCAAACGGACGCAACATGCAACATGCAACAATGTTGGGAGTTGTTGGCCAACAACGTTGCGTCCGTTTGCATGGGGCTAAAAAAGCCGAACCTTTAACCCTTTAAACCCTAAGATCAAAATTTGAATTCTTATTTTTTGCCCCAATTCATTTCCTATAGTGGTAGTGGGGAGAAGTTGATCAAATATTAAGCAAATCAATCTTCTGTGATCATGTCTGTAATTCTCATGACCACTCTTTTTAAAAAAAGAATTGATATTAAGCTATATTACAAAGAGAAATTTGATGCTGATCACTCTTAGGGCTTAAAGGGTTAATTGCCTGAAAGAACATAACAGTAAATTACCTACCCATGTACACCAATTGTTGTTATTTTTCCCGTAACAGATAAATCAGGCTCACAAACTTTGTCAGGTCCACATTGTTTAATGAAATTAGCCTGCGGTGAGAAGACAAAAGTACACGTCAGTAAAAACTCTATGATAAACTTCTAGCAGAGCAGTAGGTCATTTCTCAGCATCAAAATAGAGCGATTTTCGTATGACCTTGAAATGAAAACGCGCGAACAAAACAGAAACAACAAACGAACGGAAATAGAGCGATTTGATTAGTTTATCGAACGGATACAAACGTGCGTGGCTTTTGGTTGGTTAAGCGAACGCTCGCGTAAAAAAACTTCCTATTTATATTCACGACTAAGAGACGGGAATGGGTGTGCAGCTCGAACTGTGGAGCCTGAGTGTTTAATGCCGTCCAAGTAACATACAAAGTTCAACATCATAACTAAAGAATAACATTCAAATATTCCTAAATAAAGTCACTCAGGCTAAACTATTCACGTGCGCCGCCTGATACGAAAACCCAAAAAACCCAATGGGAAAAAATTGGGAACGTATTCCCCAACCGATGCAGTCGCACAACCTCTGGGGGTTAGAGGTAAAAAATCAATGGAAAAATAAATAAAAGTTGATAGTTCGAGAGCTGAGATGAATACATTACAACTGTGAAAACCTTATATACCTGATAACAATTGAGTCAATTAACGCCATAGCGGCTCACGTGCGTTCATACCAATAGGAAAGTATTTACATTCTCTGTCACTGCCACTACGGTTAGCTCCCCCGAATGTAAATACATTTCATGCCCGAGAACTTTCTAGAAATCAATGGATCCTTCGCTTTGACGTCATACTGCAACAAGATTGGCCAATCGAACAATGCCTTCTCCATACTAGGGATTTCTTTGGCGGGAAAACGAAGAGTCAATGTTTTGCTCTTTTCATCCATTGGCTTATGAAACAGATGACGAACACTTATCGAAACCATTTTTCAGGTCATACGAAAATCGCTCTATCCAAAATTAGAGAAGGAGGTTGAAATTTGAGGCCTTACCTACCAACTTCAAATTCTGATCTTTTGATTTCATCTTTTCGGGCTTTATCATTTTTCTGAAAAGCTTTTCTGCAGCCATTAATTATCTGGAGAAACTCATATAAGTTAACGTTTCCTAGAATTTGTGGTATTAATGATCCAATTTCCAAGTTTCCTAAACGTTTTAGCATTTATTTTCAAACATGAACTTTGACATCTTCTGTTACCCTACATAAGGTACTTACCTCTTTTCTAAGCGACCGCTGATCAGGGTCATGGTAGTTGTTTAATATTGGACAGAGTTTGCAAGAAGGAGAATGGACGAGATCGTAGGTCAGGTCAAATGTTAACGGGGCTATAACGCCCTGAATTTTATCCTTTTCCTACAAAGAAAATAAAAGGCATGTATCAGTATGCTTCCCTGTATCCATTTATTCAGTAGGCTAGATTTCCATCGCATTCTCGGGTAGTCCCCTAGATGACAGTCTGTTCGGATAAAGTTACTGATTCCGTTAACACCTTTCTTTTGAATTTTTTCAGGTTAAAACCCGTTTCCTTAAAATATAAAAAAATTGGGCAAACCTAAAAGCGGAGCTCTCATGCTAAATGTAACAACACAACGACTTGTTTTCTTTTTCTGACTGAGCTTCAAAGTCGTTTCCTCTAACTCGGATCATGACAAGACTAACAGAGTTGGATAATCGATAATATTTTTGTTTTACTGAAGTCCTCCTTTGATGTTCTGCCTCCGAGGTAGGCGCATAAAGAAGAGAGAGGGGAGGGAGGGGGGACGAACCTACCCTTCCTCCCCTGTCCTTTTCGACGCCTACCACGTGGCTAGGTGATGTCCTATTTACCATTTGGAGGATGGGCGAGAGACTGGATCGATACTTGGTTAAAAGTTGCATTATGGGACTGTTGTGGGACGAAATTTTGACCCAGTATCGTACGCAACCTAGTAACAGAGAGCTTTAGATTTCAGGACGAGAACGAGTACCAGTGCAAGATTTAACTTAAAGTTTTTGCGCGTGTTCTCAAAAACAAAAGATACACCGGAAACCTTCATTTTACTTTTTCCATCAAAAAAGTTAGTACGGTTATTTATACTGAAAGAGGTTAATAAGCCCTCTGCTGATAGTAAAATGATAAAACTTCTTACATTTGATAACTTGTTCCCGCCACTACAACATTCTCGCTAAAACTCGTAGTAGAATAACGACGGCTATCACGTTTTCCCGCCAAAATGACGCTGGTTTACGCGTGAGAAATACTCAGTATTGAGAAAATCTCGTAATCGTAAGCGATAGCTTCCCCAAAACACTCCCAAAAGTAATGCAGTTCGAAACGATACCAACCCAACCTCACAACGGCCAATCGAGATCGGTGACGTTCCAAAGAAAAAGTATGGAAAGGTCGAAGAGCTTACCCTTAAATAAACAGTGTGATTAAATTCGCAGAACAATTCATTTTCCTTTGCTAAGGTGGCTTGCTGCGTGATGGAGAAAAAGACTTTTTTCCCGTCCAAGAAAAACATTCTGCGGAAAAGATCGGAGCCTTGATCTTTTTCATCTCTTTCAAGCTCGATGGTGTAAGTGACATTCGCTGAACCTGTAGATATGATAAAAGCAAATACTGCTATATATATATTTAACAATTATTTCTCGAGCCCGTTTTATTAAAATCCAACTAGTTGGTCAAAAATATCGAGAATAAGAAAAATTTAGCTAGTTAAAGCTAGTCTTTAATCCTTTTTTGCCACCAAAAAGCCCGCGCTTTTCGCTACTAGTCGGCTATAACATATAGCCTAGTAGTAGATCAACCAATAAGAACGCAGCATTGATAATAGACCACTAGTTGGATTTTACTAAATATATATATATAACTGTGATCGGCTGGGCACCCTGGTTTAAATCAAAACGAAATTGTTGTTTTGATATCCCAGTGGCCGATCCCTTATTTTTGGATCATAATGAGGCCCGAAGGACCGAAAAAATGTTTTGGAGACCGCCCTCCTCCTTCTCTCAAGGTCTGGATCCAGCACTGTATCTTACTAGACTATTCAAAGTCCCCTGTTTTTCCGTAATATCGTCGAGACGAGCGCTTTGCGGAGATGAGTGTCAAAACTACTTAGGGGGCGAAGGACGGTTTGGGAGAAGGTGCCTCCCCTCTCCCACTGCTAAAAACCCCGACGCCCACCCCCTCGGTACATATGAAACCAAGATGGCCGGGCCGCCCATACCTGTAAACGCTCCATCCCGACGATCTTCCGAAAAAATAGGGTACTATGAACAGTCTAGGATGCCACACATCAAAAGTAGTACTCACCAAAGGACGGATTTGATAATAGATTCTTGAATTTCAAGCAAACGGTTATGTTAATACTGAAAGGGACGAAAGTGTAAATAAAGCAATAAGTACCATTCCTATTCTACACCAAGTTATGGTAATATTAAGCCCCATTTACACGGCACAAAATTTTTGGCGCGGCTTGGATGAAAGTGGCACGCGTACCAAAAAAATAGTACCGATTACTCATTTACACGTTCTTTTTTCTACCGTGCTAAACGATGTGAAATTATGATTTGGTACGGGTAAAAGGCTTAACATCTCGGCCAGCGTACTCGATTCTTGCCTAGTGCGCATGCTGCTTCCTCTGTAAAAACATGGCGGACGAAAAGTTCATTAGAATTTCCACAGCCGCATGTAGTCTACGCTAAAGGAACAAATCGGTGGTCATTGAATACTGGTGCGGTTATTGAATTATTGTGTGGTTATTGAACACACTGAACTAACGAAAAAGTATTTACCACTTAGTTAATGCTACACATTTATATTAAAAAATTGTAACGTATTTGTGGCTATTTCCCCCGCAGCTGCATGTTGTCCACGCTCATCAATGAACTAACGTGTGGTCATTGAAGTACTGTCGTGTTTATTGAACTTTTGGTTTATATTGAACTAACGAAAAAGCTCATCTGTACATGCTCTCCCACATTGGTGCTGACCAAAGGCACGAAGGCTCATCAGAGAAAAGTTAGTTCGGCACGGCTAATCGTTTACACTGCACACTTTATCCGAGCTGGGCTAGATTTTCAGGATCGCGTACCAGTTTTATCCGTGCTCGGACTACCTCTTGACATGGTCCGGGCACGGGTGAAATTTTGGTCCAGCACGGATGGGCCAAAGTCGTTTACACGACTAAATCTATCCGTGCCGAACCAATTTTTTTGGTACGCGTACGTTTTTCATCCGAGCCGTGCCAAAACTTTTCGGCCGTGTAAATGGGGCTTTAGTCTGCTACACAGCCGTTATTAGTGTCACGCAACGCAACGTTGCGTGACGACACTAAGAGTGGCTGTGTAGCAGACTATGGTAATATGAAATGTTACTCTTTCTATTCAATCAGTCAGAGGCAGACAACCGAATATTTCTAAACACGTCTGTCAGAAGCTTCTCAAATGGCTTTCTCTATTCTTCCACGCCGGGTCAGCAGAACGTCTGAAACTGAAACATTTCACGGGAAAAAAAGGGCCGATCACGAGTCACGAAAATACCCTTTACTACCCTCGAAACTGCACTCCAGGAACTGCTTTCGCAGTTTTCATCTGTTTGAGCTCAAAGTTTGCTGGACGGTAGACCTTTTTTTTGGCGGGAAAATGATGTCACAAGATTAACAGTATAATTTAAATTTCAACGAATGATGTAACAAATAGATTTTTTTAAGGACCATGGCGAGGTAGAATCAAATGAGCAAAAAAGAAAAACTTGAAAAGGCCAATTTCCCGCCATTTTCAGAAAAGAAAAAATTCAAATTTTTTTTTTCTATCCCGTGGTGCCCTTTAAAATGTTTGGTACTCAGGCGTTATCTTTAATGATGGCCATTTTACCTGGGGTGGGTCGTTCATTTAAGTTTCAGCTTGAAAATGTCTTTTTTTTCTTTTGTTAACTAAAATACCTTTGGCGCAAGACACCATCACTTGCTAATTGTAATGAGCTGTTGCCTTCCAGCGAAATGTCTGTAGTGCTCAATATTATTTGACTTTGCATGTCTACAATTGGCCGCGACCTGCCAGGTATAAAAAATAGAACAAAAAATTACGACCCACAAATAAAGAAAGTAACCAAGCGTTAAACGTAGGAAAAGAAATCGCTTGTTTTCCCGAGACTATTTCGCGTTCTCCCAGCTCGTTCAATTTGGCGGTTGTGGGCCTAGTACCCTTGTGCTTCTAGTTGGCGGAAGTAAATTTCTCATGCGGCACGACAAATGAGAAGCATTTCCTAGATATGGGTAGTCATACGTCATCAGAATGGAATTTCTGCACTCGTTTCTCAGACGCCATTTCGAGGGGAAATCGGTAGTGGCGTTGTGAAATATGGGCTGTTTTCTTAGGCTCCTGTTCATTGTGTTTGCTCAGTATTGATAGCGTAGGAGCATACATGAAACTTTCAGAATGCTGAGATTTAATAGGGACCTTAAGCAATGACGACCACGACGGCAGTGAAAACGTCGCTAAAAAAATGAATTTGCGTTCGTTCAAACTTAATCGCGTCTATTTGGACCCTCTCAATATGTCAAATGCAGGCGATTTTTCTTGGAGTTGAATTCGTAAGGACTTTATTCAAGTTCAAACAGAGCAAGGAAAATTCGTCGTCGTATGTTTACGTCCTCCATAAAACGTCAAATTAGGAGGTTTCACGTCGTGGTCGTGCAGTGGACGTCAAAGAAATGTATTAAAAAGCATGATGCATCGATGATGCAAGTGCAGAGCTGTTGCTTTGATCATTAAACCTACTGTTTTTTCAAGTTGTCGTCGTCGTCGTCGTAGTTGCTTAAGCTCCCTAATGACTTGGTGTCACCCCTACTAACTAGAACTTGTTCAGTGAAAAAATCTGGTCTAAAATCGATTTATAGTTTATTCCTAACCTCAGAAGAAAGGCCTGGTCTGATGAATATGCACCAATGGCGAGATCTACCATGGAAGAAAGGAAATGATTCAGCAAAAATACAAAATGATGCGGCGTGTTCATAATTACAAAAGAAGAAAGAGGTTTTGGAAAACGTTTTGGTAAAGAGAAGTTCTTTGCAGTGGATGAAAGAGTGAGTGGGTGAGTGAATGAATGAGTGACTAAGTTGGTGAATGGGCGGCTGAATTATTGGGTGGGTGGTTGCTTGGGTAAGCGTGCGATTGAGTGAGTGAGTAAGGGAGGGAGGGGTAGATGAAACAGGGGAGAGAAGAATGGAATTGGCGAGGAAGGAGGGGGGGGGGGGGGGGGTGAGTAAGAAAACGCAATCCCCTACCTGGATAGCCATTGTTGTCAACATCCAAATTACCAGCAAGTGAATGTCCGAAAGTCTTTGTACCAGAGGAGAATTGAGAAGCTTCGATTATCTGAACGTTGAAAAAAAACAGAAATATCAGGAACACAAATGCGAGGAAAGGTATTTAGTGGTTTTAAAGCTAGAAACTGACATGTGACAGTGACAAACCAACCGCGATAAACGAATTCAAAGAACGGGAAAGCATTTTTTTTTCAATCGTCACATTTTAGTGCGCACGTTCCGATGTATCAGCCCACCACTTGGCGAATGTTACACGGGATGAATTGCAACGACGATTTTTAGCGAGACGCAGTGCGGTAATGTTGGAACAATGATGCAACTAATCGAAACAACGTTGCAAAAATGTTACAACGCTCTGTTGCGCTAAAAATCGACGTTGTGTAAGATCTTCTCCTTTACAAGAAGAAAACGTGTTTACCGCCAATTTATATGGTTGTTGTTGAACACGAAAAGGAGTTATTAGGAGAGTTACTTGGCCTCAGAAATTTTGGCAAATATTAAATTCCCGAGCATTCGCCGGGGTCAAAAATATTCCTTAGTGATGTTCTCGATGTCCTAAAAAGAAATTTAGACTAGTACGGCTAGTCCCCTATTTCCTAGGGACAGTTAAGCGAACTAGATGAGGGTTGTCCAATACGGGGACATGACTAGATTCCACTGGAACACAGACCCGTGTTCTATCCGTGGGAGGTATAAAGGTTACAACTAGAGTTCCGGTGATTCTAGTAGACTCAAGTGGTTGACGACTGAAACCTAGTGGAGTATATTGAACATTTTTTAAACGAAATACGCGAGCGCGCGGACTTGCGCGCGTGGAAATCGCCTCGCGAAAGGAGAGTCTTTTTCCTCCGCGTGTTACCTTCCTCGTGGGTGATGTTTCACGCGCGCTCGCCAATTTTGTGCGCCCTTCATACCGATCACTCGAAGTCTAAAGTAATTAGGTCACTATCTGACAACATTGTAGGAAAATGACGAAATACTGCGAGCAAGAATTCCAAACCTGTCTAGGCGAAGTCTCAATTCCATCTTTTGTAGCAAAATATATGTAAACTACACCTCCCCTGTCGTTGCCTCCATAAGGTGCACTGATCGCTACCTCTGTTGGTTAAAGAAAATATAAAGAGTCATATGACGACATTTAAGGTGAAAAGGTTTTAGGCAAAATGCTGTCTGACAAGCTCGCACTAATACGGCGATGTGACTTTTCTAAACTCAATACTAGTTCAACAGCGTGATGTGTTTGGATAGCTCTTGAAAAAACTCAGTGTTCACGTCACTACATCAAACGCCTTCGCAGCGTGCAAAGAAAGTAGTGACAATAGCCCTGGGCTAGTGAATTTTGCGAAGCTGCTGAATTCTGTTTTTGCTTTCCCTACTGGCGAGTGAAGTTCAGAGATCACCCAGAAGAACTGTAATCAATTCCGTTCATAAAAAACTTTTTTGAGGGCTAGTCGAAATGACTTTCAGGCTAGTGCGTACTAAGTACAGCTTGCCCGAATGGCAAGCTGTAAAAATAACTTTCTTTGCACCATGCATCGTTAAAAGTAATTAGTTACGCACGTTAGTATTCCCGGGCGGCATTTTGACACAATTTACCATGAATTTCAAGCCTACTTCGTTTCAGTCTCTCTTGAGTTCCAGATTGGCTTCGCGGGTTTCTGTTTAATTTTTTTGTTCGTGCGAGCAGCTCTTGTCTCTTCCTTTCTTATACTTTTTCATCATCATTTGGCGTATTTAAAATACCTGGATAATTGTCGTTGTTTAAATCCCCTGCTACTGCCATGGCAAAGCCGAACAGAGAACCCTTAACCTTTGGACCATCCAAAGTTAATTGTGGCATGTGGTTGAGTGGTGTCTGAAATTCAAAAAAGGTAATTAGACATCAACAAGGATCAATTTTTTCCATCTTCTTTCCACAGTTATACGATTTAGCGGTAAAGATGGGAGGAACACGCGGGATGAATTGTAGTTGTGCGAACTAAGGATAAGAAATATATGCAATTTGTACCTTTTGGTTGTTCATGTACACATAAACGCGCCCTTCATCCCCGAATTTTTCGTGACGGTGATATGGAGCACCGACCAACAAATCTGAAAACCTGAAAGGAATAAAAACTAGACTAAATAAAATGAGCAAACACACGGAATAATAAAATCTGTATTACTTAGTAAAATATGAGAAGAAACACCCACGGGACCTTCGCTGGAGTCCGCTAAATATAGGTGTCTGTTTTACTTAAATATGAGACGCAACGTTTGAAACATCCCTCAGCTATTTGTCCGCTTAATACAGGTTTCACGGCTGTACTAAGCGACGGAGGATCACACGGTGAATCATGGTACACTCTAAGAATGAAACTACTCAGAGTATGTTTATTTTTACCCGTCATTATTCAGGTCGACTGCACATAGTGACTGCCCGAAGTTGCTTCCCATCTGAAACTAAAGAAACACAAACTCTTATTAAAAAATATAGGTGCGCGAGCATATATAAAACATACATTATGATTAACAGTGGTTTCGCCAAAATTGAAGTGAAAGACGAAAGTAAGGCATACCTTAGTGTCTTTGGGTAATGGAAGAGTAAAACGTTTAACAAGGTTATTATCACTTGCTGGATAGCGAAAAGCGACAACCTACAAGAATAAAATGCAATGATGAGTCATTTAGCTGAGTGGCTTGCAAATACTATGTAATTACAAAAGTAGGTTGAGTTTGACCGTCCGGGTGAACGTAGTCCTGAATAGGTCTGTTGTTGTTGACAGTGACTAACGTTTCGACAACCTGTGCGGTAGTCATCTTCAGAGTCAAAGTGAGTTGTATCACGTCAGTTGATGGTGTTATACTCTGGTTAATGATCTGATTGGTCAATTACGTCGATTCTTCTGACGTTACTCGCGTAACTCATGTACTCGTTAGCAAGTCGTTCGCTCTGTCGTCCAAGTGAACGTAAAACCGTGAAAGGTTTGAACTCAGGAGTCATTTCAAACTGAGTAGGTTGAGTTTGATCGTCCGGGTGAACGTAGTCCCGAATAGGACAGTGACTGACGTTTCGACAACCTGTGCGATAGTCATCTTCATAATATGCATAACACAGTCGAAGCTCTCGTAGAGGACCACCTCGGAAATTTGAAAAAGTGGTCGTAACTAGAGCTGGTGGCTTACGAGAATGAGCTCTCGTAAGCGACCACATGGTAAAACAATCGAGGGAGGTCGCTTACAAGAGATTCGGAAACTCATTAATAATTCACACAGAAAAAACAATGATCACGTGACTGTAAGTCTGCCCGTTCGTCCCTCCGTCCGCAACAATACAAGGCGAAATGTCATACTTCCTAGCTGGATTGGGAGCCCGCAACTTAATATTGCATATGTTGTTGTGGTCAATCAACAGCGGTTAAAACAGGGTATCGACTAACCAGTATCAAATGGCCATATCGCAAGCTCAAATGTCCACGCATCATGTTACGTGTTTTTTGAAGTTTTCCGCTGAGAAGTTACTAGTTTTCAACTCATCACAGGCTCAATTCAGAGTGGATTTCTTTTCAATGGTTACAAGATTATTGTTTTAAGTAAACTATACATTTATTAAAGGGAGCTTCGCATTCAGCCATGGCGAAAGCCATACATTATCTAATATCGCACGAGTGCCATGCTATGCAGTTTTAACAAATTTTAAAATTTCTCCAATTTTATGTTGCTTATGTTGTTGTCCTTCAAGAAAATGTTGCTTTTGTAATGCAAAGCACTTGACACTTAAGTATAGTGTAGTGTGAAAACGCTAAGCGTCGCTGCTATTAAATCTTTTTAACCTCTGAATAATACCTTTCCTTGAAGATTTCCTGTACGGTAAGAACTTGCAACAAATTCTGTGACAAAAGAACATAAACGTTCGACTTAATAGACCTATTCGGCTAACTCCATGTTGTACCCAATTCAGATTTCCCGGGGTTAAAGTTTCTTATATATTGTATTTGCATTATAACGTGGCATTCACATTTAGATGATATGGAAATTCCTCAAACAAAAGGATTTATTCACAAAGGGTTTGAATTGGGTACAACATTGAGTTAGCCGAACAGGTTTATACAGTGGGAGCTCTCAAAAGCAAGGTTGGCGAAGTGATGAGAGCGCTCTCCTCCCACCAATGTGGCCCGGGTTCAAATCCTGGCGTCGACGCCATATGTGGGTCGAGTTTGTTGTTGGTTCTCTCCTTTGCTCCGAGATGTTTTTCTCCAGGTACTCTGGTTTTCCCCTCGCCTTAAAAACCAACACTTTCAAATTCCAATTCAATCTGGAACGCACGGACACGTTTCAACGAGTGATTTGCTCCAAAGTCGCACTGGGACAAGACAAACAAAGAAAATTACCATTTAAAATTATGTATGTCTTTTGTTTGTCTTGTCCCAGTGTGGCGGTTTTGTACCACGTGAATGGCAAGCTGCAAAGAGCCTATTACAAGCGGACATCTTCGGGACGCAAAACCGTAACTGGAGTTGGCTGATTACGAGAGTGTCCTTTTAGGAGAACTTCCACTATAGTTCAATTCAAACTAGAAACAAAGTCGTCTTTGTAAACCAGGCCTATCCCGTGTGAAGCTCTCCATTTGAGAATCGCGAGGTAAACTGTTACGTCCCAATTCTTCGTGGCTCGCTCGTGTGCGCTAACGGCCGGGTGACTTTCATTTCCCAAGCTAAACCACAGGCGGCCCAGATTCTATACGAGAGTTCGTTGGAATTTGAATTTTATAAGAGAACGTTTGGAAAATGTACAAAAAAGTTCTAAATTCCATTTTTTGAAAAAAAAACCGCAATAAAAATGACTCAACTTGCGTTTTTGTTGTATGTTTTACCGTCTGTTCGCTACCGACTTATGTACAACTCGAAATCTGAAACCCGTCTGTGGCTAAACCGGGACGGTATTCAAGGATTCTATACTCGCCCGGCCCGATGGCTTTATAACGCAAAATGGCGGAAACAACATCGGTTGACTGGAGCAAAGCAGTTGAAGTTCTGTTATAGATTTTTCTTCCATTCGTTTTTTTTCTTTTGTTTTCGCCCTTTTGCCAACTAAGCCAAACTTATGTAGTTTCGTTATAACTCGTACCTTCTGCGATTTTTGTTGTAAATCTTCCGACGGCAACAGCGTATCCTACAGATGAGCAAGGCATGGATCAAGATTTTAGAAGACAAGAAATAAAGGAATTTGAATTCAGTGATGTAATCGTGATCTATAAAATCTGCACTACGATTTGATTCTTCCCAGTTCACTGATCAGACTGATTCTAGTAGAACTGTTGAGAGCGTTTAACAAGCTTGAAGAAGGTGACTGTTGTGAATTTTTTTAGGGAATGCAATGTGGAAAACGCTTTCTTCGAAGTCGCGGACGTTCGAGTCAAGTCGAACTCGAACTCCAACCACTGCAGAAGCTGACACTCAACTTACTCTACTGTACCAAGCTGACAAACAACGTGTCAATGCATCAGGGGCACCTAACGACTGTTTTCTGTGATATATCTGTTGGGAGAAGCAAAAATTGCCTAGAATTTTCTATAGCTTGAAGAAGGCTAAAAATTTCTAGTTGACCGTTCCATTCATGTACAATTTTCGAAGCTTATCTAATAAATTCCCAACGATTTTCTGAAGTTTAATTTTTCCCATTTCACTCCCCAGGTTAGGCTATTTTTCGTAGAGAAAGGAAACTTAAAATTTTCGGAATCGAAAATGCGATGCAGAGAGGAATCAGAAAAACCATCACTTTCGTAAAACTTTAAATTGCGGCTAAAATTTTCGGGAAAATAAAAAGACTCAAGTTGCCCTACGATGACCGAACAGATATAAATTTTTTAGCGCCACTTAGAATACATTTCTAGAGATCTAAAAAAAAACTCTGGATAGCCTAAAAAGTTTTTTCAAAGCAGTTAGGAGGAAACCGTCGTTGGGTGCCCCTGATGCATTAAAAGACAACAACCAAAATATTATTTTGAAATACATTAACACGTTTTATAGGCTTTGCAGCTTTTAAATCAAGTCCAAACTTGGAAAAATGTTAGTAAAATAGAAAAGAATGATCTTTATTATGCTTTTGTCGATGTACATGGTTAATATTACAATCTAGACTTACAAAAGAACATTAATCAAGTTTAATGAAAATAATGTGCAAGCTAGAAAGCTAACTGATGACCCAGTTGTTTTTCTTGTTATAGCTCCCTGAACAATTTAGGTTCTAGGTAGCAGGTAAAATCAAAAAAGTACAGCGAGAAAAAAAAACAAAGAAGGAAGAACTTATTTAAATGAAATATGCTGCTTCAACAGCAGGCGAAAATTTATTTCATTTGTTGTTCTGACAGTAAATAACGTCGGAATTACATCATGTTTTTGCATAAAGCAAAAACTTGTCTAGCGTTACTAACCCAAGTTTTGTCCAGTGTAATTGTGTGGTCTACTTTCATCTTTTCCATCAGTCCGAGAGGTGTAATACTGCGTTTCCCCCGAAGGCAAAATCTCCGTGACTGACATAGAACCTGCAACGAAAGGGAAATGCTGCCAACTTACTTGAGTTTGTAAAAGTTTCTAAACAGTGGGACGAGGCGTATGTTTTGTTTACAAAGACTCGAATGTCCTCGAATATTGAAAGATAATGCTTTGCGGTGACAGATTAACTCCCAAGAGACGCCCTGAGCCAATGGAATTCTTAGCACACCAAAGAACGTAAAAAAACTGTAAACTAGGGCCTTCACTACACCTCTCCCCTTTGCGTGTTCCCCACGCGCGCTCTATAAAAAACTGCCACGCAGGCTGGATACCAATTTACTTAAACCCTTTTCGTACAACTAAAATTTTACAAGGGCAAAAAAAAAATGAGTTTAGAAATCAGAAAGGTATGAGGGGTTTCCCCTTTCTTTCTGTTGCTTTGCGGCTCTCGTTTGAAACGAGAAGAAAAAATTTAACCTTTGGAACAAGTGATAATTAAGCTTTCTCCCAAGTATTTCTAAGGATATTTGAAGCTAAAAACCCCATCAAGAAAATCTCGGGTGCTTTCCATTTTGCCGAACAGACCAGTCAGAGAAATAGAACGACATTAGTCAATTGAAGCAAAGTTTTTAACCGGAGCGAAGCGTTCCATTTACGTTTAGACCCAAATATTGATTACTTCTCTGCGAAGTGGGACTAGAAACAATATCTTTGGAAGGGGAACGGTAAGTTGCGGTTGGACCAGACCGACCGGGCAGAGAGGACCAGCTCTGGAGGTGGACCACTTTGACCAGAATGTTTCCAAGCGGAGCGAAGTTTTTCATTCATTTTTCGACCGAAATTTCCAAAACATTTTGGCATTATGGAAAGCACCCGTCATCTAACGATATCAAGAACGTTTGAACTTACCATCTAACAAATTCCGGCCAGGAAGTCCCATTACATAAGTGTGAATTCTGCCGTTTGTCAGCATGGCTCCACTGAAGCCCTCTAGGCACATAGCATCTTCTGCGTCTTCATATCTACCATTTCCTGGATTTTCTAGAAATAAAGAACAAACTTTTAAAACCCAACCTGGAAGAGTAGCAAAGTAGTCGTTGGTTACTTTGAGGTCACATGACATCTAACAATGACACTGTTTCCCGCCAAAATCTCTGAGCGAGCAACATCTGCAAAATCTATGACGTCAGAAGGTAACAGTGACTGTTCCCACTAATGTCGACCGACGACCGCTGTTACAGCCAGGTTTAATGAATTTCCAGCTATATAACAAATCACTTAAAGCCTGACAACCCCAAGAGGTTTTTGAAGTGCAATTTCTACCGTTTTCCAAAAGGCATTACTGCCCCAAAAAGCAATCTTCATCAAGAGTACAGCTATCATTAGCGGTTTTATGATGATCACGTCTTTATTAAAGAAAGCTACAACATTCTGAGACACTAAAATAATAAGTTTTTACTTTACGTAAAGGAGGGTTTTTTTAGTGGCCGCCAAATGGGAATATACATGTAAGCACCTGGTCTGAAAAAAATGACAGGTAGGCACCGGTCACGTTATCCGCGCAGTCTTATCTTCACGAAGACAAGACGCATGCTGGCCAGTGAAGTGTTAAATCACAACGATACTTTACAAATGTTAAAAATGTATATTATTATATGGTGCAAATGAATTAACATGCGCTGTAAAATCAATTGTAAATCCTCATTTAGCTATTTTGAATGACGTGCAGTGTCACTGGTGCTACTACTCACTTCGATTTTGTTCATATTCATTGTTTTCCAGGAAATGTATTATAAACATGCAAACTGCCATTATTGATTAGTATTGTACTCACTTTAGTGCCCAGAAAGCTGGAAATTACCTTTTAGTGTTTGGAAATTTTTAAAATATTTTCTGGGGTAGCATGCCCCATAGAAGAACGGGCCTACCGGCAGATACTATCGCGGTTACTCTATTCAAACCTGCTGGTTTCTTCAATTTTTATTGAAACCCCTAATTGGGAAAATTGCCCTATGTCGTGGGCTTTTAACGACGGGTTTGAGACATCGATACAAGAAAAAAGAGCAGCCTTTTAACTGTACGCTGGTTAAGAAAGGTTCTGTAGTTTTTTTCTTGCTTTCTTATCGAAACAGAACTCCAATGAAGAACGGAATAGAACTATGGGATGATAGAACTAGAAAACAATTCTGAATCAGATTATTCCAAAAAAGTCCAGTTTACGCTGAATAAATAATGATGACTTTGATAGTATTACGAGCCTAATAGATAAGAGGATATTCATGCCTACCACTGTAATCGCACACTTGCTTAATCGTCTCCGCGTATCCTAAATCATTGTCAACAGCGAAACATTTTCCCATAATTACTTTGTTCTTGTCCTCCGGTTTGTTTCCTGTAGCCCAGTAAGTATATTTCGGTGCACAAACCTACAACAATCAACAAGAACCGCAGCCTGGTTAGCTCAGTTGGAAGAGTGCCGGTCTGCTGAGCAGGATGTCGCGGGTTTAAAACCAACAACAACCAGGAACAACCAACGTAACACTCAGGGTCTTTAGATAACTGAGAGGAACGTGCTGCCTTTGTAACGACATCTGCAAACGGTTAGACTTTCTTGTCTTCTCAGATAAGGATGAATACGGTAGGTCTCTCCTCACAGCACTTTCACTTATCAGGTTACTGTGGGACGTAAAGGACGCCCACACCCCCACTGTTCGAAAAGAGTAGGCGACGTACACCCCGGTGGTGTGGCCAGCCTTTTCTGGGCTGGATGGGTTATTGTAAGGAGAGATCTTAATATAGAGATAACCTCGTGATCCTTCTTCATGTGTAGTAATGGCTACCTGTAAACACTAAACGTATGTATGTAACAACAAATACGTAACCTTTTACTTGCAATTGCATGCCTATAATTACTTACAGTATAGCACAAGGTATTTTTTAAACTAATAGTGATAATAAAATAACCTTATGGTATTAATATCACGGGTGACAAATTACTCCTTAATTTTGGCGGGTTCCGTACGTCTAAGTACCAAGATGGCGCCGAAGTTTTGAAACGTCATGAATGAAAATGTCAAGACATTTAAAGACGCTTTTATAGAAAAGTACACAAACGCAAGAGCACATTAACCGGTATAACAGGTATATTTTCGAAAACTTCAGAAACCTGTGAACTTAAGCCAAAATTTATGTCCTAAACTTTTCAGTGAGAGTAATTTGTCAAGAGATAAGATAGATATCTTAGGAGTTCAACAGTTTAATCACCAGGTCTGAGGACGGCAACAACTATAAAATTTTGGAATAAAAAAACCTTCGTGTTAGCGAAAAATTTAATTCTAAGGGTAACATATTTGGGGCAGTAGAAGAGAAAATAATTCGAGAGCAAAACTATCATAACTAAAACGACAACTATTATTTCATGATAAAATCAAGCGCCTCCAAAATCGACCGCAGTGCGCCACTTACGAGTTTTATTCTCACGCAAATAAAACTCATTTTTACATGAAACGTTTTGGACTCATCCTCGTTTTGAAAGTGAGGGGTTTTGGAAAAGTCTGAACAAGCCTGTAGAGAGGATAACTGTGACGTCACGTTACCATGGTAGCAAAAATTCTGGATCACAACAATAGGAAGCTTAAGCAACGACGACGGCGACGGCAACGAGAACGACAAAAAAATAATCGGCTTATATTAGCAAAACAAAAACATTGCACGTGGACCACGCGAGCGGAGAAAGAATTTCGTCAGCGCTACGCAGGCTAAGAACTGAGTGTGGATGCTCCTACCAGCACTTTTCCATTCGTAGTGGATGAAGGCGAAGTGACTACCGTTGCTCCAAGCCACTGTCCACTCTTTTCTTCGTCCCGTTTTTGACCTGTGGAGATATTCCAACATTTCAAGAGGCTAAGCCACGCTTTTTGCCATCTTTTTAACCCTTTAAGCCCCAGTATCCACATACAAATTCTCCAAACTGATCTCCATACATTTCCTTAAAGAATTAGTTGGGAGAATTTGTTCAAAGATCAAAGTATTTTCTCTTGGGTGATCATTTTATTGATTCTCATAACTTATCTCTTTACAGTGTATGGATAATTGTAAGGAGAAGATTGATCTTGGACACTATTGGGACTTAAAGGCTTAAAACGTGCCTTCGCATCAATTGTATTCTGGAAATAATGGTCCAGTTTTGTTATTCAAGAATATATAATTGATAATTGATCTAAAACTGCAATATCCTCCTAAGATAGAACCTTTAATGGCTAAGAGAGGGTCTTTGGAGTATTCCAAAGCATATCATACGTCCCATCCCCACTAAAGTTACGTTAGGGAGAATTGCGTGACGAGCCAAAGGAACGTTTGCGGGGGGAGGCTACCTCTAGTGTCGATATGGTAAAACCTCAGGAACAGCTTTCAAGCATTTTTTAAAATCCAATTAGCGTTCAAAACAAATTCCAGTTACGTAGACAACAGATGAGTTTAATATATTCGTGTGTGAGTCAGAGCAGACAATGGCAGACAGTCTGAGATTGCGTGACCTCATAATTTTAGCTCGTCACGTATCGCAACTCCGCCACAATGGTCGTTACTCTGGGGAGATTGCGTGATGAACGAAGAGAATGTCTACGTGAAAGGCAAAACTATGGCATGACCTTTAACAAAAAAATCACCTCTGAATATTAAAAGACACACCCATATAACTCTCGGATAACGAAAGAGGCGACAAGTAGCTGCTATAATTTCTACTCGCTCTAATTTCACTTCTGCTGACTTTCTCCTCTGATCCCGACATTTCCTCCGATTATACCACTAAATGAGAAATTTCTGCAATTTGATTGGCTTAGAGCAGTGGTATTTCAGCTTAATTTGAAATACCTACATGTGAAAATTACAAACCTTTCGCGGGTAGTAGTATAAACAAATAATAGCATGATTTGTACGTGATATTTGGCATAAATACCACTCGTGATATTTCAAAATGGTCTCAAATTTCACTCGCCTAACGGCTCGTGAAATTACGTGTAACAATTTTTGAAATATCACTCGTGATATTTATGCCAAATATCACTACAACTCATGCTATTACCTATGCGAATTTCCGGAATTTATACAAATGTAACCAGTTCACAAAAAACATTTGTTCCAAACATGCGAAAACCCAAGCGAAAATAAAGGCATGGCTAATATTGTATTATAGTTACTGTAGTTACCAGTAAATGTCCGAGATTGTACGTAGTTTAGTTTAAACATGTTTTTGAAAAAAGACGCGGCGCCAATTCTCAAAAGAAAATTAAACAGACACGATATCTATTAAATAAGCCGACTTCGTACTTACTATTTTAAATAATAAATCAATCGCGCGAGTACAAATATAATGTATCATCTTGAAAAGGATTGTCTTCAAAGCCTCCTGGGAAAATATTGGATGACCAGAATTTTTTCACGTCCGGTGCAATTACTTTAATTAAAATCAATCAATAAAAAAATTCATTTAAGACAACCGCAAACTTTCCAAAAAACACGAAAGGATCTGAAAAGATAAAACCAATTAATCAAATTATAGAAACAGCTGGCCAGGAGGCTCCAACCGAAGGTGAAAATAATTGCTTTGTTTTCATAATCTGCTGAAGAGGTGCTAAAAGCTTTTGACCACCCGAGATATGACAGTCTGTTATCCGGTGTAAATGTTCTTTACGCCCAACGGAAGTTGAACCAATTGAGAGAGATAAATGCGGGAGGGGAAAAATGGGAGCACTGAGGTCCCATTATTATCTCGGCTCCGTACACTACAACCTGCCATGGTCGGATTGTTATGGAACATGTGTGCGTAACGGCATGAATATCAGTCTCAATCAATTCAGATAAGCGTGTTTTTGCCCTTATGAATTGGTTCGGATACTATACGGGAGATATGAGGGACTTTACAAACCATGATGAAGACGGAAAATAGCCCACGTTAGTAGTCGGGAACGACAAAAAAAAAAAGAAACAATGGGTTTTAGCGATTAAAACAACAAGTTGAAAATATCATCCCTTTTTTGTGGTGAGTTTCTCTGCCATCCCTGCACAACTAGCTTTCGATGTGAAATGACTTTTGCTCTTTTGAGAGATGAGCATCTATCTGAGCTCGGAGAACTCGGACTCTTCTCAGCTTAAATTTAATCCGCCCCACCTAACTAAGCGAGAAGAAATAATCGAGAAAAAAATTGGATAGGTCGCAATTAGGTTAAGAAACTCACCCTGTAAACTAAGTTATATCCGGCCCATTCGGCCCCGAAGCCTACGCCACAGACGAAACTCAACTCTGATCAAATTAAGTCTGCGAAGCAGACAACGACCGAGCCTAACATCGAGCGGTTTTCTACGGGAAAGTCGCCAAAGCACTAATGTCGCGGAAGCGGAGCTAGCTTACTTTAACCGCCGACTTGAGTGCCTAGTCGGCATTCACGTTCACAAAAGAGAGCACCGGTCTCTCGGTCGCTGGGAAATGTGTTTCGGCGAGTTTTCTAGGTCGGTATACTGTATATATAATATACTGCCCTGCGCGAACAATATTTTATATTATAACTTCCTTAGTCAACAACGACGCATTAACGACACACCCCAAATAACGGCACATACCTACAACCAACTTATAAAATTTGACTTACCTCTCCTGTCCACAGTTATTACACTACACTGTCCTGAGTTAACCTGGCATTTATAAACGCTTCCGTATCGGTCTTGCTCTTCGGAAGGTGACGTCTTGTTTCCTAACGGTGCCCCGACTATAACCCTAGAAAAAAGTGTAAATCAAGACAATTTCATTGTCAAGCACAATAATTCTAAAGCTGAAAAAGAAATTGTGGTAAAACAAAGATGGGTCTTGCTTTTTTTATTTAGGCTACAATCATGAACAGAAAAAAATGGAACAGCAATCCCCCCAATACCCAGAAATATGGGATGAAGCCTTGCAAAGGTCAAAACGCGCTATTTCCATCTTGATTTAAGGGGAGGGATTGGTTCTAACTTTTTCCGTCTGTTTAGTCTGAGATCGCAATCTTGCATCGACAGAACGTGATGGAACGGCAACCCCGCCCCATCCTCCGAAATCAAGGACGAAGAAGCCTCATATCTCTTCGAGGGCTTTTATCCTCTCTTGCCTGGAGAAGATTATAATAACTAATAAGATGATAACCACAGAGAAAATGCTTTTATCTTTTATCTAATTATCGTAAGGAAATGTATCGATGGAGATCAGTTTGAAGATTTTGTATGCGGATATTTCGAGAAAGGTGGTCGGAAAAAATGTGCACGCGACAATCCCGAAAGGTAATATGGGATATGATCGATACACTGTTCCTGGCGACTGTAGCTGTTGAAACTACTTTTATTGCTTTTCGTTAGCACTCGCAAACACATTTTCATGGCCTTTCGTGCCAATTCTTTCAATTTTCTCTGAAGAACAGTGAATCCAAAACCACCCACAATGCCTTTCGGGATTGTCGCGTGCACTTTTTCCGACAACCTTTCTCGAAATAGCTGTATTCGTTACCGGGGATTAAAGGGCTAAAACCGTATGGGATCATTATACGTTTTTAGGAATCTGCCAACCTACCCCTCCCCTAAGCCAACATTTAAGTGAGAAGTAAGTGTTGATGTTGGCTTGGGGGAGGGGTAGTTTGTACACTCTTATTTTCCCTTAAAAGAGTATACAATTTACAATTATTTGAACGACAAAGAAGTATTAATTACATTTTCAGAATGAAGGAATGATAGACCTGCAGGACTTTAAAACGCCGTGCTTTTAGGACACTGCATACTAATGTTCAGCAAAATATATTTAGTGAATAAAATTCCTTATGTTAATTTCTCTAAATTGTTCATCTTTAAACTGGTGCACTACAGCTAAGCATGATAAAGTGTGACTGACTGCACTTTAGATAGAGCTATGATCTTGAGTCTTTTAGAAGGTCGTTGCAAGCCTTCTGTTGATTTTGATTCACTGGAGTTCCCGAAGGAAGCACGTTTTCGTACTCGTTTCGCCTTCAAGCAGGGGAACCAATGGCCAAGAAGGTCAGAGTTCCGGTCAAAGTTTTTCCCATTCTCCGCCTAAGGTTTCTTACAAAAAAGTTCTTTTTTTAAAAAAAAAGTATTATTGTAGACATCAAACAAAGACGACCAAAATACAAGAAGACTCAAAATTACAGATATTTTACAACAAATGTTCATTGCGTTCAAAGGGAGACCTCATCGTGCTTCTCTGATACGTTTTCACGCGACGTGTTAGGTGCAAAAAACTCGTTCCGATGTACATGTGAAGAACTCTCATGATACTGGTTAAAAACCACCTCAGCAGCTTACAAGTTTCAATCAAGAAGATGTTAGGTGAGAATTGAGCTGAGGCTGAAATGCTTTGCGACTTTACCAATAGGCACTTTAAAGGTCGTGGCAAGCCTTTTGTTGATGTTGATTCACTTGAGTTGTTGTTTTTTTTTTTAATTGTCGGGGTATTTTTTTAGTATCCTTTACATACATACATACATACATCATTCATTTGTTTATGCAGGTCGGAAGGAGAGGAAAAACACTTTCCTCTTCAACTTAACGCGAATTTGGGCTGCCTATGCTTACAGTACCCGCTCTGCACAGTTTTTGCGCCTCAGTTACATAATTTGGCCTAACCATGGCCGAGCTGATGTATCTTTCGAAGATAGTGGAGACGTGCATAAATGATACAAGAATTTTTTTTCTCGGAGGTGGGGTTGGGAGAGAGAAAAGGGCCTTTCTCCCCACCCTTCCCCCACCTCCTATCTTCGGCCACCAACAGCTATAATGCTCAATGTCGCTGGTCATGGTTGACATCAATTAACTAATATATTCGGCCACTCGGTAGCCTCCAGTGGTCGGTCATTAACTAGCCTACGTAGCTGACGGGACTGTTATGCGCGGGGCACTTTCTTGGTGACTGTGGGATTTCGACTTGCTCCTAATCTTCTCGCGGCTCTGCCGCCAAAACACAACAACACTCGCCCGCGGATCTCCCAATTACGCAGGCTAGCCACTTCCCACCCAGGGATATATATTTTACAAAAAAGCACTTTAAGACAAAACCACAGCGCTAATCACAGGTTCGTCGCTGCGCTTTGTCCCAGAACCGCCGCAAATCATCATTTGTATTTCCTCTTTATGCCTCAGTCAATTCCACCTGCGCCCAGCCCCCCCCCGGGCAACCGCGGGGCATTTGCCAGCCTTGTCAGTCCCGGGGGAGGGGCTTTAGCTAATTTAGCGCGACCCGGGGGCCGGGCATTGGCCAACCCCGGGGGCACCCCCGGGCTTTTGACACGCACGTTGTTAACTTTAAAACGTGGTCGACATGGAGAATTTCCGAGATAAAGATCAGCAGTTCGTGGCGGATTGGCTTGTCCAGCAAGGGCTAGAAAAACTTGTCGACGTTTTTAAAGATATGTTTTTTTTAATTTCAAGATGTACTGTAATCTAAAAAGCCATAATTTCAAAGCAAATAGCAAGAGCGTGAATGAATTGTCGCGTTTTTCGCAACAGGCCGCATTTGATTCATTCTATATGGTAATTAATAAAATTCCGGCTTTTGGAAATATTAAAAGCTTGCAAATTTGAAATCAAGGACTACAATATGTATAATTAAAAACGTCTGTGTTAGAAAATATTTACGCGTTTCACATCAGGCCACAATTTTAGCGGTGTTTTTGTGCCTGAATGGTTTTTTATCATCGGTTTGCAACTGCTGCCAACTCATTCAACTCATTTTGCGACCTTCGAATTCCAGAAAACGTGAATTGGGCCTCAAAACACGCTTCATTTCTTTGCTAGAACAACTTTGCGATCTATTGCAGCGTACGAAAATGAAAACTGGGATTAAAACGATCGCGGGGGCGGGGCATTCGCCCTCTACTTTCGTCCCCACCGCCGGGCATTTGACAGCTTAAGTGCTCCAGCCCCCGGGAATTTGCCATCCATGAGAAAAAAAAGGCTAATTCCCGGGGGTTAGCCCGGGGGGGGGGGGCTGGGCGCAGGTGGAATTGACTGATGCATTACATGTGGTCCATGTGCCACGGGTCGATTGAAATGGCCGAAGAATAAGAATGTTAATTAACGATGCTAAGATTTCGATCACAGCATCGGCGGCAAGAGCAAGTGGTCTGCCTGTGGTTAATCCAGCGAGAAGAAGTACAACAGGAGTACACTCATCCTTACGGCAAGAATACCGAGAGAAAAATAATTAAAAACAGAAACAAAACAAATGGTATTTCCCAATAATTCGGTTTCCAAAACCAACCTTCTACGGAAGCTAAAATAAAGGAAAAATTAAACGCAATTACAAGACAAACGCCAAACTATGCGAGATTTCAAATATGGCAAACCTGGGGTCTACTACGCAAGCAGAAAATAATAGTCTCGAACGAAAATGTGCGCTTGTTTTAAGAGTTCCACCGTGTATTTCATACTATGACTTGCAGGATGATGCGATTGGGGCCCTGGTTCCGATGGTTATGTTATTTCACTGGAGAATCTCAAGATGGTGGAGTGTTTTTAATTATTTAAAAATCTCCGTAAGCATATTGATTTACTAAAACGAGAAAGCTGATTTGCATTTTATAGCATTATTTTCATTCCTGCGTTTTGTGCGGGAACACTCACGCAAACAAAAATATAAGCTTTCTAGTACTTGATCCTTCGGGTTGGAGCGAAAAATCTTTAATAACGTTATCGTTAATCTGATTTAGATTGCATTACGACGAAATAGCGCACGATAATTTGAAATATGGTGATATTGCAACTCTAGATAACATTCAGATTTATATTGTGACAACTTTTCCAAAATCAATTTACGCGATCTTGTTGTCGTCAAGAAAGGGCCATATCTAATCAAAGGCATTCGAAAAATGCGCGCGTGACAGGTTCTAGTGGAAATGTAATCTAGTTATCGCCATTAAAAGGTGCTGCGGAAAGGAACAGAGGCAGGCTTTTACACTCAAGGAGCCCGGTGTTTTTGTCTGTCAGCGACGATTTCAAGCGTATTATGCAGTTTGTACACGTAACCAAATTGAATACACATACAGACAAATATGATGGGTTTCATTGCTAGGGACACCCTTTTTAACTCTTGTATATTAGTCCTTCGATTCAATTGAGCGATCATCGAGTGGAACGTTTTATGTTCCATTTATAACAATTATTTTATAGCACCAAGTGTTCTATATGAGAGCCATATATTAAAATTCCAAGTTTCCGGTTTTTCCATGAAGCCTTCAGAAAGGAAGCTAAAGGAACATTAAAAGACACGGCAACGGAGCATAGCTTTCCTTAGCCTGTTTCATTTTAAGTTCGAGCTTCCTCTGTTGTATAAATTAAACTACTGGTAATTATCAAAATACTTGTTTGTAAAGTAAACTAGCTTCGTTATTACACTTGATAAACTTACCATCGATCTCCGTTTGCTTGCGCATGTAACGCTACCGAATAGCCAAAATATTCACCAGCTACACCTTTGTAAACGAACGCATCTTTACTATCGAGATTGAACGAAGAAACAAATTTAAATCGAAGTACTGCAACGAACACCAAAAGAAATAGGTATTCGTTTGCCATTTCACTCAAGCAGAATGTCCGGCGGTTGCTCAATGGCAGACTTGTATTTTGAGGAGTCAATTTGAATTGACAAATACTCGATATGAATAAATTACCCTTCTTCAACGTGTTTCCTCAAAAAGGACCTGCAGTTTGACATGTTTAACCGGAAGTGGAAGTGACGTCACGCAAGGAGCCGATCACTAAAATGAACCCGATGTGCACTTAGAATTTATAGACGGGAGAGAATGATAAAATTTAAACTAGCGGTTATGAAATTTTGATTGCGTTTCTGTTAGCAAATCCAGGAATAGTCTCCCGTTTACAGTGTCTATCGGTACTGAACCTATTCGATGTCTTCGACATTTTTTAAGACTTACTAATACATTTTCCAACCCACGAATTCCCAAGACAATCCAAGAGCATCTATCTTTTATTCTGGAGAAGGATACGAAATTCCAATCATATGACGAAAGATTTTGTAGTGTACGCAAAGAGCAATACCTAAACCTCAAATGACATCCTCTTTTGCTAACCGACAATTTCGTCAACGGTTATGTGTTCATGTCAAAACTGGCCCACGTACGCGTAGTCTGCTACACAGCCGTTTTTAGTGTCGTCACGCAACGCTCCTCCCCAACGCTCCTCAGCTCCCCAGTGGTGGGGAGGAACATTGCGTGACGACACTAAAAACGGCTGCGTAGCAGACTAACGTACGCGTGGATAGATAGCAATGACAACCAGGTACCTCCAGCGGTCTTAGTGAAGTACCTAGAGTACCTACCCCAAAACAAGGGTTTGGGTAGGGTGGGGTAGGGTGCTCAGTCTCGCGAGGCACATGAAACCTTATTTAAGGACGGTGCCCACTTTTGTTACTGCGCACATTTTCTGCGCATGCCAAGGTAGTCGCGCGCGACGCGAAAGAAATGCGCAACACGCAGGACACGCGGAGTGGTTTTGTCTCCTGTAAGTCTGGGAGGTTCTACTTATTTCTTGTGGAAAAAAATGCGTCGTTTTTCAACAGACGAAAAATAATTTCCATTTATCTTGTCAGTTCTTTGAAAACCGAAGAAGTATGCGCATGTTGCTATTTCTGCCGTATGATCGATCTGACCGAACATTTTATAGTCAAACAAAAGTCAATTCTAAAACATCAAACGTTATTGCTTCAAGATGTTACACTTGGAGCTTGGGTATTATAAAATCCCTTTAATAGGCAAGGATCAGTAAATCAGATGGAAAATAGCTCCAAGTCCTCCGCTTAATCGAGAAACTGCAAGCTTCACCTTTCACTCGCGTCTTTCGCGTTTCATCGGCTAATCGGCTGTAACACTTTCCCGAATATTTCTTTAATTTTGTAAGATTTTATGTAATTATTCCCCAGAAAATAGATTTAAAGCGTTCAAGTACATACAGATGTCCCTTTTATTGGGAGTCCGAGGCTTTTTTTGTCGAACAAACAACAAAAAAACTCTCACAAAAGCATTTTTGCATTACTAAGCATTGAAATAATTGACTCATTGGGCAGCTTGTCGTGTAGATAGTGTTAATCTTCTTAAGGTTCAATTTCACGCCACATATAATCTATACATTTAGACATAGCTGCCATTTGGCTGTTTACAAACTAAAGCTGGAAGATAAAATAAAGTATTTCCATTCTAAGACTTTCTTAGGTTTAACAGACACTGTTAAGTCTAAAATCAACATTTAGGAACGAAAAATAGTGAATGATCATGACACAGAGTGCTACAGTAAAAAAAATCAAAACGAAATATATAAAATGATCCTTATAGCCCAGTTTATTTATGAGGGTACATAAACGGATTCGGTACAACTACTTCGCAAATTTCAGCTTTTTTAAAAGAGAGCTCATGTATGGAACTTGAGTCTATGCAAATCATATGACACTTGTGCCAAAGCCCGAAAGAGATAGCGCATTAAAAAGCACAGATATAAGTATGGCGCTCATTGAATGTACGCAAGTTTAATAACATGTTCGATCGAGGTATCCAGCCTGAAATGATAAAAAACGATAGAAGGTTTACAATCCATATTACATCTACAGTTCAAAAAATCTTGAGGACATGTACAGGTAAGCAAACGATTAAAGGAGTACCTGTCTAAGAGTCCCTGTCGACTATTTTCCACTACAGTACAGTAGTTTGTTTGCAGCACTAGCCTTGAATCTTGAGCTCGCCATACTACTCTATGTGCGCTGGAAGTAATCTTTAATACCTTGGAGATTGCTCTTCTCCAAAACTTTTTGTTCAATTTTTGAGACGGAGAAGCTCCAGTTGAATGAAATAGTATACTTTGTTTTCCTTAGAGTCCATGAAATGTCCTGCTTCACTTTCTATTTTTGCTCTCCTCCGTGGATTGTTGTTCTCTCTGACTGTTAGCCATTGTGGATATCCCAGAGTACTCCGCGTTGAGTGAAGCAATAGTGAAACTGACAGGGGAGGGGATGGGGAAAATTGTAAATAACACCCAAAGCGATTAAGTTAAGGTCGAAACCAACCAATTTAACTTCTAAAAACGCGTGGTAACCTCTACTTTTTATCTCACCAAATGAAAGTAATAAGCCTACTCAGCAAACGATCAATTTTTGGTTTGGGGAAAATGTCGTTTACACTATTTTTAAGGCAAACGCGTGGAGAGGGGTACTTGCTGATAACTTCCCAGTTGTGCCGATATTTCAAAAAAAGACGTATAAAGAGCGGTTGTTATGTTATCGTTTGTTGCTTATTTTGAAACCTTGTTACAATTACCATTGCATTTGTGCCAGTTCACGTGTACACTCTGAAATTTTAGGAAAAAATAACTCTATCATTTTTCTAAAAAATGCCTATTCAGCGTTTATCTCGATATTGAAGCGCAGTTATCTCTGAAAAATGCCCGGCTACCCCCAGTTTTCTTTTTGGATTTCAATAGCCCCTGATATGATCTACTTGTCTCACATAGTCATTATCTGGGAAAAAATACTTCCCATTAGTGGGCACCGTCCTTAAGGACTTTTGTGGGAAAAAGGAACGTCTACGTAACGCCGTGGATAATCATGTTCCAGTTCCCCGTTCAGAGTTCCCAAGATCCGGAGGGGGACTCCAATATGAAAGGGACGGGAATGCTCGTCGTCTCGCTTAGGGGATTAAATTTCCAATTACTTTGAAATGCTCAATCCAAGCTAGGAATAACGTTTTCAAATCATGTTATTGCGGCGGTGCCAAATCAACCCTACGGAAAACGGTCCGATTTTAGAGAGATTTTATTGCTTTTCTGTTGAAGAGTTTTCATCATTTTATCAATAATGAAGAAGTACAAATATATGTTTATTTAAAATAGCTATGACGTCGGGTCACGTCTTTCACACTGTCATCCGAACCATCATGTAAAAGAACTTCCGTTTATCAGGTATCGCTTCGTGACTTCCGCTTCCGGAAAAATTTTATCACTGCTTTGTGTCACCTAGAATTTTCGGGAGCCTTTTTTAAGGCTAAAAATTTCGAAAAGGTAAGTCTTGATTCCTATAATTTTCGGATCACTAGACTTTCAGCTAGGAAATCCGAACAGATAAAAAATTTCTAGGGGATAAAAATATGCCTATATCTAATATACGTCTAACAATGCTATGTCTAAGTGGTTCTAAACTATATTCTCGTTGGGTGTCCCTGACCGATGGCTGATGGAAACAGAGCGGCGTTTGTAGCCGGAAACAGCTGATTTGCCATTATTGCTCGTCAGAACGTCGCATTAATCTAAACAAAAAGGCTTTGCTTGGTACGATTTGCTTTGCAAGATCTTTTTTCACTTTGGTACAAGACGGTGCATAAACGTGACCCGGAATAGTTACAAGGTCTTGCAACATCAGATATAATTTGAGAAGGTCAGCATCCGTCAAATTTTCCGCGAACATCAGTTCGTGTTCTTTTAGAACTGAAGGCTCTAAACTCCTTGGTTTTCATTTCCTCGTTTCCCTTTTTCAGAGCAAAAAATGTCATTTTCCACACCCGTTTTCAGAACTGGTCTCTGAAAGCCTCTAAGAAATTATTTCATTAATCCTTAGTTAAGAACGCCAATAAAAAGATTCCTTGAAATCCATTTAGAATTCGCATATTACTCTTTTTTTCTTATTCATTTGGAATTAAAATGACAAGTACGATATCCCGTAGTTTCCTCGAAAACAATACCCGATACCTGGACCAGTAAGCTTACCTTGTAGAGCTAGCGGTGGAAAATTGGTTTTTCTCACTATTTTCGTTTCAAATTGCCATCTCCGCGTGATCAAAAGGCGCGCATTCCTGGCGGGTTTCTAGTGAATATCGCATTACTAGCATTCACTGTCCCACTAGCGCTAGGATCTGTCGTCACTACTCGAATCGCCGATTACAAACTTTTCCACAGAGTCATCACATAATTCGTCAAACAGTGAGGAAGAAAAAGCATCGTCAGACCGTCTCGTGAACGATTTGCGAAGCGTTCATCAAGATCCGATGAAAGATCCGATTTCGACTTTGGTTTTCCAATAAAATATCAGATGCTTTTACTTTTTTTTTTTTGGCAAGATTTTCAAACTGTAAGCCAAGAAAGGAATTCTTAAACGCGTTTGTGTATACGATAGCATTATTGGGACTCCTGTGTCTCATTGCGTGACAAACATCAAACGAGCTGCAACCGGCTAGCGAACATTAAGGCACTCGGGAGTTCAAAATTCATTCTACTTCAACTGTAAATAATCTCACTGTGGTCCTTTTTAGCTGAATCTAGTCAACGTGTAGGGTATTAACGTATATAGGTTAAAATGTTGAGTAATGTGATATTCACTGGAAAGCCGCCAGCAATGCGTGCCGTTTGTTCACGTGGAGATGGTAATTTGAAACGAAAATAGTGAGAAAAACCAATTTTCCACCGCTAGCTCTACAAGGTTTCCCTGCTAGCAGATGTCTCTCACAACGAGGCAAAAATGAGTGAAAGGAGAGAGACCTCTGCCGGCTTCCGAAGCGTTGTTTGGTGAAGCCGCCGACCAGGTTTCTGGTCGAACCTTACCGGTTTCAAAACCGGTTTCGTTTAATGTGTAATGCGCGTGCCCTGTTCATGTTAGACTGAAAGATGACAATTATTGAGCCCACAATGGAAGGAGTTAGTTCTCAGAAGGCTAAGGGCTAAATCTCTTGCTATTGTAAACAGTTGTATCCAGAACGTTAATCTCTTTATCAAATATTTCAGCCGTAAGTTTAATTGTCGGGTGATGCCTGTTTGGAAGAGCCAGTAATGAATTCAGCAATCTCCTTCCTCACAGTTATCCACGATGAGAAAATGTTGTCAATGAATCTTTTCCACTCAAGGGGTTTGATTAGTTTTACTAAGGTTCAGTATTTCTGTTTCCGCCGATACAAAGGTAACTCCAAGTGATTTGCCCTCTTATTTTGAATTGTAATCCACATAAAAGGCATTTACCGTCTTTTCCAGACTCTTAGCTGGTTTAACGGAAGTCCTCGCTTGCCTCAAATTTGCGAGATTGTGGAGTTCTCGAGATTTCTTGAAGTTTCGCGTGCAAACCGGTTCTGTGGGTTGTGTCGCACGTGACAAAAACGTCACTGGTTGTTAAGGAAACGCAAGCGCATGCGTGATAGAAAACGCGTCGTCCTCTCGCTCATTTTTGCCCCGTCGTGAGAGACCTCTGCTAGCAGGGAATACAAGGTAAGCTTACTGTACTGTCTTTTAGATCTAAAATAGTGCTTAAAGCTAAGATTTGTGTGAAATCTTGGCTTTGATAACGAAGAGCGTAATTTGATAACTTTCGTTTGTTGACAAGTCAATGTATGATTTCCTCAAAGTTTAGCGGACTTTTTCGTAGCAGTGAATTAAGGCCCCAAATAAATTTTTGCATCATTGGAAAGAAGGCCATTTGCACTTTACAGGAAAATTAATTTCAAGTCATTCTGAGTTAAACCGCATGGGAAAACGTTTTCTTGAAAATCTGAAAATCTGCTCCGAAATGGGATTTTACAACAATGAAATACTAGCGATTTTCAAAACTTTGCCGGAAATTCAAAATAACCGTTATAACCCTCCTACGTACATATTAAATTTAAAAAACCCTTAGTTCTTTCTGCGCTTTTGAGAAGCAAACTTCTTGTATCCTTACTTGT
This sequence comes from Porites divaricata, assembly GCA_038088405.1. Classification (NCBI taxonomy): domain Eukaryota; kingdom Metazoa; phylum Cnidaria; class Anthozoa; order Scleractinia; family Poritidae; genus Porites; species Porites divaricata. The sequence continues at coordinate 741,686 of JBBMOI010000004.1, forward strand.
CGCTTTTACAGTTTAGTCATATTATGGCGGTGGCCACCCGTACAATTTTTGAGAATTTTTTGGAAAAGACAAAAACATTTCAGCAAAAAAATTACACCACGTTTATTGACTCACTATAAGGTATGTCTGGACGAAATATGAGGATAGGCATTTTTTCCATCATGTGCCACCTCTCACTCGCTCTCCAGAAAAACTACGTTTACGTAGTTTTCTCAAGTTTGCTGATTCTTCTATCCTTGTTTGACCCAAAACCAGCTCATACTTTGTCTACCAATACACACATACTTTTCTTTATACGAAAGAAAAGTTTAAAAATTGTTGTAAAGGGTCGTTTTAGTTCTTGTAACCGATCGCCCGCTGCATCAACAAACTCACATGTGCGTAGGTTGGAAGCTAAGTAAAAAAATTCCCTGAAAATTTTACAAGTCGGAAAATATAAATAAGTTATTTGTTGGTCCGGGAGGATTCAGATAATATAATATCCTGCAAAAGTTTTTCTAACGCCATTTTCCTTTCGACAAACTAACAAACTAGGTCCCGGGAAACGGCTTTTGTCCCTCAAAATTCCCCACTATCCCGTACACAAATTGAATTTGTATGCACGAGCCAACATGCACAAGAAGGCATCACCTTGTCGATATTTGGCAGGCACTCCCCATTCTCCAACTCATTCTTTAAAACATGACAGTGAAGTCTGCGGAGGACGCTTATCTCACGGCTAAGGCGATATTAGACCTGGAAGGGGTGACAAGGTCAGTAACATTTTACACGAGATCTTTAACAGCGCATTGATGTAAAGTGTGGTATCATTAGTGTATTGAAAATACGAAATAGAGTCACTGAGGTTATTCCGCAGATTTCATATCGGTAGCACGGATGTTGAATGATAACGGGCCTAAAACAGATCCCTGGGGAACCCACAATGTAAATGTTCAAGTGTCAATTACTTGTCAATTTGGACGTTCTGAAAGTGATTCTTTCACAATGCAGTTGTTCATCCAGTAAAAAAGGGTCTTAGCAAACCCATGTACAATAACAAAGTACGATACAGTGTCAAGTATGTAAGTTCGACTTTTTACGGCTCTAATAATATCATCTCCGAGGCGCACTATGGTGGTTGAGTGCCTATAACGAAATGCAGCGATTTTCTCTTTAAAGATAGATTTAATTCCATATAATCAATTATTTGACGTTTGACTAGTTTCTTAATTACTTTGGACAGAACCAGAAGCATAGATACCTACCAGTCAAAAATGACTCTCTTCTGTTGACTTTAATTATCCACCATACGAATTGGACTGACACGGCTCACTTCCCATACCCTGGGAAATTTTGAGGTCGAAATTGAATTGTAAAATATTCATCCCTGGGTATTGTTATTCATGACATTACTGATAAGGTATGGGGAGTCAATCTGACCTGGGACAAGCCCAAGACAGACTGAATTGAATATAGGTAATCTGGAACCCGAATTACTCGCTGGGGAGGGTGGGTGAGTCGCCAATCACCTTCGTGTAGGACAAAGTGAAGTGGAAGGGACAATGTGTGCAAGTGTTTCCTATTGCATATACTCATTTGTACATCATAAATTAATCCCCAGGGATGATATTTACAATTCAGATGGAACGTGAATAGTTTTAAGATAAAATAACACTAATACGATTACTACTACTACTGCTACTACTAGTAATAATAATAAATAAAAGATAATATGCCCTTTGTCTACCTCGGCAGTATTTAAAGGACTAACGCCTGTAGGGATCCCCTTTTTGAACGACACGTGGCAATACGTGTGGGTTCGGGATGTCTCGTGCGCTATCAGGGTGGAGAAACTTAGTGACTGGTCATTATTTATCGCTGGAAGGGGGGAGGGGAGGATTTTAGAGGGGATCACTTGATTTTTAGGAGAACAAAAGGGGGGATCAGTCGTAACTGAGAATCCAAAGGGGGGGTCACTGAAAACTTTGGAAGGATTCAGGGGGGAACACTCACATTTGCTTAGAAAATGAAGCCATTGAGGGAATCGCGAATTCAAAGTCATTAAAAATTATTAGAGAGGATCACTTCAGTGTAGTAGCATTCAAAGGGGGGATAGGCTAAATTTCACCTTGTTTAGCCCCAAATCCTCCGCCCCCAGGCGATAAATAATGACCGGTCTCTTAGTCCCCGCCTGAATGGCGTCAATCGTTTGAGTACGCCGCATCCCGGACTTCTGAACTAGTCAATCTTGTTTTCTCTCGTCAAACTGGTTTTTCGAGTGCAAGCATCTGTTTATTGATAAACCAATGGTCATCACTGAGTCCGTTGTGTTGATTACCCCCGGGGGGAGGGGCGCTAACTAGCCACTGGTTTGGCATTTACAAGCTGAAATCAGTCATTCAAACAAGTGCTGTTGTGAAATGGTAGATTTTTCGTTGTGGCTCCGGGGGTAGGGAAATACTTTTTAAATACACAGTGCCTGCGAGAAGCTTTTATAGCAGTGTATTTTTGGTAATAGTTATAGAGGATATTGCATGGCGGCGCGAAGGCGCAAACATTTCTCTTGGAGTGAAATATTTTTAAACACTTATACCAAACAATTTTACACGGTATTATATTTGAATATACTTTTTTTCTTTTTTTGCTCTAGCCTGCGAACGGCCGGCAGACGTTTCCCCTCGCTCATGGCCGCAAAACGTCCCTCAGCGGCGATGAGCGAGGACAAACGTCTGCCGTTCGCTAGCTACTTTTGCTTCGAAAGGCACGATTTCTTATTTAGCCATAGCAACGGCGATCTTTTCACTTGTTATGTTAACATGTTATATGTATTATTTTTGAAGACATCATTTTTTCGTGCGTAAGCTTGCATGGTATTTCATTGGTGGTTATATGGCGGTTATACAATAAATTGGGTATGTCGTTCTTGAAAAGTTCCAATAGTACTAGCGGCTGCGAGAAGCTTTAAGGCAGCGTTAAATTAATTTTGTAATAAAACTGAATTGGTTTTATAATTCGTAGAGTAGAAAAGGGAGTATTTATCTGCTTTTTGTATTAAAGCCTATACTTAATTGTAGTCACTGAATAAAGGATTTCAAAAGCGTAATGAATCCTCCCGTCATTTACATCCATAGTGGTGGTGGTATGTGGAAGGGACTGGGGGAAGGGGGAGTAAACTCTTACTTTCGAAACGAGACTAAGTGCATAATGCTCTTTCTTGTCCCTTTTTTTTTATAAGCATTGTTCTCAATTTCCCTCGGGACTTTCAATCAGGTGTGGCGCGGAATGGATGAAACGCCCGTGGCGAACAGCGGAAAGAAAAAAGAAAGAGCAACAAAGCCTTAACTCCTGTCGTCCTGTGGCTTTCAATTCCCTTGGTTTACTTCTTTAGGCCATTGCAGTTCGGAAGGAGGGACTTTCGCCGAAATACCCTGGTTGTGTTCTTGTAGAGATACTGCAAGGCGCAGACTTGACAGAATGAGTGATACTGGAGATTTATTAGTTTTGTTGCCCTAAAAACTAGAAAAGCATCTTAAAGGTAAAAACCTGTTACAACGAATTATTCATTTTTTCATGCTGACTCTTTAAAATCATTATATCTATGCTATACCGGATAGATCTGTCACAACGGTGCTGATTTCATAGCAAAATCTGTGTCAAAGGGATCTTCCGCCTAGCGCTCAACGAATCACATAGGGAATACTGCACTGTGTCAGATGGTTTTAAGTTGTTTAAAGGGAAAATGATGGCTCCTAAAACGAAAAGCCAATAAGTATGAGCGAGGAGTAGAACCTGATGAAAATCAGTAAAGTGGCTAATCTTCAGGGTGGGCTTTTTTTTAATACAACTAACCAAGAGATCACAATAGGACAAAGAGGGGGTATCTCAAGCATCCCTTTGAGATATCTTAATTTCAAAAGCTATTTTTAGAAACTTTGCGGAAAGAGGACAATTCAACCAAATCAAAGTCCCTCCACATCGCCCCTCCATTTAGCCAGCTTCTCTTTCATTTGTTTACTCCGCCTCGGCCTGGCGCAATTAATCATGAAAGCGAGTCTTCCGGAAGTCAGCCAGTTCACCGGAAACTGTTTCCTCATGGTCGACATAGTTTCTAAGAGTAGCTGTTAAGTTATTACTCTCTGTCCTATTCTGATATCTTGATTCAGCTATATGAAGCAGGTTTCTGCATTTAAATTTCTGGTAAACACGCAGTTGAAAGCCGTACAAAATAGGCTTTAAGGTCAGTTAACGACGAGAAAATGGTGTGATCGAATGTATGACATGACAAAGGTCTGCATCATTTCTGTTCATAGCAAACCGAAGTATTCAGGCTATCCGGTAAAGTAATGATTAATTCCTAGTTGCTAGGCAAAAAAACACAAGTTTTCTGGCACCAATCAGAAGCCTGAACGGCAGCGACCGTTTGGAACTGGTCTGGTAAGACATTGTCCCCAGGGGCTCCTCTCGCCGTTCTTTACTTTTCTTCGTTCCATATATATTTTTCCGCCCGTTTAGACTTTCCCTCGCCCCATTTATCTTCCCCTGGGTCTCCGAGGATGGTACAAAACCCAGCAAAACGAGAAATGGAAGCAAAAATAGATCAAGTGTCTCGCTTTGTGTCCGAGGTGACGGTTACTTCTTATTACCTCTAACAAGACTGAAGAAAAGAAACCCGAATCGGCGACCCAGTGTCAAATGATCACTCTGCTAAGGCACCGTTTATAGAGAGTAAAGATGTCCAGGGTAGAAGGGTCAGCCGCCTACCCCTGCAGCTACCCTGGGCGAGCCAACTTCTCCTACATTTTCCTACAAAACATGACGAACCGTTTGTATGAGAAAAAAAAAGACGGCTCGTCTAGAAGTGTGATCCCCGGGGGGTACTCCTGGGGATTATTGGTGGGGGTGTGCCGCCCGGTTCTCCAAATCCTGACCCTATTTCAGACCAAAAAATGTCATTTTTCACACCCGTTTTCAGACCTGGCCTCTAAAATCCATAACCGTTTTAGACGTGGCCTCTAAGAAAATATTTAATCATTACCTAAATTAGAACGAGAACAAAGAGGATCTCTTAAAATCCATTTCGCATTCGCGTATTTCTCTTTCTTCCCTTCTACCTCGTTTGGAATTGAAACGATGAATACGTTCATACACTCCTACGAGTTCCTTCACAGGCAGCTCAGGCTTACTGTTTGTGTCACACACGGGTTTCATAACATGAGTAACATGAGTATAGTATAGTGGCCACTATACTATGTAGGAAAGATGAAGCAGACCATTTTTCTCGAAAAGTCGTGTGCATATTAAGGTAATTCCCTTGAAATTGTTCTACTACCAAACTTTTTTTGAAACTTGGCATAATGAACATTCATGATATGAATATTAAAAAAATGCAATAAAAAGATGGGGTCACCGTGCTTGTTTACACGTCAGCAGGCTCTAAACTAGGGTATTTTCACTGGTTGCGTGTTAAAAATTCGAATCCCCTTCTTACAAAATAAAGTCTTTGTTACTTGAAACACACAAAATTTTATCTTGTAAATAAAGCTTCTTTTATTCAAATAAACACTATTGCTTCATTTAATTCGTTTTTGAATGCCTGGTGGTGGGGCATTGCACTTTTTCGGACAGTTCCGTTGTCGGCGTGAAGTCCTCGCCTTGACCCAAATACAGCAAATACGAAACTATTTTCCCAAAAAAAATCATGTTCTACTATCAAACTTTTTTTCTTCTTCAAATATGTTTTTTATTAGACTGTTCTTATGTTCTTAGCAAATACCTGGGAAAAAAATCGGGGGTCACCGTGCTTGTTTCCTCACAAACTGCTGTGAAAGGTGGTCTGGATGGATAATTTGCTCGGCGGGGAATGGGGCGAGATACAAAATACGAAGTATGCACTCGAGATCAAGCTTGTTTTCGGTTGTTTTTATGTGTTTGATATCGCCAACACAAAAATTCAAACTTGAAAAGAGTACATTAAATACCAAGGAAGGAGGTAAGTCAAGATTTAAGGAGATTTTGGAGTTATGAATCTTAATTTTGGGCTATTTTGTAGCGCTGTCGTTCTGTTAAATTCCAGTGAGCTAGGGTTCGATTTTTTTGCTTTTCCATAATAATGCTTGACAAAAAAACTTGAAGAAAAGACTATTGATTCCTATTCTTCATATGTTAGCTTGTTTGGTTTCTAAACACAGCAAAATGTGAATTCAGCAGCAAACTTCGCGTTTACATCAAAGAATGGTCTACCTCGCGTGGTTCTGGTGCTACGGTGGGTCTTATTTGTTCCAGAAATATTCGTCTCTCCACTCTCGGAGTTTGAACAACATATGTACAGTAGCGATCCTAGGCCAGATACTGGCTCTTTAATGCAGTTGGAGAGCCGTAGAGATGTCCCACAGGCTTCAGAGCCCCCATAATCCAAAGCCTCAGCCAGGACATTTTAATAATTCCACAACTCGACGGCCGCGAAGTGAAAAACCACTGCAGACTTCGGGATCACGCACATTTCTGTCATTTTCTTGTTTTTCGATAGCAAACCAGGAAACTGTCAGCCGATCTGCGGCATTATTAGTGCGTATAAAAGCTTTAGCTCTGCAAAAGCGGCCCTTTTTTGTTACTTTCGCGCTAGTGGGAAGAACCGCCGCCATCTTGGATGTCCCAATATTATGCGCAGTACAGGGTGCGCAGTGCAAAACAAGGGAATTACCTTAAGCACAACGACAACTCGTAACTTGGCAAGTTTCATCGATTTTTATTTCCATTTTCTAGGAAATTTCCAGACCTAAACTTCGCCCCATATGTTCTCTATATTTACTCATGTTACGAAACCCGTACGCACGTGACACAAACAGTGAGTCTGGGTTACCTGTGGCTCCTCGAGAACCGTACCCGATTCCAGACCCAAATGGGCAAGTCTATACTCGTTTTCACACCAAAACGGCACAAACCTACCTTTGGAACGGCACATATATATATAGGAGTACCCCCACCCCCGGCGTGACCCACCTATCGGAATCACCCTACCCGGGATAAACCTGATAAACGGGGCCAGTGTCAAATTAATAAATTCATTTTCCCCTCCAGGCCTGAGGGGTATAAATAAGGAAAGAAGAAATTTCGTGTGAGTTTGTCAACAGGTTATTGCCTGCACGAATGATTTGATTTGCGGGGTGAATGTTTATTGTACTCCAAGTATACGAAAGCAATGACTTTATCGTGAATTTGCTCTATTGCAGTCGCCAATAAATGGCTTTAAAACAAGACGGTGCTAATATCTTCCTTTGTTCTATAAACAAGGTATTAAAATCGAGGGTGTGGTCGTTGAAAAGGTATCTATTTTAGATACTTTTTTTGTTCTAAGCAGGGTCAGGGTTTTTTCTCTCAGAATTTCATAACTTGCAGAATTTTTTTGCTACCTAGGCATCTTTTTTTATACACAGATCAAATTTTCTATCACACGATACTGACACGATAACCTCACTTTATTTCAGTATCCGGGTGTTAAAGTGAAATGGAATGTATTAATTAATTCAAAATAACAGGTGGTTCCAGTTCCTTTTTAAATAATACATCACTGCTGTTGTTAATGATTAGAGATCCATAAATATGGTATTTGCAGCTTATTTACTGGAAAATACAATTTTGGTGTTGTCCCGCAGTGGGGCATTTGCACCCTGTTTTTAAGCCCCATCGTGGCGCCCGGCCCCACCGTGGAGCATTTGCAGCTCAGTTTCCGAAACAAAATGACAAATGCCCAGAGCAGCTGCAGCCATAGACTGATGTTTTTTTTTCGGGGTTAGCACAAAGGGCACGGAGACGATGACGACCCCGATCGTAGTTACACCAAGACGTACAAGCTCGTCATCGTATAACTCTGCTACATTTTCAGGCTCAATTCTTTCGGCAGCAAATTTCGGAAGAAGAGCCTCGAGTCTCAGATCCTTCAGAGTACTCTTCATGATGTTTTCTTCCTTCACAAGCTAATCGCAATGGTTGTCTGCTCCCGACATTTTGTTATCTTTTACAATGCGGAAGAGCAGGAACTGGGGCTCCTCTTAAAACCAGTTTGACTAGTTCCTATTGACGACAGGAGCCCATAACCCGGAGCGTCTAACTTCCATACTGCGCCTATGCAACGGCGTTTTCACAAGTAGGTTTATTTTTAGATAAGCTTTTCCCGCAAATTGCTTTCAAAAAGCCAATCACTAGCAATTGCGTCATCAAAGATAAACTTTTAATACGTAACTAGGACAACTTCACATTGATAAAAACATAGGGGACACACGTGAGGAATCTTCAAAGGAGTCTTCTGACAGTACTTCAAACGACAATTTCAGTATTTACACGGAAACTAGCACGTCAGAAGAAGATTTGAAAAACCAAGCCAGGACGTCTAGTAGGTCCGACGACAACGCATAATTCACGCAAAGGGAATTAAATCGAAATCATCTTTGAAATAGCCGACTGTGAAAAGGTCCAAGCGAGCTACTAACAGTCTAAGCGACGATCAAATGCAGGAATTGACCTCGTGGAGCAGTTATTTTCCGCGGGAAAAGCTTATCTAAAAATAAACTCACTTGTAAAAACGCCGTTGCACGAATTTATGGCAGTTGAACGCTCCGGGTTATGGGCTCCTGTTGACGATTAAAGCCTGAGTACTAGAGCCTGATACCGGATGTGAAGTCAACAAAACAGACGAAACCACATCACGTAATAAACAAACCACATAATGAAGTATCCACTAGACATAATGAAGTAACCACAAGACATAATGAAGTAACCACAAGATATAATGAAAAAAACACAAGACATAATGAAGTAACAACGAGACATAATGAAGTAACCACAAGATATAACTGAAAGTAACCACAAGATATAATGAAGTAATCACGAGACATAATGAAGAAACCACACCACATATATGATAAACTAGTAATAGTTGACACTACAGCTGCCCCTGCTCTTTATATAGTATTCTTGCTCCTTGTGTAGCTCTTTGAAACATACCGATTCATAATGAAGATGTTCACACATGTTCCATACAATAGGTGAGATGAATACAGGAAAAAAACGCAAGGTTCCATACACAGTTTCGGTTCGATTTACACAGCTTTGATCAAAACATTCTCAGTCAGTTCGAGCATAAGAAAAGATTTGATTAGAAGTTTAATTTTTCGCTATTTCTATTTCACTTTTTACATTTCATTTTCATTTGCTGGAAAGTAAGCCTTAGAAATTAAAAGAACGTTTGATCAATTATTCGAGCGGTATCAAATCTGCACAGTTACAATATGTAGGCTTTTTAAAGATTCATATGAATTTAAAGATACGAATCTTATGGCCGGTTGAATTGAGTTTGAATAATAGAAAGCAATGTCGGTAAGAAATGAACGTATATAAACAAAGAAATGAAAAACGATGATAACCGACGGCTGCATGGTAAGTTGTTTTTTTTATTCAAACTTGTAAGCTAAATGAAATCGTTGACAACAAAATATCGAAAATCAAAAAACTAACGGGGAAAAAATCTGAGTGAAAAACAACAGAATCTAGATTCACACAGCAAACATGGAAAAGGACATAACGAACAGAGCAAAAAATTTCGAATAAACAGTGCATAAAAGCGAGATCACAGTACTTACAGAGCGCTCGCTTGTCTCCATGTCGGTATGTTAGAATGACAAACAATTTTCCCAGGGGACTGGGCCTGTACTAATTTGTCTGACGAAAACCCCCTGCGGACCCCGGGTTAAGTCATTGATCCACAAGGGTGAGGCAACTCCACCACATTTTTTCTTCTTTTCTCGTTCTCAGACTTCTCGTGGTCAGTGTAAACGTCACAACAGCTTACAACAAGAGAGAATGATCTAACTCATTCTCTTTTGCTTACAATAGGAGGCTATAGCCATAGATATGAATCCAGTGAAAACTAAATCGATGCGTTCTTAACAAGGTAGCTGGCGTGCCTTCATGGTCTCAAAGATCAAACCTTAATATAGATTTATAATCGTCAATTGTTATGGTAGATATATAAATGATATTTTTTAAGTATTATTAAATAAAGCTCTATTGACTGCTAATTTTAATAGTTATTTATTCAATCTTTTAAATATATAATTGTTATATTTTTATTGTAAATATACGATATTTTATTTTTTTTATGAAGAGTCGTTGAAGTGTGGATACTCTGTTAATAAACCGTCCACTTACTGTACTAATTTACTTGCTTATTAACTTACTTATTTTCTGGTACTTCATTAGTTACTTCCTTACTTTCTTACTTGTCTACTCACTTGCTTACTTATTTGCGGAATACAAACATGAAACATCGGACAAAACGAACCATGTCAGTTATCGGTTAATATTTTTCCGTCGGCAAAGGTATTTTTTCCGTTTTTCGGTAATCAGTTATATTATATTAGAAACTGTTTGTCACTAGTCGGTTAACCCCGTTTAAACCCCACGGTCGTCCAAGCCACACATAACTGCACAAAATTTACAGCTTCTCACGATCGTTAGTGATCATGACGAACTTTTGAGGTTCTCGAAAGTCCGCGGCTCTGATTTGGTTCAGTAGAGCACATCGTCATAATAAGTTCCTTGTTATAAAAGTTGCTCCGTTTCTTGCTGCGTCAATCACATTGAACTATTTCGATTCTTTCACGACCAAACGGGAAGAGGGGCCAAAAGAGGAACTGACAATTAGAAGGTAACTAGTGAACTTCCTCGGTGATCGAGGCATTGTCATATCTAACAGTCGCACAACCATAATACCACATGTTTGTGTATGTTTCAAATTGCCTACGTTAACTCTAACATTTTTGTAATATATAATTCATTATCAGGGAAAGTATGCCAACCCAAATGAAGATCTAGTAGACGGCACAGAAAACAGTCGGTTTTTTTTTCTCAAAATCGGTTTAGTGTGGCCTCGCTCCAGAACCGTTTGTTCCCGATTGTTCGCGCGTACTTGAATAAGCAAAAATACGGACTGTTTTGCAGTCTAAAGATCTAGTGAAGGTATAATGGTACCAAATCCAGCGGTGAATCTGCAGACGCCATGATATTTGCAGTCTGTAATTGCAATAGTTATGAAATCTTGGTTGCTTTGCTTTTCGAGTTCGAGCCAACTCCCAAATCTATTCTAATCTAGTGAAACAAACACGCATGGAAACACTGAACTCATAAAATGCCTGGCAGTCTTTCACGTTCTTAATAATCGGTCAGCTGAATGTCTCATAGTGAGCAAAATGCATCTTGTGTCGTTTGGATCAGGTTCTTCTGTTTTGTTCCCAAAATATTATTTCCATCAAGATCATTGAGAAGCACAATAATTTTTCGATTTTTAATGAAAACTTCGTCAACAACTAAGTCTTTAATAGCGGTAAAAGTATAGAATGATACTTTTTTAAAAAACAGAAAAACCATTTCTGCCATTTCTCGGATATGAGATCGACTTTGAGGCTGAGAATGGTGGGGCAAAGTACTAAGACTAAGAAAATCGCTCAACCAGAAGTTCAGTTACCTAGCACATTCTTTATCACAGTCTAAGCCAAAGCAATAAGAGACACGTGTTAAAATAAAGAATGCAGCATTGTCTAATTCTCTCGACACCTTCGCCCGTTGGGTGCGTTATTATAGAGAAGTGTTCGTGTCGAAGAGAGTTTTTAAAAGGGCATTCTTTGGGGCTGAGAACGCGGTAAATTGTTGAAAAACATGGCTCAGGTCAGGCGATAGTTCAGTTGTGTAGAACATTCTATGCCACCAGTTCCAATATAAATAATAAGCAGAAATTACCATAACTGGAATGCATTAAACATCCGTGCTTTAGGGTCTCTTCACATGAGCCCGGTTGACCGGGCTTGCCCGCTCACTGGGACCAATTGAGTTCGTGAGAAAAATTTCAGCCCGGTTTCCTAGGTTTGAAAAGGCCGAAGGCAAGTTGTGTATGGAAAATTATAACTTTCTTATGTGTTTATTGCCCCGCAGGGATTTCGCCCAGAAGGCGAAATCCCGAGGAGGCACCTTAGTAACTCGCGTGTATATTAAGGGAAGTACTTACAGTTGAAATATACAGTCATACAGTCAATATAGAAAAAATCTCGATTTGCTTGAACATGGGCGGCGAGGAATCGGTAGGTAATGATGACGTTTCTATTGTTTGCGCCCGCAAGTACGAAATGGTTAGGATGACGTAAATCACAAAAAATCCCGAAGGAACAGCTTACATTAGGTAGATTTTGTCACATTAATTGTGCAGCCATACTTCGATACTCTTTCAGCTCTTTTGCGTTACGTGTTATCAGTGACATTCTGTGGAGCAATTGTTATGAAACTTATGGACCAAAAGACACTCGTTAAGCGCAGATGAAGTTATAAGGTGCGTAGAACAGTGTATATTTTAACACTAAGTGAGTTTGCCAGACAAGAGTTCACAAATCTTTGATTGGAAACCTTCAGCTGAACCTTGCCAGACCACAGGTAGCCCAAGCTCGAAATATGAGCATTGGCGAGCATCGGCATTGTTGCGTAATATTCAAAATATAAGGATTTGTATGGGAAAAAAACCTACAGTCTGTAACCTACGAAAATGAAAGGATTTCAATAAAAAACAGCTTACCTTACTTAAAATGTGTGTTACGTCTCTCCTGTGTGGTCCACGGGCCGAATTATGGCCGTTTTATGGGTTTTTATGTAAACGGTTTTCTCTCAATATAAAGGTTTGTCAGAAAATGGCAAATAATATTGGCACTCAGGAAGTACGACTTCTTAGATGACCATACCTCTTTGTCTGCCTCAAGGTCTTCGAAAGCACCTCTCCAGGCATCCCAAAGGATTTCATCACACTGAATCTTTTCGATTACCACATCCAAGAAGTCAGTTCTATTCCCTGGGACCAATCTGTCTCTGTTCATCTCCGCCACTCTGATTTCTTCGATTCTTTTGAAGCAGCAAAATGTTTGGTCTGATATGTGAAGTAGGCCACGCTCTCTGAACTGTCTGTCCTCAGTGACTTCCAGGGACTCAGAAAACCTGGTGTTATCATTTAACCATGAGTACTGAACAATCACATTGTCTTCCAACAGTTCACACTTTGTATGTGCAATCAAAACACTCTGACGCGTAGTTGTTGATTGAGAATACAAGTTTTGACGAATAAACCTGCGACAACGCTCCAGTTCCTTTCTAATGGCCCAACCCCCAACATGTCTTAATTTTGCAAGTCCTTCGGGTGGCATGTCCGATACACTGAAACTACATGGTTGTGAACGATGCATAGTGGTAACTTTACTAGCAATGTGATGGACAAAAAACTCAAATGTATCCATGCAGAGATCATAGCCAATAGATATATGGGCCCCGGTGAGCTCTCGTACATCAAATAAGGAGCGCAGTTCTTTGCGATACTCCACTGACCCAATAACATCAAGGTACAATTTATGAGTCATGCCAGTCAAGTGTTTCCGTAATATGACAATTTCTTCATGATTACTTGCCAGGTAATCGCCCATTATCTGGAAGATTCTCAACCACAAGATTTTTGATACCAGCTTCAATTGATGTAACCGATTGGACAAAACTTTCTGAATGGCTGCATTCCTCTCAGTACAGAACTGTTTTTTTTTTCTTCTGGGACCCTTTGTTTTTGAAGCAAATTGACAATGTCATAGTGTTCAGGTGGCTGACTAAATTGGTTTTCACTGTTGTCCAGCTCAAGGAACACAGTGCCCAGATCAACCATAAGCTCATCCCCTTCTTTCTCAAAGTATGATGATACCAGACCATCGGGGTATGCGTCTACAGGTAGCACTTCAGGTGCGTCACCATCCTCTTCTCCAAAGTCCACTCCTATGTCACCAACCTTGAACAATGCTCTGTCCAACTGCTGGTTTATACAACATGTCAGATCAGGCCTCATCTCCTCACTGCATTTGCAAATCTCCAAAATGCTCAATCCATGTCGGAGGCACTCTTGCAGAGAAAAGGCGCGGAACGTGCAATCATTTCGGCTCCGATTGGTCAATGAGAACAATGCGTGCAAGTTAGCCTTTACGAGGGTCGGGCCCAAGGGTATTGATGTCAACAGGAGCAAGAGACTGTCTCCCACCCCGAGTGTGAGTAATTTGAATCTCAGGCCGGGTCGCTAAGCTATCTTTCAACCGTTTGGGTAACGCGGAGCTCATCCCGAGCCTCAGTCGATGGCTTCAATCGGGAAGGTTTGCAGAGATTGGCGACCTCTGATTCGCTCTCGGTGCAAAGGCGTCTTGAAGCGAGGTAACGAATGGAAAGGAGAACTATCGTGTGTTACCTAGGCGGAATTTGGAGGCGATTGGAGCAGTTGGAGCAAATTTAAGGCCGTTTTCCTTCGGTGGATCAGTCGAGCCGCTTCGCTGGAGTGCCCAACCTTGGTAAACCTTTATATAGAGAGAAAACCGTTTACATAAAAACCCAGAAAACGGCCATAATTCGGCCCGTGGACCACACAGGAGAGACGTAACCCACATTTTAAGTAAGGTAAGCTGTTTTTTATTGAAATCCTTTCATTTTCGTAGGTTACAGAAACTGTAGGTTTTTTTCCCATACAAATCCTTATAATTTGAATGTTACGCAACAATGCCGATGCTCGCCAATGCTCATATTTCGAGCGTGGGCTACCTGTGCTTTGACCTGAATAAAAAGGCTCGATCCAAAACAAACAAGACGAGTGAATGATTCAACGGCTATTTTATCATTAGCATAACTATGGACGATTAGACAAATTCGCCGACCATCAAATTCTCTACTGACTTATTCCCTGCTCACAGATGTCCTTCCGCTACTTAAAATAAGACTAGAATACGCGAGCGTGAATTGATCAAACGTCCTTTTAATTTCTAAGGCTTACTTTCCAGCAAATGAAAATGAACTAAATGTAAAAAGTGAAATAGAAATATCGAAAAATTAAACTTCTAATCAAATCTTTTCTTATGCTCGAACTGACTGAGAATGTTTTGATCAAAGCTGTGTAAATCGAATCGAAACTGTGTATGGAACCTTGCGTTTTTTTCCTGTATTCATCTCACCTATTGTATGGAACATGTGTGAACATCTTCATTATGAATCAGTATATTTCAAAGAGCTACACAAGGAGCAAGAATACCATATACAGAGCAGGGGCAGCTGTAGTGTCAACTATTACTAGTTTATCATATATGTGGTGTGGTTTCTTCATTGTCTCGTGATTACTTCATTATATCTTGTGGTTACTTTCAGTTATATCTTGGGGTTACTTCATTATGTCTTGTGGATACTTCATTATGTGGTTTCGTCTGTTTTGTTGACTTCACATCCGGTATCAAGCTCTAGTACCCAGACTTCACTCGTTAATAGGAACTAGTCAAACTGGTTTTAAGAGGAGTCCCAGTTCCTGCTCTTCCGCATTGTCAAAGATAACAAAATGTCGGGAGCAGACAACCATTGCGATTAGCTTGTGAAGGAAGAAAACATCATGAAGAGTACTCTGAAGGATCTGAGATTCGAGGCTCTTCTTCCGAAATTTGCTGCCGAAAGAATTGAGCCTGAAAATGTAGCAGAGTTATACGATGACGAGCTTGTACGTCTTGGTGTAACAACGATCGGGGATCGTCATCGTCTCCGTGCCCTTTGTGCTAACGCCGAAAAAAAAACATCAGTCTTTAGTATAATTACATTGATGACTATCTAAAACAGAGCGCTGTGATTAGCTAGGAGCTTCGCTATATCCCGCTATAATCACCGCGCGGTGATTATAGCATTGAAGGCTAGCAGTTTTCAAAATGGCAACCAGATTTTTTGATGTTTCGGGGTCGGAAATTGATCAATAATTTTATTTTCTCGAATAATCATCAATGTAATTATACTAAAACAATCAGTCGCCTCAGGCGACGTGAATATTGGCGAATAGTCACCTCGACTTCGTCTCGGTAACTATTCGCCGATATTCACGTCGCCTTCGGCGACTAATTGTTAAATGGCTGCAGCTGCTCTATAGCGAACGCATGGCTCTTTTCGGCGGACTTTAATAGTGGCAGCAGTAGAAGGGATAGTGGACGTGGGGAGAAAAGAAAAGGTTCTTCGAAGAGGGTTGGACAGTAACTTTCGTTTGTTTAGCCATCCGCCATCAATCGAGAATTCCGTCGTCGACAGAAAAGCAATGCCTTTCCACGCTGGGTTCAGCATAATTGTTCAGTCAATTCCAAGAGTGCCCATTCCCCCGCGGGTATTTGTCGGGCATTTGTCATTTTGTTTCGGAAACTGAGCTGCAAATGCCCCACGGTGGGGCCGGGCGCCACGATGGGGCTTAAAAACAGGGTGCAAATGCCCCACTGCGGGACAACACCAAAATTGTATTTTCCAGTAAATAAGCTGCAATTACCATATTTACGGTCTCTAATCATTAACAACAGCAGTGATGTATTATTAAAAAAGGAACTGGAACCACCTGTTATTTTGAATTAATTAATGCATTCCATTTCACTTTAACACCCGGATACTGAAATAAAGTGAGGTTATCGTGTCAGTATCGTGTGATAGAAAATTTGATCTGTGTATAAAAAAAGATGCCTAGGTAGCAAAAACATTCTGCAAGTTATAAAATTCTGAGAGAAAAAACCCTGACCGTGCTTAGAACAAAAAAAATATCTAAAATAGATACCTTTTCAACGACCACACCCTCGATTTTTACACCTTATGTAGGACAAAGGAGTTATTAGCACTGTCTTGTTTTAAAGCCATTTATTGGCGACTGCAATAGAGCAAATTCACGATAAAGTCATTGCTTTCGTATACTTGGAGTACAATCAACATTCACCCCGCAAATCAAATCATTCGTGCAGGCAATATACCCTGTTGACAAACTCACACGAAGTTTCTTCTTTCCTTATTTATAACCCTCAGCCCCGGAGGGGAGAATGAATTTATTAATTTGACACTGGCCCCGTTTTTCTGGTTTATCCCGGGTAGGGTGATTCCGATAGGTGGGTCACCCCGGGGGTGGGGGCACTCCTATATATATATATGTGCCGTTCCAAAGGTAGGTTTGCGCCGTTTTGGTGTGAAAACGAGTATAGACTTGCCCATTTGGGTCTGGAATCGGGTACGGTTCTCGAGGAACCACAGGTAACCCAGGCTCACTGTTTGTGTCACGTACGGGTTTCATAACATGAGTAAATATAGAGAACATATGGGGCGAAGTTTAGGTCTTTAAATTTCCTAGAAAATGGAAATAAAAATCGATGAAACTTGCCAAGTGGCGAGTTGTTGTTGTCCTTAATACGCACACGAAGATTCGAGAAAAATAGCTTGCTTCATCTTTCCTACATAGTATAGTGGCCACTATACTATACTCATGTTATGAAACCCGCACGTGACACAAACAGTGAGCCTGGGTTGCCTGTAGAGGAACTCGTAGGAGTGTATGAACGTATTCATCGTTTCAATTCCAAATGAGGTAGAAGGGAAGAGAGAGAAATACGCGAATTCGAAATGAATTTTAAGAAATCCTCTTTGTTCTCGAGCTCGTTCTAATCTAGGTAATAATTTCTTAGAGGCCACGTCTAAAACGGTTATGGATTCTAGAGGCCAGGTCTGAAACGAGTGTGGAAAATGACATTTTTCGGTCTGAAATAGGGTCAGGATTTGGACAACCGGGCGGCACACCCCAACAACAACAACAAATTTTATTGAAAACTGGAAAAATAACTAATTACATTACTTTCCCACCCGCAAATAGCTTATAAACTAATCGAGGCGGGGGGAGCTGAAGACATATTACAAAACAAGATTTATATATAGATCGACTAAATAACAGTGAAGACACTGCAATACAGTAAATAGAATTTAAACTAATATAAAACAAGGTAAGTACATAACGATTACGAAGAGAGGCTAACCTAAAGTATTAAATAACTTAATAAGACGGGAGACTTCGACATAATCATCTTCTGACCGCAAAAAATTTTAGTAATAATTCATTGATTTTTTTACGCAAGGACGAACGTTTAAGTATTTTAATCGAATAAGGAATAGAGTTCCAAATTTGGGCACCAATTCTCGTGAAAAAGGCATACATTTTATCGGTTCTAGAGAACTTAACATAAAACGAGTCGCTAGAGACAGATCTTGTTCTGTAGTTGTGAATCTGACTTGTTTTAACGAACTGATTGAGTATACTAACTGGTGCTGTCTGTCTGTTGATATCATACAATAGGCAGGAGAAGGCAATTTGATTTGAGAAAGAAGGGTACGGCGTGTTCCTTAGACTTACTGAAGTAAATGAGACGCAAGGCTTGTTTTTGTAGAGTTACGATTTTTCTTTGAAATGTCAGGGCACAGTTTCCCCAACCACAAATACCATAAGTCAAGTAAGGGACAATTAATGAGTTGTAAACTGAAAGTAAAACACGACGCGGGACATAATGTCGAATCTTAGCTATAATTCCTATCGACTTGCTGATTTTGTGACAGATAGATTCGATGTGGTATTCCATGAAAGATTTGAATCAATCATTAAGCCAAGATATTTTACATAATCTTTCATTTCAAGGTTTGCGTAGGTATGAAGGGCATATTCTTTTGTCGGGGGCGAAAGATTAAAAAATTTGATTTTTTTATGTTCTAAGACAGTTTGTTGGCCTTTAGCCATTCGTTGACATTGCCAAGCTCGCGATTAACAAGTGTTTCGAGATCCTTTAGGTTGTTATTTGCAAGTATTATACTAGTATCGTCAGCAAATAGATAAAGGGCAAATAACGAAGAGGACTTGTAAATATCATTGATGTACAGTAGGAATAAGAGTGGTCCGAGGACTGAGCCTTGTGGCACGCCGCACAAGGTCGTCTCAGCCTCAGACACAACATTATTAACTTCCGTAGTTTGCTTTCGATCAGTCAGGTATGATCTGAACCAGGAGTTGATTACACCTCTAATACCATAATTTTCAAGTTTAGCTAACAAAATCTCATGGTTAAGAGTATCAAAAGCCTTCTTGAGGTCGATGACAACACCGCACGAAAATTTACCGTTGTCCATATTTTGGTGAATTGTGTTAACAATATCAAGTATAGCATGCTGAGTACTGTGCTTACTGCGAAAACCGTATTGCTGATCATAGAGAATGTTGCAATCTTTGACAAACTTGGAAACTCTGGAGTACATACGTTTTTCAAAAATCCTGTTAATAAATCGAGAGCAGAGAAATAGGTCGGTAGTTTTCGGGCAAAGTGTCATCTTCGTCCTTAAAAATCGGGATAATCTTAGCACACTTTATTTTAGATGGAAAAATCCCTGAGCAAATAGACTGATTAAAGATCGTGGCTAGAGGTACGGATATGACCCTTTTTGCCAATTGCAGCAGCCTAACTGGAGATGAGTAGAGACCATGGGCCTTGTTGTCTTGCAAAAATGAAATTTCTAAATTGATATCTTCCGGAATAATAGGATCAAAGAAGAAAGTGCGATTAAGTGGCGGATCTAAATAATCAAAGAATGTATTTATGGTTTGAGGAATTTTAGAAGCCAGTTTGCTCCCAACAATGGCGAAATATTTGTTAAGAATATTGATTATTTCCTTCGGGTCACTAGTAATCCCCCACTATTAATCACCAGGAGTACCCCCCGGGGGTCACTCTTCTAGACGAGCCATCTTTTTGTTTCTCATGTAAACGGTTCACAATGTTTTGTAAGAAAATGAAGGAGAAGTTGGCTCGCCCAGGGTAGCGGCAGGGGTAGGCGGCTGACCCTTCCACCCTGGACATCTTTACTCTCTATAAACGGTGCCTTAGCAGAGTGATCATTTTACATTGGGTCGCCGATTCGGGTTTCTTTTCTTCAGTCTTGTTAGAGGTAATAAGAAGTAACCGTCACCTCGGACACAAAGCGAGACACTTGATATATTTTTGCTTTCATTACTCGTTTTGCTGGGTTTTGTACCTGTTAACTTGGATTAAAACTGTTTTAAACAATGAGAGTGTAGCTTGACCACTTTCTATTTATCATTACTTCTTAGAGTACCTACAGATTTGAACTGAAAAATATGGAAATGGGGTTTCTGCTGGCACTTGCCGCCCTATTATCTTGCACTGCTTCTTTGGTGCACTCTGCAAGCAACAAGACCAACTGTGATCAACCGATATCAAATAATGTCACGTGTTCCCAAGGTGCCTGTTCTCCACAACCATGTTCGACCATCTGTGGGGCGACAACACCGTATGATGAATGCGAGCAGTCCTGTACAGGAGGCGTTTGCGACACGTTGGCCTGCACTTCGTCCATCGTGAACTGCTCGCAATCATGCACCGGGGGCGGATGCAAGTCGCTAGAATGCGACTCCAAAAGATGCCAACAAGAATGCGGCGGAGGTCTGTGTAATATGACTTGCTCCTCCAACGCCGATGAATGCATTCAGAGTTGCCCAGGGGGACTCTGTAAGATGACCTGTGCATCCGGTGTTAACAAGTGCAATCAGATTTGCAGAGGTGGAGGATGCATATTTCAGTGCGAAGCAGACAAATGCTCTCAAGTCTGCCCTGGCGGAGGTTGCAGAGGGATCAACGCAACCAAGACCAGCTGTGATCCAGGATTATCAAGTAATGTCAAGTGTTACCAAGGTGCTTGCTCTCCACAACCATGTTCGAGCACCTGTGGGGCGACAACGCCGTATGATCAATGCGAGCAGTCCTGTACAGGGGGCGTTTGCAACAAGTTGGCCTGCACTTCGTCCATCACAAACTGCTCGCAATCATGCACCGGGGGCGGATGTAAGTCGCTAGAGTGCGACTCCAAAAGATGCCAACAAGAATGCAGCGGAGGTCTGTGTAATATGACTTGCTCCTCCAACGCCGATGAATGCATTCAGAGTTGCCCAGGGGGACTCTGTAAGATGACCTGTGCATCCGGTGTTAACAAGTGCAATCAGATTTGCAGAGGTGGAGGATGCATATTTCAGTGCGAAGCAGACAAATGCTCTCAAGTCTGCCCTGGCGGAGGTTGCAGAGGGATCAACGCAACCAAGACCAGCTGTGATCCAGGATTATCAAGTAATGTCAAGTGTTACCAAGGTGCTTGCTCTCCACAACCATGTTCGAGCACCTGTGGGGCGACAACGCCGTATGATCAATGCGAGCAGTCCTGTACAGGGGGCGTTTGCAACAAGTTGGCCTGCACTTCGTCCATCACAAACTGCTCGCAATCATGCACCGGGGGCGGATGTAAGTCGCTAGAGTGCGACTCCAAAAGATGCCAACAAGAATGCAGCGGAGGTCTGTGTAATATGACTTGCTCCTCCAACGCCGATGAATGCATTCAGAGTTGCCCAGGGGGAGTCTGTAAGATGACCTGTGCATCCGGTGTTAACAAGTGCAATCAGATTTGCAGCGGGGGAGGATGTATATTTCAGTGCGAAGCAGACAAATGCTCCCAAGTCTGCCCTGGCGGAGGTTGTAGAGGGATCAACGCAACCAAGACCAGCTGTGATCCAGTATTATCAAATAATGTCAAGTGTTACCAAGGTGCCTGCTCTCAACAACCATGTGCGACCGTCTGTGGGGTGACTGCGCCCTATGATCAATGCGAGCAGTCCTGTAAAGGAGCCGTTTGCGACACGTTGGCCTGCACTTCGTCCATCACAAACTGCTTGCAATCATGCACTGGGGCCAGATGCAAGTCACTAGAATGCGACTCCAAAAGATGCCAACAAGAATGCAAGGGTGGTATGTGTAATATGACCTGCTCGTCCAGCTCCGATAAATGCATTCAGAATTGCACTGGAGGATTCTGTAAGATGATCTGCTCACCAGGTGTCAAGGAATGTCAGCAAATTTGCACCAGAGGAGAATGCCCTTTCCAGTGCGATGCAGATAAGTGCTCCCTAAGCTGCCCTGGAGGATTTTGCTCAGAGATCAAGGCAACAATGTCTCCTACGAGCACAGGCGCTTATTCTAAGGCTTCTGTTGTGTCGGGTATGATGCTCGCCTTTATTGCTTTTGTCAACGACTAAGATGACAAGTATCACTAAGATGTTTCCATCAAGATAAAGAAAGAAACATACTTTTGAAGTAATCAACTTTGCTTCGTTTTCTCTCTGCAACTTTTGCTTAACAACTAGGATTTAATCATTACTATACCGAAAGGCCTTAATACTTTTCTATGAACAGAAATGACGCAAACCTTTGTCATGCCGTACCTTCGATCACACCATTTTCTCGTCGTTTATGACGCTGACCGACAAAACTGCATGACCTTAAGGCCTATTTCGTACGGTTTTCAACTGCGTGTTTAACAGAAATGTAAACCTGCATCATATAGCTAAATAGGACAAAGAGGGATAACTTAACAGTTATTCTTAGAAACTAAGCCGCCTTGCAGAAACAGTTTCCGGTGAACTGGTTGACTGATTCATTGCGCCAAACTGAGGCTGAGTGACAAATGGGTAAGAGGCTGCCTAAATGGAGGGGCGATGTGGAGGGACTTTGACTTGGTTGAATTGTCCTATTTCCGCGTAGTTTCTAAAAATAGCTTCTGACATCAAGATATCTCAAAGGGATGATTTAGAAACCCCCCTCTCTCCTATTATGATCCCTTGATTAGATGTATTAAAAAAAACCCACCCTGAAGATTAGCCACTTTACTGATTTTCATCAGGTTCTACTCCTCACTATATTTATTGGCTTTTCGTTTTAGGAGTCGTCATTTCCTCTTTAAATAACGCCGCAGAAAGGTACGAAAATCTAGAAAAACTGTCTGACGCATCAGTGCAGTATTCCCTCTGTGATCCGTTGAGCGCAGAGCGGAACATCGCTTTGGTACAGATATTGCTATGAAATCAGCACCATTGTGACAGAACTATCCGGTATAGCATAGATAAAATCATTTTATGGAGTCAGCATGAAAAAATGAATAATCCATTAGAACAAGTCTTTACCTTTAAGACGCTTTTCTAGGTTTTAGGGCAACAAAACTAATAAATCTCCAGTATCACTCATTCTGTCAAGTCTGCGACTTGCAGTATCTCCACAAGAACACAACCAGGGTATGTCGTTCGGACTATCGGCGAAAGTCCCTCCTTCCGAACTGCAATGGCCTAAAGAAGTAAAGCAAAGGAATTGAAAGCCACAGGACGACAGGAGTTAAGGCTTTGTTGCTCTCTCTTTTTTCTTTCCGCTGTTCGCCGCGGGCGTTTCATCCATCCCGCGCCACACCTGATTGAAAGTCCCGAGGGAAATTGAGAACAATGCTTATAAAAAAAAAGGGACAAGAAAGAGCATTATGGTATTTTTCAAAAGGCCTATTAATATACAAACACAAAGAATCTGCACTTAGCCTCGTTTCGAAAGTGAGAGTTTACCCCCCCCCCCTCCCCCCAGTCCCTTCCACACAACACCACCACTATGTACGTAAATGACGGGAGGATTCATTAATAATTATGTTTTTGAAATCCTTTATTCAGTGACTACAATTAAGTATAGGCTTTAATACAAAAAGCAGATAAATACTCCCTTTTCTACTCTACGAATTATAAAACCAATTCAGTTCTATTACAAAATTAATTTAACGCTACCCTAAAGCTTCTCGCAGCCGCTATTGCTATTGGAACTTTTCAAGAACGACATACCCAATTTATCATATAACCACCAATGAAATACCATACAAGCTTACGCGCGAAAAAATGATGTCTTCAAAAACAATACATATAACATGTTAACATAACAAGTGAAAAGACCGCCGTTGCTATGGCTAAATAAGAAATCGTGCCTTTCGAAGCAAAAGTAGCCAGCAAACGGCAGACGTTTGTCTTCGCTCATCGCCGCTGAGGGACGTTTTGCGGCGATGAGCGAGGGGAACGTCTGCCGTTCGCAGGCTAGAGCAAACAAAAAGAAAAAAAGTATATTCAAATATAATACCGTGTAAAATTGTTTGGTATAAGTGTTTAAAAATATTTCACTCCAAGAGAAATTTTGTGCCTTCGCACCGCCATTCAATATTCTCTATAACTATTACCAAAAATACACTGCTATAAAAGCTTCTCGCAGGCACTGTGTATTTAAAAAGTATTTCCCTACCCCCGGAGCCACAACGAAAAATCTACCATTTCACAACAGCACTTGTTTGAATGACTGATTTCAGCTTGTAAATGCCAAACCAGTGGCTAATCAGCGCCCCCCCCAGGGGGTAGTCAATACAGCGGACTCAGTGATGACCATCGGTTTATCAATAAACAGATGCTCGCACTCGAAAAACCAGTTTGACGAGAGAAAACAACATTGACTAGTTCAGAAGTCCGGGATGCGGCATATTCAAACGATTGACGCCATTCAGGCGGGGACTAAGGGACCGGTCATTATTTATCGCCTGGGGTACGAAGGATATGGGGCTAAACAAGGTGAAATTTAGCCGATCCCCACTTCGAACTTGTTACTTCACTGAAGAGATCCTCCCTAATAACTTTTTATGACTTTCGCAATCCCCCCCCATGTCTTCATTTTCTAAGCAAATGTGAGTGGTCCTCCCTCTGAATTCTTCCAAAGTTTTCAGTGCCCCCCCTTTTGCGTTCTCAGTTACGACTGACTCCCCCTTGTTCTCCTAAAAATCAAGTGATTCCCCCTAAAATCCTCCGCCCCCCCCCCCCCTCAGCGATAAATAATGACCAGTCACTAAGTTTCTCCTCCCTGATAGCGCACGAGACATCCCAAACCCATATGCATTGCCACGTGTCGTTCAAAAAGGGGATTCCCAACAGGGTTCTTCAATCCCGTAATCCCGAGCCGAAATTTCGTGCAATCCCGTAATCATGATGGTTTTATTCAGCATCCCACCTTCGACTCCCACGCAAAGTTAAATCCCGGATCTCGCCCCGAGTTTGCTTGAAAATCCCGAATCCCGAGCTTCAAGGGAAATCCCGAATCCCGAGCTTCAAATGAGGGAAATCCCGGATCCCGAAAAATCGCTTGGGGACACTCCTATTGCCTTTCAGTCAGAGCGCATGAAAGTAAGTAGCCACTGGTTTGGTTTATACTAGATTAAGGGTATAAAAATCCTATGAATTGTACGTCTATAAATGTACTATTTTCTCTTCTTCAGACATTTGACTTATACAAAAACGTTTATGCTAGACAGTTATTACAATAAATGCTTAAATTAGGAAGCCATTGTACCCACACATGAATTTTTATGAACCATTCTGGTAGTTTTGAAGCGATTTTTGGTATTAACCCTTTAAGTCCCAATAGTGTCCAAGATCAATTTTCTCCTTACAATTATCCATACACTGTACAGAGATAAGTTATGAGAATCAATAAAATGATCACCCAAGAGAAAATACTTTGAACAAATTCTCTCAAATAATTCTTTAAGGAAATGTATGGAGATCAGTTTGGAGAATTTGTATGTGGATACTGGGGCTTACAGGGTTAATGAAACAAATAAAAACTGGAAAGGTTGGACAAACGACTTGAACGAAGATCAACAGGATTGCCCCATGTGCAATTTTCCATAGCGTCTAGACTACACGCACTCTCCCAATTATTGGCGAGATTGCCACGATCGGTTACTGAATTCGGAAGGACGCCATCTTGATATGAAATGACGCGCGAAATTTAGAGAGGGCGTCAAATGCCTGCGGAGAAGAGGGCTGGAGGTGATATCGTCGCCACGGCGTCTTGAAATCAGCAATCGATTTCAACAAGCACGGCCGTCTAAAAAATTGCAAGTATCACTGACTAATAAACTTGTTAATTGAGTAAATAAGATAAACAACACAGTTCTATCAAAGCCTAAAGAGGAAATGAATTATTGAAATCTCTTAATAAACACCACGCAAAAATCTTTTATAAATGCAATAATTTAAATCATTTTTAACATATACCAGGCACAAAACGAGACTTTCTCTTTTTGAGAAAGATGAGACTTCACTTATATTTTTAACTATGGAGTGAGGGCATCAGTAATTCTAGATTACAGCTACTAAGTTATTTTAATTGTCGTACTACACCTTCAAACATCTTTGGATCTTTACTGCTTATTTTCGAACATATTTGTAAAACCTTCCAAAAAGTCAAGAACACCTGCCCTCCCCATACTCAAAAACCCCTTTTGAATACTCGCATGGAGAAGGAAGAGGGAGTATGTACACTGAATTTAATTTTATAAATACTAAGAGAAAACAAAGTATCATACAAAAGGCTACCAAAGAGATTTATTGCCACTCTTCATCCCCAGGAATTTCGCGCCAAGGAGCATAAATTTAGAACCACATTTTCTGTCCCCTCAGTAATCAGTAATCTAAACTATTATTCATTCAAAATATTTCTCCGTTTCTGATAATTCATCATAAACAAGCTATTGTCGACCAAATTTGGAATAATTTTGGAATATGTGAACCATGACGTTAATCGTGCAGCAAAATTGCCAGATTATTGAGCCGCTAACCGAGAAGACCTGGGGACGAGGTTGAGTTGTTTTGGAAACAAAATGGCGGAACGTTTCACCAGGAAGAAAGCGAACTATTGGCTAAAAACCTTGCAAGGACAGCAAAAAGACAACTCGACGGACGACATATATTTGCAGACCTGAACAAAAATTTGCCTATAAACATGCACCATCGAAGATGAACTTAACATCGATGGAGGTAAGCATGTTTTAGCTGGTCTGTAAACTAGGAATTATTTTGAATGTTAAGTACTTTGTACGTACGCCACCTGTACATCTCCCACAATGCACCTAATTGGCCGCCCCCCATCCCCCACCAAATTTTGCATAACCTTTGTTTTTCATTTCTCCTGGGTATCAGCCATCCCAAGAGAAATTGAAACAATGCTTATGCAAAATATTTTGGGGGGGAAATGAGGTGGAGATGTGCAGGTGGCGAATAGGATAATTCCTAATTAAAATGTTTTAAGGACTAATTCGCCCCATGTACGGGAATCCAGATCCCGGAATCCGGGAAATTTTGCTTGTGGAACAAATGGCTAGTGGAATCTGAAATCCTGGGCTTTGGATTCCGGAATACAGCTCAAAGAATCCGGAATCCAGTATCTGGAATCCAGAATCCAAGACCGCCTTGGATTCCCTTTACACGGGGCAAGACTAATTAAAATCAATTATTCTTTATTTTTATCCCTGTAGTATTCTTGAGACATTTTCCTATTGGACGTCGGTCATTTCGGTGGTAGTTGGCTCTGAAATCTCCGTTATTCGCTTGCGTTTGAAAAACCCCAACTAAAATGTGAATGAAACAAGCAATAAACAACACATGCACTTCAACAACAGCATGCAGCCTACAACCTAGGAAATACACATAACAAGAAGTATTTCTTGCCTATCAAAAAGCCTAGTTTTCTAGTACAAAAATCATATTTGACCTCTTTACATGGCTAACTTATATTTAATGGGTTTTACTTTTATTTATGTCAGTCTGTTCACAAAAGCTAGGTACTGCAAGATTTATTCTCTACGTGTTAAGCTGTATAAGGTCAATGGTCCTAAGGTCCTGTAAAAGGTTTCAAAGCATTGAGTCTACTGATGGGGAGCCATAAGTGGTAAAAGCTATTGAGCAAGAATTCTTTATGCTTTAGGCAGAAGTGTGTAACGCAACAGCCTCGAAATCGTCACACAAGGTTCTTGTAACTGGAGAGTTGCGTTTCATTTTCCCCGACCCCCTAAAAACCACTCTCAGCAAGATTTTGGTTTCCCTAACTACATGTATAGCAAAACGTCAATCTATTTTTTTTCTGTTACAAAAAGCGTTATACAGCTTACACGATGATCTTGTTAAATAACACTTTTATACTGTTACGTTTAGCGTTACATTTGTTCCCGGCGCTGCTATGTTTCATTCAAAAGTTAATTTGCAGTCATTGGAATGTCCTCTTCCATTGGACCCGAGATATCCTTTGCACGTTTCCTTTTGAAAAATCCACACTAAAGAAAAATGCAAGAATTAATCAAAGGCTTGGTTCGTGACGGAGAGGTCAAGTGTGACAGAGAGGTCAAGCGTGACGGAGTCGTTGACTACGATTCAGATAATTGATCCAGTGACCAATAGAACGAGGAGCCTCTGTGCATTTCTTTTAGTTTTCCCTTCACCTTCTACAGTTTTACTTACACATTTAGTGCTTTTTGAAATTAGAGTTTACACCGCCTTTAGCCTGGCTAAAATAAGAAACGTCGCGGATAAATGAAATGTTAGCCTTAGAAAACCGAGACATTTCACGACGCGACCATTGATTTCCCCCGAGAAATGACGTCTGAGGAATGGGCGCAGCAATTCCATACTGATGACGAGTCACTACCCATATCTGGGTAGTGCTTCTGATTGGTTGAAACAAATTTACCTCGCGGCACGACCAATCAGAAGCAATACCCAGATCTGGGTAGTGACACGTGATCAGTATGGAATTTCTGCGCTCGAGTCAATCTCGAAACGTAATTTCACGGGGAAATCAGTGGTGGCAGTGCAAAATGTCGGCTGTCTTCTCAAGCCAGTGAAATATTCCCACAACACACGTTCCAGATCCAGAAAATGTAACTAAAACAAACGCTTTTCCCTTTCTCATGATAAAATTTTCTCTTGCACTTTGTCGACTCTTGAGGAAAAGGTTTCTACTTCCGCTACAACGTTTCTTAGTTTAGCCAAAAATCATAACGACTTTGAGGAAAGTAGGTTAAAAAAACTCCGTCGATGTGCTTTGGTAATTTAAGAGCCTTCCCCTTAACCTTGTGCAAGTTAATAAGAGCACATTGTGCATTTAATTATACAGATGGTCTGATCATTACTGATTTATCAAGTTAGTCTAAGTGACGCCTAACCCTACTAAAAACAGTGCTGTAATTTACAGTGGTGCTTAAGTTTACGGTGGTGGTTTAGATCATAATTTTGTCTTTACAGTGGTGCTTAATAAGGGCCTGTGTCTCTTACGGAAGATAAAAGGCTTGGTGCAACACAAGAATGATTGAGATCATATGTATATACGAATGTGGTTCACACGGATGAATATGATTGAAAGAAAGTCATTTCCTGTCATATACACTGACGTGTTGAATGTTGTGCATTGACAAAACAAACAGACAAGCAAACCATCAAAACAGTGGCTCTGATTTGAGCGTGCCGCAATGCTTCTTTGCATCACGGCCCTTTAACCCTTTAAGCCCTAAGAGTGGTCAGCATCAAATTTCTCCTTGTAATATCAATGCTTTATAAAACAGAGTGGTCATGAGAATTACGGACATGATCACACAAGATAAATTTGCTAGATACTTTATCGACTTCTTCCCACTACTTCTGTAGGAAATGAATAGGGGCAAGAAATGAGAATTCAAATTTTGATCTTAGGGTTTAAAGGGTTAAGGAAAATAAATCTAGCCCAAGCCTCAGTTGTTCAAAAGCTGGACAGCACTATCCACTGGGTAAATCTTCGTCCAATTGGCTTCCCTAACACTGAATAATTATCTATCCTGTGGACAGCGCTATTTGTGAACTTTCGAATACTCGGAGGTTGGTTTAGATTGTCCTGCCAAGTCTTAAATTAAGCCTAAACCTTTAGTCTCTTTAACGGATCCTCTTCGCGATTAGTGAAGCAAGAATACACGAAAAAGCACACATATACTCGAAATAGGAACCAGTTTTCCTGGGCAAGTATGGGTTTGAATAATTGCAATGACTCCGATTTCAGTTTTTATACGTCCAACAGTCGAGACATCACCAACATAACATCCTATTCATTATACACCGAGCTCAACAGTTACCATCTTTCATTATTTTTTATCAAAAACAATGCACTCGATATTGAGTCAATAGGATACGCATTGTTGACCATAACGGTCATCGCAAGATCTCCTATGTCTTAGCTCACCATAAGCTCCTTCACTGCTCAGGGGTTCGGCCGCCGACCGGTGTTCTGGGTATAAATGCCTTTGAATCCCGTGTGGTATTGAGCGTTGTTCGTGAGGAAGGAATGCGTGACAAAGCCCTACGTTTGCTGTGTCACGCTCGACTGCTCCACGACGCGTGTCTCACTTCCTTTCTTTGTGGGTAATCTCCTCTTGCCCGGAAAACAAGAACCAACTATTGATCAACCAGTTTTTTACAATTTAAAGGGGCTGTGTCACGGCAGTCCAGTTCATTTTGTTTAATTTTGCCAATTACTCGCCCTCAATCGCTATGGAACTTAGAGTAAGCAAAGAAGTTACATGGAAATGACAAAGTCAGAGATTTGAGACAAACAAATATGTCTCCTGAGCATTATTTTTGAAGTTGCAAACAGCAGAGATAAACTTTGAAAAACTGTTAGGCTGAACAGTTTTCAAAATCCCTAATTTCAATCCGTTACAATCTTCTTCAGTTTTGCCCATCCGTGGCGGCTGTTGTATCTGTTGTGTTATTTTAACCTTCCTTTAATGCTTTAAGCGGGTATTTCTATGTTTCTCTTGCATTTAACGGGCATTTTGTAATACCTAATTTGGCTGAATTTCGTGACACAGCTCCTTTAAGCCTTGACGACAATTAAAGGAGAAAAGTGACAAACTGGCTAGACGGTTATTTTCTTTGAAGAAAACCTCAAATCTGTTTTTACCTCACCACTTGCGGACCACAGAATGTACTTACCTTGTATAAAATAACTATCGCCCCAGCCAGAAGTAAAACTCCACCGAGTACAGCCAGGAAAATCACCCACCAGGGAGTCTTTTTCTCTTGAGCCTCGGTTTGCGCGGGATTTGCTGTTGTTTCGATCTGCAAAATAAAGCAAATAGCGATACGACATACAAGAATTAGTTCAGCTTTAGCCGCTGCCCCTAGGAGACAGTTTCAAGAATCAAAATGGTTTCACTTAAATACCGTAATATAACTTTTTTTCCTTACCAATTTAGGTTTCTGGGAAACTGCCCACCTACCCCTCCCCTAAGCCAACATTTTGCCCTAAGTGAGAAGTAAGTGATAATGTTGGCTTAGGGGAGGGGTAGGTGGGCAGTTTCCCAGGCACCTAAATTGAACCACCTTTCCCTTAGTTAGTGTGTTTTACGAACTTATCGGGCGTAAAAACCAGCCTTTTACACTCAAATGGCTGCAAATTTCGCTAGGTTCGTTTTCAAAAAATCGGCTAGATATATATAACCTGCTTTAACAAATATAATGATGATGATGATGATAATATCTATACCAACCGTTGCTTCGTCGTTTGTTTTATCTGTTTGTGTAACTTCTGACTGTGTAAGTTCCACAGATGCCGTTGTTTGGAGGTCCACTGCTCTTGGGGGATCAAGTTCCTGGTGAAAATTGTGATAAGAGGTATGTGTCGTAAGAACAACAGATAACGTTTCCACGCTCTGAGTTTGTATTCATTGACATATTCGTCAGACAGGAAAGCAATCGCAATCTGTCTGGAATATTCTGACCACATCAAAACAGAACAACAACTTGGCTCATGCATCGCACTTTTAGTACACTTCAAATATGAGCGAATGGGCTGGAAATTTCCTGAGAAAATTCCCCGTCGCACTAGGACGACAAAACCTCCTACTGGGACGTTTTATGAAGACGCGAACACAAGACGACGAATTTTCCTGCCCCTTTTTGAACTCGGTTGGATACAGTTCAACTTCAGAAACATTCACCAACATTTGACAAATTGATCAAAGCTCAAAAAGAGTAATCAAGTTTGGAAGAATAACATTTTCAGGCCGGCGTCGTCGTTGTTCAAACCTTTCACTTAGAGAGTTAATGACGGAGTCTCGTATGTGGTCCTACCTTTAGATCTGGTGAGTGGAACCCTGAGGGAGGGAGGGAGGAGGGAGGGGGGAGGGAGTTCACTGTGATCATGCACTTACATTCCCTGCTCCCTAAACGATAAGAGGAATGGGTACAAGCTTTCGACGCAACGATTTCTGGGATCGCTTGGGTGGACAAGCGTCACTCATGATTGGTCGATGGTATTTAAGGCAACCATGAACCAATCATAAGCAGTGGCTGTCCACCCAAACGATCCAGAAATTGTTGCACCGAAAGCTTGCGCCCATTCCCCTTTAATATAGTTTCTGGAGTGGGGAATGGTGGGAACAATATCACGTGATGGTCATCAAACCTTGAGCAGCGTGTTTTGCCAAAGACGGAATGTCATCTTGATCTCTACTTTATCGTCCACCTTTAACATTCCCAGATGGCACTGGATCTGTTTGCAGGAGGCTTTTCGGCAATCCTGGAAATCACAGTAACACGATCATTAACCAAATTCACCGTACCATAAGCATGCATATCTCCACACTGTTCTCTATACATTTTCTGTGGTACTGACAAGGAGAATTCGCTTAACAATCAATAGCTTCAACACTTGGAGATCATTCCCTTTATTCTCATGACACTAATGTTTGGTTCAGGGATGATACTGTAAGGAGAAATTAGATGCCTTTGACTCTTACGCCCCGTCCACACGTACCCGTTTTTGTATGAAAACGGGATGTGGCCCACCGACCGGACGTATCTGGGGAAAATGGCCACCAAAAAAATACATGTTTTCACAAAACGCTCTCCAAAGTGAAGATTGTTGAAAACGGCGGCTTATCGTTTTCGAGTGGACGGACGAAAACGGAAGTTTTCTCAGACGATGATATCATACAGCGCGTGCGGTGTAAGGCATGCAATCGTTTTGCCATCTTTTTAATGTTTTCGTGTGAACGGGCGAAAACGATTTGAACACTCCACGTGTGGAAATGTGTTTTCAAAAATATCTGATAATGTGTGGACAAGGCCTTAGGGGGAAAAAGGAACTTGGCAATAACAGGGAAAATCTGTCATTACAAAATGCACACTTCTGGTTGGCAAGATACTTAAGGAGGGGTAAATTCTATGTAAACTCTCTAGTTTTTAACAACGCATTGCATACTGCAAACCGTACCGAAATTTATAAATGAGAGCTAGTTTTTCTCTGCCTGTTAAATTTTCCAAAGTAAATTGATGCAGCTCGTTTAAAGATTAGTGAGAAAACAGTTTAAAAACTGATCTGCTTATGACCATAATGCCTACCAGGTGATCTGTGACGTCATTGCGGGGGCCTGGGGAAAGAAATTTTAATGCCGTATCCCATAAACCAACGCGCGCATCAATTCAATTCAATTCAATCTGTTCCCGTCAGCTTTGGTTTATGGGATACGGCATTAAAATTTCTTTCCCCAGGCCCCCGCAGTGACGTCACAGATCACCTGGTATATGCGTAAGCCCATTTTTTTTCTATGATCCTTAGCCGTTGGGAAGCGAACCGAAATATTATAGCCTACTTGGTGGGCGTTCTTATTGCTTGTCGCGCATTCCTGTACAAATGACAAGAATCACCTGAAGAGATAACTACGCCCCATATCCACCAAGAAAAGTAAGTATACTCAGTATACTCACCAGCTTCTCGTTAACTTCAGTGTCACGTCGTCTGCGAGACTTCACTCCGTCCTCTGCTTGATTTGTGTTATTAGCTTCCTGATTCAAATAAAGTAAGAAGAAATTCCAGGTGATCTGTGATCTGTGGGGATACGGCATTAAAATTTCTTTCCCCAGGCCCCCGCAGTGACGTCACAGATCACCTGGTTGTATACAGGATTATGGCAAAAAGTGTTGATGAAGAGAGCTAAATGCTTTAACTTCAACTTTATTCAAATTTGGAAGTACAACAAAAGATACATTGGGACTGGCCTGCAGTTAGCGAGGCTATTCGAGGCAGGCCAGGCTACATAATTTACTACAAACTAGACAAATACACAGAAATTGGACGTTAAATAAGTATATATACTTTACAGTAAATAAATGCTATTTTACTTACATACAAGGACAATATGAAAGTGAAAATTTTAAAAATACAATGAAAATAAAGGACAAGAGAATTACTTTTTCATTTTCACAATAATCGTATGCACATCAATATAGGAGTCTTCAGTTTGAAGGATGTCGAGTAGCATTGCTTTTAGTGATCTTTTAAAAGTTTTTTTCGGTTAATAGAGCGTAAATCCTCTATTGAGCTAACCAGGGAGGATGGATAGAGGGGACAAAGACACTTTTTACAAGCACAAGAGTTTTGCGTTAAAAAGCTATAAATTTTCTATTCATATGACCAAACGTATGTACAATTTCCAGGTTTTAAAAGAAAATTTCTCCGAAACTGTTGACTGCAAGGGAAGGTTTTCTGCTGATTAGAAATCAGGGCTGACTCACCTTAATGTCCAGAGGGTTGACCTTGGCGTCACAGTTTGCCCCGGCTCCTTGAACCTGCAAACAAAAAGGGGCTCAGAGAATGATTACTGTAATTCAATACAATCATTCGCTCAGACTAGCTGAATAAATCACGGGTTACTTATACTAGAGAATCGAAAGCCAACTGGCACAAGATGGTTTGTGCTCAATTACGTTGTGATCACTCCGTATGCCGTTAAAAATAAAACACAATGATGAAATTTCAAGCAAAGAAACAGTTCGCTCAGGAGCCCTTATAAAAGGAAATAGTAAAGTTGTATCTTTAACATTAATTTTTTGAAAGAGGCCATATCAGATGGCCCCCTTGACTGCATACTGCTGCACGTACTTAATGAAGATAAAATTGCCGTTAACAACTTGCTTGAAAACAGCAAAAGTATTTCCAGCAAGAAAACAAACAGACAGACAGACAGACAGACAAAAACGAACAGTCTATGCCAATCTAGACCAAGTAGAGCGAGCGAAACGCAATGATGAGATATAAATCAACTCACAAGTCCCGCAAATATTTAGTTCCCATGCTAGAATCTAGATCCGACAGTTCTGCATAGATTGAGTCAAAGGGGTTCCATATTCGCCGACGTTCCAAAATTTTGAGTCACTTTCGCTTCAGTCGTAAAATATAGGAGAAATGTACCTTATACTAACCTCAATTTGAAGCAAATAGAGGAGGTAGCTATCAGGCTTGGAAGATGAGTAGAGGTCTGGATAAGCTATCTTTACCACTGAGCTATCAACCACACTTGGACCATTATTTTTTACCTGTCATTAAAAAAAGTGTGAAACTAGCGAAAGTCCAAAACATCGCATTTAAACCAAACACAACGATTGAGAGAAAGAAAAAGATATAAAAGACAATTCCCCACTTTAGAAACGCATAGGAACCTGGGACGAGTTAACTTTCGCAAGGACTTCTGGGACATGGAATGGAGATTATGTGATTATGCGGAAATGCACTGCGCAGTTCACACCGTTCCATGTTTCACTCCATTCACGGGTTAAGATGGACTCCACAAATGGGCCTGCTCCCAATGTATGGGTCTTCATAGCACAGTTGGTAGAGCACTGCAGCGCTGACGCAGAGGCCATGGGTTCGAATCCCGTTGAAGACCCGTATGTTGTTTTTGTTGTTTTATTTTAAGTTTTTTTTTTTTGGGGGGGGGGGGGGGGGGGGCTAAATTTGCAACAGCTTAAACTGCAAGTACCACTGCGACGATCATATAACCTCGTGCTCGTGCGGGCGGGCGAACCATGCGCGCCAGAATGCACGCATACGAAGCTTTGCGTCTTACAAGTAGAGACTAATGCCTCAAGGGAAAAAGGCTATCTTGCAGTCAGGGGCCAAGCCAGCTTTTCGACTAGTTGTAGGCCTGGCTGACTTTTACTTAAGACAAAAAAAGCAAGGCTGATTTTACAGTCGGGAATATAAAATCCTTTAACCAATCTTACATATAATCATTATATGCAAGACCCTGAAGAAGGAAGGCCGTGCCTTCCGAAATATTGGTTAAAAGATTATATTCCCGACCGTAAAATCAGCCTTGCTTTTTTGTCCTATATTTTCACGTATTGCTGATTAGATACTTTATTAGGATCCGGTCCTTCTTTTTTGTAAGCTGGTCCTTGCTTAAAAAATTGAATGACTTTTACTTCCACATATCCTGAAAACTGCACCCATAGTTGGTACGCACTGACCTCACCAACACTTTGAGCTCTTAAGCGTTTTAGCTCCCCCCCCCCCAAAACGCATAATTTATTACAAGCGTTAGAGTGATCAAACCAAAAAGGGCTGGCTACGCCCCTTGGCAGTCTTTTTGTTACATTTCTTTCATTCATTCATTCATTCATTTATTTTTGCCTTTAACAAGAAATACAACAATAGTATACAGAAATACATTAAAGATAATATACGTACAACATTCCAACTAAATTATTACAAGATCAAATATGGTAAAGGGAAGGAAGCCTATATAGAAGCCGGGGGCTTATAAACTATAGGCTTCCTGGAACTATAGGGTAAACCATACAAGTTAAGGGTACTGAATGAAAATTTCGATTAATTAAAAAAAAACAACAAAAAAAAAAAAACAAAAAACAAAATAGAAAAAGAAAGAAAGAAGAGAAAAAAGTAAAATAAAAGGTGTGTAACTCAACAAAGATTCAATTTAACTAAGAAAGTAACTTACAAGCACTGTGTGGACCACTTCAGGCCCAATAGACTGGATGTTCTTGGTGACTTCTTCCTTGCTTCTCACAGGCCCTGAATACACCACACGATCTTGCTTCGACGAGCTAAATAAGGAATGAAGGACGCGTTAGAAAAGTTGGTGGTTTAGCCTGAGGAAAAAAGCCGACATCTTGCGACGTCACCACTGGTTTCACCGCAACATGAAGTCTGAGGAACGAGCACAGAAATTCAATAACACTGAGCTTTAGATTCCAGGACGATGACGATAACGAGAACGACATTTCATTTTAAGTTTTTTATCGCCTATTCTCTAAAAATAGACACCCCGGAAAGCTTTATTGTACTTTTTTTCACCAAAGAAGTTAGCACGCTTATTTCCGTTGAAGGAGGTACAGCCCTCTTCCGATCGCTAATTTCTAACATTTGATAACCTGCTTTCGACACTATGACATTCTCGCTAAAACTTGTAGTATACTGCCGACGGCTACCAGATTTTCCCGCCAAAATGACGTTGGTTCAAGCACGCGCACTACTGGGAAAATCTCGTCCTTGTCTTAGGATCTAAAGCTCTCTAATGATGACGCGAAACTACCCAGATCTGGGTGGTGCCACTGACCACAGGTGGCCCAAACTCACGTTGCGAGGGTAGGGTGTAATGTAATTTACATTAAAATTATGTGACGCGCCGGTGTCGCGTTACAGGCGACCGTTGAAAATATAAGAGACTTCGTTCTATGAAAGGAGTAACAGTGGTTACGCAATAAAGCCAAAAAACCAGTAAAAAGACAAACAGAAACCAAAACGCAGTGGAATATTCTGCAGGTAAGTCTTTTTTATTCATTTCATTTAAGAAGAAGTAAGGTTTAGCGTTATTATCGTTCGCAGATCTTAGTAATATATTTCTCATACAAAGTCTATTATATTTTCAACGGTTGTCTGTAACGCGACACCGGCGCGCGAGATAATTTTAATGTAAATGACATTACACCCTTCCCTCGCAACGTGAGTTTGGGCCGCCTGTGCTCTTACTGGTTGAAAATTTGCTTTATTTTGATAAAATTCATGACAGATCTTCTCAACGTTCAACAAGTCTTACCCTGTGACTTCGACATCTGTTTCAAACTTGACAATCACGGGGAGTTTCTTCGTGTTGTCCTTTGTATCAGCATCCGCATCTTGACTGAAAAGCACAAACCGACAAAAGAGGAAAAGGACCCTAAACTCCCGGAATAGATTTCTCACAAGGTTTCTCATGAATGGATTAACGCCCTCTGAGAAACAAGGATCTTCAATCCCGTAATCCCGACCCGAAATTTCGTGGAAGTCCCGTCATCCCGATGGTTGTTTTGGCTTGATACCTCCAAGCATACTTTCAATCCCGATTATCTCGCCACGATTATGCTTTAAAACCCCGAATCCCTCGTTTAAAATACGGGAAATCCAGGATCCCGGGACCTTCAAGAATGGGGAGAAAGGATACAGGAACACAGATAGAGTACCTGCTTCCCATCAGTGTGGCCCGGGTTCAAATCCCGGCGTCGACTCCATTACCCTGCTAGCAGAGGCTTTTCCCTTGTGTTTCTCAGCGTTGTACTGCCATTCTCTTCGCGGTTTTGGCTGCTCGCGTTTTGTTTTGGTTGTTTCTTTGCCGAGGAAAAGACCTCTGCAGACAGCCGTTTGGGATTCCTGTTGAGCATGCGCGAGATGAAAATGCGGTTACCATGGAATTTCTGTGTCACGTGTCGGTAATACGATGCCGCCGCCGGAGTTTGCTCATGTATTCATGAGTCAATTTTCCCACGGGAATGACTCGCAATCGCCATGTTGATATAGCGGGCTCACTTTTGCACAGCACACTAGTACATAAAAGATGAGCGAGTTGATAAAACCGGTTCCACAACCGGTTTAGTCATGTGATTACCTCCTAGATCTTGGAGGTACCTAAAGCGCATGCTCAACAGGAATCCCAAACGGCTGTCTGCAGAGGTCTTTTCCTCGGCACAGGAACAACCAAAACAAAACGAGAGCAGCCAAAACCGTGAAGAGAATGGCAGTACAACGCTGAGAAACACAAGGGAAAAGCCTCTGCTAGCAGGGTACGACTCCATACGTACGTTGAGTTCGTTGTTGGTTCTCTTCCTCGCTCCGAAAGGTTTTCCCCTCTCCTGGTCGAATTGGAATTTGGAAAATTTGGTTTTTGACAGGTGATCTGTGACGTCATTGCGGGGGCCTGGGGAAAGAAATTTTAATGCCGTATCCCATAAACCAACGCACGCACCAATTCAATTCAATTCAATCTGTTCCCGTCAGCTTTGGTTTATGGGATACGGCATTAAAATTTCTTTCCCCAGGCCCCCGCAGTGACGTCACAGATCACCTGTCAAAAACCAAATTTTCCAAATTCCAATTCGACCAGGAATTGTAAACGAAAAACCACTATGAGTAGGTGCTACCTCTAAATCGTTATGTGTTTATTTATCTATTTGAAGAAAACTATATGGCAAGGCTGCCTTCAATTAATCTTATTCTGGAATAGTCTTATCAAACAAACGAATTTTCCATTTCATATGTACAGCCAACGAAGTAACCACCCAAAATTATTCATAGGAGACAGTCCTGGTTTAACTGAGAATGGAGTTAATGTGCTGAAACATATTGTTTTCGCGACGAACACACAAGAAACTTGTTAACTCTTTAACAAAAATATTTGTTTTTACCGAAGCAACTGCCATGGTTGCCACCATACTGGCTGCGCGACTGAGAACAGCAATGTGTCAGGATTTATAATTGATCACAAATATACTATGTTTACTTAACAACCAACTTTGTCACTACAGTTATACTGTTCTGTAGGAGAAACGATTAGTGCCTTCAAAGAGTACAATGAAGCAGTTTGCAGTGAAAGTTGTTCTAGCCTGCTTAGCATGCGCTTAGAAGTACAGTGACCTTAAACAAAGACAGTTTTGAGTGACCCACATCTCCAGGGAGTGGACTGTATCCATTCTTGGTCGCAGTTTTTTTGCCCAAATTTTCGGTCAAATCACCTTTATGAGACTATAGACGCTTAGCAATACAAATTTGGAAGGGTTATGGCAAATTAGAAGAGAAAGGAGCTCACTTTTGGTTGACGTGCGTCGTTCAAAAACGCCTTCGCGTAAGCTCCCCAATCTGTCTCATTACTTCCAAAGTAGTTCAGAACTCGGACAAGAGCAGCAAGAGGGTGGTGGTCAACTTCGTTTAACTGTTAATTAATTAACTACACAAAAACGCACCTGTTTGCTTCGATTTCTATAACGAAGTCTTCCCTCACATTTCCAGGTGAAAATTTGATTCCAAATTGTTTCTACAAGTAGACAACAAAATATAATTGGGTAATCCGCTTGGCGTGATTTCGAGTGAAACTAAGCAACAAAGAGGAGTAGCACAAAGAGATTTATATCAAAAATACTTATTCAGGTTCCTTAAAATAATAATGATCAATGATAACAGCCACCTAGAAAGAAACACGGTTAGATGTGAATTTGTTTGACTAAATAATTTTGAGCGGGAAACTGAACAGTTATCGCGAAAACATGTTGACCTTGAGCACTCGAAGAAAAGTGGTCACTGGTCTCTTTTAGTGTTTACTATTTAAGGGGTAGATCATTACTGCGCACCTACCCCTCCCCTAAGCCAACAATTTGCCCTAAGTGAGAAATATGTGTTAATGTTGGCTTAGGGGAGGGGTAGGTGGGCAGTTCGCCAGAAAATGATCCGACTATTTCCTGTCGTCTTTGCATACAAAATAGAACAGTGTTGACTTACTTCAGCCTTGCCCTGAAGTGGATTTCCAACGTCACAAGTGACGGTCACGGTGCCATTGTCTGGACTGTCTCTATCGCATTCAACACCCTTGAGGAAAAAAAGATAAAGGTAAAGGTAAATAGTCCTTACTTTACGTCGGCAGCTTGAAATAGTCATCTGACTAACACACCCGCGGGCGACTGCACTCGTAACAACCCTCCTCCCTCCCCACTCCATCCGTGCTCCCTTTTACGGGAATTTTAAACAACTTTAAGCTACACAGAATGGTAAGAAATCGGAAGAAGGATTTGTGATGACACCTAAGAAATCGAATTCGGGACCTCCCGAGGGACCTCCCGTACAGAAGGCCGCGCACGAACCAACTACGCTAATCCTTCGTCCATTCCCAGATTCACTAGAGAGCTTAAGCAACGACGACGGCAACGACAACGACAACGGCAACGACAGCGAAAACGTCACCCATAAAGGGAATTTGCGCTGCTTCCAAGTTCATCGCTCTTATTGCAACTCTTTTAATTTGTGAAATGTTGGCGATTTTTTCAGAAGTTGAATTCTAAAGGACTGTATCTAAGTTCACAAAAAGAAAAAGAAAATCGTTGTCAGGTGTTCCCGTCCTCCATGAAACGGAAGTTTCACGTCGTAGTCGTGCAGTGACGACAAAGAAATGTAGAAGTAGTGGGGAGAATTTGTTGAAGTATAAATTACATTTACCTAGTGTGATCATGTCCTTAACTCTCATGACCACTCTGTTTTGTAAAGCAGTGACATTACAAGGAGAAATTTGATGCTCATCACTCTTGGAGTGTAAAGGGTTACTAAGGCCATGTTCACACTATACCCAACAGTTTTTGAATGAAAAGAAAATCATAGTGGATATGACTTCTGTTCACGCAAAAAAACGGGGATTTCGGGACCATTTCTGAAACTCACGGAACGAAGCAACGCCGAGCCGATCTCGAAAGTGGATCGTCACATATCGAATAGGTTTCGTCTACTCTTCGTGGCAGTGTGAACAGGTATTCGGAAAGTAACGCAAGCAAATGAGTATATTATAGAGCTTTAGATTCAGAGGCGAGTACGACTACGAGTTCGAGATTTTCTCAATACTAAGTAGTAGTCACGCGTGAACCAGCGTCATTTTGGCGGGAAAACGAGATGGCCGCCGTCATTCTACTACGAGTTTTAGCGAGAATGTCGTAGTGGCGGCGGGAACAAGTTATCGGGAGAGGACTTAACCCTTTAAGCCCTAAGAGTGATCAGCATCAAATTTCTCCTTGTAATATCAATGCTCTGTAAAACAGAGTGGTCATGAGAATTACGGACATGATCCCACACGATGAGTTTGCTTGATATTTTATCAATTTCTCCACACTACTTCTGTAGGAAATGAATAAGGGCAACAAATGAGAATTCAAATTTTGATCTTAGGGATTAAAGGGTTAACCTCGTATTGAAGCTTTCCGGGGTGTCTTTTTTTTTTGGTGGGGGGAGAACACGCGCAAAAAATCGTTAAGTTAAATCTAGTACTCGTACTCGTTCTCGTCTTCAAATCCAAAGCTCTCTAGCGAGGACTGGAACCGACTGAGACGGAAGTAAATATTGAGGAGTGAGGACTGAGATTTAGTGCACCAAGCCCTCTCGGCCAACCGCTCCGGTACGATGTTCCATGTGTGTGTGGACAACATGATCTCTACAGCAGAATTACGATTATCGTAAAATCTTATTTGCCACCATATTTACGATAATCGTAATTCTTGTTGCTGTGCCAGCTTACATGACAGACTTAGAAAGAAAGAAAGAAAAATAAAAGCGTAGAAATTTGGGCAGGATTCGATCCTGGAGCTCCGGATCTATAGTAACCTGCCCTAACCACAAGACCACCGAGGATTCGCTGCAGGATGTCGGTTTGATTTAAGTACTAAGGCGAAATCCCTTACCCTAAATAGAAGCTAACCATTAACCCTAATCAGTATTCTAAGTGCTTAACCCTAATCAGTATTCCGGTTAGCTTCTATTTAAGGTTAGGGATTTCGCCTTAGTACTTAAATCAAACCAACATCCTGCAGCGAATCCTCGGTGGTCTTGTGGTTAGGGCAGGTTACTATAGATCCGGAGCTCCAGGATCGAATCCTGCCCAAATTTCTACGCTTTTGTTTTTCTTTCTTTCTAAGTCTGTCATGTAAGCTGGCACAGCAACAAAAATTACGATTATCGTAAATATGGTGGCAAATACGATTTTACGATAATCGTAATTCTGGTCTCGAGATCATAGTGGTGTGGACGACTTGATCAGTACACGTTTCTGAGAAACTGTCTACCTACCCCACCCCCAAGCCAACATCAACACTTTCTTCTCACTTAGGAAAAAATGTTGGCTTAGGGGAGGGGTAGATAGGCAGTCTCCAAGGAACGTATAATGATCCCATAGCCTTACAGTAATCAAATACCTGATCAGGTCCAATGAAGTTCAGATTTTCCGGGTGCTTCAACAATATCTTGGAAGTGTATGCATAGTCCTCAGCCTTATTTGAAACGGTCATCTTCACAGTGAAGTCCTTTACGACGCCAATTCTTAATTCCTCTAGTTTTATCGGTTCGCTGCTGAAAAACCAAAGAGTTGTCCAGGACAAGTCATCTATAAACTGATGCATGAGTAAATTTTTTTTCGGTTTGTGGCATGCTAAAAATATAGTCTCGGAGCAGTCTCGAAGTGTGCGGGAATGAAAAAGCCGTGCGCATGCAGAGTATATCATATGAAAGAATGTCGTTTTTCTAGAGATTGGCCCTTTTCCGAGTTGAAAAAAAAAATCTCTGAATTACAAGACCCGGCTAAGTGAAAATTAGTTTCATTTACATGAGAATGCAATGTATGAATAAGTCATTTTCATATCAATGGCTTCGCACTTAGCCTC
Organism: Porites divaricata; assembly: GCA_038088405.1. Lineage (NCBI taxonomy): Eukaryota > Metazoa > Cnidaria > Anthozoa > Scleractinia > Poritidae > Porites > Porites divaricata. The sequence goes on from JBBMOI010000004.1 coordinate 784,800, forward strand.
GCTTTAAGACAGAGGCTTAAGGCAACTCAGAAAGGGTCTATTGTCCGCCGAATGACCCGAGTTTGTACGAGCTTTATCGATTGATTTCGAAACTTTCCGACAGGTCTACCAAACCGTCCGCGCACGCTTCTGCATTTTATAAACAGTAACTTACCCAACCTTTGGTGACCAATACACGTCAGCAATGAGGGACAAGTCCGGAACACACGCGACTTTATTCTTGCACTTTTTGGTGAAGGGAATCTGAGGAAAGAAAGATAACAGTACCAATTAGTCCTGGCCTCACAAGCAAGAATTGATTTTGAACCGTTTGAGAGTGATGTCTTTCTAAGGTATTGGAGTTCTAACACGTGCTTTTGCGGATGACATGGAAAGTTGCTCGTGTGGCAGGAAGCGCTCGTCTCGTACCATTGATTTTTAACTCTTTGAGAAAGATGTCTTTCTAAAGTATTGGCGTTCTAACAGGTGCTTCTGTGGATGATATGGAAAGTAGCTCGTGTGGCAGGAAGCGCTCGTCTCCTACCACCAGCCTCTAGCGCTCTGCATGGTTTCTGGCGTCCAGTTCTGGTTTTTATCGACATGGGCAGACTGGGCACAAGATTTCCGCGGGAGACCGCCATGAATATGCGCGCGCTCTCATTGGTTAATTCGAAGTCACATGACATCAAACACAAGTCTCCGTGCGGGTAAGATGGCAAATCCATGACGTCAGAGGGTAACAGGCAAATGTTGACCGCTGGCTGAGATTTACTTTCATAAATTTATACACGTGCAAGTTTTTTTGTGGGCTGTATACCAAATTATTTCATGACTGATCCCTCCGGAAATCTCCATTTATTGATATTATTTGAGCGTCCGACTAGTGTCTGGAAGGTCGAGAGTTCAATTCCTGTTTTCCTCGCGATCTACACTGTTTCCTTTGGGATCCAAACTGGTTCCCTCGGGATTTAAGCTATTTTCCTCGGGATCCGAACAGTTTCCCTCGGAATCCCAACCGTTTCGCACGGGACCTAAAATGTTTCCCTCGAGATCCAAACTGTTTTATGTTGGTACCCAAACGTTCCCCTCGGGATCCATAAAAGCTTGTATCCAAAGAATAGGTAAGAAAGAATAGAGGGCTACGAGGTCTTTGCTTACTCTCGAATACAAGTAAGACTTACCGCCTCCCTAAAGGTGCTTGGCAGGTAATCGTTAAGAACCGGACAAAGACCAGAACAAGAAGGCAAGGAGACGCTCAAATCAAAGGTGAGAGGCGAGTTAACATCACCAAGCTCATCTTTGTCCTGCAACGTGAAACAATGATCTCATTACCACGAGGCTAATATCAAGTTCAAACTTGATATTAGCCTCGACTTCATATTAGCGCGACTTCACATTTTAAGTCACGTTTTCGTAGCCGTCGCCGCCTAATTAGGGACCTTAAGATCCGACGACGGCGACGGAAAGGGGAACGCCACAAAAAAACAATAGGTTTAATTAGCAAAACAACAATTTTGCGCGTGCATCACGCTTTTTTGTACATTTCTTTGCCGTCACTGCACGACTACGACGTGAAAATGCCTAATTTCACGATGTACAGAGGAAGTACTCAAGCGACAACAAAATTTCCTCTCTCTTTCTGAACTTGGATGTGGTTCTTTAATAGGAATTCAACTTTTGGAGGATTCGCCTACATTTGACAAAGTTAATGACTTGGAGCAACCGCGATGAAGATTGAAAGAACGCGAATTCACTTTTTCAGCGACGTTTTCTCTGCGTCGCCGTCCTCGGATCTTAAGGTCCCTATTAACGACGGCGACGGCCATGAAAACGTCACTAAAAAAGTGAATTCGTGCTACCTCGAACGTTTTCGAGCTTATCCCAACTCGTCCAGTTTGTCAAATGTTGGCAAATTTTTCTGGAGTTGAATCCTAAAAGACTGGATCAAAGTTCAGGAAAATAAAAAGAAAGTCGTTGTCTTGGGTTCACGTTCTCGACAAAACGTGAAATAAGGCATTTTCACGTCGTAGTCGTGTAGCGACGGCAAAGAAATGTACAAAAAGCCGTGCAAAGTTGTTTTTTTTTGCCAGTCTAAACCTATTGCCTTTTTTGCCGTTCTCGTTCCCGTCGCCGTCGTCGTTGCTTATGCTCCTTGTTGAGGTCTCTATTGAATCGGGGAGTGAAAGGATTTAAGACACAATCTATCTCCATTCACCTACATCGCAAGCTACAATGAGGGACAAAATAAAATGGAACAGAAAACCCCCATCCCCCCAAATCAAGGATGAAGCCGCGCGAAGGGCAAAAACGCGCCATTTTCCCATCTTTGATTTGGGGGGAGGAGGGGGGCTCAAGGTTTTCCATTTATTTTGATCTTGGACAAAATAAAATGGAACAGAAAACCCCAACCCCCCCCCCCCAAATCAAGGATGAAGCCGCGCGAAGGGCAAAACCGCGCCATTTTCCCATCTTTGATTTGGGGGGGGGGGGGGGGGGGTCAAGGTTTTCCATTTATTTTGTCCAAGATTGTAGGTTTAAATTGCCAAACAGCCAAAAATACAATACCAATATATAGACTGTTTGAGGTTGCAAGGAAGACCAAATCTTTCGTGCAGGAATTGTGTAGTTATTTTCCAAAACGGTAATTCTCTCCTGCTTCGCCGCATCCCAGAAAAACAGTCGCCGTAGTGCACTTTCTCCTTTGTCCTTGTCCAGATCTACCTTGTACTGAATACGAAGATCTAAAATGCGAGGAAATATTTAACAATTATTTCTCGAGTCCGAATGGCCTCTGAGTCAATAGCCCATTCAGCCGAGGGCGAGAGGAATAATTGTTTTAGTAAAATCCAACCAGTTGCTAAAAAAAATCGAGAATAAAAAAATTTTAGCTACTTAAATCTAGACTTTCATCCTTTCTTTGCGCCAAAAAGCCGGCGCTTTTCGCTACTAGTGGGCTATAACTTATAGCCTAGTAGTAGCTCAACCAATCAGAACGCAGCATTGATAATAGACCACTAGTTGGATTTTACTAAAAATGTAAATGCTTTGATTTCCGTGAAAATCAAACTGCACTTAGCTGCATTGGGTAGTTCAGAGGAACTTCGCTCAAATCACACACAAGTACAAGTAAGGACATAAAAGGACAAATATAAAACGAGAAGGACAAGTAAGGAGTAGAAACTTCAAAAAAAATAGAGAGTATTGAGGAAATGCGTATTACTAAGTCTACGTTATGGGTACTTCAGAGGGCATGCAATACATGTTAGCAGCATATCATAATGTCGTGCAACAAATTAATTGAGAACTACCCCGTTAATACGGACACTAAGTGGGTTAAATTTAGAGAAAATCACAGGTAAGGGCTTTCTTTCCCCAGGGATAAAGCAAACTGTCCGCAATAATGTGGTGTCCGTATTATACGGGTATCCAATAAAGCGGGGTTTGACCGTACCGCAAACTGCCGCTTATAACACTCGATTATAAGCCCCCATCTACAATCGTGGACAAAGGTCCTTGGGACATTAATGTAATATCAATGGCCATCATGGCTCTTGGTAATATTCATATTTTTTCTGTCATTCAGTGTATCCTTTTCAAAATTTTCTTGCAGTTCTCCCTCCCACCACCGTATACAATGTTGAAATTCGGAAAAAATTCTGGATACACGCGTCCAACATTGTTTGTGGGGCGAGGGGAGGGGTTGGGCATGTCTGAATTGGAAAACGCCCAGAAATGCAAAAGTGTCCCAAGACTTTTGTCCATGATTTTAGCTTGTATGGAATTGAATTCGATCAATTATGTTGTTTTGAAGGTTTATTGAAGGCTTTTTTTTTAATGCAAAACGCATTAACTTTGTTCGAAGCGCTCTTTCTATTCCGGTTATAACCCCTTGGATATAAGCCCCTCCATTTATAAACCTCCCTAAAACCCCGTTACGAAGTTGTATAGAGTGTTTTCACATGAGGTAACGGCGGCCATGTTGGTGTCCCAAACCAGTCCCGTGGGAGTTGAACTCTTTTCTAATGCAAACGCTTTCTTTTGTTCCAATAAATTTGCATTGATGCTGGCCACGTGAGTGAAAACACTCTATAAGCCCAGAGCTTATGTGCGGCAGTTTACGGTACCTTAATTATTAAACATAGCATGATTGGCTACAGGAAGTTTCAAGTCGCAGACTTGCAACGGCGGCTAAGAAATGTACAAAAAAGCGTGACGCACGTGCAAAGCTGTTGTTTTGCTAATATAAACCGATTGCTTTTTTGCCGTTTTCGTTGCCGTCTTTGTTCCTTAAGCTCCCCATTGTTGTGATCCAGGGCCGAGTTGTTCAAAGCTGGGTTAAGATAACCCAGGGTTAGTGCGAGATTTGAATTAAGATTTGAAAGTTTAAAAAGGATTTCAGTTTTAATTCTTTTTGTCCACAAGCTGGTGATTGGAAGCTCTAAAAATAAGAGAGAAAATTGTCCGAGAAAATGCTTTTAAACACAAGAAAAAGAAACCAGGGTTAAATTTAACCCCGGGTTAAGCGCTAATCGGCCTTCGAACAACTGGGCCCAGAACTGTTGCTACAATGGTAACGTGACGTCACACTTCCCCTCTCTACATTGATCGTCCGGGTGAGTGTATTCCTGTGTGCTAGTCATATTCAGGGTTAAAGTGTGTTGTATCTCACCAGCTGATGGAACCGAATCGTAGTTATTGACTTTATTAGTCAATTATGGCCCTGATCACGCTGACGCGTTTTCAAAAGAGCGCGTTTTCGCCGTCATCGAAAACGCATCGATCGATTCGAATCCACACTACCGTTTTGATGCGTTTTCGACTGTCCAAACTAATACGACACATGTATGCGTTTTCGTTTTGATCCACTTTCAAGGGCGTTTTCAAATCGATGCGTTTTCGAGGAAAACGCTCAGCGTATGAGCGTGGACCGAAAGGCTAAACGGATCAAAATGTACGCGTTTTCAAACGAAAACGCATTAGTGAGGACGAGGCCCAAGTCGTGATGTTTTTGGTTGCCTGTCAGTTAAACTGCGTTGTGACTCGCTATGAAGACTTTAAATCTGAGTGGTGCGTTTCGATCCGTCTTTTGTTATAGTATAGTAATAACGGTCGTTTTAATGTAAGCGGTTCAAAAGTGGCGGAACAGGTTACCTACTCCTTACACCACTTTAATACGAGGAGCATTTTCGACATCGTGTAGATTTTCTAAGTGACGCCAGGAAAAGATTGTTCCTGCAAACTGTTTCCAAGCCTCTGACCTAATTTGTTTCAGATCAGCCTACTCAAGTTAATTTACAAGTAAACAAAATCGAACACACTTGGAGTATTGGTTGCATCCACCTCATCCTCGAACTTGAATCCAATGGTAATGTTGACACTGTAGACAAAAAGAATTATTTAAAAAAAAACCCTAATAGAAGTAAGAAAATTTGGTTTTCTATCATTCATGAAATTTGGTTCTGACAAAATCTTCCGTGCGCACTTACTAGCTAGGAGTCCAAAGCATATAGAGTGTTTTCACATGACGTCACGGCGGCCATATTGGTGTCCCAAAACAATGAAACGGCGGCCATGTTGGTGTCCCAAACCAGTCCTCTGGGAGTTGAATTTTTTCTTATGCAAACACTTTCTTTTGTTCCAATAAATTTGCATAGATACTGGCCATGGGTCAGCACTTTTTAACACCTGTCAAAAGACCCTTGGACACCTTATGAAGTTTACACAACGTAGTATTCCTTATCGTTTTGGATTAGCCGGTTAAGCACTGCGTTTTACAGATTAGGGTTAAGCACTACCTTTACTGATTAGGGTTAAGCACTGCCTTTACTGATTAGGGTTAAGCACTGTTTCGAAACTGGTTAGGTTCCTTTTTTGGGTTGGGGTTGATGCTATGTGTACTTTAATCTACCTTGTGTAAACTTCATAAGGTGTCCAAGGGCCTTTCGACGGATGTTAACGAGTGCTGACCTGTTAAACTTGGTATTGGACATTCATGTTATTGTCAAATGACAGCTGTCTAAAAAGGTATCCGCTGACCAATGTCACATGGTCCATTTTCTAACGCGCAATTCACTTTACTTTCTGCTTACGGCAAAGTTTAGAAAGAAATTTCTTAAAAGATCCCTCGAGAGCTTCGCTTTTGGCCTTGGCTTAATCTATTTATTAGTGGACAAAGTGAAAATTTATTAAAAATGATTCCAAGTGCTTTTTCTGTAAAATAATTGTTTTTCCATTTAAGTGGTTACATCACCGAATTTCTTCTACGGACTGAAAAGTTTAGATCCACCTAGTACAGCATACTAAACAGAACTCCATAAAAATACTGCTGAAAATGTTTCATTCCGACGGTCACACTTAAACTCAAAAGTCAGAATTACCTTGTACAGCATAATAAACAGTACCACAAGAAAGTACTGCTCAGTAGCTTTCATTTGAATGGTCACAATTAAGAATAGGCCACTTCCGATTTCCAAAAACCCTCACTTTCAAAATGAGGTCAAGTGCACAAGCTTTCTTGTGAAAATGAGTTTTATTTGCATGCGAAAGAAAAAGTTATTTCCATGTCAAAGGCTGAGCACCTAACCTCGTTTTCACATCGAGGCCCGGAAGAACTCGGAAATGGCCTATTGCCTCTACTTTTTCATCTAAGTTAGACATAAAGACTGGATGACAAATTTCTTTTGACATGAAGTGACTTCGTTACGTTAAGTTTCGTTACGTTTCGTTACGTTCAATTCCATAGCGAAAAAAGGCAACAAAATGAACTGGACGGTAGTAACAGCCTACAAATAACATCATGTGACCAATTTCACCCAATGCACAAAACCTTACCATTTATATTTTGCACCTCCTAAGTCGCACATACTGTCATTGCTTTCCAAAGAGACCTGTTTCTCACTTAACGTAACAGAAGCTTCAACCTTTACAATGTTTCGGGACCTGAATGAAAATAAAAATTAAAAGAAAGAGATTGCTTCTTTTCACGTTCGTTCATTCACCATCAGAATATTCCTTCCCATTTCCTCACTTGTTCCATTCCATTCACTTTCTCAGTCTATTCCATTCACTTCATTCATCCCATTACTTTCAATCTTTCACTCATTAATCAGTTTGTAAACGAACGGAAGTCTATTGTTTCGAAAGGAATAAAAAAAATACGCACCTTAAAATAACAGCTTTTTCCGAGGCATAAGCTCCAACAGCAAGATCTAATTAAGGTGATAATGAAGAAGATGTTACATATACAGTACAATATAATCCTGCCCTATCCTGCATGTGTGTGGACCCTTTGAAAATACTTAAAGGGCCAACTAGTGGCTAGATTCAAATTCGCGAGGAGACGATTATAACGCTGGGTATGTTCCTTGTTACAAAGAGTGCCATATTTAGTCTATTAAACGCCGCCCTCGAAAAAACGCGGGACCCAATCTGAAGCACGCGGCGTTTATCTACGTCACCAAGACATTTACGATTCTAACTATGAAAAATAAGAGGGGCATTTGAACTTTAAACATCTTTCTGTTTTACACAAATACAAATGATTTACAGTAACTGTTGTCAGTGATTTAAGAAATGTGATTTCCAAATAAACACCGTATCGAAAACGCTGAACATTTAATCGACTAAAAAAGGTTGACTTACCATTATACATATTTCCGTCCACATCTAGCCCACCCGATATGGAAATTCCAAACATCTTCAGTCCTGGATTGACGTCTGACCCTAAAATTTTCTAAAAGAGACGCCAAATACTATGTTTGAAGTCTTAAGTCGAAAGGCCAAAGAACACTCAAACTGCTTCGCCCGTTTTTCTTTGTGTTCTTAAATATGTGGAAACTTAACAACTGATTATAACTATTAAGTGCCAAGGGAGTTAGCTTGAACGTGTAATGTGGAGGGGCTGTTTCTGGGAAAAGGATGGAAAAATGTATTTCACCTTGAAAAATCGATGTTATTTAGTACAAAAACGCTACAAAACGCTAAACGTTGGCCAACAAGCTACAAAAAGCTTGAGAATGCTAGTGACAAGACTGCTACTCCTCGTCTTTAACAAAGTTAAACTGATCTTGCACTATTTTAAGTAATTGTAGAACGTTAGGGTGTTTTCCATCTGTTGGGCCAAACCGGTCAAATTGTAAAGTGAATTGCTCTTTTAATCATGACTAATCCAGCCAGATCAGTGAGCGTCCTTTAGAGTTGAATACGAACATTCATATTTTTTGGACGCAAAAACCAGTTTTTTGGCACCCAAGAAAGGTTTTTGTGTAGGAGAATCGATGGTAATCGTTTTAAGGTATTGATCAATTGAAAAAGCGGATTACAACAAAGAGACACTATAATAGACCTCTTTAGCTTGTATGCTTTGTTTTCCCAATACAGGTCATGTGATAAAACTCTAGAGAACCGTTTCTTTCAAATTTCGTTTTATTCACGTGCATTTGTACGCATAATTTATGGAAAGACAAAGAGTCAAGTTCCCCTGGGACATCTACTGGGAAAACAAAACATACAAGCTAAAGAGGTCTATTACACCACTTAAAATTAATTAAAACTTTTACAGCGCAACTTTTCATGGTGCATTTTCAAATGCACTTCACAGTAAGTAAAATAGACCAAAAATGAATAATCAATTAACACTCCATAGAGAGGAGAAGTCGTTACGTCACGTTGCCATGGTAGCAAAATTTTTGGATGACAACAAACCGATAAAGTCACTTAAAAGTCTATTCGCACTACTTAAAACTTCACCGATCTTACTCAATTTCATTTAATTTGGCAAATCTTGGCAAAATTTTCGTTGGGACCGTATCTATCGTTATCAAAGTTCAAAAAATGAAAGCGCCAATTTTTGTGTTGTGTTCACCTACGCCATAAAGCGGGCTCGTGAAATAAGGAAGTTATTTCGTAGTGGTGTAACGACGACAAACAAATGTACAAAATAGCGTGATGCACGTGCAAAGTTATTGTTTGTTAATATAAACATATTATTTTTTGCCGTTCTCCTTGTCGTCGCCGTCGTCGTTGGTTTTGTTGGCATCCAGAAATAGTGCTGCCATGGTAACGTGACATCACACTTGTCCTCTCTATTGAAACTGGCTCTAAAAAACCCATATACCTGTCTGTACTTCAACTCTATCCCTTTGGCGCTTCCATGGTAAATGTACACCGCACCGCAGCCTTCTTCTTGCGGAGCCCCGATAGCAACATCTGTTGGTAAAGATTCAGAGTGTCCAGCTGGTTATTGATTGAACCAAGGAAAATGACTGAGGAGCGACGCACAGTGGAAGGTTTCAAAAACGCAGCAGTCATGTCGTGGTTGGTCAATTAACTTGTGTTTTTATTGCACGATTAATAACAGCGCGGGTTAACCCTTTAACCCCTAAGAGTGATCAGCATCAAATTTCTCCTTGTGATATCAAAGCTTTGTAAAACAGAGTGGTCATGAGAATTACGGACATGATCACACAAAATCAATCTGCTTGATATTTTATCAACTTCTCACTTCTTTAGGAAATGAATAGAGGCATCAAAGGAGAATTAGAATTTTGATCTTAGAGTTTAAAGAGTTAACGAACCAATCAGGCCCCAGTTGTTCAAAAGGTGGATAGCACTATCCACCGGATAATCTCTATCCAGTGGATAATTGTTAGGGAAACCAATTGCGCTATCTCCTGGATAGTGATTTATACGGTGGATAGAGCTATCCACCTTTTGAACAACTGGGGCCAGATCAATAACCAGTAGAGTTTAAAACTAGAACTGAGGTGACTCTGAAGATGACTTGTCGAAATGTCAGTCACCGTCACCAACAGTCCCATTCAGGACTACACTCGCCTAGACAGTCCTCCTCCACTTAATTGAGAACAGCGTTAGAGATTAAATATATAGGGGCGTACAGTCTGCGTAGCAGGCGCGGGTTGATTTTTTTGGTTAAGTTTTATATAGCGCGCAACGGAAACACGCGTGTGCGCTCGCCCTCGAAATTTCCCCCTTCTCCCTAAAAAAAACCGGCACCTGCTAGGCAGGCTAAGGGCGTATAACATTTGCATGGAAAAATACGAAATTTCAGTCGAAATCTCAAAAAGTAGCGATAAAGTGTTCTTAGTAACAGAATTTTCACTATGGGAGCCCCAGCGCACCCTCACCTGAAAAATATAGGCCCTGCAAGAACTTAACTTTGGTGCAGTTGGGGTAGCCTGCAGAACAGGGCGTTAGATTTTCGCATTTTTCGGGCGAGCTAAGGGAGGCGTGAAGAGAGCGAGAAGCGCTAGACACGCGCGACGGGGAGGGCGCCTTCCCTCGTCGCGGGTATCTCGCGCTCCTTCGTTCCTCCGAGCGCGAAAAAATAAAGCCTGTTTTGCAAGCTGGGTGCTGGTGAAGCGGCAGGGGCGGATTTAGGGGGAGGGTTCAGGGAGTGCGCACACCCTCCCCCATGAGATGACCTGCGGCTTTCTAATACAACTTGTGTTCTGTATTAAATTTGCTAACGTCACCCTCCTTAGAAAAAACCTTGATCCGCTCCTGAGCGGTGCTTCTGAATGTTTCCACATTTACCTTCATATCCATCGAAATTCAGGTCTCCAATAGCAGCAATAAAGTGGCCGAAAAGGGCACTCACTTTTCGGTCCCCCTCCAGAAAGCTGTCTTGTAAATTGAGTGCACCCTGGGCCAGGAAAAAAAAGAACAACTAAAATTAAATGGACTGATAGATTAAGGGCCTGTTTACAAGGAGGTGGGGGACCCCAGGTTAGGTGGGGTAACCCGCCTGTCCATATTATCTCTTATTATAATTTGATCACGTTTACACGATAGGTGGGGTAACCCGCAACATGTTAACTTTCCTCCTCTGAAAGGGGGGGGGGGGGGGGCTTAATAGAGGATTTAAAGTAGTTTTGTAAGGAAATTTATTATATGGCCATGTCTCAAAAGGACTGAAAACAAACAAATTCAAGAATTTGATTGGCTAAAATCGATCTTGACCGCGGTCTAGATTTCCCTATCTAGACCGGCATCTAGACCGATGTCGTTGTAACAGTTGTCGATCGTTTGGTCACTTTGATAAATTGTTGTTTCAACTACAAACTTTTTCATCGAGCCTGTATGAAAAAAATTGTCTTCATTCATTGACGAAGTTTGTACAAAACTGGACTTTGAACAGTTATTTTTGTCCCGTTTAAACTGGAGACCAGTGACAGAAGAAAGCCAGCTAAATACTTGAGTCCCCGCAGGGAAGCAAATAAAATTATTTATGTTTTTGTTCCTTTGCTTTCTTGTTTGGCCATATCATAAACATCTTATTAACCGAGCTAGGTCGGTCTGTATGGGAGAATCTTGACCGAGGTCGCCAGTGCAGACCGAACGCAGTGAGGTCTGTACCAGCGACCGAAGTCAAGATTCTCCCATACAGACCGACCTAGCTCGGTTAATAAGAGCTAAATATGGGGGAGATCAGTTTGGTGAATTTACATGTGGATATTGGGGCTTAAAGGAGCTGTGTCACGCAATTCAGCCAAATTCAGGAAATTACAAAATGCCCGTTAAATCAAGAGAAACATAAAAATAACCGCTTAAAACTTTAAAGGAAAGTTAAAATAACATAACAGATACAACAGATGTCACGGATGGGCAAAACTGAAGAAGATTGAAACGGATTGAAATTAGGATTTTTGAAAACTGTTCAGCCTAACAGTTTTTCAAAGTTGATCCCTGCTGCTTGCAACTTCAAAAATAATGCTCAAGAGACATATTTGTTTGTCTCGGATCTCTGATTTTGTCATTTACATTTAATTTCTTTGCTTACTTTAAATTCCATAGCGATCTAGGGCGAGTAATTGCCAAAATTAAACAAAATGAACTGGGCTGCCGTGACACAGCCCCTTTAAAGGGTTAACGATTTTCATAAAATCAGTTCCTTGCAAAATATAACAAACCTGTCCGTTGTTCAAGTAGATGAAGACTCGACCCTCGTCTTTTACAGTAGTGTAGTACGGAGCGCCCACTAGAATGTCCGTAAACCTGAAGACAAACCAACGTTTGCAAAAAGTTTTGTTTTGATTGTTTACGGCCAGGAAGAAATAATGTAATGAGGGCATTCAAAACAGTCAAACCGGTATTTGGGAGCTTTTGGGAGTGGCCAACCGAGCGATTAATACAGATTGACCGTTGAACACTGGTTTGATTAACATTAGGAGGTCATTAAAAAAAGGGATGATGACAAAGTGAAATATCGAGATTGATGGATTAAATGTGTTTGCACCTCTTCTGGAGTCAAAAGGAAGGAGGTCAAAGACCACTGTTAAACGCCATACTAAGTGTATCTATTGGTACACCTTGACAAAGTGAACGTTTAAAAGAGGTGAAGACCATAAAAATTAGAGCGATTTTCGTATGACCTTGAAATGAAAACGCGCGAACAAAACAGAAACAACAAACGAACGGAAATAGAGCGATTTGATTGGTGTATCGAACGGATACAAAAGCACCTGGCTTTTGGTTGGCTAAGCGAACGCTCGGGTAAACAAACTTCATGCCCGAAGAACTTTCTAGAAATTGCTTTGACGTCATACTGCAACACGATTGGTCAATCGAACAATGCCTTCTCCATATTAGGGTTTTCTTTGGCGGGAAAACGAAGAGTCCATGTTTTGTTCTTTCCATCCATTGGCTGATAAAACAAATAACAAACACTTACGGAAACCATTTTTCAAGGTCATACGAAAATCGCTCTAACTCGTTGGGATCTTTGAAAAGGTGTCCGTGACCGCAAAATAGGGGATGGCCGCTTAATAAAAATTTGATTTTAAAACCTCTTGCGTAGAACTGTCAGAACAGGGCATTTTTGAAATTTATCTTCATATCGTAGTACACTTCAATTAGCAGGTTATTTCCTGCAACGGTACAAATGCTCTAGTTTACATTCCATTCGACTAATAATTTCCAGAAATAATGAAAAGAAAGCGAATGGAACAGCAATCGGAAAATTGGAGAATTTTCACAAGTGAACTCTTCAATCGTAAATTCAGTTAACATTAGTTAACCTCATTACAGAATTGACTGGTCCACTACAAGGTCCAGAAAAAAAAAAAAATAATCGATAGCTTTTGTTTACCCACAGCTGGAGCAACTGTGGCAAAAGGAATCAAGACAGTTAGGGACAGCTTAATATAAACAAAGACGATTGCTGGACGAGCCGAAAATGACTTACCCATCTTTGTTAAGATCCACAGCACGAATGGCACTGCCATAGTAGGTTCCTGTCTGTTAAAAAAAAAGAAAGAAAGAAAGAAACAGAGACATTACCCATAGTCAACGACTTGCATAGGTTATGACCAGGCTCCATAGTAGGGGGAAAAGGCAAAAAACGGTCCAAAAAAACGGGGTGAAACAGCCAAATAAAAACATCGGCGAGAGAAGCGAGCCTAGCCTCACCGATATTTTTTCGGCGCCTCCCCCCTGGTCCTTATTAGGGACCTTAAGATCCGACGACGGCGACGGAAACGTGAACGCCGCAAAAACAATAGGTTTAATTAGCAAAACAACAATTTTGCGCGTGCATCACGCTTTTTTGTACATTTCTTTGCCGTCACTGCACGACTACGACGTGAAAATGCCTAATTTCACGATGTACAGAGGAAGTACACAAGCGACGACGAAATTTCCTCTCTCTTTCTGAACTTGGATGTGGTTCTGAGGAATTCAACTTTTGGAGGGTTCGCCTACATTTGACAAAGTTAGTGACTTGGAGTAATTGTGATGAAGATTGAAAGAACGCGAATTCACTTTTTCAGCGACGTTTTCTCTGCCGTCGCCGTCCTCGGATCTTAAGGTCCCTATTTATGTGGGGGAGAGACGATGCCGAACAACACTTGCTGTGCACAAACAATCCTGACCCGCCCAGTAAAGAAGTACAATTTCTCACTTGAACCCCCTCCCAGAGTCTCTCGCTGTTTTGTCTACTGATATTCATATGGAGTGCTTTCACATGACGTCACTGCAGCCATATTGGTGGCTCAAAACAATGAAACGGCGGCTATGTTGGTGTCCCAAACCAATCCTTTGGGAGTTTTCTTTTGCAAACCCTTTCTTTTGTTCCAATAAAGTTGCATAGATGCTGGCCACATGAGTGAAAACACTCTATACGCGAATTTTTACTACACTGTCTCACAATTAATCCACATTTAGCTCACGTACCGGTAATCCCTTTGGCTGAGGCAATACCACTTTCACTGACAAGTAGCTGCTATCATCGTTATAAATGATGACCTGAAAACACAAATAAACATGATAACTTAGTGTAATAAAATGGCACTAGAAAATTGGTGTGGGACAGTTGTGAGCGTTGATCTTCAGGGGCACAGCGCAGTTCAACGTTTTGCTATCCTTGTTGTTGCCCAACGTGGATTAGAAGAAAAAAATTAAGGTGCAGGACTCGCGGCACGTGGTGGCTTCGCCACGGTACGTTTTCAGAACAGGGAATACGCGAAGAATAATTAAATTCTTTAGATTTTTACCTTGCCCTTCACTTCATCAGCCCTGGGGGAGCCGCCAACATATTCTGAAAAGAATATGAAAAGAAAGTGACACTTCAAAATTTTACTTTTACTCCTGGGTACACAAATTTAACTAACATGACTAATGTTTTGTTCATGGAAGTTAAGCTTTGAGGCGAAAATTGGCTCAGGCACATCTGTCAGGTAGCTGCAAAACATGGTTATAACTGGAAAAACTTTATTAAAGCCTAATCTCCGAGAACAACAGGAAAAGCATGTCTGTGAAGGAAAAATCGTTAACGTTAATTTAAGCAAGGCTTAACAAGTGTAAAAAGCACCGAAAAAATCCACAAAGTACACAAATCACAATTAGAGCAAACCTGTTCGCCTCTGGTTCGGGTCAGTGAAAGATCCACTAGTCACAGAATAGCCTAAAAAACGTGGAAATAAAAGAATATCATCGAAAACGCTCGAAGATGTGTAATATTCAGTTAACAGTGTGCTTTTTGAGAGTGGGACATCTTGTCTCCAAACTTGTTGTCCCTCAGAAAACACTTCATCTTTTAACACTTTAAACCCTAAGATCAAAATTTGAATTCTCATTTGTTTCCCCCATTCATTTCCTACAGAAGTAGTGGGGAGAAGCAAATTCATCTTGTGTGATCATGTCCGGAATTCTCATGACCACTCTGTTTTACAAAACATTGATATTACAAGGAGAAATTTGATGCTGATCACTCTTGGCTTGAAGGGTTAAATGGACATTTCGCCGTTTTTTATAGTTATTAAACTTGAGAAACTCATTCATTATAAGTTGAGTTGAGTTTTTAAGAGTAGGAAGCTTCGTTCTAATTTGTTCTAAATCCTAAAGGCAAACATATCATCCACGCAAGCAAATAAATAGAGAGCTGCTAAAGAATAGGTCTTTTAGAGAGAGAGGGAGAGAAAGAGAGAGAGCCTGGGGTGAATTACAGCAGCAGCAAAGGCCAAACCTTCACCAGGTGATCTGTGACGTCATTGCGGGGGCCTGGGGAAAGAAATTTTAATGCCGTATCCCATAAACCAACGTGCGCACCAATTCAATTCAATTCAATCTGTTCCCGTCAGCTTTGGTTTATGGGATAGGGCATTAAAATTTCTTTCCCCAGGCCCCCGCAATGACGTCACAGATCACCTGGCAAGATAAGTGAAAAAAAGTTTGACTGTAAGCCAACAGAGTTTTTTCGGAATCCATCAGGACATTGAGTAATATTAATTTTTAGTGGACAAAAAACTTGTACCAGAATAATTTAAAGCATATTGCATTCTTTTTCACATTTTTCAAGGGCTAAAGATGTAATTAGTCATCTCTGATAACACCAAACTAAATTTCTTATGAGAGCCCGAGAAAATAAATGTCAAATTTCACAAAATAACATCTTACACATGAAATTTTTAGGATTTTACCTGTGTTTTCACAATTCTTGTGAAATTTGACATTAATTTTCTCCGACTCCCATGAGAAATTTTCTTTGGTGTTATTACAGATGACAAATAACACCTTTGGTCCTTGAAAAATGTAAAGAAGAATGCAATATTTTTTAATTATTCTGGTACAAGGTTTTTGTCCTCTGAAAATTAAATTACTCAATTTTCTGGTGGATTCCGCCTTAAAGAGCAAGTTGAAGGTCAAGAAAAGTCTAGTAGTTTAACTGGTTGCTTGTCTTGAGTACCTCTCGCCTCATCGTTCCCCAGTAAACGACAATCAACATCGTTTATCAGTGGCCGAATTTATACTAGAGACGAGTTATCCGTCTAGACGGATTATCCGTCATACAGATAATTCATCTAAGTATAAATCCGAAGCCGAATTTTGCTCCATAATTGGTCTATATATTTTAAGCGGAAAACGACCGCGGGAAACAGGAAACATTGCGTAAATATAGGGAAACTTCGTTAAAAAACCGTCTACGCTCCGTCTAGATATAAATTTAGAGACGGATAATCCGTCTAAGTCGAATTATCTGTCTTTAAGCACGTCTTCAAGACGTGCTAACAGACGAATCAGCCTCAGACGAATTTTGCTCCATAATTCGTCTTAGCACCGAATTTATACTAGAGACGGATTATCCGTCTTAGACCGATAATTCGTCTCCAGTATAAATTCGGCCAGTAGTATTAACAAAGATGCTTATAGGACTCTCCCTTTTCTCTTTCCGCCGATTTTCGCTCGTTCGATATTTCACTGCTCGCTCGCTTTTCTGTTCATTTGCACTGACCGAGAGCCTGACACAGGCTATGACAGTGCGGGAAGAATACCCGCCCAGCATACATTGCGTGGGAGCTAAAAGAATGGTGGTAAGTTGGTCGGTATACTTTCGACAAATTCTTTGATGACAATCTGCTGCATGAGTCCTTCCAATAGCAAAACCACCTAGCTTTTTGTTTTATTGGTGAAAAGTTTGGAAACGGATGACATGTTCGTAATAGAAACTATTATGAGAGCAACATAGTAAACTATTCGACCCAAGCAAGACAATGATAAAATTGCTGTAAATTACCCTTTGAAGTTTTCCGCGTTCGTGAGATTTACCCGAAAACCTACCTTTCTCATCTCGTGTGATGCACATGTTTTGCCTATGAAAGCTCTTGCCTTCTTGGCGTTCTCACTACCCTCATATATGGCGTGACGGGTACTTTCGCTTACGAGTCGCTTCGCTTATGTCCCTTTAGTTTACGCCTTAACTCGTCCGCTAAAGAAACGAAACGCGCGATACACATGTAGGTATACCTCGTTCTTTAGAGCGATTTTCGTATGACCTTGAAAAAGGGTTTCGGTAAGTGTTCGTTCTTTGTTTCATCAGCCAATGGATGAAAAGATCAAAACATGGCCTCTTCGTTTTCCCGCCAGAGAAACCCTAATATGGAGAAGGCATTGTTCGATTGGCCAATCCGAATCGTGTTGTAGTATGACGTCAAAGCGAAGTATCGGTTGATTTCTACAAAGTTCTCGGGCATGAAGTTTTTTCACCTGAGCATTCGCTTAACCAAAGAAAAGCCAGGCGAGTTTGTCTGTCCGTTCGATAAAGCAATCAAATCGCTCTATTTCCGTTCGTTTGTTGTTTCTAATTTGTTCGTGCGTTTTCATTTCAAGGTCATACGAAAATCGCTCTAAGCCATTGATCAGGCAAAAAAAGTAAGAGAACTGACCTAATACGTTGGCCAAACGACTGAACAGGTTAGCGAAACGAACGTTGGCTGAACGACTGTAAATTCATTGAATTATACTTACCCATGTAGTCTGAATCAGAAAGTTGATCCACCACAGATTTGAGATAACCTTGGTTACCAGGTTTGAAAAACAGTACACCTGAGGAGTAATCCAGAGTGATCAACTCATAATAGTACAACATTTTAACTTATTTAAGTGAGCACAACCCAGACATACTGAAGACTCGGGGGGGGGGGGGGGGGTGGGGGTACTCGACCAATATTTTTGGACAGGTGAGCCACTGAGGGTTCAAAAATTGTAACACCCTTAACATAATTACTCTGTTTCGAACACGGGACGCCATTTTTTGGCAATTGCAATGGAGCAAACTCACGTTATAGACATTGCTTTTGCATACTTGGAGTACAAACTTCATCGATCAAGCAAATCAATCAATCGTGCAGTATACCCTGTTTAGGACAGACTCGCGCACAATAAATAGTGAGTTTACGCAACAGGACGGTAGGAGGAAGAGGACGGCAAAACGCTTGTGTGTGACAAACGTGACAGGGCTATTACTTGCGTGTTTTGTCGTGATCTTCACTTAAAATTAAAGTTTCTTGGTCTTTACAAAAATATCTGTTTAAAGGAAAGTGAAGTTTGGCGAAAAGTTATTTCAAACAAAATTATTGTCACGCTTGTCACACAAGGCTTGCCGTCTTCTTTCCTTTCCCGTCCTGTTGCGTAAGTTCACTAATAGGGAACTTAAGCAAAGACGTTTTTGAGCGACGAACGTCAACCGGAAGTGAGGCTTTCTTTCTTTTCATATGCCTTGACGCTATCAAATTTTCATTGCTAACTTTCTTTTCTCTTTTAAAGACGATTTACCCGAGAGTTTTAACCAAACCACTGCGCAATGATGCAAAAGTCCACTTCCGGTTGACGTCCGTCGCTCAAAAACGCTGTTGCTTAAGCTCCCTATTAATACCCGGAGGGCGGAGGGGACAAAAACCATACCCTTTCCAGCGGCACATCGCCGAAAAGGACATCAAGATTGTCTAGTTTTTACCGTATTTCTGACTATAAAAACTTCATCCCAAAATATCTCGATACCGCTCTCATAGATTTTGCTTAAACTTCACGAACATCGAGGCGGCTATTGGGGGATAAAGCTCCCGTAAACGATTTTGGAAGGAAAATTCCCAGTGACGAAAAATACGGCTGCAAGTAAAATAGATAATAGCGTCAATTCGTTGCTATGACAACTCTGATGTCATTGTAACACTGACAATAAGAAATGTTCTTCTTCGTCTAATACAGCTGTGGTGGTAATGTTTCCAAATCTTTGTTAAAGGCGACCTAATTTATGCTCAAACGTGGGAGGTATTGACCCTGGAAAACACCATCGAGCCACCTTAAAAGTTACCTTTACTTGCCCTGCAAGAAATTCTACATGTCCCAGACGGACACTTTTTTCAAGCCCTGTAATGATGCTTAACTTTGTCATGATTTTCAAATAAAATTGTACCTGTCATTGCAATCCAATAAGAAATTTTTTGTATCATCTTCGGTCTTTGGGTATGTAAGCAGAAGAAATCGAAGCAGGGAATAGGGACCTTAAAATCCGAGGACGGCGACTGCAGCGAAAACGTCGCTGGAAAAGTGAATTCACGCTCTTTCAATCTTCATCGCGATTACTCCAAGTCACTAACTTTGTCAAATGTAGGCGAATCTTTGTTTACACTTTTCGCCTCATTAACATATGCTTATCGCTGTCTGATGACGCTAATAAAATAAAAACTCTGAATATTGAAGGAGCGTAACAGTTTCAGTCATCTCTGAAAATTTGAGCCCAATACACCGAATGGTTTCAGAGAAATTCTCTTCTAAAAACTCGAAACTTCACAGAGAATGTATGGCTCACTAACTTTTTTGCCACACAGCAATTTCGCAGTTTTTGATGGCTGATATTTCCTTCAATATTGCTTGTATAGAGCTGAAAATTGGACAAATTGCTCAACTTAATCAGATCTTTCAACTTTTGCATTACGTTCACATATACGGCCACGGCTTCTATGAGTGAAGCCGTGTGCTGATGAGGAAAAATGTAAACAATGACGTCAGCAAAGACTCGCCCGTAGGTGAACCCTTCTAAAGTTGAATTCCTAAGAACCATATCCAAGTTCAGAAAGAAAGAGGAAATTTCGTCGTCGCTTGTGTACTTCCTCTGTCAATGGAATTAGGCATTTTCACGTCGCAGTCGTGCAGCGATGGCAAAAAAATGTACCCAAAAGCGTGATGCACGTGCAAAATTGTTGTCTTGGTTATTTTAAAACCTCTATTGCTTTTTTGACGTTCTCGTTGTCGTCGCCGTCGTCGGATCTTAAGGTCCCTTGTTTTTACTAGAATGACGGCTCGAGTCATGCCGAAACATAATCACGAACAGTTTCCCATCCAAATGACACAGAACTGCAAGCACAGCAAGTGCCTGCAAATCCTCACCGAGGAAGATTTTCCATTGAAACTCCTCTGGAGAGCGCCGATTAAAATTCAACGGCGAGCAATTCGAAGAAGACAACCGCGAAGCAGAGAGAACATCGCTTAGCACAGCAAAGGCAACGTAGTCAACACAGCGACCACAAACGTGTACAGAGGCAGCGACAAAATACTACAATTACATCGTCAACGAAACCGATGTACCCTGCTAGCAGAGGCTTTTCCCTTGTGTTTCTCAGCGTTGTACTACCATTCTCTTCGCGGTTTTGGCTGCTCGCGTTTTGTTTTGGTTGTTTCTGTGCCGAGGAAAAGACCTCTGCGGACAGCCGTTTGGGATTCCTGTTGAGCATGCGCGAGATGAAAATGCGGTTACCATGGAATTTCTGGGTCACGTGTTGGTAATACGATGCCGCCGCCGGAGTTTGCCCGTCAGTTTCACTTTCTCGCACCTCCGGTTTCTAGCACTTCTGGGCTGGTGAAGAGGATTTCATGACCAGCCAAACTGACAGTATCTTCAAGAGATGAGGCATCGAGCTTACAGGCTGTAATTCCTAGCTTGGTAACTGAGGCTATCTGATCCGTCAGAGCGCTCAGCGGGGAAATAACGAGTACAATCGGCACTTCACTGAGGAGGCTAAGATGCTTGGAGACCGATGGAGCTAGTTGATATATCAACGATTTCCCATGACCCGTTTGTAAACTGACGAATGTATCTTCGCCATTCAATACATTAAACAAAGCTTTGGATTGATATTTAGTCAAAGACTCGATTGAACTATCTTTAAGGGCTTCTAAAGCCTTTTCAACAGCGTCGTTGAAACTTTCACGGGCACTTCGGACTCGCACTCGCCATGTTGATATAGCGGGCTCACTTTTGCACAGCAAACTAGTACAAAAAAGATGCGCGAGTCGATAAAACCGGTTCCACAACCGGTTTAGTCATGTGATTACCTCCTAGATCTTGGAGGTATCTAATACGCATGCTCAACAGGAATCCCAAACGGCTGTCTGCAGAGGTCTTTTCCTCGGCACAGAAACAACCAAAACAAAACGCGAGCAGCCAAAACCGCAAAGAGAATTGCAGTACAACGCTGAGAAATACAAGGGAAAAGCCTCTGCTAGCAGGGTAAAACCGATGAAGAGAGGGAACACCGACTGCCGACGCTTCCAAAAGCGACGAGACTGGATCCTTACAGTCAAAATTATTTTCTTCGATGCAGGGATAGGCAGCAAGAATTATGCACGTCAAGAATGTCTTTCCAACGGACTAGGGACAGCCGATCAGCCTTTACACCATGAGCAACAATGAGTTTTACAGTAAGCTTTATTTTACAATGAACAGTTTAGAACACCGATAATGTGTGACATGTTTAGGAAAGCGTTACATTTGTAAACAAAATCCTTGCTGAACAACATTTTCGTTTACAATTTTCATTACATTTAGTTCCCCAAAACCATTCCAACTAAATTATCATTGCCCCGCAGGGATTTCGCCCAGAAGGCGAAATTCCGAGGAGGCACTCTAGTAACTCGCGGGTATATTAAGGAAAGTACTTACAGTTAAAATATACAGTCATACAGCCAATATAGAAAAAATCTCCATATGCTTGAACAGGGGCCGCGAGGAATCGGTAGGTAATGATGAAGTTTCTATTGTTTGCGCCCGCAAGTACGAAATGGTTAGGATGACGTAAAACATAATGGGTAGATTTTGTGACATAAATTGTGCAGTCATACTTCGATACTCTTGCGTTACGTGTTATCAGTGACATTCTGTGGAGCAGTTGTTATGAAAGTTATGGACCAAAAGACACTCGTTAAGCGCAGATGAAGTTATAAGGTGCGTAAAACAGTGTATATTTTAACACTAGGTGAGTTTGCCAGACGCGAGTTCACAAATCTTTGATTGGAAACCTTCAGCTGAACCTTGCCAGACACTGTTTCTCTCTCTTTGACCGGAATAAGACTCGCCCCAAAACAAGCAAGACGAGTGAATGATTCAACGGCTAGCTTATCACTAGCGGAACGATGGACAATTACAGAAATTCGCCGACCATCAAATTCTGTGCTGACTTATTCCCTGCTCACAAATGTCCTTCCGCTATAAAGTTTAAAATAGGACTCTAATGCGCGAGCGTGAATTGATAAAACGTATTTTTAATTTCTAAGGCTTACTTTCCGGCAAATGAAATGAACTAAACGTAAAAAGTGAAACAGAAAAAGCGAGAAATTAAACTTCTCAATAAATCTTTTCTTATGGTTTAGAATAAACTATTCCTTTTAATCAAAGCTGTGTAAATCGAACCGAAACTGTGCATGGAACCTTGCGTTTACTTCCTGTATTTATCTCACCTATTGCTTGGAATATGTGTGAACATCTTCATTGTGAATCGGTATATTTCAAAGAGCTACAAGGAGCAAGAATACTATATACAGAGCGGGGGCAGCTGTAGTGTCAACTATTACTAGTTGTATAGCAGCCTTATACATAAACACAGCGGTGTCTTTTAAGTCAAGCATAACAAAAATTTATTATTGCTGGCCTCCTACTTTCGATCCTATTTAATTAAGGTGGCCCGAACCTATATTTATATGCGTGTTGGTTATGTTTTTGATTTGCGTTTTTTAGAATGAAAGATTCAACCGATTTCTATCATTTCTTGCATACCACATATATAATGATGGAACTTTACGAAAATGTTATTTGTTTTCTTTTAGATATAAAAACCTTTCAGATATCGGCATATATTTAAAACCGCATTTTTACTAAAAATGCAAATCACTTCGAAACCCACGACAGATTTGACAACGAGAACGTCAAAAAAGGGGTCAAATAGGAAAATTACCACATTGCTACATGTAATTTCTATTTTAGTGTAAGTGATTATGTTTACACCTTACCGTTACAAACAATTAGTTGTCAAGTGTTATTATGTACTACAACAAGTACAAACAATCTCTTGCTGTAATTCACTTAACAATAATTTTTTTTCTCCAATTAAAAGCATTTACTTGTTATTTTAACTGCAGCATTATCTCCTACCATTTCATCCACTCACTACTAATGACACACTTTACAAGTAATTATTATTTAACAATTAGTCGCCTCAGGCGACGTGAATATCGGCGAATAGTCACCGAGACGAAGTCGAGGTGACTATTCGCCAATATTCACGTCGCCTGAGGCGACTAATTGTTTTAGTATAATTACATTGATGATTATTCGAGAAAATAAAATTATTGATCAATTTCCGACCCCGAAACATCAAAAAATCTGGCTGCCATTTTGAAAACTGCTAGCCTTCAATGCTATAATCACCGCGCGGTGATTATAGCGGGATAAAGCGAAGCTCCTAGCCAATCACAGCGCTCTATTTTCGATAATCATCGATGTAATTATACTAATACACATTAAAGACAGCATGTGTTTGCTGCATATATTCGCCTGCAGTTATTCATGTAGGAGGGTCAAATGGGGTGAACAGGGGACCTTTGAAACATTGGCTACCCTTCCTTCACAACACCAACCCCATTTAAATCCCAGAAAATGCTTTCTAATAAAAGAGTACTGGGTTGAAATTTACTCCAACCAAAAGGCCATTAACTGGTGGGGGCCGTTCGCAGGGTTGCCATAGATACCTCCTCCTCATGTTAGAGCATTGCCCGGCTCCACCAACTTTGTAGGCACCAACGCCCAAGCTCATCTATTGGTGATGAGTTTAAATCCCAGAAAATGCTTTCTAATAAAAGAGTATTGGGTTGAAATTTACTCCAACCAAAAGGCCATTAACTACATCTCATCTTCCAATATGGTAGCCGGTGTTAAAACTCGCCCTCCCAAGTTACCCAAATTACTCCAATTCTCTCCCCCTTCCATCCCTGACATTTTAGGGACCTTCGCCCGAGCTTCGCAAGGTTCTACGATACACGTACTTCTAGTTAGCTATCTACATTTGTATTTATCACAGGGAATGAAACAAAGGCTTGCCTTTAAAATTTTTGGCTCCAACTGCACCCAAGAGAATGTCTTGTCCATCACTAGTGTACTCTGCACTGAATCCGGCTTGACAGTAACCATAGCCTATGTTGCTTTTTGTCTCTAAAAATGGAATTTTAGATGGTCAGGTTTACGGTTATCTCACCACCAACGAAATCGCCAACAAGACGTTGACTCGCCACCAACGAATAACTCTGAAATAATGGACACAGTTTAATACCTACGATTACTTAACCTAAGATTTTCGTCAAGCTTATTCGAATTTAAAGCCGATCCAAATACAAATCTGCCAATCCTAATTGATGATCCTTGCGTCGAACGTCGTATGCTCTTGATAATGCAAATACTAATAATACAAGTATAGGTTCTGTGAATGTAAACTTTGATATCTGAGACATTAAAAAACTGGAAGAAACGTTTCACAACCACTACACATTTCTTTGAAATGTGAAAATAAAGTAACGGTTAAGAAATTTCCGTTCATGAAGGTTCAAAACAATGCTAAGCTAAGTTCTATTCTTGGTGGCGACTTCGTTGGTGGAGAGATAGTTTGGTGGGGAGATGGCCAGATACCGATGGTCAATAGAAACATTAAGCTCGTTCACACCCAGAGTAAATGATGGAGCCGTGAAAGGTAGTTCTAACCTTTGAGTCTGTGGATGAAATCCTATGATGTTACCATTCAAATGAAACCTCTTCAGTAGTACTTCCATATCTGATGGTACTATAAATAGTATGTTTTTCTAACTTTTGAGTCTGTGGATGAAATCCTATGATGTTACCATTCAAATGAAACCTCTTCAGCAGTACTTTCACATGGTACTATTTATATAGCATGTTTTTCTAACTTTTGAGTCTGTGGATGAAATCCTATGATGTTACCATTCAAATGAAACCTCTTCAGCAGTACTTTCACATGGTGCTATTTATATAGTATGACGGTCTTTCTAACTTTTGAGTCTGTGGATGAAATCCTATGAAGTAATGAATGGGTTAACTGAATGGGGTTAGGCAGTCAATTTAAGGATTGGCATTAAGCACTTTTAGAGTTAAACACTCATTTACAATGGTTACCTCTCAGTATCTTTTTCTGTGAGTCTTACTTCTTTTCATTTTTTTTGCATGGCTTGCACTGTGTCCTAACTCCATTTGGACCTTCTGTCATGCAAAAATTATGTACAGCACAGCATTTGGAGCAAGAGTGTTTTAACCGTTTAATCTCGCCTGCACTCCTTAACCTTTGCCTATTGCTAATCTAGTACTTATTTTGCAGTTACCACTGTCACAGGGAGTATGTACCCCACTTGATAAAACTCCATAAAGGTCAGGGTCAAGCTCATTACATCGTCCAATAGGCCAGTAGTCTAGAACGGATGGATATGAACCTCCTCGTAAAACGTACCTGGGAGCACAAGCCTAGTTAAGGAAAGTACAGGTTAGAAGTTAAGATACTTTTTGATACTTCTTATTACAGTTTGTAAAAATGTTGATTAGCTCTTGGGACTTAAACAGGTAAAATAAAATGTCATGTCCAAAAAATGTCTGATGTTAAATCCATTGTCAAAATCTTATCTGTACCACTTTACTTCCTAATTAATTTGTCTATTTCTACTGGCATAGTCCCTGAAAAGATCAAAATTGTAAGAGCTGTTCCTGTTTATAAAAGTGACAATCCTTCCCTATTTTGTAACAAGACGCTACGGAGCGTACACTTCGGCGTCGTGGTTGTGGAACTAATTAATTGTAAATGCGGAGGAATAGTAAGAAATCAAATATGGTAAGAGTAGGGTGTTAATTTGTGAAATTATGGGATTGTCAGGATATTCTGAAAAGAGCAACATCCAACAGGCCGACTTGCCAAAAACTAGCATTTCGGGACAAATTATCTCCTAGCTATTAGCCCAGTTATGCTCTGATGGCTCCATGAAGGGCCCTAGGCATGAAGGGCCCACGTGGAATTTTTGGTTGTTTTTTTATTGTGCTCAAATTTTCCCAATATGTCCCATGTGGACTAAGATTGATAAAAAATATATTGTCCTGTATTTGTTTTTTACCAATTTCTGCTTATTTACCAATTTCTATTATGTTAAGCATGGAATTGGCTAATACTCAAAGTCACGAGTTCGAATGTTTTGAGGATAATTATTCACTGACTATCAGCCGGCTGGGATGTCGGATTAACACAAGGAAGTTCAACACCAAAGGAACATAGCCTTTAGAGAGCTTTAAAACACAGCATCCACCAACACAAACTTGACTTGAACTTTGAGTAAAACTAAACAGCCTCTACCAATAATAACAAACTCTCACTTGAACTTCAGATATCTTACGGCTTCCGCGAACTTGTAAGCACAGAAATGGAAAATTGACCTTTGTCACACTTGACTAAACACAGCAGTCCAGCTCGTGGGAAAAACCTTAGTTCATCAAAAGAACTCACTTGGAACTTGTATACCGTTTGACATAAGGTTCTAGAAAATACTAAACAGGCGAATAGAGTAACTGATGCAAATCTGCTGACTCATGCTGAAATGTAAACACGCCCTAATTAATTATTCATGGTAATCCAAAAACATAGAGAGCGTTCGAGAAAGTCACGCAACGCATGAAAGCAATTTTACTACGTAACACTCAACAAAGACAAAATGTCTTTGTGCAGCATTTTGTAACTTTAAATTCATCATAAAACAGTTCGAAAGGAGGGCTCACTGGTGAAATGTTTTTCAACACTCGAAGAGAAATTTTGTGTCTCTGCGCGGCCACAAAATATCCTGTATTTATTCCTTGAGTAATTAAAGACTAAACTCGAAGTGATCTCAAGATATCACGAAGTACTCCGGTCTCATTTCGTGAAATAGTTGAAACAAGCCGAAAAGTCACGAACTTGCATGCCCAATCTTGTCCTGAAACTAGTGCATCACTTCATAACTATTTTTCATATCCCGAACTACCTTGGGTCGCAGTAGCGAAATTGGCTAATCCCTCAACTTGGAGTCTCCTCTGATCTGACGGGTCACACAGGTGAGTCGGTTCAAACCCCGGGAAAGCCAAAATAATAATTCTTTCTTCCTCAAAAAAAGTTAAAGAATAAATCCAAGAAATCGAAGTGATCTCAAGATATCTTAAACTAATTCGGCTCCCACTTCGTCAAATAGCCAAATAGAGCCAAAAACCTACAGACTTTGCTTGCCCAATCTTGTCAAAAAATGGCAACTTTGATACATTCCTGAGCGTCGCGAATCCTTTACTTCACGCCTGCCGAAGTAATTATAGGCCAAATTTTGCCTTGTTTTTAAAATTTTTTCAATAGCTAGTTTATAATAGGCTGATTGATCTTATTCATAATGGGCTCATTGATCTTATTCACATAAGTATGGCTTTAGATCTCAACATTTTACCAGTTTAGCTCTCATTCAGCTTATTGATAAGATCTTCTCATCTAGAGAGAACAAAGAGTACTGTGCTGGCATTTTCTTACACTAGTCCAAAACTTTTGATACAGTTAACCATGCAATTAGAACACTGTGTTATAAGGGATCTTGCTCTTAAATTGATGTGTAGTTACCTCACAGATCGCAAACCGTATGTTGAATGTAACAGCGTGGCCTCTGAGTATCAGAGAGTTAAATGTAGTATCCCACAGGGTTCTACCCTAGGCCCTTTACTTTTTTCCTCTTATATATTAATGACATTCAGCTTTCATCAAGTTTACTTTAGTTAATACTAGTTGCTGACAACTCCAATTTCCTTTTCTCAAATGCTGATCTCGTTACAAGATATCTTAAGAGAGAGTCTCCCTAAAACCGGTCCACTGTGTTTCGGGTCGGAAAATGGATTTCCTTTAAACTTTGCCCATGAATATATCTTAGTCCAAAAGTAATTGAAACCGCATTAGTTTTTGAAAATATTTCAAAATAAAGTTTTTCGGGAGCAAAATCACTTCAGCACCTGACGGCCAAATTTTTGCAGTGACAAAGAGTAAAAATAGCGCATATTGCCGAGTTCACCACTTCAAAGTTTTGCACTTTCAACGATTTTTTTCACTTCCTAGGATTAAATTGGTCCTTAAATGATGTAAAGCAGACAATTTTGGTCCTTCAAAAGCAACTCATGTCTACTAAATATTTTTGGATTTACACCCACTTTGCCGTAGGCGGGAAAGGTCTCAAAAATGCATATTTTTATCCTAGCACTGTGCAAAATCCCCACGTCTTCTAAACAAAATGTCTTTACAGACCAACAAAGGGAATGTCCAAAAACATAAAAACATAAAAATATATTGTGATTTTAACGATTTATCAGCACAGCCGATCGACGAAATATGCCTATTTTCTGTTATGACTGTTTACAATACACGATGGAAGGTCTTCATCCAAAGCCGCAATAACACAATAATTCATTAAACGTATCAAGTATTTTAAACTTTTTGTGACTTTTGACTCAACAGAACATCATTTAGGGAAGGAAACCCTTTAAGCCGAACGCATTAATACTACAAGTGTACCTGTTTACAGCGCTCGATCCGATCCAGTCGTCTTCGCTGTGTACACAAAACTGATGTCACATGATGGCGCTTGTCACGCATTCTTATATCTGGAATCGTTACTCCGCGAAAACATTTTTCAGGCTAGTCTGACTAAAATTGAAAGGCAATAAATTGTCTTATCAATAGAGTATTCTATTATATTTATTGCTGTTTTCGTTGACAAGCTACAAAATCAAGAATCATGCATGTATAAGTGCCTAGTGCACTAACAATTATAGTAACTGTTTAGTCTTTCAAGAACAGCCTCCTGTCCATTCAGGTTAGTATTTATAAAACAATTGCAATTGGTTGTCACTATGAGCTTTCACTTTGTTTTGTTTTATGTTTGTCGTTTATGTTTGTATTTATTATCTTTTTAAATATATGTCATATTTCTGGTAGCCCGTGGAATTAAACCGACGAGTACGTACCTGCCAGGTCTCATCAAGCTCCCCGACTCAGGGTGGGGCTGGGGATAGAGGTGGAGTGTGCTTGTTGGCAGAAGGCCCGCTAGACTGTTCACAGTTCTCTATGATTCTGTAAAATCGTCGGGATCAAGCACATAACAGGTGGCCATCTTGGTTTCAAATGTACCGGGTTTAGCCAAGGGATGATTATGAAATCTACTTTTGGGGCAGCGAACCAAGAAGGCCGCACATCTGGACTATTTTTCGGAAAGATAAGGGACAGTGAGTAAACAGTCTAGCGGCCCGCAAGCAAACATCCCCCTTGCTATTATTCTAGAACAAATACTGTACTGTATCTTTGAAATTAGGTTACCGTGCATTTATAACTGGCATGGTGGTTTACCTCATTTAGTGCTTTCGATTTTGACTCTATTCCTTCCGTTTCTGGTTTGACTAATATCTTGTACACTAGCTAAAAAGCGCAGCTCTCGTTAATATACTCAAAATTGTACCCCAGAAAAAGATTAATAAAAACGGTGTAATGCTAACCGGTGACGGCAACGAGAAATGCCACAAAATCAATAGGGCTTTGAGCGAAAAAAACTTTGCACATGCAGCACATTTTTTTGTACATTTCTTTGCCGTTGTTTTGCACGACTTCAACGAAGGAAAAATCGTATATGTTCCTACATTCCATTTTTTTTATTTCACTGCTGCTCATTTTAACCTTGCTCGCCGCTAACATTTGTCATTTTCTCATCGCGGCTTTGAATTTTTCTTTCGCAATGAACTTCGTCTACTTTCTTTTTCTTTTTCTTTCTTGTTTTGTCTTTCGCTCTAGCTCTTTCTCTGTTATCGGCGTCTGTGTAGTGGTAGTAGGGGGGAACGGCCGAACGCACGATCACGTGATTACCACATTTTCTCGCATGTACAGGTTACCATTTTTTCTTTCGCACGTGCGAGAGCTTCGCTAAAACTCATTCTTTACAAAAAGTGTTTAGTTATTAATAATGCCTTATTTTCAAATTCTAGCGATTTTCCTGAAGGGCAGTGAATTCACAGGGAGCCCGCGGAAGAAAAATTAGTAATAATAGCTAGGGTACAAGCTCATCAAGGTAGAGTCGTTTTCGTTCTTCTCGCGTCTTTTCCAACAATCTTTTTCAACACAAGAGCACTCTACAACCATTTCAGTTATCTTTTGAAGAAGATCAGATTTCGAGGTTCTTGTGCCAAATAAAATCTCAGAAAGCTTGTAAATTTACCTAAGCAAATTGCTTTTGAAGGAAAAAGAGTTGATTTCTGTGAGCCATCTCGCAAAGATTGTACTCATCATACATCAAAGCACGTCTGGCAGCAATTGTTTCCACCGCAGCATCGCTGCCATTTCTTTCTCCAGGTTCCCCATCGTCTTAGTATGTATAGTCTTTTTTTTTCTTTTTTTCTCTTGTTTTGTTAGAAAAATATTGCGACAAAAATCGTTAAATTTGTAATTTTGAGCTTGAGCCACTCGGCTTTGGTAAACATTCGTGTGCGATCTGTGTTGTGAGCTTTCTGTTCCTCAAGGGGCACCTCTTCAGTTAACAATGATATACAAAAGGATAATGGCTTGGACGATCAGGGCGGAGTCTCCCAGTATAACACTTTGTTCTATACCCCACCCCCTCCGATAGGGCGGAAAGCTAAGTTCGCTAATTAGACATGTTGTTGTTTTGTTTTTGTAATTCTCGTTGCCGTCGCAGGTTAGCATCAGACGATTTTATTTTTTGTTGGAGTACAACTTCAAGTATGTCAACGAGAGTTGCGCTTTTAGCCCTGTCTAAATCTATATATTAGTGAGTTAGAAAGAAATCGAAAGCGCTAAACGAGGTAAACCAGCATAGTTCACAGTCCATTATTTTTCCGTAAAATCGTCGGGATCAAGCATATTCTCTAACAGGTGGCATCTTTGTTTCAAATGTAAAATAATATCAAGGGGGATGTTTGCTTGCGGGCCACTAGACTATTGTTAACCCTGGGGGGGGGGGGGGGGGGAAGGGGGTACTTCCTTATAAGAGGCTACTGGGGATTTGCCGCTGGAAAGGGTCGCACTTTCACGACCGGATTGACTAGAATGGGGTCGCACATTTTCGGATTTTTTAGAGTAAGACAGTTCTTGATATTCACGGTTAGCAAACGTACGAGAATGTTTGTACTATAGGTGACAAGTAAAGTGTTCTTCATTAAATCTAAAAAATGGGTCAATACATAAAAATAGGTAGTGACTAATTCAGTTTGGGATCGCGAAAATTACATATTTGCCCAAAAGTGGCTAAGATGGAGTCTATAATTGGCCACAGAATAGACTATAATGGGGTAGGGGCTCTGAGAGCCCAGCGGCACATGCCCAGCAAACTTTAACTCAAGTATCCCCCCCCCCCCCTCCCAGGTTGTTAATGCACAAAAGGCACTTATGCATGCATGATTCTTGAATTTGTAGCTTGACAACGAAAACAGCAATAACTATAATAGAATACGCTAGCCTGAAAAATGTTTTCGCGGAGTAACGATTCCAGATACAGGAATGCGTGACAAGCGCCATCATGTGACATCAGTTTTGTGTACACAGCGAAGACGACTGGATCGGATCGAGCGCTGTAAACAGGTACACTTGTAGTATTAATGCGTTCGGCTTAAAGGGTTTCCTTCCCTAAATGATGTTCTGTTGAGTCAAAAGTCACAAAAAGTTTAAAATACTTGATACATTTAATGACTTATTGTGTTATTGCGGCTTTGGATGGAGACCTTCCATCGTGTATTGTAAACAGTTATAACAGAAAATAGGCATATTTCGTCGATCGGCTGTGCTGATAAATCATTAAAATCACAATATATTTTTATGTTTCTATCTTTTTGGACATTCCCTTTGTTGGTCTGAAAAGACATTTTGTTTAGAAGACGTGGGGATTTTGCACAGTGCTAGGATGAAAATATACATTTTTGAGACCTTTCCCGCCTACGGCAAAGTGGGTGTAAATCCAAAAATATTTAGTAGACATGAGTTGCTTTTGAAGGACCAAAATTGTCTGCTTTACATCATTTAAGGACCAATTTAATCCTAGGAAGTGAAAAAAATCGTTGAAAGTGCAAAACTTTGAAGTGGTGAACTCGGCAATATGCGCTATTTTTACTCTTTGTCACTGCAAAAATTTGGCCGTCGGGTGCTGAAGTGATTTTGCTCCCGAAAAACTTTATTTTGAAATATTTTCAAAAACTAATGCGGTTTCAATTACTTTTGGACTAAGATATATTCATGGGCAAAGTTTAAAGGAAATCGATTTTCCGACCCGAAACGTAGTGGACCGGTTTTAGGGAGACTCTCTCTTAAACTCTCAACTTGAGAAAGTTTCTAATACATTAATGGCCAACAAACTCGCAGTTAAAGGGACAGGATCATAATTCTTTGCATGCTCATTAATTAAATTACTTTTTTCCAATTTTTTCTTCATTCTATCGGTTAATAATCCCACTCACATGTATCTCAATGATCTCAGAGTGCATTTCAAAGTAGAACTGTATTTCAGAGTAACCTGAAGTAGGATGAAGGAGTACTAAAATCGTAGGAAAAAATTAGTGGATTATGCCAACACTACCAACATTGGATTTTAATTCCATGGTTGATGACTTTCAAGCTATTTGCACATAAGTTGATCAAGTGACTGCCAGGGGAGTGTGCACATTGGTTCTTTGACAACATTATGACATAATCATAATAAATTACAGCTTGCATAGATGATACAGCATGTCCCGGCAAAAAAACAGCATTTGGATTAATGAGCATGCATTGAACTATGAAACCTTCCATTTAATGTTAAGAAACCCTACTTATCCTGTACTTATTCTGTCTCTCTGAAGTCAAGGAAAACTGGAAATGACAATACCTGGTCACAATCACATTTCAACCAAAAATGGTTGGAAAAGTGTTCTACTGGGAACTTCAACCAAATCAACCAAAAAAACAGTTGGCCCCAGAGGAGGTTGGACAGCCATCTTGCTGAACTTAGACCGTGAGATGAAAATTCAAAACATTGTTTGCCTCAATTATTTCGTGTTTTTCCTCATTTTCCATCATCAATTTGTCATCTTGATGCAAGAATCTTCAAGGTGAGTTGATTTTTAAGGTTTATTTTCATTGTGCATTGCTTGACATGTATTTCAAAATGGCTGCTCTTCTTGGTTTTTGTGAGTGATACATTTGAAATGGGACTCTTTCACATCTCAGTCTCGATTGGTCTACTTTTCACAAAACTTTGAAGAAAAAATAATGATCTGAAAAATTTATAAAATGATCGATACGATAAACTTTTTGTGTGGAAATATTTTGAATTCTAGCACAATTGTGGCTAAAATCCGCAAAAAGATGTCGATCATGGAGATCTGTCTAGCTCGACAGTTTTGCTGTAACTGAGCTCCTTGATAATTTACCCCATGATCCATTGCAAACTGCTGTCCAACATCCTCTGGGTTGGCCCCAAAAGAACATGACCAAAGTGTCCTTTTGTACCTGCTGACCACTGTATGATTTTAGGTCACTAAAAGGCAACTTTGAATAAAGTCGAGTTTGAAGCGTGCTCATTACAACATCTTTTAACCATTTATGTTACATTGTCCATACCATTGCTTTGCCCTCCTTGCCGGTGCTAGTTACCACTGCTCCTAGCCACATACCCTTCTTCTCTTCCATATTATAGTCAGAGTTGCCAATTCCTGTCGTAGATGGCGCTAAAAAAATGATCATAAAGAAGAAATGTTGTAAAAAAAACAACAACAAGAACAAACTCACACTTTCCCCTGAAATTAGGGAGCTTAAGCATCAATGACGAAAACATAACCTTTAAATTGAATTCACCTTTTTTCAAACTACGTCAGGTTTATTCCAATTCACTGAAAATGTCACATGTAGGGGAATTTCCCTGGAGTTGATTTCTTGGTGACTGCACTCAAGTTTAGAAAGAGAAAGAAGAATTTGTCTCTGCAAAGAGCAAATTAAACTTATCTCATCAGAAATTGTAGCACGATTATGCATTTTTATAATGATACATGGAAATGACTTTCAAATATGTGATCTGTTAGTTGCACTTATTAAAAACAAATTGCTGTGGTATTAGTTTTGTGGGTTTTATTAATAATTTGTACGACAAGAAAAGCTAATGGCATAGCATTCACAGTGAGTTGCAATAACCAGAATTTGAGTTATCAAGGTAAATTATTTTGATCAAGGGAAAGAAAATGTGGTTCGAGTTAGCTGGGAATTCAAGTTATCCAAGTAACAGTGACTGAAAAGTAGGGTAAAATCCAAGGTAAATGGGACTTAGTTCGAGTTAGCATGGAATTCGAGTTATCCAAGTTCGAGTTACCGGGTTCCTCCTGTGTTTGCTATTTTGAACCTAAAGCTGCAGAGTCATGTTAGATTTCATCGAACGTAGGCTATCTAGGAAAGAACTTTAAGGCAAATTTAAAATTCTTAATCAATAATAAGGAATTATCCCTGACAAAGTGAAATCCGTAAAAACAAGTATCAAAATAGGTATAACACTAAATTTCATAGACTAGATGTTGTGTGATCTAGGGAATCTTCATGTAAAAAAACAAAGGTTGGGACCAAGAGGACAAGGTGGTATCTAGATCATACACTGTCTTTTCTAAGGAGAGACAAAAACCACCAAAGACAGTGATTTTGTTACAAATAGTTGTGGCGAGTCCTGGAACTCATCTTGTGAAAAATCATGACTCCCAGTCCCGAACCAATGAGTCCCAGTAAAAATAAAAATGGGTCCGAAACTGAAAATGCTGGGCCTTTATGTAACCAGACAGTTAATCTGAAGACAGACTCCAAAACTCTGTATTACTGAAATTAAGGCCCTGTTCAGACACCGAACTTTTCATGAGCTGAACCTAATACATTGAATTAAGTGCATGAAAAGTTCAGTGTCTGAATCAATTAGGAACGCCTGTTTCAATTTGGAACGGCTCAGCCGTTCTTTTTGCCTAGCCTGGCCGAGAATTTCGCCTTTGGAGCGACTTTGGAACGGCTTTGATTCAGACGCTGAACTTTTCATGTACCGAACCTAATGCATAAATTATATAAAATTACATAAACATATTTTGTTAGCAGTTTGACCAAAATGAGCATTTTTCGACTTTTGAACTTAGTTCAGCTGCAATTAAGACCGGCGTCTGAATCAATTCAGCTGGTCTAAATAATTTGGGTTGGCCTTAATTCGAATCAGGTTCGGCGTCTGAACCGGGCCTAAAATAACTATAGTCTTTCTTTATTAAAGCTCAACAAAGGCTAAAAGAAATATGCATCGTTACACAACAGCTATAATAACTGCCACAGAAATTACATGAATGGGATATTTCTACAAATACACGTTAAAGATCCCTGATATTTCTCCTATAAAATTTAGACATAACAACTGGCATCTTCTTTTGTGTCAAAGATCTCTCAGGATCTGAAGATGCACACTGATGCTGTCTCATTCCAAGCTCTCTATCCTCAGATTGGCTATGACCATTAAAACTGATAATTTCACAAGCAGTTCAAGAGAGGATCCATATCTACAGTGGTTACCGGAAGTTGTAAGAGGTACAAATAGATTAAGTTTTGTATAGAAACTAATAAAGTTCTACACTTACCTCTGTTATCAATTGGAATTTCCTCACATGGTCCTCCAGGGTATTTACATTTGAATACTGCTCCATACCTTTCAAGAATTATTGCAGAACTACCTCTAGCAGTTACATTACTTTTTGGAGCTCCAACTATTACCCTGTAGGAGGAAGTGATGAAGGGAAGTTGCAAGTCTAACACTTTCCATTTATTTCATTATTTATTATTTTAAGATTTATTTTTTATATTTTTTCTTCAAACATGTGACTGAGAAAAGAGCCTAAAAAAATAGCCCCCCATCCAAGTGAACCAACAATGGTTTCTGAAACACCAAGAAACCAGTGCTTTGGACTCCATATCAAGAAGATAATAATAATAATATTTATTAGTAAATTCCAACTAATGGTCTATTATCAATGCTGCATTCTGATTGGTTGAGCTACTACTAGGCTATATGTTATATCCCACTAGTAGCTGAGAAACTCCCAAGAAAAAACAACCTTTCATGCTTCAAATCACTGCTAGTAACAGGTCTGTGAGATATAACACTGACCTCCCTCCTCCCCCCCCCCCATTCAAAGTTGTTCCTCCAAGTTTTGAGCATGGTCTTGCATTGCTAGCAACTTTGATAAGGGGTGGAGGGGGATCACAAGCACAAGATCATGGACAGGCCTTTTATGTTAAAACTGGGTACAGTGTCTCAAGTACTTTTGCAACTGGTTGTAGCTAAAGTTGTTTTGTCTCAATATTTTTGACCAACTAGTTGGATTTTACTAAAACATTAATTCCTCTCCCTTTATGGCCTCTGAGTGGGCTAATGACTTAGAGCCCATTTGGGCTCCAGGAATAATAAAATTGTTAATAATAATAGTCTCCATTATTTACCCATGGCACTTATTCCATAGCACTAATGCTAGTGCTGCCAAGAACTGAAACAAAATCTTAATCAAATTTAACAGGGTTAAGAATCCCAACTGGCCGGAGGCAAAATGGCTATTTACAACCGTAGTCGAGGATTTGAAGGACTGCCAAGAATAAATCCAGCTAGCGGTCAGAGCAGGACTTGAACTTGGGGCCTCCGAATTGCAAGTCTGGTGCTCTAACCAATCAGCCACACTGCCTCTAGAGGCATGGAGGCATTGCTGAGAAATTGTGTTGTCTTTTGGGGCAATACACTTCACTCTCACAAAGCCTTATCCCACCTAGGAAGTAACGCTGTGACTGACTGCCATCCCATCCAGGGGTGAAAACGAAATATTCCTAGTCTTTGGTTTATTGGTTTGTTTGCCATAAAAATGTACAAAGTAAAGGGAAAAAAAAATTATTTAAGATGTCATGGCGAGGAAGCCCAAGAGAAGCCACCGGGCTTATAAGGAATGGGCTCCCTCAGTAAAAATAATTAGAACAAAATATATCATAATTACAAATTAAAATTAATTAGTCATTTCATAGCCGGGTGAAGTTCTGGCCTGAAAAGCCCCTTGGAGCAAATGTAGACATGAATGGTTAGGGACATGCATACAACCCCTCCCCCTTCCTCCACCCAACTGATTCTCCTGTCATGTTAAATGATGTAAAATCACTTTCAAGAAGGTTTACATAATGCAGTGCCTCAATAACAGGAATGTTGTTAAAAAAGAGTCAAGTCTTGCTTGCTTGGAGACCATGCAGATAAGAAATGATGAGGCAATTAATTCTTTGTGAAACAGGATTTCCTCGCTTAAAGTTTTTCACTTTCTTCTTTATCAATGGTCAAGTATTCTTCATGATATTTACTTTTTATACTGTATTTGGTGATGATTGAGAATGCACGTAATAAACGAAAATCAATTTGAGAGAAATTACATCATTGCCAGGCACTAAAACGAGATGAACATGGCACATCATTTTAATCATCGCTAAAAAAATAAACCACACGCTCATCACAAGACTCATTTTTATAGCCTCGCCATCAGAGTTTTCTCTGAAGTATTCACTTGTTCCAAAGTAATCAATGCTTTCAAGCGATAGCAGCGTGCAAAGAAAGTAGTGTCCGATAGCCCTGGGCTAGTGGATTTTGCTAACGGGGTAGTGAATTCTGTTTTTAACTCGCCCGATGGGCAAGTGATCTTTTTTGAGGAATTTGAATAACAGACGAACTGTGGAATCAATTCTGCTCTTCAAAAAGCTTTTGCGGCTAATTGAAATGACCTCTGGGCTAGTAAATGTTAG
Organism: Porites divaricata; assembly: GCA_038088405.1. Taxonomy (NCBI): domain Eukaryota; kingdom Metazoa; phylum Cnidaria; class Anthozoa; order Scleractinia; family Poritidae; genus Porites; species Porites divaricata. The sequence goes on from JBBMOI010000004.1 coordinate 822,743, forward strand.
CCTCAGCTTGCCTGAATGGCAAGCTGTAAAAATGATTTTCTTTGCACCTTGGATAGAATTTGTGGACTGACCGGTTCAGGAAAAGCTTCAAATCTGTTGTATCAATCCTTCCTAAGATTTTTCCACAAAATAAAGCATAGCGCTGTGACACACCGTGATTCTTATCCCCAGTTTCCATGGTCTACAATAGGGACGTTTAGGACCACAAGACCCCTTTGGGGCAGACACACCCAAAACATAAGAAACACTTGCATTTTCTGAGTCTTGCAGCTAAAGCAAGCGAGACTGATAATGATGTCAGTACCACCATTTCTAGGCTCCCTTCATGTTCATCCAGTTGTTTATCCAAGTGTTAAAGTAGTTGCCTTAAATGGCCTTACTCCCTTCTATCAGCATTAAGAAACGACCTATATGGACATTAGCAGACAGGGCTTAGTCGTTCAAACGCCAGTTAGTGCTAACCCGAGGTTAAATTTTAACCCGGGTTCTTTATCTTTTTTTCAAAAGCACTCTCTCAGATAATTTTCTCTATTCTTTTTAGAGTATCCAATCATCAAATTGTAGGCAAAGAGAAATAACTGAATTTGCTTTTTAAGCTCTCATATCTGAGTTCAAATTTCGCACTAACACTGGGTTACGCTTATACCAACTACTGACACAGAGATTTTGATAATGATGTCAATACCACCATTTCTAGGGTCTCTTCATGCTTATCCAGTTGTTTATCCAAGTGTTAAAAGAGTTGCCCTAAATGGCCTTACTGGCTTCTATCAAAACTAAGAAACCACCTTTATGGACATTTATAGCAGACAGATGTAATTACACTGTGTGCCAACTACCCCTTTTGACAAGGAGATTTTGAAACTGATGCGCATATAAAATATTTTTTCAGCAATTAATGCATTCAGCAAACATTTTTGGCATTCTCAAACCATTTCATTTCATGAGTCTGATAGTTTTAATGATCCGCCCTAACATTAGGCTCATGCGGTTAACTATTAAAATGTAAAGTTATCGTATTACGGATATGAAGGAATGAATATTTAGTATATACAGCTTATCAAAATGATTTGTTATACAGTATTCTAAAGTAAAGTAAAGGTAAGCGATTATTAAATAATAGAGAAAAATAAATATCCTTTGAAGCCACTTTAGTGGAGAGAGTTGGATGAACCGGACCGCAACTTACTCGCATACTTACAATCACGCATACTATGCTTATATAAGTCATAAAATTTTGGTACATACAACTTTCACTTACCAGTACGTGGATCCATGTGAGTGAAGAGCTACAGAATATCCAAAATATTCACTGCGCTGAGGTCCAGAGAAAATAACAGGGTCCGTAATATCAATATTAAAGCCATAGATAACCAGAGATTGAAGCAAACAACAAGCCACTGTGCGAAATAAAAGGTCAAACTCCATGTTGTTGGTTTTGCTTGAAGTATTTGTAAACCAAATCAAGTGTTTCCCGATGTAACCACGATAACCAGCTAAATTATTTCGGCCGCAGTCCTCTGTAATAAAACTATTAAGTGCTGTGATCTGACCAGGCTTGTCTTCTAGAAAATTATTTCCCTAACAGGCCGAAGTCCCACTTTCGCCTGGTTACAGTGTGCGCAATTTTCCGTTGTTAGGTTGTTCCAGCCCTTCCCTTGCGAAAGCACAAAATAAGAATGACCTTTTCAAGTCAATGACGTCTAAACAGCGAATATTCTCAAAAAGAACAACCGGAACTTAGGATTTACGTTCCCGCACACAAACATAGCACGTTTCACGAAACTTCCCAGGATTCCCTTAGAACTAACAGACCCCTCCCGGCTCCACCCCTATCGAATGGGTAACGCCATACCAAATGGAGCAGTGCCTTGCAAATGCGTCATCGTGACGCTATAACCCGATGATAATGAGTGTTGTTATTTAGAAATGACGCCTGATACTTATGCTTACATGGTACGGGTATCCAACCGCTTTCGGAAACCAAAATAAAAACGTCTTTAGTCTACATGAAAGTGACGGTCTAAACCGTAAACGGTGGCTATTTGCTTTTCGGGTATGTAAATAAATGATAATGAGTTTGAAACTAAAAGGGAAGTAGAACTTGAACGAAAGCAAGACCCTTCCTGACTAAGGATTTAAATGGATACAACAAATATATGGATGGATCAGTCCTTAACCCTTAAATCCCTAGGAGTGACCGACATCAATTTTCCCCTAATGACATTAATAATGACAAAATTATCAGCAACGGGAAATATTTTGATCTTTTGTTGATTTCTCTCAAATAATTCTATCTTATAGGAAATATATGGAGATTAGTGGAGAGAATTTGCCTTGTGGAGACATCTATTAAAATAGACTGGATGACGTGTTTTAGGGTGTGACAAGAATTTTTAAGGTACATAGAAATAGCCAAAATAAGCTAAAGCAAAAATGTTGGTAAACTTTAAAGGGCACCCAACGAGGATATAGTTCAAAACCACTTAACATAGCATTGTTTAACGTATTGTAGTGTTTAAATGATATAGGCATATTTTTATCCCTTAAAAACTTTTCATCTATTCGGATTTCCTAGCTGAAAGTTTAGTGATCCGAAACTTATAGGGATCAAATATTTCAGCCAGAAAAAGGCTCCCGAAAATTCCAGGTGGCCTTTTTTAGGGTAAAAATCTGTTAAAAATGCAATTTTTAGATGTTCGAAAATCCTAGGAGCGGCAGGCAAGCAAGAAACTTTACAACAAATGTTCCGAAAATTTTAGATCTCAAATCGTCTTCCGAACAGATATTTTCCGAAAATTGCCGTTGGGTGCCCTGGAACTTTTTAAAAAAAAATCCCTTTCAAAGTAACAAGGTGGAAGAGGTGGTGGTGGGGTGGGGGGGCGGGGGGGCACACTTCTTTCCCTTCTTCCCCCTCTCCACTCCTCTGAGTAGAGTCTTCATTCTTGCTCTTGCGCTGTCAGCAAAATGAACATCAGTCCTTGACAGCAGCTTTAAATTTAAGGGGACTGGTTGCTGAGGGTTTCTGAGAAAAATGTTGCGCGTAGGTGCGTGAAGAGTCAGAAAATAATTCTTTTACTTAACAATTACAGTTTCCCGTCTGGTGTGACATGAGTAAAAATTAAGGAATATCAGTTATGCGTTAATATCAGCATAGTATCTCTAGGGGAGGGCAAGAGAGGATGACATGACTTTTAATCTGAAAGGAAAAGACTTGAAAACTAATGCGTTTTAATAATGAAACTTATTCGGGAGTTATTGTTTTGTTTTATCTGAACATTATTTACAAATAGCCCTGAGGTGAAGTACGACGTCCAAAGAAAGTCATCGTTTTTTTCTCTATATTGATTGCCCGAGACACGTGTTTTTTATGATAGAGGAATAAGTACATTTATTGCCTGACTTGTTCTTGTCTTCCTTGGCCCTTGACCAAATGCAAGAGAGCAATATCCTCTCTTGCCAAATGTCATCAAAAAATGACAGGGCAAGAGTACTGTCTTACTCTCAAACCACTCGTGTGGTAACAAGTGATACTGCGCTGCTAGCACTCGTAGACAGGTTTTTAAGCCATTGAAGACAAAGAAAATGAAATGAGCTTTCATCACCAACTACTTGTAAATTTTAATTATCTTTCTGCGAGTGACAGCGAAGGATTCATTTTAAAAAATGAATTGATGCCAAATTGCAGCGAATGCAATAATAGTATATTGTATTTAGAAGAAACTCATAAAACTGTAAGGAGACCTGTTATATCAATATAAAGAATATCTTCTCTTCTCATTTTATGAACAGACAGTAAAAAGTTTCAAATTCTTTTGTCCTATAGGCTTTTCAGTTATCTAGAGCAGAATCGGATTAATGATCGTGTTGCAGTCCTGAAAAACTATAATAAATTATTCTTTTCAACTGCCAACATTTCGGTTTTATCAAAAACCTTCTTTTGTCCCCAAAGTGAAATGTTTTATGTAATTCTCACAGACAGAATCAGTGTACTAATCAATATGCGTGATAATTTTCACCTTCTGAACGAATTTTACTAAGGCATGTTCAGTTGCTTCCTTCCCAGTTTACATGTTTGTCACTTCAACCTGTCGCTGATTGCAAACCAACATCCAGAAAGACCTCTGGGAGGGGTGCAGGGGATGAGAATGAAGGGGAGAGGGGTTGGTGAGTTGGTCCTCTTGACGTTGTGAGGGGCACGGTCTTACAGGCAGTTTAATAGTTTGGTTAGGAGATGGAAGTAAGAGTTTCGGTCCAGACAACAGCATGTGCATTCACTGATGTTTCATCGCCGACCGGCCGAACGGTAAAACCAAGACAGCAACCGAACAAGAAATGAACGTGACATCGCGCTGTTTCAAACAAGTGTTGAACCCTGCGGCTATGCTATATAGCCGGTAACCGGTCAAGGTTTTCAAAACACTAAATGACCGGGAGTCCGGTATTTTCAATAAATTTGACTTATCTAAGAATCCAAACCAGTTGAAACTATCATATTTCGATTAAGAAAAGTCAAGCGATCCTGAAATGCTTTATAGGTCTTAAGTCTAGTGTTTGGTTTACTCTGGGCTCAGAAAACAAATCCATGTTTTGTGACATTTAGAACTTTTTTCAGGTCGACTGCCGGTCAAGATTGTCAATACACTGAATGACCGGCAGTCTACCCTGCTAGCAGAGTCCCTTCGATCTTTCCTAGATAAGTCGGGAAATGGGAAAGAGGAAAGAGGAAAGAGGAAAGAGGAAAGAGGAAAGAGGAAAGAGGAAGCTGAAAAAAGTTCTAAGTGTCACAAAACATGGTTTCGTTTTCTGAGCCCAGTGTAAACCAAACGCTAAACTTGAGATCTATAAAGTGTTTCAGGATCGCTTCACTTTTCTTAATCGACATGATAGTTAGATTAGATGGATTTTTTCGATTTGTCAAATTTATTGAGAATATAGGACTGCCGGTCATTTGGTGTTTTAAAAACCTTGACCGGCAGTCAACCTGAAAAAAGTTCCAAGTGTCTCAAAACATGGTCCGTTTCCTGAGCCAAGCGTTAACCAAACGCTAGACTTGAGATGTATAAAGCATTTCTGGATCACTTGACTTTTCTTTATTGACATATGAGAGTTTGGATTGGTTAGGATTCTTAGATAAGTCAAATTTATTGAAAATACCGGACTGCTGGTCATTTAGCGTTTTGAAAACCTGGACCGGTTACCGGCCATATAGCAACAGGGTTCACAACATCCGCTCAAATAGAAAAATTGGCTTGAGCTGGATTCTCAAACTGCATCCAAATACTGTAGTTAACCAAAATAGGCAAACTAATTGATGAAAGCCATATCTTGGTGCTTTTGATTCGGTAGAATAACGACAGTTTCAGTTTGAGTCTTTTTGTGTACTAGATAAGAGGGACAAGAGCAAGTTTGATCCTCTGTATTTAACCGTCAGTCTCTCCAGCTATAAACCAGCTGAAACGAGGCAGGGAATCTTTGATGTATCTTCTCACAGGTGTGTCACTATGTCTGTCGAATTTGACTGCAGATTGTCTCCTGGTAACTAAGGGACACTTGACGTATAGTTTAAGAATGAAACATGGGTCAGTGGTGGGTTGAGTGGGGGTTTATCCAAAAACAGTGACTGATCTCACGTATGTACTAGGTGTGAGTCTTTATAGACAAATGATGATGATGATGATGATAAATCCAATTTTTTATGAATTTATTATAAATGGATGCAGTCTAGGTTCAACAGAAACAGTTTACTCTCACAAAGAACAACATATACAGTTTTTATTGAGCTGGCACACAATGCCAAGTGGGAACTAATAAGACATTAAAAAGTTTGTGTCTTGTCTAGCAGCCACATTTCTGGATTTAAATGTCAATAACATAGGGATTTGATCTGCTTTGTAGTTTCAGTATCTTGTTCAACGCTGCTTTTTGGGCAGATTGTTTGTAGCCATAAGACCCATAGCTCCCACAGTGATGACGCAGCCAATCCCAACTGACCAAAACAGAAATCTGCAATCGAAGGCCTTTGTCACAATGTAGAAATTTAAATGCTAAAGCATAGGCCTCTCTCATAATGGCGGTCTGTTAATATAATCTTTTATAGCTATGATAATTAGCCTTTCTGACCTCATTAGCATGTGGAAAAAACAAAAGAATTCCTACTTCCAAACACGGTCAGAAAAGCCAATTATCAAATATACAAAAGAATATATCAATAGGCTGACATTATGAAAGAGGTCTATATGTAAACTCTGTAAGCTCAATAGACCTTTTTACCGATACGGCGGCCATATTGAATTAATTCGATTTAAGGAGTATTATAGGATGCTCAGGGGGCATGAGCACATTTCGTTTGTTTATTTTCGGGAGCTTTTCGGGACATTTTTTCTTAAAGTTTTCTTAGAATAAGATTGTAATGGGAAAAAAGATCCTTGTGCTGTGTTTGGATGTAATAATGATCGTATTTTTCTAGTTTAGTTTTAGAAATATGGTCTTTCACTGTATATTTCTTGGGAAAAAGGCGATCATTATTACATCCGAACACGGCACGAGGATCTTTTTTCCCATTACAATCTTATTCTAAGAAAACTTTATGAAAAAATGTCCCGAGAAGTGCTCAAAAATACAAACAAAATGTGCTCATGCCCCCTGGGCATCCTATAATACTCCTTAAATCGAATTAATTCAATATGGCCGCCGTATCGGTAAAAAGGTCTATTGCATTATGTTAATAACCTGTAGTGGTTTGTCTCTGTTTTTCTTTCACCTCAAAGAGAGTTCCAAAACCCTTTGAAGTTTTCAAATTCATTCAACACCTTTCCCGCATAACTTTTAGGTTAGCATGATTCACAAAGAGATTTGGTCGATAAGAAATTTTTAATTTTGACTGGCAGAAAAGCTGGAGTTAAAGTAACCCCCTGCAGGAATCCTTTAGAATCATGAAAATATTGGGGAGAAAAAATATGCTTGGTCCTGTTCCTTTGACGCATGTGTAGGCCCTTAAGGGGGTCATGTGACCCTTCTCATGCCAAAGTCATGGGATGCAACCCTAAAAATACCAGAGATAGAATAAGCACAAAACATATACCGGCACTACCAATTTTTCAGATTTTTAAGATACTTTAATTTGTGCATGAGTGGTTTGAATAATGGGTGGGAATGATCAAAATACAATAATTCTATTTTGATTATTCAATGGAAAGAGCTCTTGGACCACACGCTTTGGTGTCTAACCAGCAATTTTTCCCATAAAAACTCAAAAAAACTAAAAACACTGTAAAACCTGTGTCAGTCACCTCAAAATTGGCCTAAGAACTACTATTAGTCATTCTCATGCTTTTTATATCTCTGGTAATTGTTTAATCAGTATCCCATATTTTTTACACGTGACTGTGAGAAGGACATATCAAGAAGGCTTGGCCGTATGACAAACTACCTGGTCATAGGAATTCCATATCTGCCTTTCATATAAACCGGCAATCCATCCTTCTTCTGCAAAAAATAAACACAAACCCTGCAGTTGTAAGATGTCGCCCATACAAATGAGATGACCAATGAAATTGCTGCCACATGAAAGGAGCTTAAGCTAAATTTTCCAAGGCACTTTTTTCAGCCCTCCCAAAAAACCACTGTAATACCTGTGTCAGTCGCCTCAAAAACTGTTGTAAACAGCTAGTCAAAGATGGTTAAAGCATAAATGACATCTTTTGCTTGTGTAAATATTCATTCATTCATTCATTCATTTTTGCCTTTAACAAGAAATACAACAATAGTATACAGAAATACATTAAAGATAATATACGTACAATATTCCAACTAAATTATTACAAGATCAAATATGGTAAAGGCAAGGAAGCCTATATAGAAGCCGGGGGCTTATAAACTATAGGATAAATAAGTTCGGATATGAAGGCCAAAAAGTCATCCTATGTTATGTTTATATTGTAATTTACAAATCCCGTCATTTGTTTACGTCACTAATATTCTTCTAAGTTTATGAGTACGTCAGAGCTTGAAATAGAAAACACGCTAAAAGTTGACCTGACGAAGTAACTTTGGCAGTAACCTGAATTTTCTCAAAGCTAAATTATACCATCGCATATATTGATAAAAATCTCAGAGTCACAAAACTGGCTTCGTAATTCAAGAATTAACCTTCCATCACTAACTGATGATAGTAACAGAGTGCGATCTATTAAGGTCATCGCGTATCACGTACTATTAAACGGCCACCTTTACTGACCTGGAACTGCTCCTGGAAAAATCTGATCTTATTAGTGTCCGACGCAGCTTCTGTTAGGAGATCTTCGCGTACCCTGGCCCGATAATCTTTTCTCAAATTTTCCATTTTCAGACTTTACCGGCCGGTTGGATAGAAAACAAGATGGCCGTAATATTGTCCGCGAGGACCTGGGCTAGAAGACCAGGCCTCTCGCGGTTTAATCTCGCGGTTGAAACATCCGAAAGAACCAAGAGCCATATAATGGCTCTTGAAAGAACTTAATAAATCAAAAAGTTTACAACAACTTAACCTCATTGTAATCAACAACTACAGGTCATTATATGAAAATGTATAAAACATGGGAAAAGTGCAGGCCCGGGCTTTTGTGGAATGTATTTCAGAACGATCTCACTCAGGCTACTGCCGAGAAGCTGACATATCAATGTACGCGGACGATCACCAAATATTTTCATCAGATCACTCGATCGGTAGGGTGGAAGAGAAGACATGATGGAAGCAAAATAACTAAATGGTATGAAGAGAACTTATTGCAAGTGAACATTAAGAAATATCAGTCGATGGTACTTGGTGGAAGAAATGGCACAGCTGAAATGAACATGCAAATAGGTGGAGTTAAAATAGAACAATCCCAATACATCAAACTGTTGGGCGTGAATATTGATTCTGATCTGAATTTTAGTAATCACATCAGAGAAGTGTGTAGAAAGTTGGGTCAGCAAATTGGGGTACTCACGCGACTAAGGAACCTTATACCTACCCCTGCCAAGCTGCAGCTATTCAAGGCTGCTATTTTACCCCATTTAACTTAATGCAGTACCGTTTGGCATTTTTGTAGAGCTTCAGACAGGCGTAAAGTAGAGAGGCTACAGGAGAGAGCTCTACGTACAGTATTCAACAGTAGATCGGACTCATACGAGAATCTGCTTCTGCAGGCCAGCCTACCGACTCTTTATAACAGAAGGTTACAAGATATAGCAATTCTAATGTTTAAAGCTAAGATCAACATACCACCGAAGTATTTACAAGACCTTTTCAACATAAACCGGGATAGAGAAAAACGATACAACTTAAGGAATTCTGATTTTACCCTACCACGCTTTAACACTATTAAGTACGGGAAACATTCTCTGAAATATTTTGGGCCTTTTTTGTGGTCCAAGTTGACAAAGGAGGAACGTGGTATGGAAAGTGTGAGTACATTTAAACGTCGGATAAGGAAAAGAGACTTAACGCACTTAATTGAAGACGGGGGCTGCAAGAACTGTTATTTATGCAATAGTTAATTTAGAAAGCGATCGTGATTATGTAATTAGTGTACGTTCTTAAAATACGTTTGTAACTAGAGTTTTATTTAGAATAAGTGTAGGTTTTTAAAAATGTGTTTAACTAGAGTTTTATTTTGAATAAGGGTTTCAATTTTCACAAAATTTTAATGTTTATCTTAGTTTTTTACTAGTGTCACCAATTAGTGTGTAAAATGCTAGAACGATTGACACTTAAATAAAGTTTACTACTACTACTACTACCGGAGGGGTGGGTACTGCCATATATGGGCTATATAGGTATGTGCCGCGCCGCGCTGTGAAGGGTATGGTTTTCAGGCAGTGTGCTCTGCGATGGGATATATAAATCAGAGAGTTTAGGTCTAAAAAAAAAATCATTTTCCAGGAAACTGATCAATTGGTTGAAGATTTTAGTCTAGACTAGGGAAACCGGGAATTGCCACTCAAAAATATGAAAAAATCAAATCGGTTTAATTTGTTTTGGCTGGACAGTGTTTGTGACCTCGGTACGTAGTTTCTGGAAAACAGATACTCTGGTATGGCTCTGGTATAGGGGGTAATTTTGGGAGTTCAGTCTAGTATAGGGTAGCAAAATTCACTTGAACGAAAATATTAGTTATCCCTTGCAAATGGTTACTATAAAAAACTCCTTGTCGTATACTACAGGTACCCCACTGACCCCGAAGGTGTCTGCAATTAAGCCGAACAATAAAGAGAGGTGATAGCCTGCGTGGTACTGAGGCAAGCGTCCAAAGGGGAAAAGGGGTGACTCGGGAAAATGGGAGAGGGATTTGGGAGGGAGGAGAAGGCACTCCTCAAATTTCCTCTTGTGCTTTTTGTCTCCTTCCCCTCCCCCCCCCCCCCCCCCCTTTGCGCCTGTCATACAGGATAGGAGTTGACTGCGTAGAGAAGAACTGGGGTGGGATTGTAAAGGCATCGATATTTATTAGGGAGCTTAAGCAAAGACGTTTTTGAGCGACGGACGTCAACCGGAAGTGAGGCCTTCTCCCTTTTTATATGCCTTGACGCTAACAACTTTGTATTGCTAAGTTCCCTTTCCCTTATAAAGACGATTTACCCGAGAATAGGCCACTTGCACTAAGAGGTCACGTGACCAATGCTTCCTTTAAACAATGAGTTGGAATCTTGCTGATGCCAAAAATCGACAGAGCAAATAAGAATTATCTTACACTCGAAATTTGAGAGGAAACGCATTTAAGGGAGTTATGTTATGGCTCTTTGATTTTTCAGCAAAGTAGTATGATTTGTATTGGCCGCCATGTTGGAGGGCATACTCTTGCCCTCCAACATGGCGGCCGAAACTACTTTTTGCTTATATCTTGTTAAACGTTTGATAGTTACCCTCAGATGTGCTGTAAACGTTACCACATCATCTTTTCAACATTTTTCTTGAAGTTTAAGTGCAAAATTTGCGTTCAGAAAGAGGTAATTCATAATTTTAAAATCACATTTTGGTCACGTGACCAGATACAAACTTACACATTTTAAGAAAATGGTGCGGGTTTGAAAAACCAAATCACTATTATTTTGTGTAAGGTATGACCCACTAACTGATTTTCAAAGGTAAAATCATATAACCTTCATTTTCATAAAACCGATGTCACGTGACTTCTTAGTGCAAATGGCCTATTTGAACCAAACCACTGCCCAGTGATGCAAAAAGTCCACTTCCGGTTGACGTCCGTCTCTCAAAAACGCTGTTGCTTAAGCTCCCTATTATAATCCAATGCCGGATCCAGACCTTGTGATAAGGGGGGAGGGGGGCGGTCTCCCAAAAATTTTTTTCCGCCATTCGGGCCTCAGTTTGGTCTAAAAATAGGGGGGGGGGGGGGGGACGGCCCCCAGGGCCCCTCCCTTGGATCCGCCACTGTAATCGATTAACTGCATGAAAGCATTTTTTCATTAACTTCTATGAAACCCACTGTAAACCTCAAAATGACTTTCCCTGTTTTTGAACTTACTTTGACAAGAGTCAAGGTTTGTCTCCGATTTTTTGCAAATTTTCTCACTTTCGCTGCCTTTGGGAACCCTGTACGCACAATGGACAGCGATGCGATCATGTTTATATTCACACATAAAGCGTTCTCTTTATTTTCAAATGATACAGAGTGCGACTCAACAAAAAACATTCTTAAAGCATAAATAGACTTCACTGAAGCTTTTTAGCTTTACTGTACAAAGCATCAACTACTTTTCCCATCTCGTGGATCAATTCCAACGTGCTCTCGTACGTTTTATCGACTGGCGTTTCGTCAAACACGACCAACACTCCAGAACCCTGATCCAGAATTCCTAAGAAAAGAAAAACATGTATTTCTTAAACTGTTCATTCTAAGCAATAATCGAGATCCACAGTTTGAGGTGTTAGACAACTAGAATGTTAATGTCTGTTTAGTAGTTTACGTCAGTTGTATCTAGTATTTTACATTAGTTTGTGTGACGTCAGTTGTGAGGTTCTTACACCGAGGTAAAGCCATTTTATCAGACTAGTATTTTGCGGTTTCCTTCAATTTCAAGAGTTTTGTACTCCTTTTAAGGATTGGTTTATTAACTTACCATGAAGTTTCTTATCAAGAATCATTTGAGAAAGCTTCTTTTCCACTAAATTCTGTAAAAGAAAAACAGACAAACAAAACGAAATCTAAGTGGCTGTGCTTTTTTTTGCAAAGTGTCAACCTGTAATTAATTTTTCTGTATGTACCCAGAGCACTAATAAGAAACACTTAATGACTTGTCCTGAGGGAGAGAGGTAATTTTGTTTCCCGAGGAACCAGTCTTGTTATATAGCTGAGAATTTTGAAGCTGGAAATTCATGAAACAGAGATGAAAACTGCGGTCGTCGATCAACATTCGCGCGGTAACAGTGCACTGTTGCCCTCCCAAGTCATAGATTTTTGCAATGTTGGCCGCTCAGAGATTTTGGCGGCAAAAAGTTTAATTGTTAGATGTCATGAGACCTCGAAGTAACCAATGAGAGCGCGTGCTGTTGGGAAGGAATGTCCAGCTATATAACAAAGATTGATATTGATTGATATTGTGCGCCTTTAAGTATGACTACCATCAAACAAGATTTGTACCTCTTCGGTCAATTTTTTCCGTTTTTTTTAGACTGCAAAACAACCTGTATTTTTTGCGTAGGTCAAGAAGCAGGAGCGGTCAAACAACAGTCGGGGAGTGACGGTGAGAACAAAGTGCGAGACTGGGGAGAGACGGAAACCGTTCTTTTCATCTACGGTCTGTTCGTCTACGTCTAGAGTCGATCCACCTACATCTGATATGTCAGTTCGCCTGCGTGTGCGAAAATCTCATGCAGGCGCCTTGAAAAGCGATTTCGTGGAAAAAAAACCGACTGTTTTGCAGTGTATACTTTTTTTTTGCGGGCACTTAATTTCGAGAAAATAGAAAATGTGAGTTAAGAAAAAATTACACGAAATGCAAAAAGTTCGTTTAGATGGATCCTCAAGGGCGACACCCAGGGAATGTGGGCTCATTTTCCGAACAGCAGCTGGTAATCGAGCCTATTAAATATCGCGAAAACATTTTTTGCGGGTATTAGGATAGACTGCAAAACAGTCGGTTTTTTTCTCAAAATCAGTAAAGAAATCGGTAAAGCGTGGCGTTTGTGTCTTACGCGCGCGAAGCTCGCGAGCCTCACACGCTCGCCCGTAGCGTCTCTCCCCAGTCTCGCTCTCTGTTTTCAACCTCGTTCCAGACCTTTTGTTTGACTGCTCTCGAGGTACTTGAATACGCAAAAATACGGACTGTTTTGCAGTCTAGTATTAGGGTCCCTAATCCACGCATTTTTTGGTTTTTGTTACAGGAAACAAGGAGATTAACTACAAAATAACTATAGGTTTTATTTGTAGATGGAAAATTTGTTCATACATTACAATACGGTACATATGTATTTACCAGTGGTAGATCAATGAGTTTGGCCACATGGTCAATCTGAAATGAAATAATACACAGTTATGACACCTAAAATATAACAGTTCCTGCTTTCTTCTACTGACTGTTTTTGTTCACAATCATTGAAATGATACAAGTTCTAAGCAAGTGAAAATTGCTTTTTATCGAGGTAAAGTGTTCAACCTTCCATTTACATGTGGATGCTGCAATCAGCTTCACCTTGTACACAAAAATTAATTTAAAAAATTTAACATGCATAGTAAAGGCATAGCCTGAATTTCAGACATATCATCGAGTGGCATACTTCCTCCCCTTCTCTCTGAAGGAGTATGCGACTCAAAGATACTAAATGTCTGAAATTTAGGCTAAGTAAAGGGGTGGGTGAAACATCTAAATTGGCCATTTTGTGGTTAAGTGTAATACTGGGTCAGTGTTTATGGGACTGTCTTGATACTTCTTGATATGTTAGACTGTGATCTCAGCAGTCTCTTACTTTCGTCTTTGCAAAGTTACTTCACGCGTAAGCAGTAAGCAGCCAAACAGCAAGTCACACAGGCTGGGATAAGAACTGGACAGATTGTACGAGAAAAGGCAAACTGCAAGCAGTCTATGATATGTGAACAAGTGGATCAAATATTATTTTATGGCTGTATTGTCTTTTGATTCTAGCCTTTGCAGCTGGGGGATTAGCAGGGGAGTGCAGTTGGTTTTTTGGTAGCATAGCCATGTGAAGTTTGGGAGCAACTGATTCTCCCTTGTGGCACCTCCAAGAAAGTACCTGGTGCATAACTTTCCCACCAACTACATTACTGTATGCAGGCTAACTGTTAAGTATAAGCTGTACCATTAAAAATCGAACTGTTAAGTTTGGATAGGACAGAGTTTGTACCTGAACTCGAGCAAATGGCTCTATAATTCTGCTGAGGTTCTGTTCCAACAGATTGTCATACAGTGCATCTAAGTGGGTCTACAAGAAAGAGAAGGAAATTAAAAGTTTAGAAAAATGATCAAGATGAAAGAAGAAAAAAAAAAACAACTCAAACTTAACTGGAAAAAAGGTAAATAAAGGGGTAAGCAGCACAAAAAATAATAGGCTACTGTAATTTTAAAAATATGTTAACATTCATACTTGGCTCTGAGGATGAACGGTATGAAACAGAGAAATTGTATTAAGATTTAAGGCTGAATAATTCATTTATTTTGTTTAACTCCCCCCAGCCTTGGACTGATCTATTGGCAAGTGAAGCTTGATAAAGGAGTGGTGCCCCTCCCCTTCCCTCCCCTCCTCAGTCCCTCACTCGGCTAGTGTCTTTCTTAGCACTAACACCATTATTCACCTTTTTTGCCTCACTAAGGGCACTTTCCAAAAGTCAGAATTGGCTAGACTGGTCATTTTCAAACTGAATGAGTAATTTTATCTTGAATTTCTGGCTGAAAAGTACTGAAAAATGCTGGAACTTTCTTTATAACTGCATTGGTCCAGCCCGCCAGTTCTGACAATGGTAAGTGCCCCTCAAACTCATAGTCCATCCTTTTAAAAAGGTCCAGCACAATAGCATTGAGATAAAACATAATTTTTCATTCATGGCTCACACATACCCTTATAATAGGATCCTCTGTAAGTTCCTGTTTGAAAGTGCTGAGAGCCTTTGACAAAGAAAAACAAATACTGATTGTGAAGCATTATTTTAAATTGAGCAACTACTTGTAATAATAAGACGTTATTTAAAACAATCCTCATAACTATCGTACTGCGTTTTACGAATAGTCTTTCACGCACTAGCCTCTATTTTAGCCTTAAGACAAGTTTCGTTTATTCAAACCTCTTCAGTTTGGCTAAAACATATTACAAATAATATTTTAGTGACTGAGGGTGCTTACCATTTACAAAAAGTTTCCAGAAAAACAAGTTGGGAAGTAAAATAATGGAACAAGACTTTTTTGGGTCGTTCCAGTGGGAAATGTCTTGGAGCAACATGACATCTGAAAACGTAGTCCTGTTTGGAATGTCCATACAGAAATTCATGTTCCTGGATTTCTGCAAAGCCATCTTTGATACCAGTTTCAGGCCTTTGTGCCCATTTTTTGGCAAATGGAATGATCTGTACAAATGGTAAACACGATTTGGGGACGAAATTTAGGGGCCCTGACTTTTGATTACCATTTGCCCAAACTGTGAACCAACCAGTTTGCCCATGTAAACGGTAAATGACCTTTGACAAAAATTTCTTTGACTTGTCAACATGACCAGCATCAGTCTTAAAAGTTAATTTGAGCTCTGCATAGAAACATTTGCGTAGTTGCATCTACAGTAGCTATTCTTAATACATAACACTACCTGTTGGAACTCTGATAGGGACCTATTGTGGCTTGCATTGGCAATGCTCTTCATTGCAATCAACTGAAAAATGAACATAAAACTAATTAAATTTTTTAAACCCATTATTTTTCTCACATTTGCATGAACCCACAAGTGTACTATGAAAATTTGAGCTACAAAAATTGAAAACCATGCTGTTTCCCCAACAGGATCTTTTCCGAAAAATTACAAATGCTGTTGGTTGCAGTGTATCCTTAAAATATAAAAACGAGATTTCTTGTAAAAATTAATTAAGTGGACTTTTCAGCAGTGATAATCATTGCAATATTTCACTGACAATTAATTCAATGTTAATCACAGCAGGATTAATATTTTGCTTACCTGTGATCCAGAATATCTCAGTGCCAATTTCCCACTGATTATTGATTGAACATCATCAGGGCTGAAAAAGGGACCAAACATAAATAAATAAATAAATAATATATAAAACATTTAATAATTGGAAAAAATAAAGAAAAATCTTCATCTGGGTATGCATTATCTATGTATAGTTGATGAAAAGCACTTCCTGCGCTTTTCACAAACATGCGAACTCTAAAGTTCAAAAGCCGCCTTCATAATAGCGTTTTTTGCTGCCGTCAATCATAATTACGATCACAACCAACGAACCTTGAAACACAGAAACACACACAACGGATCGAAATCCACCAATCACAAACCATGACCTTTTGAACCCGTTAAAGTAAAGTTTTGTTTCCTAAGAGGTCTGTTAAAATGATTGACGGCAGCGAAAAACGCAATTGTCAGTTGGCTTTTGAATTTCAGAATTTGTACATGTATGTTTGTGAAAACTGCAGTAAAAAGTAAGTAAAATTATTATTTGACAAAATACACATTGGTAAAAACAAAAAACTTAACAAAAGAGTACCCCATTCGCACAGTAAAAAGATGAGACATAATAAAAGAATGCTGATGGAATCTGCTGTGGAGATCTCCACACTAGAGAATTCTTTCCCTAACATTTCGCGCAAAGTAGAAAAATCAGAAACACCATTGATGAATTTCAGATTGAGATCTTGGTGATACCATATTATAACTAACCTGTTAAGCATGATCTTGCACAGAAGCATATATTTTAGTGCTGACACAGCTTTGGGGTTGTCAATGGAGTCATATCCCTGCAAAAATAGAAATACAAATTAATGTGCTATGAAAAAATCAATAAATAATACATGAAGCTGACTGCAGGCTCTTTATCGGACCATTCCTTGGTCAATAGGCCACTTCTGAGTTCCAAAATGAGGCAAATGCACAAATTTCTTGTTAAAATGAGTTTTCTTTGCATTAGAATAAAAAATCATTTCCATATCAAAGGCTGAGCACTTCACGTTGCTTTCATACAGAAGCCCAGGGAAATTTGGAAATGGCCTTTCACTTCTCTAGGAGGCATGCTTGCAAATCAACAAAGCAGTAGGCCATTTCTGAGTTCCAAAAATTCTCACTTTCAAAATGCTGGAGGATAAGTGCAAAACCTTTCTTGTGCAAATGAGATTTATTTGTATGAGAAGAAAAATTCATTTTCATATCAATACCTTCGCATTTAGCCTCGCTTTAAAACAAAAACTAAAAATTTATTTTTATGCATGGCAATAACATTAACATTTATGTACCTCAAATGCTTCATAAAAGTAAGAATAAGCTGTTTTGAAGTCCTTTTCTTCAGCATGTAAAATACCTGGAGAATAAAAATAAAAAAGTTAAGACTTATTTACTTTCTAAATGTATAGAAGCAGGAATTAAGAGAATGTATTTAGAATTGTAAAATTTTACAACCACTATGAGAAATAACCTTATTATACCTGACTGTTGGTCCAATGATGCTTGCAATTTTGGAGGACAGTAAATTCCATTACCTGTTGTTCTTGCTGAAGTAAGGGCAGCTCTATCAGACATAAAAAAGATTTATGTCACTTTCCCAAGTTTTGTTAGATTTAAGACTACAGTGCAAGGTTTTAGCCAGAAGGGTGTCCAGCCGTCGTATGGATGCCCATTTTTGGAAGAAATACAAGGAAAATTCACTTAATCTCTTATAATTTTATGGGAAAACATGCCCTCTGGATGGCCAGTTTTCAATGTCTGACTAAAAGCCTGCTACAGTGTAACTTCCTATGTTTATTGACTAGTGAACAGTTTGATTTTACAAGGCAGGCTTTGAAAAAGGAACCAAATCTCCAGGGGGGGGGGTACTCCCTTATAAGAAGTTAATGGGGACGTGCGGCCAGCGATTTTTGTCTAAAACAGGGTATCGATTTTATCATTTTTTGTCTTAATCAGGGTATCAATATTATCAATTTTTGTCTTAAATAGGGTATCTTTTCTTGGACGATAAACAGCCTGCGCGTATGTTCTACAAACTAAACTACAGGAAATTTTTTTGTTGGGTTTCAGTCTTAAACAGGGTATCAAAAATTGGAATTCTGTCTTAAACAGGGAAGGAAAATCAGCGATTTTTGTCTTAAACAGGGTCAGGGTATGAGGGGCCGTGTCTCACCTCCCCACACAAGGATATATTGAGTACCACCCCCCCCCCCCCCCCCCCCCGGGCCAAATCTACTCCAGCTCACTAGATTTATGCTCTTTGCCAAGTCTATGTATGTACATGTACTAGTCTTTGGCACAACTGTAAGCTATGAGAAGTACAAGGAAGGAAACCTGAGATGTAGTTGATGTGAGAAAAGGATGTGTAAAGATGACCAGCAAAATTCATGCTGGGTACAAAATGATCATGAGAGGCTGCCATTCTAACCTGGATTTGGGAATGTTGCTCAAGTTGTGGTAAACTTTGCTTTCCAATAGTTGTACTTCAACTAATAGTGCCTTGTCATCCAGCTTCTTCAGCTCCTTCAAAAGTTTTGAACCTGAGGAAAGTATAGTGGAATTAAAAAAGATATTTTAGGAATTAAATATTTTCAACTTGATGTTAAAGTCTTTCCCTCTTGCAATCCAGGGCTCAAATGTTGTGCTATGAACAAAAGAAAATTTGAGCCCCATAAAGCTTAACGGAAATATATTACAACGGTTTGAAAATTTCAAAATTTACAAGGATTTGTAAAGAGTTAATTTACAAATCCTTTTAAGTTTAGGCAGCCCTTGTAATCACTACATTTGAGATTACGCTCTTTCAGTTCCTGCTAAAACTATTTTAAAAAACTTGTTTTAAATTAGGTTTACAGAAAGTTGATCAGGAGACCAACTATTCATTTTATAGAAAAAGTTTTCCTTGCTCTTACCATAAAAATAGGAAGCTTTAGCAATGGCGACGGCGACAGCAGTGAGAACGTCAAAAAAGCAATAGGCTTATTAAGCAAAACAACACGTTTTTTTGAACATTTCTCTACCGCCTCTGCTAGACTACAATGTGAAAATGCCTAATTTCACGTTTTATGGAGGACGTAAACAAGCAACGACAAATTTTTCTTTCTCTTTCTAAACTTTAGTGCAGTCACCAAGAAATCAACTCCAAGGAAATTCGCCCACTTTTGACATTTCAAGCGAATTGGAATAAACGAGGAAAAGTTTGAAAAAACAAGAACTCATTTTTAAAGTGACGTTTTCGCTGCTGTTGCTGTCGTCGGTGCTAAAGCTCCCTAATATTATGACAGCAATACTTACCTATTTGTAATGCTTTTGTGTAGTCCTTAGTTTCCAGATATAAGCCTACCAATCTTGCCTACAAAAGAATAAAACAAAATTACTGCCATAATATCATAGGTGACAAATTACTCCTTACTTTTGGCGCAAAATTTTATCGTCTCAGTACCAAGATGGTGACGGAGTTTTAAAAAATTAATGTCATGAATGAAGATGTCAGGGCATTCAAAGATGCTTAACCCATTCGCCCCTGAACCGCCCGTAACCGCCTGTGCGGATCCACGTCCTTTCTAACCCTCGTGACGTCATCAGTTTTAATGGTCAAGGCCAACTTTGTCCGCTAACTTGTGCAGAGTGAAGAGATCTTTCAAACCATACCAGAATGGGCACAATTCAGTCAAGGACACCGGAGAAAACGGCAAAAAACCATGCAAGATTGACCTGTAAATCTCCATGAAAATCTTGTTCCATTACCCACCTACCTTTCCTTTCACCTAATCCTAAGATCCTAAAAGCTTTCATCAAAAAAAAAACTTGACATTGCAATACAGTGTCACTTACCTGAAGAGCCTGCCTTAGAAATGTTCTTTTCTCCTGCATGGCCCACTCAATGCACTCATTACATAGTTCAACCTTAAACAAATTATTATAATATATGTAAAATTGCATTATTTCAGCACCAGTTACTAATGCCCTTTGTCCAAAAAGATGTTTTTTATGGATGTTAAATAATCATGCACTGATAAGCGGTATGAAAAGCACCTGCTGTCATTGCTGTTCACAGACTGCATCCTAATAGTTCTGAGGAAACCTGATTCTTTATAAGCCCTGTGGTTTCTTTCAGGTTTCCTCACCATCTGCTTCCTTTAACTTTCTTTACAATACACCTTTAATGTAATGATGTGTGATATGGTGAATAAACACGAAAGAATATATGAATAATAGAAGCCTGCAATCCTAATCTGAAGGTTGTTATTATGCAAGTGTGGTACATAAATGTAGCCAGCATTCATTTGGACTTCTTTTAAAACGAGTGGAATGCAGAGATGTCAGTCTGAACACTTCTATCACCCATAATCTGACAAAGCAGGTTTTGACCTTCTATCACGTGAAAGTTATGCAAAGAACATCCCTAACCTTTGCTTATTAGTAGTAAGATTTTGTTTAGTCGAATGGAGGTCATTTTCCTCATTGTCTTTAATACTTGCCTCAGCTACTCATGTCACATCACACACTTTTTCCAATTTCCAGTGCCTCAAAATCATGTAATATTAAATGTTCTTTATAGTCTGCGAGCAACCTCTCCTATTTGGACGAGCGAAGCAAGCCTCTTGAGAACACGCAAGCGAGGGGCCTCTGCCCCTTGCTTGCACATTCTTGCATGCACATCCTTATATGCATGCGCATTCCTATATGCGCATTCTTGTGCATATAGGAGAGCTTGCTCGCAGGCTTAGTTCTTTAGTGCTTCAAAACCATGCAATATCACACACAAATTCGCATCTTGACAGCAGCATTCTATCAATCTATGATTACAGGGTTCCAGAAGACCATAACCCGGAGCAAGCAACTTCCATGCGCTCGCATCACAGCATTTTCACAGACCAGTTTATTTATAGAATGGTTTTGGCACAAATTTTGAATATCTTTTAAATTCCACCAACCAGTCAGCAAAATCTTGCCTTTTAATAATGTTTAGTTTTCCTTTTTGATATCTTATACTTAGAATTCGCTTATAGACATGGTGGAGATTCTATTTGTGTGGGAAAAAGTGCCCTAAAATGTGTCTAAAAATAAACTGGTCCGTAAAAATGCTGTGACATAGGCCTAGTATGGAAGTTGCTTGCTCCAGGTTACGGGCTCCTGTGGGTTCTCATTAAGTGCCGGCAACTGCCTAAAAAACTGGCTACTTTGAGCTATAAGCCCTGTACTTTTTGGGAAAAAGGGGTAAAATGAGGAATGAAAGCCTGAAATTGCCTACAATACTCAATTGCTATGCCGCCTAATTTCTCCTAGCTTTCTACTTTAAAACTTATAAATGAGAACCCTGTTAATACTAGTTACTCTTATTAAATACCTCCATCCCAGTGGACGCCTCCATATCAAGAAAAACATCCACCAAGTTCCTGACAAGTTTAGCTGCTTTGGCTTTCGATACTGTTTTAAGGAATGGTCTGATAAACTTGATAAGCCCACCAAGCTCTACGGAACAAAATTACACTCATAATAATTATTAATCTATTGTAGCTTCTGTAAAAGCCAGTAGAGTGCATCCCAGCTGTGCCCCTAAACAAACACTCCTCAACAGCCATAAAAAAAGAATGAGTGGTACACTAATGAACTCATCCTTCCTTCCACCCTTAATCTTGTTAACATTTTGCTCTGAACAATGGTTTCTGTTCACTGACATAACATCGAATCTCCTTTAATGACCACCTCTCCACAATGGCCACCTCTCTACAACAGCCAATTTTTTATGTTGGACAGTCCATACATTGACTCATGAACCACGTTTAATGACCACCTTTCCACCTCTCAACAACGGCCACTTTCATCTGTCCCCCAAGTGGCCATTATGGAAAGGTTCAACTGTATTGTGATCGTGTTAAGTCATTTTAAAAATTTGCTATAACAAGCATTTCAAGCCAAATTTGACCCTCTCCTCCACAACATACACCAATACCTTGATCGCGCTCCCAATAGTAGCCTCCTCACTACACACTGTATAATTCCGAAAATAAGCCCTGGGGCTTATATTTTTCAAAGGCCCTTTTTGAGGGGCTCATTTTTGGAGGGGCTTATCTATGGAGGGAAATTTACGTTTCAAAATCGATTGGGCTAGTCTTACAGTTGGAAGGAAATTACCGTTTTTGCTTCGTTTTACTTTGCATTTGAGGGCAATTTCCAAGAACAAGCCCCCCCAGGGGGCTTATATTTGGAGGGGCGATTTAAAGGAGGGTTTTTTGCATTGCGAGTTTGGGGTCTTATATTTGGAGGGGCTTATTTTCGGAATTTTATGGTATACAATGCAGTGGTCACATACTTTTGTTCCCAAGGTGGCCATTCCATAGAGATTCAACTGTTCCATTCAAAAAGCCACTCAAGCTTTTTTGGAAATCTTTCTGTAATATAGAATCTTAAGCTAAGCTTAAGCTCATATTACGCTTATTCACTGGCTTATAATTAATATATATTTACAACATGTGGCTTTATTTAAAAGAAGTGCTTCCTACTTTGTAGATTACTTATTTTTACCTTCTGCTTTTCCATGCTTGGACAACAATTTTCCAAGACTGAGGATCGCTTGCTCTTTGATTTTGATTCCCTCTTCGTCGTTACTACTAAAGTCTCGCTTCACTAGAAAAGTCATTGATCAAAAGAATAAAAAAGAAGTTCATTTTGGAACACAGACATCGAAAAAAAAAAAACAGTTTTTGGCGAAAAAGAATAAAATTTGATATGAAATCTCTGAAAGTGTATTACCAATAGAGGAGAGCAACTCCATCGCCTGTTCCGGCGAGGAGTTTGACATTTCTTCTGCTAACTCGAGTTCATTCGCCATTTTGGATCTCTTTATACGAGCACCCCACAATGCAATGCAATCAGAACTTGCAATGTCATTCTGGAGCCCAGGCTTCTCGGGTATCACCCGATTGTTTCCGAAGAGTAAATCGGAAGTCAGGTGATCAATACAACGGAGCCGACATTGATTAGCTGAAAATGGCGGTTGTTCTGGCAGATGCTGATCAGAAGATGCGTAAGTGAGATCTTCATTTATTTTTAGACTCCTGGTGGACGAGATCAAAGTATCCAACGGCTTCACCATGGAAAGCGACGAGTCAGAAAGGCAGAAAAAACTGGAAGCAGGAAAGGAAAAGGTTGTAATTGAACCGTGTGACGTGGCTTTGCGCGCGAAGTTCAGAAACTACTTTGATTGATTTTGCATTTAGCTCGTAATAGTTTTTGGGTTAAGGATCTTGTGTTTTGATACCTTTCCAGCTCAAAATGTTTCAGAAGAAGAAGTCGGGCACAGGGACGAAGAAAAAAAAGAAGAAAGGAACATCTTCCACTAGCGGATCCGGGCAAAGCCCCTCACCCGGAGATAAAGAGGGAAGACGAAGAAGCACATCTCGAGATCGGGGTGCGAAACCGCTTGCAGAACTTGCAGCGGCCGGGGAAGAAAAAGGGCTCCCCAGAGAAGGCGAAGACGTTGAGGTGGAGGAAATCAGTCAGGCAGACACAGATAGAGATGCTCCGTCGATCGCTTCAGAACTGGGATCTCCGATTCCTTTTGATGTGAGTTAAGTAAACTTTCAAATACAGTATCCTAAGCAGACCGACCACATGTTTCCAATCAATATCGTCTCTTTTTTTAAAAAAGTAAACGAAATTGAAAAAATTATCAAGAGCGCAGAAAGGACTGCTTGTTAAGTGAGATTGTAGTTGTAAACAATAGTTAAATATTTGAAGTTTGCAAAGCGTGAACTTCACCAATAATCTTTGGAGGAAATCGACCACAAAATTGACGAATTTTGCTCATTGATATGGACACTTTCATTTTGTTAGTGGCATGGAAGTACTTTTTTTTTAAAATACGGATTCATCTTTTTTCAATTTACTGTCTCTGAGCTTCATCTGAGGAAGTTAACATGGAAATTGGATACGAGCGACTTCCTAATTCTATTACACGCAAATTTCTTTAATAACTTCAGTCCCGTTCATAAACGAAAAATCTCATGCTGTTAAGCAAAGTCTTGTTGATATATTTTAACAGTGATTGGTTTTTCCCTCAGTGTGACCTCTTCCATATAAAATCAAAATTTTGTTGTGGAAAGTATGTTTGATTCTCGTGCGTGGGCTATCGCATGACAACAGCGGACGCCGTCCGTAGTCAATGACCTTAACATGTTCATAAAATATTTAAAGGGTTTATTTAAATAATATTTCGTTTGTTTTTAGGCTGAACAAGAGCAAAACTCACAATCAGGAAGCTATATCAGTGGAAGCGAATACACAAGCGGCGAGGAATATTCCGAGGTATGAATATTGTTCCATTCGTACATTCACCTGAGTTCATAAAGAACTTTTCACACTTTGCATTGTTTGAAAGCTTTGTTTTTGTAAAGAACAGAGATGAAAAGAGTATATGCTTCCGTCAGTCAGGCGTTTAATGAAGACGCCCGTCAAATGATTATAAATATCTAAATACATCTGTGGGATATCGATGCATATTGATATTGCACGATCTTTATAGTTTATGAAATGGACAACTTCGCTGTCTTCGGTTTCAATCAAAGATTTCAATCGTGACGCACAGACAAAAAAGTCAATTATGTAATGAAAATGGTAATTAACACATTTTAAGTTCATATAATACCCTTTCTGAGAGTCCTTTTTGGATGTAAATATTGCCAACTTATTTACTCAGTATCAACTCCACTGTCTTGTGAGTAATTTTTTTTTAGTGAAGACAAAATACACTTTCAAGTTTCTTCTAAGGCACGTTTCTTGATAGTATGATGTTTATTTTGGTTGAAAATTAACGATAAACTGACATATAACCTCTTTCCTTGTCTAACACCTGCCAGAATGTAACCCTGATGTTTCATAATATTTGCACATACAGCTTTGTGCCTTCTGAATACATTTTCATTAAATTTTTTTGTTGCCACAACAGTTTTAAAATAATGTAAAGATTAAAAACTCCCCAGGCATTTTGTTTTGTTGTATGCAATGCATGAATGCTTACAGTTGTTTGAATTTTTCCTTCAAAAAAATACAAATTTACTGTCATTCCTGTGATGAATTTTTCTCCTTTCATACAAAACCTTCTATTACTTTTAGGCTTTATCGGAAAACCTGCGCTCTTGGCATTTTATATTCTCAAACTTAATAACAGTTCATGTGAAGAATTCAAAGTAACTGTTGTGATATTGGTTTCAAAAAATTTGTGATTTGAGAAGCCACTAACCCTTTGAACAAGTTGTTGCAAGATTATCACATTAACTTCTAAACTCATGGTGTTACAATTCATATGAGACTTCATTGGCATTTTTATATGGCTATCTTTTTCTTGGGATTTTACAAAAATGAAATTTGAATATTTTTGTTAGTTTTTTCTTTTGCTGTGATAGGAGTGATAGGGTTAATAATAATGATAATTATAATAATAATAATGATAACAAAGCTAACTAAAGAATCTTATTTACAATCAATTTCACTTAAAAAACTATTCAAGTCAAAGCACTATTTACATAATTCCTTTCGATTAAAAAAGAGACACTTAATTTCGATTGAAAAAATTCATTCCAAAAAAGAAAAAAAAATCATAATAAAAAAAATTTACAATAATAAATTTAAAAATCAAAGTATTACTAAAAAAAGAAAAAACTATAAAAAATCTAGGCCTAAAATTATGAATACAGTTGTAGACCAGCTACAGCGAGAGACCTTACGTGATCTGAATGGATATCTAGAACCTCTGACGCATCTGTGTAATAATTAATAATGATAATAATAATAACAGCAATACAATGAAACCTTTATTAAATGGACACCCTTTATTAAGCAGACACTGAGCCAGATCCAAAATCAATGTTTATATTTTCCTTTATAACAAAACCCCTATTCAGCGGACACCTTTTATTAAGTGGATGCGGACACTAAAATAAATTGTATTTGCATAATTTCTATTGTTGAAAACCTCTATTAAGCAGACAATGGACTGAATTGACAATAGTAGTATTGGATTACATCCTTGAAATACTTACTGTAGTCGGTCAATGTTTTTGCATTTACAAACAGATTAAAGTTGGTAATGAAAGGTAATGAACTTGAAGCCTGGATAGCTTCTTTAACATCATGCAACTTTATCACAGTACAGAGTAACTGTTGAATGTTAATCGTTTACAAACATTGCACAATTTTTACAAACCTCTATTAAGAGTGTGTCCATGAGAGAACCAGGCAGGGGGTGATAATGCTCAAATCACGGATTTCGCTCAAACTTGGCACAATTGATGGTTTTGGTGAGATATTAACCTCGACAAAAAATAAGGTCGCAATATTGAATTCCCTGGGATTTACAGGGACCCCCCTAAAAATCACAAAATCTACTCATTTTTGCATAATTAATTAGCTAACTTTGGTTTGGCTGTTCAACAAGTAGAAAAGACAAATTCAAACCTAATCAACTTTATCATCTTCTATGTTTATCAGACTTAATCCTCAGTAATTTATTTTTACTCTCTAATTCGATCTCTTCCTATTATTTAGCCTAAAGTAAGGTCATCTTCTCACTGTTTTGACCAAACCCTAAATTTAAGGTATTTTAGTCACCAACATCTCCCATGAGCAACAACCTATGCACTTAATTCTCACATATTCTTTGAAAGACATCTTTAAGGTTATCAAATCAATCCTAAAATATTTGGGCAATCTCATACTTTATCAATAATGACGTAATATGTACATTTGACTTGACGCTTATTTGTCATTTGACCAAAATTGGAAGAAACGTAACATTCGTTTTTTTAAACAAAAATAGCACAAAGTTGGCGAGAAGTCACAAATCAGATGCCCATTATCGATACTAATAGCGGAATTGTTAGAAAGTGTCACCTGAGGCATGTTTTCTGTGTTATTTATGGACGTTTTGATGGATATTTTCTGGAACGCTTGAGTAAACACAAGGAGCAAAAGATTTGGTTCAAAACTTCGATCGTTCCAACTTGTAGGTGCTACAAGACCCAAAAACGATAAAAGATAGTGAATAAATGTTACATACACGTCTCTCAGATGCTTTAGTCCAGATGGGCTGCTTCAGTTTCGTCTGGTCCTCTGCGGCGTTACTCTGCGTTACTTTGTGACGAGGTAATGAAACATCTTGAAAAGCTTCGGCTTTTCACCGAACATTCGAAGTCTTTAACATTAGTTGTAGTCAGAGGGAACAAAATGATTCTCCAAGGACAAGAAGGATTACTGACAATCCGTCTAAAATATGGAAAACAACCACCTGCTCGAACACCCTCCATCTTTGTGACTTTAGACTCTGCCTAAATAATGGAATCTGTTACGCTGGACTACCGGACTACGGAATGCGGAATACACTATCTATTGTTTGTACGCGCCAATATCCTGTTATAACTGGTGTGTTAAAAATAGGTTGTGAAAGTCGTGTTACTTGAAATTTTGAGTTTATTCTATGTTGACGTTAATTACCACGATAATAATCGTCCATAATAGCCCTTTCTATAGTCAGACCGTGCCATGCAATTTTCGACAATTAATGACTTGCCATTGGGCATACTTACTTACTTACTTCTATTTTAATCCTCGTAGTCTTACAACTATACAGGATGGCATCTGTATCTGGGTAAATTATTGACTGCAAAAACATAATAATAACTGTTTAAAAGTGTTGAGGAAAAACTTCTGAGGAAAACAAAAGACCCAAAAGGGGGCACTAATACATTGCAAAAAAAGTCGGCTAGACTTCTTTAGCTAGTCAAGGAAGGTGTAAATTAAGAACAGTTTTTTGAACACAGACTAATACATAATATTCACTTAATTCTCATTTAAGCTGTCATTTGCGGATTCATACAGTATAGAAGTTCTCTTAACGGACACTCTCGTATATAGCGAATAGCTCTACTTATGACCACCATCACAAAACCTCGTTTCAACTCCCACACAGACTCTGGATTTTTACATTCCCGTAGGTGGCCGCGGATACTCAAGGTTTACCGGTGAATTAGATGTTAGCTTTGATTTAATGAGCTCTCGTAAACAGACACCCGGAAGAGAATCTTATCAGCCTCTGAATGTTGTGCTTTTTTTTTATATATTATGTCCACAGTCATATCGCTGTTTGTCACTGTTATGAATCATTCTTATATATCCGTTTCAGAGTTACCGTTTTTTTCACATACACGTCCGGGTACACTTGGAAATACAAACTGAATTGTATGCCTTTACCGAATTTCAATAATGCAATGGTCTGATCTCTGCGTTCCCTGTATGTCCTGCCGCGCTCCTCGGAGTATCAGAGTAACTTTAGAAACAAAATAGATTTGTCTATAGTATATTGTAACTTAAAAATTGCATCAGTACATTCACTCCAAAAAGTAGATGTTTCCGCACTTTTCCTCGTTAGAGACCTCCTGCAGTTCGACTCTCATAAAACCCTAATTTTCCAAGAGCAACCCCACGGGCATTATTTACTGGGTGTCTTCCGACCACGCACGGACCGGAACATCAAATGTCTGTAACTTAATTGTTGTGTCTGTCCAGAATTCAACATCTGCCTGCCTCAGCACGGCACACTAACCTGGGCACTAAACTGGTTTTGGTGCCCCAAGAGTACGCAAAAAGGCCCTTCCGACGATGTCTAGGATGAGAAAATTGACCTTACCTGGGTAGGGTGAGAAATTTGAAATCTAAGTATCACAGTTGAAGTAGCTCTTGAGGGAATGTGGGAAGGGTGTTAAACATATGGAAGCGGCTGTTTGAGAAAAAGATCTAACTCAATGTGAAAGTGTGGAGTATTTTGAATCTACTTGGGAACATTACTGCCATAGTTAGGCTTTATAAGACCCCCAAAAGACCATGCTAGGTAAAAAATTCAGTGTTTATGACAGTCAAATCTGGTGCCAGCAGGGTAGGGGATTTGCACGCAATTTGGCCACTCGCCTGGGGAGTGGGGGCTCCAGTATGAAAACAAAATGGAATTCTTGTCGCAAGCTAATCTGGACGTGTCTCACGCTTTATTTGTCCCTTTGAGCTGGTCTGCACCAAGATCCGGCTTCACTTCACTGCTATTTGACGTGCAACTAAAATAGACAAAAATATTTCTTTCCAAAACACGAAAGCAAAGCGACTTCTATCTCCGAGTTTGAAAAGAAATGGGATCATTTATAATCACGGTCTGAATAGAGTTGCCAATAGATTTGGAATTCTAAAATTTTTATTAGCATACAATAACAATAAAATTATCGCAGAGAATGTCGGAAAGTCATATTTTTCACATTTGTTCACTGGAATCTGGCTCCTGGGTCCTGGGTCCTGGCTCCCGATACCATGTTTCCGTATGGTGGCCAACCGCTGCTTAAAAATGCGGGCTCCAGTTAACGTCAAAGATGGCGGACGTTTCGTTGTTGTCTGTAACATGTGAATTGAGCTACAAGAGTGGCAGAAATAATTCTTTCCATGGATTACAAATGGGCTTTCTACTTTTCGTATTGTTTTTTCCTAAAACAACTTGATTTGGATTTTTGTGCGTAAACTGATGGCTAAGGAATTTTAGTCGTACAGCGAGTCACGACGCTGAACTACGCTGAACTGGGCATCGAAGGTGGCATGGGGAACAAATCCAAGCGGGCACAAACTAGCAGTTGAGACATCCAAGAGATACGTATATGGATTTTATTGACCGTTTATATTGTTTTTAGGGCGAAATTATTAAAGTAAGTAAAACTGTGAATTAAATCTTTGTATGTTGTTTTTCCTTGAAAAGATCGCGTATATAGCTATCAAAAATCATCGTTAGAGTTTCTTGCACAATAATTTCAACAATTTTACCCTTATTAATGTTAAATCATTGTCTGATGAGTTTTTTGTTCGATTTCTCCTCATTTAGAGGCAAACGCACGAATATTGTGAGGGCCTGAATTTTGATGAAATATGCAAAAGTCGTTCAGTCACATGAACAGTTTATGTCAACACATGGAAGAAAGTGAATTGCCCAAACTTTTTATGATCTTATTCTGAACTTAAGTGATGGCTTTAACTACTCATGCAAAAGTTATAAAGATAAGCTGTTGCTCATCAGAGATATCGGGGAATAAAATACCCTAATTTTACGACTTACTCAAAACTTGGAAATGATGACCCAACTTAAGGGGACTAAGAGGGGGGAAATCGAATCGGCGACTTTAAAAAGTTTATTTTGCTTAAAGTCTTATGAACTCAGATCATCTCTCTGTGCATTTAAGTTCCAGGTGGCTTTTCTGTTTGTTGCACTGGCATCGCAAAGTTATCTAATTAATTATGCATAAAATGGACAAAATGGCGATTTTTACAGGGGATGCCCGGATCTCCCAGGGAATTTAATAGTTTGACCTGAAGTTCTGTCACATAAGTTAACTCCTGGTACCTAACATTTGTGCCGAGTTTGAGCGAAATCGGTGATTTGAGCATTATCACCCCCTGCCTGGTTCTGCCTGGTTTTCTCATGGACACACTCTTAAGCGGACACTCTCTATTGAGCGGACACTTGGGAAGGTCCCGAAGGTGTCCATTTAATAGAGGCTTTACTGTAATTGGCTTAATTATGATCAGCTGACAATAATCAGCCTACTGTGATTCAAATGGAGACCACTGTGCTGGTCATTAAAACATTAGTCACTGTCAAAAAGTCCTATATGTAACTAGATTTAATGGAAGAAAGACCATCACCGTTATATTCAGTATATAAAATCAACATCCAGTGCAATAGCTTGCAAAAACAGCTTCATTGCAGTTGGTGTTGAGCAATGGGAAATTGCCATATTAACAGTTACTGTAGCCTGCACCAGTGTTCGAGCTAGGCTGTGTTTTTGGGTAATTGCCGTGGAATATTCTACTCTGAAAATGAAATTATCGTGCAGTCATACTGATGCATAAACAAAGTTACCTTGTATATGAGTACTTCCAAAGCAGCAGGCAATAATAAAATCATCAATGGCTAGCTGGGCTCAAAATAACAGCCATTCAATGGACAATGTCAACTTTTTGTCTTGCCGCTCATGTTGACCGGTCACATTCAATTGTATTGAAAATTAAATAAATTAAAATTTACATGTTGTTCAGTTGTTTCAGTTGTTATCAGTATGTAGCAAGTCAATGTGTATTGTGGAACTTTGATCTGAAATCCTGGGTTAGACTTTCAAAAAAGTCCTTCGTCCAATTTAATATGGTGCCAGATGAAAAGCCTAAAAAGCTCGCTCCAGTTGCTAAGAAAGTGGCGAGGTCGACTTGTAGCAAGTCTAATCCTGGGTGAAATGCAACTAGAGCCGTTGTTTACAATTGGCGCATGGAAATAGACATCGGGAATGCCTGGTTACTAAGCTTTTTCTGCATAAATACGAATTTTCTTCCCTTGTTATGTGGAGTAACATGGATTACTGGTGGAGTTTTAGATCAAGATCTCACACCGTGATACATACACCAGAAACTATTTTATTTGGAGGTACTAGACAAATTGAATGTGAATAATAATGACAAAACGTGATACTGGTTAGGTTTATGGCCAGTGTACCTGTTCGCCCGCACTGTACTTTTAATTGTTTTTATTGTTGACAATAAGTGCTTTAAAGTGCTATAAGCTCTAAGCAATGACTCTTTTTTAGAAATACAGGATGCCGGTTTTGGTTCATGGACCCCTGTTATTTATCCTATAAATCTGACCGGCCAGAAATGATACATGACCAAGCTAAAATGGATTTCAGTGCTCGACCTTAACTTTTTAAATCGCTGGTCCTGGGACTAGTTGAACTGAAAATTTACTAGTCCTGAGTAAATCTGTGGTAGTCCTTCCTGATGGCAGCATGACAATATTATTTGCAATATCTTTTTACAATTAAATTTCATTGATGTCATCGTGAAACTTCACCACTGCCAGAGAGTCAAAGAAGAGTGACAGACATTGACCAGGCTAACCCATAATTTAATAAGTAGTTACTAGTCCTGTGACTAGTGGTTCTAAGTTTCTACTAGTCCAGATGAATTTTGCACTAGTCCAGGACTAGTGGACTACCACTAAGGTCGAGCACTGGATTTGGCCAGTCATTGTGTCTGGAGACTCTCAGGAAATTATTTTGAGCCCTGGCTGTGCTCTGGAATATCTGAGTGACTTGCTAGAAACTTATCTCCCCCTTGTGTTTTGCAACACAAGGCTTTCTAGTTGTCCCCAAATCCCTCACTTCCACCTTTGGGGACTGAGCTTTTTCAGTTGCTGCACCCAAACTTTAAAACAAACTGCCAGTAAATATTAGGACAAGAAGTTTCTTAGATTCTTTTAAAAGGAAGCTCAAGACCCATCTCTTTCAGGACGCATACTTATAGCATTACATTACAGCATTTTTTATTGCATTTTTAGCAAAGTAGTTCATATTTTGTATTATATTGATTGTAATCTTAGGCCATGATAGATTTTTATTTCTGTAAAGGCATTGAGGCAATGTATAATGCCTTCCAAAACTGTGATTATTATTATTGTTATTATATAAACTACAGGTAGATTTTGTGTCAGGCATCATATTATAGTTTGACGCAGACCATTTTTGAAATGACCCAATTTAAAATGCCATGTGGGACATATGACCCAATTTGACTAATTTCTAGATTGACCACTGCTGTACCACAGGTTAAACTAGGGCCGTGACCTGTGTACCAGGATTTGGGTTCTCGCCTTGACTGGCCTGTTAAAAAGCCATTGTCAATTTGCCAGTGAGGTTAAAAAGGAAGTCGGAAGTGAACTTCCTGTAATTCGTTGAGTGCGTAGGGGGACCAGAAAAATGATCTCATTACTGCTTCACAGACATTATTAACCAGGTTTTTTTAATTTTTACTGGGTATAAATTCCTAGCTGTTTTATATTTGAATTCTGTTATTTTAATAATGAAGCTGTTGTATTTGTGTAATTCCATAGGAGGGTGGCCTAGACAGCTATGACATCGCTAACATTGAAAGAAATGAGTTAAAAAATAGAACACAGGAGCTGGAGGAAGAATTGGCAGCCAAGAAAGCGGCACTGAAACAGATCAGCCGTGAAAATGCCGACTTAAAGGGGAGGGTGGAGTTACTGCTGCAGGACCAGTCAGGAGCATCAGTCATCAAGGAACTCAGCAGACAGGTTGAGGAAATGAAAGAAAACTTACAAATGAAGCAGTCAATCCTTGAAGACATCAATAAAGAGAATCAAGATCTGAGAGCCAAGCTGGAGCGTAGCGATCAGAGTAAAGGCACCTCGAGTGATGCACAAATAGATGAGTTAAAAGCAAAGCAACAGGCTTTAGATGAATTAAATAACACAAACCAAAGACTTCAAGCTGAAATTGCCACCCTGAAGAAACAGTCATCAAATACTCAAGAAAATGGTTTACCAAATGACTTTCCTGAGCTAGAAAACTTGAGAGAGACATTGAGATCTAAGGAGGAAATTTTGGAGAAACTTCAGAAAGAAAACAGCGAGTTGAACTTGAAACTAAAATCATCAGGTGTGGAAGAAGGTGCTAAGGTCAAAGAACGATCTAATAAAGTGGATGAGCTTTCAAAAATGTTGTGGGAGAAGGAAAGTGAGATAGGTAACTTGCAACATTTAAAAGCACAACTGGAAGAGAGACTTGGAAGCTTACAGAATTTGCAAAATGAACTGGGGGAAAGTAGACGACACTGTGCTGCTCTTGAAGCTCAACTGGCAAATGTTAGTGCAGTGGATAACTCCATGGAAGAAAAATCGGAAATGGAGAATCTTCGAGAGAATCTAAGACTTAAGCAGGAAACTATGGAGCAGTTAAATAGAGAGAATGAGGATCTTAAACAGCTTCTTAATAATTTAGAGTCCACAGATTTTAAGGGACTTCTTGAAGAAAGCTACAAGAAACTACAGCAGTTTAGTGAAGAGTCTACTGCGAAGGATGAGCAACTTGCAAAGTTACAGCCTGTTCAATCAGAACTTGAGCAAAGTATAGAGAAAAGCAAAGAGCTGGAACAGCAAGTGTCTTTCTTGAAGCACCAGCTTGAGGTTGCGGAGGACAACTCTCTGTCAGAATCATCTGAGATGGAAAACTTGAAAGAAAATCTGAAACTTAAACAGGAAACTGTCCAACAGCTGAGCAAAGACAATGAAGATCTTCAGACCAGGCTAGAGCATTCTAATGAAGGGAACATGCTGCTGGAAACAAAACTTGAAGAGCTTTCTAGAGAGTTGGATTCCACAAAAGAGCAAGTAAATCAAGTTGAAGAGCTGCGAAATGAACTTCAAAAGAGCAAAGCTAAGACAGATGAGTTACAACAAGAAGTCATGAGGCTGCAGCATGAGGTAGACACAATGGAAGACAACTCGCAGTCTGAGTCATCATTAATGGAGAACCTCAAGGAAAATTTAAAACTCAAACAACAAACTGTGGAACAACTTAGTAAAGATTACGAGTTCATGAAACAACAGCTGGCACAAAGCCAGGCTAGTTTAGCGGAATTGTCAGAACAGTTGACAAAGAAGCAGAGTGAACTAGAGACGGTGATGAGAGAGAGGGATGAGAAACTGATGAAGGTCATGGATCAGTTTGCTGAGAAGGAAGATGAGCTGGAGGATTTGAGGAAGAACAATGAAGAGATGAAATCACAACTCAATCAGCTGAGTAATGACGTAAGTAGTACAAAACAACCTTTGAGTCTTCTTTCAACATCATGTTGCTCTCGCAATCATGTGAATTCATAATGACATTATTACCATTCTATCAAAGTTAGGGGGTGTTTGCATGACACTGGGGTGACTTTTGCCCCAGAGCGAGTTCACTCCAGTTCCCTCTTATGGCTCTATATTTGTTTACATGATATCACCACAAAATGTCATGCCAGCGCGAGTCATCCTGGTGTAAGTTCACCCTGGTTCTTGTACCGGGGCAAGAATTTCACTTCGGTATGAAATCTCGCAACGGTATCATGTAAGTACGAAACGATGACACGTTTCGGTGTGAAATCAGTCTGCGGGTAGACTGGAATGGGTACCGCATGCATAATGTTTGCAATTTTGAATCACACGTGTATTTTATCAACATGAAGTGTACCTTCCAATCACGACATATGAAATGACCCAGTCATCATGTAAACGCAGTACGAAATCAAAAAGTCATCTTGGTATGAAACTCGTGCCACCCCCTTACTTAGTTTGTTGGTGTTACGAATGAGTGGGATCACCAAATGACGTATTACAAAGGAAAGAAAAGACACTGATTAAACAGTACCCACACCACAAAACAAAAGCAACCAACAATAGTGTCTGCAACACCAAGAAACATTAAGGATTCTACACCCCCTTCAAAATTCAATAACCTTTTTTTCAATTACCAACCAAATACTTGATTATAATACAAAGAGTGCCCCATCTTTTCGTTTACTGCTATACAGTACCGATACCAGGTGGTTTTTCGTTTACTTTTAAGGTCCAAAGTTTTACAACTCTCTGAATACTTTAAGATAACTAAATCTTCCTCCTATGCTTCTTTTAAAAAAAAGCTTAAAGAATTTCTTCTCAATAGGTATTAACTTACTACTTTTGCTGGTCCATATTGTCATATTAGACTTACTCCTATTTTTAGTTCTGAGGAAACCTGATTCTTTATAAGCCACGGTAAATGTAAATTGCCTTGATTTTTGAGCAAGTTCTCTTTACAAGTGCCATATGGAGAGAATGAAGAATAGTGTTGAGAATATAATGGATTGATATATAAAAGCTTCAATGTATTTCACTCTCTTAACACCTAGGTTACCACTTATCACACCCAGTCTGAAGAACTTGCTGAAAGGCTGAGTACTTCTCAGGACCGCTTGCTTGAGCTCCAAGGGGATGTGGAAACTAGAGATGAGAAAGTGCGAGAGCTGATGCAAATGCTAGCAGATCATGACAGCGAGCAAAAAAATGTCAAAAATGAGGCTCAGATGGAGACAGAAGAACTGACAGAACAGATAAAGATGTTACAAGAACAGTTACTGGAGGTAAGATAAATTTTTCATGCTTGTATTTTTTATCCCCACTGACAAATTTACATGACAGGGCTGTCTTATGAGCAAAGCATAAAATGGGGTTGGAGGAGGGGGGGGGGGGGGGGTGGAGAAACCAAAAATGGTGAAGGAGGGGTAGGGCATGCACTTTCCTCTGTTCTCTGCCTGGTCCTTACTTGTCTTGCTTCCCCTGTTGCTTTCAGTTCTTGCCATGCAGACTATTACTTTACTGCGTGATCCAAAGTTCAAACATAGGATATTAGACAGAACATTTCATGTACACGTAAGATGGAATAGTTCAGTAGCTTTTGCTGGACTGAAGGTTGTATCTTTTTCAGGCCATAATTTCAGCGTTTAACAGCTATAGTTATTTTTAAAGGGTCTGTGGCACACATTTCTTCCTGTTGTAAAGAATTCCTAGCCTGTAAGCAAGCTCACTGATTGCAGGGTGGAGATGGGGATAGAAACGTCTTCCAACCTTATGTGCCCCCCCCCAACTCCTCCCTCAAAGTTGAGAGTTTGTAGGCAAGTTACAGTTTTCTGCCCTACTGCAAGCGATGTTCTAAATATCCAAACTTGAAGACAAATGTTCAGAGACATTCTTGCATCATGTAGATACTTTTTCCACCCTCCCTGTTAAGTTCTGTATTTCATGTTTAATCGCCATGATACTACAGGATTTTAACAAAAACCAAACACACAGCAACAGAGCCCGCATGGTATTGCGGGATGTTTTTTATGTACACTTCCGGCGAACTTAAAAACTACCTAGACATCCGGTGTAATACACTACACTTCTGTCTGTTTGTCTTTCCTTTAGAGTGATGGTAGTTTAAAAATGCAACAGTCGGACATGGACAAAGTGACCAAAGAGTTACAAGACACCAAGTCAGTTATAGAAGACCTGAAGCACGAAGTATCTGACAAAGACAACGTCATTATTGAACTGTACACTTTGAAAGAAAAGGATGAGGAAAACTACAAGAGTAGAATAGAAGAGCTTAACCAAGAGCTCCAAGACAAAGTAAGAACACTTAATCAGCTCGATCAGGCGCTACTCGACAAGAATGGAACTCTTGATCAGCTAAACAGCGACTTCGATGGTCTTAAAAGTGAGCTGGAAAGATACAAGTTCAGCGCCAAAGAGTTGGAGGAAAATCTAAACCAAGCTCAAAAGTTCAATGCCATTGAAGTGGAAAGACTTCACACAGAGCATCAGGAAGAGTTCCAAGCCGTGAACTCGAAACATCTTGCCGAGCTGGAGAATTTAAAACAGCTGATGAATATGCAACTGGAGGAGACAGGCCAGGAGGCGGATAAATCGAGGCAAGAACAGATGGAAAAGCTGAAGCAGGTCTATGAGGGCGAAGTAAACGTGTTGAAGGAGTCACTCGATAAGCAGATTACATTGAACAATGATCTAGAACAGCAGGTGGAAAGGTTAATAGAAGAGTTTGAAAATAAGGCAACGATGTTGAAAGAGAAAGATGAAGCTT
The DNA here is from genome assembly GCA_038088405.1 of Porites divaricata. NCBI lineage: Eukaryota > Metazoa > Cnidaria > Anthozoa > Scleractinia > Poritidae > Porites > Porites divaricata. Next base: position 860,423 of record JBBMOI010000004.1, read on the forward strand.
TAGAAGTGCTCAAGGGGCAGTTTGAAGAGCTGAAAAGTTCAAGCGCGATCGAAATTAAGGATCTACAGAACGAGTTGAGGAAGAAGGTTAAAGAAATAGCCGAGCTAGAGGACAACTTGTCGAGTTTTGAAGAAGAGCACACCAGTGATGTCGCTCAGTATGAACAGAATTTACAAAAGCAACAAGAGCAAACAGCTGAGCTTGAGAAGCAGTTAGTGTTGGAACTTGGTAATGAATCGGCAAGGTACGAGCAGAAACTCGCTGAAGCAAAAGCGCAGCTGGAGTCGAAGTACAAAAAAGCCGCGCAGCAACTTGTGGAGAGAGTGAAAGATCTAGAGTCGGAAAATGAGTCTCTGAGGACTACGCACGCTCAAGAAATCGAAGCGTTTAGAGAGAAACTTGTTGAATATACCAGTGGCTTGGAAGAACAAATAAGAGAATTAAAGGCAGGTGCACAGGCTGAACACAAACGTGAGCTGGAAGCCGTGAAGGCTGAGCACGTTGAGGTTGTAGCAAAGTTGGAAAAAGAACTCAAGACCTTATCGGAGGGTAAAGGAGCGCTGGAAATGGAGCTTGAAACCCGTGCTGGCGATGAACAAACAGGAAGGGTGTCCGAGGAGGCAGATAAGGTGAAGGAAGCTTATGAAGAGCAGATTCAAACGCTCAAGGAACAAGTACAGCATGAGCAGGAAAGGCGTGAAAAGGAAGTGGCAGAGGCAGCCGATATCAAGGAAAAAGAGTTCATGGGAGTGATTGAGGAAGTGCTCGAGAAACATCAGTTAGAAGTTTCAGAGATAAAGACGTACTATGAAAAGATGCTTCTGGAAACAGGCAAGTTTAGCGCTTCTTATTCACGATTACTTTTACTCAAACGTTAGTAATCTGTAACCAGTCAGTAATGTTGCTATTGACTTTGTGACATAATTCAGGTCAAGGACAGCAGAAAGAAGACCCCGCTGTTGTTCTTACTCAGCTGAAACTAGAAAAAGAAAGAGAGATCGCCCAGATAAAGAAGCAACTACTCCAGGAGAGCGAAGAAAGAATCGCTTCAACGCAAGACGCACTGCTCTACAAAATAACGAAAGAAGAAGAAGAAAACTTGCGTTTACGAAGCAAACTGACCGAACTGCATAAGGACCTTTCTGAGGTTACCGCAGAAAGGGACCGGCTCTTGAATGAGATTCAGGTGCTCACAGATACACACAGTATGTTGGACCTAAGATTGCAAGCCCCTATAGAGTCCAACATTAGCTCTGTCTCCAGTCAAGTTGTACACGAAGAACCGCTATTGGTGCGACAGTCTGTACGGGAGCTGGAAGTCTTGCCGGGGACTGGATTTGCTGAAGGTATCTTAAATTTTTGAGAATTTCAGTGGAGGCCCTTAGATTCTAACACGGGGAGGACTACGAGAACTAGATTTTCTCTTTCAAAATAGCGCGCGTGCGTGAAACAGCGTTTTTTTGGCGGGAAAACGTGATAGCCGCTACTACGGGTTTTAGCGAGAATTAGGGAGCTTATTAAAGCAGCGACGTTTTTGATCGACGCACGTCAACCGGAAGTGAGCCTTTTTCTCTTTTAATAAGCCTTGACGCTACCATATTTTATTGTCAAGGGTCTTAATTCTTATAGAGACGATTTGCCCAAAAATTTGGTCAAAATCACGGCTCAAGAGGGCAAAAAGTCTACTTCCGGTTGACGTGCGTCGATCAAAAACGTTGCGGCTTAAGCTCACTAATAGAGAGCTCTTTTTTTGGACGAGAACGAGTAGGAGTACGAGATTTAATTTAGAGTTTTTGCGCGTTTTCTAAAAAAAACAGACACCCCGGAATGCTTCATGTTATTTATTTATTTTTCACCGAAAAAGTTAGTACAGTTATTTATACTGAAACAGGTTAAGCCCTCTCTCAATAGCAAAATGATAAAACGTCTTACATTTGATAACTTCCAGGTGATCTGTGGCGTCATTGCGGGGGCCTGGGGAAAGAATTTTAATGCCGTATCCCATAAACCAAAGCTGACGGGAACAGATTGAATTGAATTGAATTGGTGCGCGCGTTGGTTTATGGAATACGGCATTAAAATTTCTTTCCCCAGGCCCCCGCAATGACGTCACAGATCACCTGGTTGTTCCCGCCACTACGACATTCTCGCTAACACTCGTAGTAGAATGACGACGGCCATCTCGTTTTCCCGCCAAAATGACGCTGGTTCACGCGCGTGCACTACTTAGTATTGAGAAAATCTCGAACTCGTAGTCGCCCCCGTCCTCGAATCTAACGCTCTTTAGTACAATCACATTGATGACTATCAAAAATAGAGCGCTGTGATTGGCTACGAGCTTCGGTCTATCCCGCTATAATCACCGCGCGGTGATATAGCATTGAAGGCTTGCAGTTTTCAAAATGGCAGCCAGATTTTTTGATGTTTCGGGGTCGGAAATTGATCAATAATTTTATTTTCTCGAATAATAATCAATGTAATTATACTAAAACAATTAGTCGCCTCAGGCGACGTGAATATTGGCGATTAGTAAAATCCAACTAGTGGTCTATTATCAATGCTGCGTTCTGATTGGTTGAGCTACTGGTAGGCTATATGTTATAGCCTACTAGTAGCGAGAAGCGCTGACTTGTTGGCGGCAAAAAAGGATTTTTTAACTGGCTAAAGTTGTTTTGTGTCGATATTTTTGACCAACTAGTTGGATTTTACTAAAACAATTATTCTTCTCGCCCTCATGGCCTCTGAGTCAATAGCCCATTCGGCCTTCGGCCTCATGGGCTATTGACTCGGAGCCCATTCGGGCTCGAGGAGTAATTGTTAAATTACTATTCGCCGATATTCACGTCGCCTTCGGCGACTAATTGTTAAATAATGCTGTAGTGACGAAATCAAGTTATGTTAGTGATAAAATTTTGGGAAATTAATTTATCATTTTGCACTGGAGAGAGAGGTTAATCTCCTTCAATAAAAATGACCGTGCTACGCTTTCCATGAGGTCGATTTTTTGATAATATGCAAAAAAAATAATCGTTCTCGACCTCGAATCTAAAGGTCTCTATTATCTTGGTGCTGTATCAGCTTGTTATATTTAAGGTTAATTTGAGTCTTGGAGGGGTGGGGGGGGGGGGGGAACATTTTTGTAGCCTAAGGTACAGTGTTTAACCGCATTTCTCTCATCACACTGATGTTAAAGTGTGCTTTTCAGTTGAAGGTCAATCTTAGGACTTTATCTACAGTAATGACCCTAGAGTTGTTTTTACAGACTTGGCGTCTGAAATTTGTATATGTGCCAGTATAGCCGTCTTTGATGTAGTAAATGTGTTCTTGCTCTTCTTTTATATTAAAAATAATTCTTGCTTCACACTTTTATTCAAAGAAACATCGGACCAATCCGCCTCTCTTGCGGCCAAGCTGAACCAAATGCAAGAAATAGTCCGGCAGAAGAATAAAGTTGAGCTCAAACTAAGCCAGCAGCTTCAAGAAGCTAAAAGGGCTCTGGAGAAGGAGAGAGAGAACTTCGTAGTTGAGATGAACGAACGAGAAGCCCGAGAGAGGGCTCTAGAAGTCAGCAAACGACAACTGGAGACGCAGCTGACCGCTGTGGATAGAGAGAACTACGAGTCGCTTGAAGAGCTGTCTCTCTTACAGGTTTGTGGGTTTGAAAAATGCATAGGGTAGTTGAAATAACTAGAGTTGAAGAGCAGTGATTGTATTGTTCGGGTTTGTGGACCAGTCCGCCCTCAACAGCTAGCCTGTGTGCACTTTTATTAATCTTTTGCTTCTGATTGGCTTAAATTGGCGAGGGGAAAACACGTGCAAGCAAAGTGCGAGCGTGTGACAACTTATTATTTTTTTAAGTTTTGCGGATTGTGGCTGGTTTAGAAATTAGCTAATTGCAAGATGTAGCAAAGTAGAACAATAGTGACTGCGACTTAAAGGATCACGACGGCGACGGTACGCGCGGAGAAAGAAAAAGATAATCGTCTTCTTGTGTGAACGTCTTAAAACGAGAAAGCAGGAATTTTCACGTGTTAGTTGTGCAGTGACGACAAAGAAATGCAAAAAAAACTAAGAGTGTGCTGCACGTGTTCAAAGCTCTTGGTTTTTGAATTTTCTCGTTGTCTTCACAGTCGTTGTTGCTTGAACTCTCCATTCTTTTTCGCCACTAAATTGAAAACAAGTACCGAATAAGCGAGTGGAATTTTGTTTGACTTTTTAAGGAACGGCTTCAGGAGAGGATACGAGTGGAAAGCGAACTACGAGAAGAGAAAACCCGATTGTTGAACGTGGTGAAAGAGAAGGAAGGAGAATTGACCAAGGAGAGGAACGAGTTTACAGATAGACTACAACAACATGAACAGGTCATAGAGGTAATTACTGCCCGGCCCTTCTTCTAGTGATTTGTCAAAACATTGAAGTGAAAGGAAAATGATTTTGCGGACTTTTCATACCTTATGTCCTGAATTCACCAAAGAAGCGACGCTCTTACTCGAACGTTGCAACTGAAAAACTGACCCGTACAACTAAACGATGAACGTATGAGCCTAACTTCCTGCCCACGTGCAAAAAGTGTGTTAGGCCCAGATAAAACGTCGAACTTCACATGTAACTACATGTGAATGATAGATTTTGCTCATAGACCTCTTTCATAATGGCGGCCTATTAATATATTCTTTTATATGTATGATAATAGGCCTTTCTAACCTCGTTAGCATGTGCAAAATACAAAGAAAAACTTTCTTTCAAACGAGGTCAGACAGGCTAATTATCATATATGTAAAAGATTACATTAATAGGCCGCCATTATGAAAGAGGACTATTACATTAGGTTCGGCACGTTCAAGTAGCATTCGCATGCGGTGAAATAAATAGACCTCTGTAGCTTGAGTCTTTTGTTTTCTCAATGTTTGCCGTTCGGTAATATTCAAGAGAGCTGTTTCTTTGTAAGTTTTTATTTTATTTAAGTGCTTGTCTATGCAATAATCAATCGTTCGATTGATCAATAAATCAACCAATCCATTATTTACCCTCGTGAAGTTGAACCAACGTAAAGCTCGTTTAAAATACGTACGTTAAGGCTCGTTCAAAATACGTAAATCCCCTCCGAATATCCTATAACCTACATTGGATGAACAAAACATGCAAACTTATGAGTTATGATGTCTACTGTGAGCTGTAACCGCCTACTATCATTTCCTCTAAAGAGACCCCCCCCCCCCCCCCCCCCCACTCCGCCCCCACCTTTCTCCGCTGCCTATTCAGTCTTTCTTAACCCTTTAAGCCCCAGTATCCACATAAAAATTCTCCAAACTGATCTCCATACATTTCCTTAAAAAATAAGTTGAGAGAATTTGTTCAAAGGTCAAAGTATTTTTTCTTGGGTGATCATTTTATTGATTCTCATAACTTATCTCTTTACAGTGTATGGATAATTGTAAGGAGAAAATTGATATTGGACACTATTGGGACTTAAAGGGTTAAGTTCTAAAAACCAACGTGTATAATTCTGGTGTTACCTAAAACAGCATTTCAAGAGGGTACGGAGGAGTAAGGCCGTTCATTTGGCAACGGTTTTTACCTTACGGCGCTTTCCACTTGTCAAAACTGGCCGGCCTGACCATTGCCGGACCAGTTAGTTAGCTAATGAAATCGGCTTTTTCCAAAGGGTTTTTGCTGAAAAAACATCTCCTTCGTGCATACTATTTAGAATTTGACTGATCTGGCTGGATAGTTTTGATTAAAAGTGAAATTCTCATTACGACGGGAATGACCTGGCCGGTCAGTTCTGACAAATGGAAAGTGCCTAGTTAGAATTACAGGATATTAGGTCTTAATTCATTTTTTCTCAGCAAGTTTTGTGCAAGGTTTTAGCACTGTCTTTGTTCTGTGGCAGGAGCTTCGTGAAAGAATCTCGACATCTGACTCGGTATCGGATGATGTACAGGACGCATTTGGTCGTCAGTTACTGGTGTTACAGAATCAGAGAGATTCACTTCTACAGCAACTGGAACAGCAGAAGAAAGATGGCACTTCTTATGTGGATATATTGGAAGAAAAAAATGCTTTAGAGGATAGCTTAAGGTAGAGAACATGATGCTTTGGAAAAGCTTTCAGTCTGTTGATTCGTTTTGTATACAGCTGTTTCGAGAACGGTTGTCGGAAAAATGTGCACGCGATAATCCCGAAAGGTAATATGGGATATGATCAATACACTGTTCCTAACGACTGTAGCTGTCGAACCTTCTTTTGTTGCTTTCCGTCAGCACTCGCGAACATATGTCCGTGGCCTCGCGTGCCATTCTTTCAAATTTCTTTGGAGAACAGGGCAGACAAAACCACCCACAATACTTTTCGGGATTGTCGCGTGCACTTTTTCCGACAACCTTTCTCGAAACAGCTGTAAACAAGACGCTGTGATAGTGTGTATCTGGGCTTTTTACAGTTCACTAAGCCTTCGTTCTTTTAGGTTAGCAAAAATATTTAAACACGCGCACTTACAACGTACAGCGTTCGGTTGGCACTATTCGAGTGTTGTGCGCCAAGTTTCAGTATCAATGAAAATTTATGAGCCTGCCATCACTCAGCGGAACATGACGCAGACGCATTTGGGCGATCGACGATACTGGTGCAGATGTACACTTAACCTTTCCACAGGAAGCCCATGTAAAAAAAAAAAATCTAAATTTATTACACTATCAACATCACTTTGACTGCCGTCAAGATCGATGCCACCGTTTCTTGTCACCAAGTCTAATTTGCCATTACTCTCCCTTTGGCTCATTTCTTGAGGCTGTGTTGGGATAGAGGTTGCGTTGTTAACTTTCCTGGTGTTTGGCCCATAAAGCAGTGCCTTGCAACATGAGCTCTTCTTTGTGCCACGATCGTTGAGATTGGTAGAATTTCTGCGTAGTTCTAGTTTTTTTCCATATCAGATCCTTGCTTATTAGTAATTTGTTGATTTTTCTTCAGACTTGAGCGTGAAAGGCTGTCGGAAAAGCTTCGTCAGAAGGAGGTTCTTGAAAGAGAACTGAACCGGGAGAGAGCTTCGCTGCAGGAGCAACTGATAAAGCAGGCTAAACTGAATGAGATCATCAGACAAAAGGACTTGTTTGAAAAAGAACTCAGAAAGGAGAAGAACGAGCTGCAGGTGAGTATCAAGAGGTTTCCTCTTTCTTCAGCTACTTACTGTAATTTGGCATCTGTTTTAATTATTTTCATACGTGCGCTTGACGATCCCTGGAGAAAATAGAGGGTCTGAGGACAGGCTAAATTGCCAGTGTTAGGCTGCTAGATAAAACAGTAGTTAAGAGTGTCCGATATTACCTGTTTGAAGACAATTAAGAAAAAAGTCTCAGGATTTGACGGCGGTTGGGTTTGGTAGCCAAATATTCGCGTTGCCGAAGATTGTGTCTCCTTTATCCATCGGAGCGTTTACGAGGGGCTCTGAGATAAAGCGTGCGATAGTTGCGAACATCCGGCTTAATGGCACATTTGAGTGTCATTAAAGCAAGTGGATGCTCATGCGCAGTTAGTCGAAACTTCCAAAATTCTGCTATGGCGCAACGCGATCACTATCTTAAAAAATCTCTGGAAAAGAAGAGGCCCTGCTTACCCTTTTTGCTCTTCGAAGGTCAAAATTGGACAAAATTCAAAAATTTCTTTTTGTAAACATCTTGAAACACAAATAGTATTGCTGAATAGATTTCATTTGAATGGTCACACCGCAGGATTTCGTCTCAAAGTGAAAACCACCTTTCAGGACTCCAGCATTCACTATTTGAGTGAGATTTCCGGTTCCGGTGGTACGGCAAACGTGAATTTGTATCACGTGACCAAGTTGTCCATTCACCTGTTCATTATAACTGCTAAAGTTAGCTTTCTTTTTTTCCAATTGTTGAGTGTTTTTTTTCCCTAAAGAACCGTTCTTATCTTCAAAGTTAAGGGTGTTGGCTTGCGTTAAGTCGTAGGAAAAGTGTACACCAAGGGCATAGACTGGTTCTTGGGGCCATTTAAAACCAAACGGCTTGTCTTTGCGCGACCTCCACGAAAATCGGTAGATTTACGCCAATTCTATCCATAAGAATTGTTATAAGCTATTTTTATCTGCTCATTTCTCATGTTGAAAATTTCTCAACGTGAATCTCACGTTTGCTTTTTGCCGTAAACGCGATGCTTAATCTCTCTGTTGTCGTCACGAATATCGTAAACTTCGGCTTATAAGCTGTTGGCTTATACATCTTCGTAAGAGTTTTAAAGGAGGGGCTTATTAGTGGGGCCGAGGGGGGAGGGGTTATAAGTGGGACCGGGAGGAGGGGGTTATAAGAAGGGCCAGGCGGTAGCGGCTTATAAGTGGGGCCAGGGGGAAGGGACTTATAAGCGGGGCCAGGGGGAAGAGCTTATAAGTGGTGCCAGGGGGGAGGGACCTATAAGTGGTGCCAGGAGGGAGGGGCTTATAAGCGTTTCTAGGGGGAGGGACTTATAAGTGGGGCTGGGGGAGGAGTTATAAGTGGGGCCATAGGGAGGGGTTATAAGTGAGGCCAGGGGGAAGGGCTTATAAGAAGGGCCAGGGGGAGGAGCTTATAAGTGGTACCAGGGGGAAGGGGCTTATAAGCGGGGCCAGTGGGAGGAGCTTATAAGTGGGGGTGGGGGAGGAGTTATAAGTGGGGCCGTGGGGAGGGGTTATAAGTGAGGCCAGGGGGAAGGGCTTGTAAATGGGGCCAGGAGGGCTTATAAGTGGGGCCAGGGAGAGGTGCTTAAGTGGGGCCAGGGGGAGGGGCTTATAAGTGGGGCCAGGGGGAAGGGCTTATAAGTGGGGCCAGGGGAAGGGGTTATAATTGGTGCCGGGGGAGGGGCTTATGAGTGGGGTCGGAGGGAGGGGCTTATAAGCGGCGGTTTATGGTATATCAGAGTCTGAAAGGGTGGAGTATTTTATTGTTCAGGTTGAGCTGGAGGCGATTGAGACCAAACTGCTGGACAAGGAAGATCTACTGTTTAGGGAAAAAGAACGCCTTGAGGAGGAGATGAAACAGAAAGAACAGCAGATACAAGAATGGGAACATGAGTTTCACCAGAAAGAGATGGAATTCCTGAGCAAAGAAGAATACATCAAAGAACAGTATAACAAGAGCTTGTTGCAGACCAGAAGTCAACTGGAGAACCAGCACTCTAGCTCGATGGAACAGCTACGGACATCTCTGGACGACGACTATCAGCAGCGGCTCAGGAGACTTGAAGACAGTCTGAACGATCATTATGGCGCTGAGATTGGTCGGCTAAATTCTCGTCATCAGGAACAGGTGCTGTGGTGAATATTGTAGGCATGCAACTAAGTCCATTTAAGTCTTCTTAGCGCCAGAGCTAACCATAAATAAGTAACAAAACATTTGTCAAAATGACATGTCATTGTTACAGTAAAAATGAATTGTCACAGACTCCAATAACTGAAACAATGACCATGTCCACGACGTAGAAAACAGGACAGTACAGAATGATTATTGCAGTGGGCCTCGTTTTGTGAGTTTTATTGAGATTCAATAAGTTACGACTTATTCAGAGCAAAAGTATTGTGTTTTTTTTTTTTTAGGACAGATTTATTATTTTGGGTCTATATCATCTCGGGTGGGTACCTTTTTTTTCAATCAAGGCAGCACTTAACAGAGATATCTGTAGCCCATCTTTTGATGGACTGGTGTTTTTGCTTTTTTAAGTTTCGCATAAGTTTATTTCGCGTTTTAGTATTTGGCATTTTTGGCTGTTTGTTGCTGCTGTAACTTCTTAGCTCCTGTATGTGTTACACAGCACAGTTTTGTATTTTGGAAACTGTTTTGTTTGTATTTTTTTTTTGCAGGGACAGAGGTTTTAATGGTGTTATATACATCATGTTAGATACAGTTTGTGGTGTCTTATCTAAAGTTTTCTCGTCTTGTCTGAGTGAACTAGGGCAGCCGCCTATCTTTCTGTGATTGGCTCAATAAATTCCCGTGCTTGGAAAATACCACTGAGTTCCTTATGAACGTAGTTCGCTTGGTAATTTTCCAAGTCTTATTCAAACTGCTCTATCAACTGTTGTTACAATTAAAGTATCTCTAAGGAAGTAAGAAAAAGAGTTTTTCAGTCGAGGGCATTTTTTCATAGAGATAGTTACCTGCCCATAAAATGTTTCTACATCAATTTAGCTTTCCAGTGTCTATGATAATTTGCGTCGTTGTTTATTCAAAAAACGTTTAATAGAACTTATAGTGCATGCTGGATGCCCTCGTTGACTCAGATCGCCAATAAAAATACTAAATATTAAACCTTAATTTAGGAAAAAATTAAGCAATTTGTAAATTTCTTATTTGTAACAAAAACAATTATCGGAAAAAGAAATGATATTCAGAGGTTTTTGTCAAGAAAGATTATAACTGAATATTTTCGCACTAATGTGTACCCAAATGTAGTATTACGAATGAATATTTTTGGCACCAATGTGCATTATGTTTAGGTTGATAATTGGAACAATAGATAAATGACTTCCATACTTGATTTTCTGAATTTAGGGAAAAGAAAGTAAATTTTCAGTTTTATAAAATAAACTTATGTTTGGTCTTGTAAACTGTCCACGAAAACTTAGGAATGAAATTTATTCTCATCTTTTAACGTATTTAGAGGTGAACAATGTTAGCTTAGTTTTTCTCCTCAGACAGATTTTTTGCGAGATCAAAAGAAAAACTTAAAAAATATTGATGGTTTATTATGAGAGAGGTGGTAATAATAATTTTGTATTGTATTGTCTAATTTTAAATAAAGAGGTTTTTCGAGAAAAAAGCTTTATAACATGCTTTTTTCTTATCGGCGCTGCCCCTTCACTCAGACATTCCTATTCTTTTGTGTTTAATTTTGCAAGTTTTGTTTTCCGTCCTTTGTGTCTCTATAAATTGTTTATTTACTTTCTCTATGTCAATGTTCCTTGAATCCCTAATTAATGTTCTCTGTTCGTAAAAGCTACTTGCATACTGAAAGTTTGTTTGTTTGGTTGTTTTTGCATCTCTGTTAGCTGTTTATTTGTACGTTTGAGTGTTGGTATCTAAAAATCGGAAAGAAATAACTGACGCAGACATTGCAATGAGCCAATCAAAATTCGAAGCAAATGCTTGTACTATAAATCACGAAAGTACTTTTGAATTCATTGAACCAATCAAAACTCGAAGCAGGTGCATGCAGCCGGTCCAAAGGGCGGGAAAACGTGGCCGATCAGTGAAACGCAAAATTACTTTCGAATCCAATAAACCAATCAAAACTCGAAGCAGGTGCATGCAGCCGGTCCAAAGGGCGGGAAAACGTGGCCGATCAGTGAAACGCAAAATTACTTTCGAATCCAATAAACCGATCAAAACTCAAAGCAGGTGCGTGTAGTTGTCGATACGTGCGTCAAAATGTTTGCGAGCAAGGAACGACTGAGTTGCTGTTACTTCTGATTGGTTGAAAAAGTATCGCGAAAAAGTGCCAATCTTATTACGTGGCAATACAAAAGCAAAGCAACTCAGAATTTGCTTCGATGCTTTAAATTACCCTGTCGCTACAAAACGTATGATTTATTGTCGAAACTGAATTTGACGTAAGAAACTTCCTGAGCTTGTGCTGTATGACGTCTGTGCTGTGGAGCCGCATACAGCTGACTTATTTTAATGTTCGTCACAATGTACAAACATCCAATTTTGACAACAAAACATGCAATTACACTTAAAGCTGTGTACCATTCACCCTGTTTTAGCAAAAGGGAAAAAAAATTTTTATTATATAAACACCAATGAAATACCAGGTGAGCTTTCGCGCGAAAACTTGATATCTTCACATGTGAAAATAACATGTTATCTTCACATGTGAAAATATCACCTTTGCAATGGCTACGTAATAAATCGCGCCTTTTGCACCAAAAAACTATTAAAGTGAAATGGTTTGGTATTTCATTGGTATTTATATAATGAAAATAACATTACATGGCCGCTTGGAGATACGAAATTTCTCTTCTCGTGTTGAAAAAATATTTCACGAGTGAGCGCAGCGAACGAGTGAAATATTTTTCAACACTCGAAGAGAAATTTCGTATCTCCAAGCGGCCATGTAATATCCTCTATGTATTATTGACTTAGAAAAAAATGCGTGACAACGATTTAGTGAATGAAGCCAGTTGAAATCTTAAAAATACACGATGTTTTGCTGTTCATGTCATGAGCAAAGCGTTTTCGAAATGTTCTCAGATATTATCTGTTAAAGTAGTACTTTAAGCATGAATGATAAATCCGAAATGATGTTCTGTATTATTATCGTGTCTGTTTTTGTTTCCACGTGAATTAAAAGTTGCGTGAATAAATGTAAACGCAAATTTATAATATTAACTGTTCGTGTTTTAAGAACTTAATTTACAAAAGAAGTTTTTGTCTTTCGAAATATAAACAGTAACTCTTTGAATCGTCTCCCACAGTAGTGTCATCATCAGTGTTAAACTGTTTCTCGACATCTGACACCGGTTGCCGGGCGATACATTTCCTCTTTTCGAAAGTGAAAAATTAACATGATTCTGGGCAAATATTAGGCTTCAATATCATTTGCCGCTTAACTTTATAATATCCGTTCGGTTGTAAGCCGTCACGTTTTAATGTGTACTTCGAGGAATAGTGGCTTGTATTGTTTACTGTACATGAAAGTCGCAAATCGTGTTTCGCCTGTAGAAAGCTGGGTCGGGCCAGATGCTAACGACAAGTCTATTAAGATCAAGTTATTTTTATTTATTGCACGATTGGGCTGGACAAAGCCGTTCACCGCTTATTGTGTCGCTGAAATCCTCGTAAACGAGTTTCAAAGAGATTTTAACCGTTACGCGTGGTGATTTGGGTAAAATCTACTGATGGAATGGTGCGAATTATCACTCTGGATCGTTGATTCACTTCTAGAGCGAGACTGCTTCAAGGTGAGCCGTCCTTAAATTTATTCACCTTAGCAAAAGAGATCTAAAGGTTTTGGCTATATTTTACTGTATGTTAATTTTTTTCTATGTCGCATATGAAGGTTGTGATATTACTGCTGTTTTGTTTTAGCTATTAAAAGTTTTTATACTTAGGTACAAAAACTTCAGAGAGGTCATCGCATTTCCTCATCTAAGTGAACTTAGCTAAATAAATTTGGTTTTTCAGAGTTATTTGTGGACATAAAATGTTTTGAGCCAGCTCGATAAAATCATAAACATATTTTCCTTTCTCTTTGTGCCGGAAATCTTTCGAGCGTGATAAAGTTTAAAATAACTGGAATTGGGCTCTCGTATCCAGCGAAGGTGATAGCGTATATATTTTTTATCTGTGTTATTTTGTCCGTAGAAAATGTGTGAATTTATTACCGTCTGTTTCTACCAACCAATCAGAAATCGCGAGAGAACGCTACACCGGTTAGGCACCTGTTTTGATCCGTAAATGTCATTGGTCAACAAAGTTTATTCCGACTAAATACTGACATCCGTTACATGGTGTTTCGCGTGTCACACACTGCTTTTACAAGTGCCCTTTCGATCTTTTTTCCAACCGCTTATTTTTATTTCATTTTAATTCCTCTTTCGCTTTCTTGATCAGAGTTTTAAGTTACAAACTTTGTTTGTAAAAAAACCGTTTTCAATAAAAGTCTGCTTTCACTGTGGTTTTCCCCGTCCAATTTGTTCTCATGGAGTAATTTGAAAGCGACAATACGGCTTGTTGCTCGTACAAGTAAACAAACAAGTCATCTGAAAATTAAAGGTATTGAATTTTTAATCCGTATTGCCCGTCTTTCTCACTTCGTATGTTCATTGGCTACTTTTCTCACGTTAGTGCGTCCCAAAATAGCGTAAATTTATAAACGCGTTTAATTGCTTGAGGTTTGTTGGTCGATCGCTCGATCGCACCAAGCTTGGATCTTGGTCTTCCGTTCTACACACTTGAACGCTCAACACGCGAAAATTTGTAAACACAGGAATATTTCATTATCATATTCATTTTAAGAAGGCTGCTAGCTTTTGTAATCCTTTGACACGTAAGTTTCATTTGACCGGTCTTCACAGATCATAGTTTTAGCACTAGAGTAGGTAATCGACGGCGATTCAGTTTCAATCTTTGATGCGTAACCAAGTCCTATAAGTATTTCCTTTTGTTCATGTTTGCTGTTTAAGTGCGTTGAGTGCAGTCATGTTGTCAATGGATATTATTGTATTTTTCTCTTTATTTCTTGCATGTATGTAAACCTATAATTATTGTACCAGCCGATCGCATTTGCGCGTTTCTTTTGAGTTTGGTATTTCTCTGGCTACGTCCTAATCTTGGAACGGTTTTATACGCCTAAGGCATAATTGCAAAGTGGATGTAGTAGAACCAACTTCTGGCAATTATCTCTTTAGGCGGAAAGCATAAAGCCTAACTCATCGATCTGATTTATTTTTGGCTAGAATAGGTCAACTCAATTTTAGTGTCACGATCTCCTTTTTCTAAACTTGCGTGCTTGTTGAGTGGAACGTGCTACAAGTGAGAAGATCTTCGCTTGAGCGGACTTCTCCTTCGCGAAACGTCCATAGTGGCGGTGAGCGATGGAGACAACCATGTTGGCAGGCTTTACGAATGCATATCGACATGATCTTTTGTAAAGACATGATCTTTCGTAAAATTTGTGAATGTATCGTTAGTTTTTGCAAGAGTGGGAAATTGATAAATTCTACGCTTACAGAACTCCTCCCTTCTAATTGATTACCTGCGCGTTCTTGGTATTGCGAATGGTATTTTGCTTGTGGCCCACTTTAAATAGCTTCTATCTATATTCAATCCCTTATAATTCTGCCACTTACGACTTCTAGCTTCTATCTTATTTTTATCGCACATCATGGGAAGCTACATATGTTTACAGTGGGCTTTTATCGAGCTCGATATTTCGCTGTCATGTAGAGTTGTGGTGTACAAACCGCTCTCTGTTTCGTGTGATATTTTTTTTGCTGTAACCTTATTCTTTGTCAATGTTTCTGTTGATGAAGTGAGTAAAGTCTCTTGATTTTAGACAATTTCTTCGGATAATGCCGCAAGAAATCAGCAGGCAACATTGGAAAATATATGCTTGTTGATCGCAGGGGTTAAGGGTTTAATACTCATCGTATTTTTTCTACTAAGTTACCTGGTTAGTCTCTCGAATTGCGGTTCACTTTTATTTGTTAAAAACGTTTTGTTTCTTCTTATGTTACTCTTACTTTGATCAGTGGGTGTTTCTTTAGCCTCAACAATGCTTGTTTAGCAAAAGACAAAATGCTACAAAAGTGTTTAAGATAAGCTTTCTAATTAGCAAGTAAAAATGACGCAAATTTTTGAGCAGGTGTTTTGTCAATAGTGTATCACTCACTTCAAACATTTGTCAAAGCGGCGGTACGGAGAAACGTAAAAGTGGTAGCGAAAAAATATCCAAGTACATATCTGATCATCTCTAAAACAAGGACTGCTCCGAAGTGTTCTTATAGTTAAATACTGCACTACACAAACTCTTCATTTCACTCCTAGAAATGATTAACAAGACTTGAGACATATTTGTAGGCGAAATCCTGGAATGAAATTTCTTCAGCAGTACTTTCACATGTTGCTGCTTTTGCCAGTAAACTAGTTTTTTTTTTGCTAAACACTGTAAATACTTGTTGTTTCTATTATCGTTTTCAATGTTCCAAGGTTATCGTTCAACTTTAGAAGCTTAATTTGGGTTCTGGCGCCCAACGATGAATTGAATGTGGACGTGCGAATTCTGTTTTTTAACGGGGTTTATCTTGTCCGCGTTGGCTTATATGTTAATCAGTTCTTTTTTCAACAATGTTTTTTTTCGAAAGCTGCGCACTTGATCAAAGGGCACCTTTCATCTTCGATCTTTAATTCGCGTCGCAATTGTGCTCCAACGAAACTTCAGCTACTCAAGTTCTGGGGTTGAGCAACTAGTTTTTGGTAAAATGTTTTTTTCTCACTTTATGTATTATCTAAATTTATTTTACACAAAACTGCGCAACTTAGTCCTTTTCTAATTGAGAACGATCTGTTTAACAAACGATTCGCGGGTAGCTTTTACTGTATTGTCCTGTATGATGAATTACAAATGTTAAGTACATTGTATAAAACAAACAGCTAACAAAGAGAACTGTCAGAAATTAAACACGCTTGCCACTCCGTCGGTAAACAAAGATGGCGTCCCCTAAATGAAGGCTTTGTGGCCTTGTATGTGGTGCAGAATCGAGGCAATCTACTTTTTAAGGCGCTATTTAGTGTCTCGTTTCAACGGTTTTCTTGAAATCTTCACGTTGTACTATCCAGTGAGGACTAAGACGGAGGTAGAGAAAAGAATTGTACTATTTTTTATACGATGCATGGATGCCAAAACTTTGTTTTCATGATGAAGGCAAGCTATGGGTCTACTTACGTTGTGCACTGAACTGCAGACACTCCCGAGGTTTCTGAAATAAAATCAGGTAACGATTGCTCATTATGTCGCCAAACTACCTAGAAGTGTGTCTGCTTGGTCAAAGTTATGCTCGCATTCATTGTGACGAGAAATACAACACGCACTCATTATGAAAATATTTCACAATTTAGCTGGGATTTCACTAAGTCTGTCAATAGAGAACAGTGAAGAAGTCATAAGACGAAGTCGCCTAGATGAAATATTGTGTTGAAAGTGGATCTCCATTAGCTTTTTCTTTTCTCTGTTGACATAATGTTAAGTAACACTTTCTTGGCTTCAACGAACGAGGTCTTGTTTTAGTTAAATGTGGATTTTATTCATTATCTCAATCTACTTTACTTTACCATAACAGAACCCGAATTGAGCATGTGCAATCAGCGAATATTTCAAGATTTTGCAGATAGTCGTTATTGAGCTTATATGTCTGTGTTGCTTATGTTTTTCTGTTATTTGCTGTTTAGATCACACGAATGAACGCGGAATTTGAACAGAAGCTCTTGGAGCTTAAGAGCGAGTTGGAAACTCAGCGACTTCAACAGGTGGGAACTATGAAGAGTGTTTTGGAAAGACAACACTCCAACGACTTGATCGAACTAGATGACATTCATCAACAACAGATGGATGGCTTGAGAGATGGTAAGCGATACACAATTCCAAATTTCTTCGTTGTTCTTCCTTAATAATCCCAGCTAGCATTTTCATTTTTAAACGCCTGCATGTTCCGAGTAAAACTCTTCTGAATCAGTACCTTAGACGGCCTGAACAAATTTCGAAATTTTTTAGGACAGTTTTAACCTTCCTAATACTGACGCGAGAGGGACACTGTCAAGGGTCCTCATTACACAGGTGTCCGTATCATGCAGCATTTTTTGACCAAGTAAAGTGTCCTTAATAGTGAAGTTTCTGTATTATAGAGGTGAGTCAGTGATCGCTGTGTTGTGGTGACAGAAATCTGTGTCTAGTTTTTAGGCAGTTTAACCAAGGTCCCGTGTACATTTAGAAAACCTGTTCCAGATAGAAGGGTCTCTCGCCTACCTGAGTTACCCTGTGCGAGCCAACATTTTTATATTTCCTTACAAAACTTTGAGAACCGTTTACATAAGAAACAAAAAATTAGCTTAGCTAGAAGGGTAAACCCACCCAGCCAGGTTAGCTTTTGGCTTGAGAATGGGTTTTCGCGTTTCACGCGACTGTGTTATCTGGCCCGCATTTGCAAAAATGTGTTTATGAATTATCGACTTTCCTAATTTGCGTATCTCCTAATGGTCTTTAATTCCCTGAGGCAAGTAATTTATTCTTTCTTGGTTTTACCCTATTTTCATTTCAAGTTTAAATGAAGTAAAAAGAGTGTCGATAATTTGAGGAAAAACCTTTCATAAAATGATGGCTTCCAGAGAAAAGAAGATTTAAATCCCAAAACTGAAGGAAGTCAGTTTATACTTAGTAGCATACTCCATCAAAACATCTGGTTCCATAGAAACGTTAGAGCTCAATTTTACATGATAAAAACAACTTCAGCTTTGCATTATAGTTTTGGATTACGCCTCGATAAACGGTGAACGAAATCGATAACCGAGGATGGAAATCACTACTTTTGCTGAGTTCTTTCTACAAGGCTTTAATCGTTCATTGTAAGTTTCGATTAACTGGTTCACGGATGAATGGAGATTTTCGCAGAGTCTGTTATCAATGTTAGTTTGTGTGATTGTCTTTGTAATGAACTGTCTTCACATTTTATGCGTACCCTAGCGAATGTGCTTGGAGCTGCGTGGTATAGACCTCTTTAGCTTGTATATTTTGTTTTCGCAGTGTACCCATTGTAGGTCATGTGATAACACTCTTTAGAACTGTTTCTTTCAAATTTCGTCTTATTCACGTGCATATGTACGCACAATTTATCTAAACTGAGAAAAGGCCAATGTGAGCCCCTGAGACCTTTATTGGGAAAACAAACGTACAAGCTAAAGAGGTCTATTGACTGAAGACTTAGTCGGAATAGTAAACCTCGATGAAAAGCCTAAACCTTGCTCCAAAGGACAACTTCACAATCTTTTTTTTTTCCAAAGTTACTCCTTTTCACAATACATTTTGTTGATTAAATGATTGTTTTTTTTGTTCTTTCTCAGATTTAAGCGATCGTCATCGGGAAGTCATGGGTGCCGTGAAATCACAGCTTGAATCTTCCCATCAAGAAGAGTTGAACGAACTCACCGCCAGCTTTCTGGCAGACAGTGCCATAAAGGTTGAGTCTGCCCGTTTGGAAACTGAACACGAGTGGCAAGAAAAACTGGATTCAATGAAGCAAAAACACGAGGAGAATATCCAGGCTTTAACAGAAAAACTGACGCAAGTGAGTAGGAATTAATGTTTTCGGAAAATAAATACAGTCGAATCTACATATGCGACCACCTCTTGTAAGCGATCACCAAAATTCTCCCACTCAAAGCAAAGTACGAACCTCACGTAAACGACTATCTCTTACAAGGATCCTTGTCTACGTTTTGTCCTTATAGTATATATAGTTTTCTATTGTTTTTAATCACTTGTTTGCGACCACTCAAGGTGTGGTCCTTCTGTTTTTTGTTTGCACCACATCACTCATACACAAAACTCCCGTGTCGTTTTAGCGTCGACGAGGGCGGCTTGTGCATGTTTCAAGCGCAAGAAATCGAGAAAAGAGGTCGTCGGTGTGTCGGTGTGTCGGTTCTAAATCTGCGCGCCATCTTGACACAATAGCATCCAGCATGCTGAGCGTGCCATGCGCCATTTTAAAACGACGCAATAAAATGTTTGCGTCACGATAGTATCCATCATGCCCACCGCGTTTCCGTTCCCAGCGCGTTTCGCATCCTTTGAATCTTTGCGTCCACAATCTCTTCTTTTCTAAATCTTTCCTACATCAAAGATTGATCAGGGAAGTATTCCCTATTCCTTGAGGTTTTGCGATCCCTGCTGTCCAAACGGCATATTCTATCAAATTGCTGCTGGCACAAATCTGGTGCCTAAGTCTCCGAGGCGACGCACTATAATCTACGATTGCTGCTAGTCTTACTATTCTCTATGTACTGGGTGTCTCAACTAAGCTATGTTCGCTTATTACCGTTGTAATTTCTCCAACAACAACTGAATTGGTAAGGTTGTATCCTCTTTTGGTTTATTACAGACGCCGGATCAAAACTGCCCACATACCCCTCCCCTAACCGAACATTTTGCCCTAAGTGAGCAGTAAGTGTCAGACGCCTTTTAAGAATTAAGCAACGAAATTTTTGAGCGGCGCGCGTCAACCGGAAGTGATTGTCTTTACAAGTGTAACGACACTGGCACGTCAACCGGAAGTGATGGTCTTTACAAGTGTAACGACACTGAGTACTACAAATTTGGTAGCCTTGCGACATGTTAAAAGAGAAAAAGGCTCACTTCTGGTAGACGTGCTACGCTCAAAAACGTCGCTGCTTAAACTCCCTGATTACAATAGCAAAAAGTCAAAGAATCGCAATCTGCAATGGCAGAAAAGAAGCTGTGTCTGTCATTCAGTGCTCCCTTGCTGGTAAACATTGCGTTGAACATCATCACACGTTAATGAACTCTTTTAATAATTAATAAACGTCTTGTTTAATTCTCGTAAATTAAAATGCGTCTTTTTTCAGTACGAAAACGAAATGGAGGAACTTAAAGAAAAGCATGAATACGAACTGAGCGAGAAGCTTTCAGAACAAGAAGAACAGTTTGAGGAAAGACTAGAAAAAGAGCTTCATGAAGTAAAAAAGAAACAGCAAGAACACTTCGCCGATGTCGCGCAACAAAGCGAAACGACCGCAAATGAAGCCCACATGAACGAGCTGAACGCTTTGCGAAACAAACTCATGGAAGAATTCCGAGATAAACTGGAAGAGGTGGAACAAAATCTCGCGGAACAACACGCGCAAGAGCTGGAAGATCTACGGAATGAGCTCGAGCAGGAACAAGCTGAAGTCACCAGCGCGGCGTTGGAGGACGTAGGAAGGAAGCACGCCGAAGAAGTTGAGTTTATGAGGAGAGAACAGGAGCAGCTGCTAGAGCAAGCCGCGGAAACGAGAAGACGCCTTGAAAAGATGCAGGAGGAGGAAATTCAGGAGATAAACGAGCAAGTGAAACGAGAACACGACAAACTGACGCGCATGAGAGAGGACTTGGAAGGAACGTACGACGATACCGCTAAAGAGCATGCGCAGCAACTGGAAGGCATGCGGGCTCAGATGGATAAACAGCTTGCTACGGAGAAGGAAAAACACTTAACAGAACTAGAAAGTCTGAAAAAGGATTTTGAGAAGACACTTGCGGAAGGTGATCAAACTCACAGCGAGGAAGTGGAAAGGCTTAGGTCTACAATGGAACAAGAGAAGATGGAGAGAGAATTGGAGCACGTACGAGAGCTAGAAAAATTAGCTGAAGACCTGGAGAGAAGGTAATGGAGTCTTAGAAGAGACTTTAGAAACGGGTCGGCATTAGATTTAGATCCCATCGGCCGTAGCCCCTTTCTCCTTTTATGAAATTTACACAAGGCAGAACTGTTTTCTGCTTTTATATCACACCTAGATGATATTTCAAGCTGGAAATGTTCATGAAAGTTCAAGTCTCTTCAATTTAAAAGGAAAAAGAATTCGGTATGAACTGCAGTATACCACACTTACGACTAGACCAATGCGGATTTGTTGGATGTTGGGGAAATAATTTAACTACATATAGCCTCAATCTGAAGTAATATATTCACAAATTCCAACGAGAAAAAGAGCTCTTTATTACTCTGTCTATTCCAGGTGATCTGTGACATCATTGCGGGGGCCTGGGGAAAGAAATTTTAATGCCGTATCCCATAAACCAACTCGCGCACCAATTCAATTCAATTCAATCTGTTCCCGTCAGCTTTGGTTTATGGGATACGGCATTAAAATTTTTTTCCCCAGGCCCCCGCAGTGACGTCACAGGTCACCTGGTTGTGTATATTCAAATTTTAAACACTTGCTTGCCAGAATTTCTGAATATTTTACTTTACGTCGAGGCCAGCCCTGTATGAATGTGTCGTTAATGTTTATATTCAGCGGTAATTTTTAATTCGAAACTGGACTATTAGTAAGAGGGAAAACTACGTTGTGTAAATTACATGAGGTGTCTGAGGGGGCTACGGTCGATGGAATCTAAAGATAACCTTAGAAACACGAAGGAAACTGGGACTAGTTAACTTTCGCAAAGACTTCTGGGACTGTTGTTAGGGACAGGTAAAAAAAATTGGCCAATAGCAGCCCAGCATGTCCCTGGTAACGATGCCAGAAACAACTGCGGGACACATAACGGCACCAGTCCCTTTGTCGTTTCTGAATTGGGGAAAAGAGCTGTTTCTTTTAAAGGTCGTCCTGTCCACGTGTGTATGTTTGCATAACTGATGAAAAGACAAACGGACAATTCCCTATCTTCGCATTCATCAACATAATTATAATAGGCCAAATATTTAAACGAAGACTAACTTGCGTCACGGCTTAACGAATCTTTGAACCTCCAGAACTCTTCTTTGGTGGGTTGTTTTAAGGAGATAAATCCTTTTCTACTCTTCTCTACATGCGTTCATACTGTCTACAATAAATGATGTTTAGATAAAATCATTGGGCAAATTGAAAATGAATATTTGGCCCAATGTTTATCCTTGATTTCAAAACACGCAAAATAAACACAAACAAACAAACCAGACAGCGAAGAAATAGACAAGAAAAAGGGCTGCAAAAGATTATTTAAAACTATCGATGATTAACGAAACTATCGCTGCTATCATCGGAAGTTGAACATAAAATCGACGCATTGCCAGCGGAACACTATTAAACAGTTGCAATGCATCGATAGTTCGATGTATCGTTTTACTTCCAGGAGCGGTAGGAATAAAACAGGCATTTAGAAGTTCTTTATAACCGACCGTTATTTCTTATTAAAATGATCGCGGTATTTTATTCCTCTTCTCAGGTATATATCGAAGGAGCAGCAGCACGCGAAAGAAATTGGAGAACTACAGACTGAATTGCTCAAAGTCAAACAGGACATAGATAACAAATATTTCGGCGAACTGCAAAGTACTGTCAAAGAACTTGGAGGAAAATATGAAGAAGATTTAGGAAAGCTTGTGAAAGAACTACAGGATAAACACGAACAGGAAATTGAGAGTTTAAAATTTGGTTATGAACAGAGTAAAGTACAAGAATTAGAAAAGTGTAACAAGGAGTTGACGGAACAATTTGAGGATGAAATTCGGTCACTGAAGTCTCGCCATGAAATTGAGCTGGAGGACTTAAGAGGGCAATTTCAGGAGGACAAATTAAGAGATTTTGCGAAGCTTAGTGCTAAGTTAGCTTTACAAAATGCACAGGCTTTGGAGAAAATGCGGCTTAAGCTTACCGCAACTCATGAACAAGAAATGGAGGATTTAAGGATGGAGAGCCAAAAAGATTATGAAAGAACTGCGCTAAGGTTGTCAGGAGATGTGGAAACCATGGAAATAGAACATCGAAAAGATTTGAGGCAGTTAAAAGCGGATTTGACTGAGAAACACGAAAAAGAAATGAAAGAATTACAGGAGGAGTTGAGTGAGAAAGACAAGCAATTGATTGACTTGACTAAGAGCCATGACGAGGAATTGGCAGATATGAAGAATCGACAGTACAATGACCTGTTGGATGAGGTTTCGAACGTGAGGGAAGAGTTTGCGTTACAAGCAGTACAGCAAGTTCAAGATGCGAAGTTAGAAATGGCAGAAGACAGTTCTAAAAAGGATGCTGTCATCCAAGAATATGAAGATAAGATCCACCAGATCTTAGAACAACACGAAGAACAGATTAAAGACTTAAGTACGGAATATGATTCGCAGATAAAAGAACTTAGAGACGAGCTTGAATTAACTAAGCAATGGACAACAAACGATACCGGGAAAGAAGAAGAACTGTTGGAACAGTACGAAGCGAAAATTAGAGATATTAAACAGCATTACGAAAATGAGATTGCGGTTTTTAAGCACCATAATCAGTCCATAGACGAAAGTCAAGACGTTAATGAGAAATACTTGTTGGAGGAAATGGATAAGTGTCGTAGGCAAGTCGAAGAGTTAGGAGCTACATTACAAACAGAAAGAGAACAGTTTAAGGATATTCATGAAGGCATGAAAGTTTCTCACGACGAGGAGCTTTCTGCTTTGAAAAGTGAACTGGAAAGTAAACACGAACAGGAGTTGAATGAATTGAAGAAGCATTTCGCTGAGAATGTCGAGGCGTTGAAAGATGAACTCCTCGTCGCTTCGGACGAGGCAAAAATGCAACTTTTTACCGAAGAACTAGAGAAGAAGCACCAAGCTGAGGTTGAGGGGCTTCGGGAACAACTTGTCAGTCAGCATCAAAATGAAATGTTGAATTTTAAAGAAGAGATGAGCAGAGAAGTTGAAGCATTAAAAGAACAAATGCTTGACTTGTCTGAGCAGGAGAGATTCGATGTTTTGAAGGAAAACTTGGAGCAGGAACACGAAAATAAAATGGCTGCTTTGAGAGAAGACCTAGAACGACAAAATGAGGAGGAAATTATTAAGCTTAAGCAGGCCTTTGAGGATACTAGGGCAAGACAAACGGATAAAGAAGGAAAGGAGCCTTCACAAGAAAAACGGCTGGAAAAAATCGAACGAGTGAAACTTGAACTCGAAGCGCAACATCTCCAAGAGATGGAGAGACTCAAGGAGGATATGTTACATGAAGTGAAAACCCTTCAGGATCAGATTCAGCTTGCCGCTGACAAGGATATGGAGGAATTAAGGACTCGTATGCGGGACGATATGAATGATATGAAAGGAAAATACGAGAAAAGAATAGCTGAAGAGAAGTCAAACCTGGCAGCGGGTATGTAAACATAATACCTTTTTTCAATGGTTGTGTGTCAATCCTTTCACTCCCAAAAGTGACTAAAGTGAAAATTCAACAAAATTTCCAAATTAACATTTTATTTTTCACTACCATGTGAAAGTACTGTTGAAGAGGTTTCATTTGAACGGTCACATCGTGAGATTTGGTTCACGGACGGAAAAGGTAGAACAACATACTATATAAATAGCACCATGTGAAAGTACTGCTGAAGAGAGTTAATTTGAATGGTCACACCAAAGGAATTCATTTAACACAGACTATTAAAAAGGTTATAACGACCTTACTAGTCTCTGTTGTGGGCGTTTTCCAAAGTCAGAATTGATGGCCAGACCATCGCCGGACCGGTCATTTGGACAATGAAATAGGCTTTTTTCGAGAGTTGTTTTTTCTGAAAAACACTCTCCTTCGTGATCAGTTCTGACAAATGGAGAGCGCCATTAGGAAGCTAATGGCTCGCTCCTTATAAAGTCAAGTCTCCAATAATGGAATATCTTCTCTAATTATTCGTAACATTCATATTGAAGGGTGCCATATGATTACCTTCCCATCTCCTCGTAAAAGAGGGTTGTAATTCAGTTTACTGCAAACAAAGAGCTTGTTGTTTAATTGTGTATCACTATTAGTCATACAATTGATCTTTGTTCAATTTGTTTCCTCTTGGGACAACGCCATTAAAAGTGATGTGTAAATGATTATCTCAAGTGAAATGCAAGTTTCAGCATTTCCATAATCGTGTTATAGAAGTAACACAATCAATGCACCAAAGCGATTTATTCCTGGCGTATTTTTTATATTTTCATTATTGTTTGCAATGTGGTTGCTACAGTGAGAAACTGGTAAGGCCAGGACATCGTCAACGCGGAGAAATTGTTTTATCGAACGAAAATTTCTATGAGAATGGCGAACAAATCAGAGCTAGAACTGAGTCGATTTCAGTAGCAAGATATACATTGTAAAATTGTACGCTGCGCTGCAGCAAAACCGCTGAATGGCGTGCGATAGCAGTTTTAAAAAAGGTGAGCTATGCTCATAGTTACGGCGCTGTGCTTTACGCTATCATCGGTGAACGTCTCTCCTTGTCGAATGATTGCACCAGTTGCTGTTTCAACAAGGTATTTTGAAGTTTTACCTTAGTGTCAGGTTTACTCGCCTTGCTCAAAACCGGATTTTGTTTTGTTGAATATTGCCCTATCTTTTTTGACATTAGGCTGTCGACTGAAAGGTCAAATTTTAACTACAGCAAGTGTGAAATCTCTGATTATTCAAGGAGCATAACAATTTCAGTTATCTCTTAAAATTTGAGCCCGACATACCGAACAATTTCGGAGAAATTCTCCTTGAAAAACCCCAAAAATTTACGGAGAATGTGTGAGCTCATTAACGTTTTGCCACCCAGCAATTTCGCAGTTTTTGATTGCTGCTATTTTGTTTGTTATTGATTGCAAAGAGCCGAAGCTTGCACACTGCTCAAATTAACCAGCTATTTCAATGTTTGGACTTAATTTGTATATACGACCACTTCTTCTATGGGTCAAGTCCACTACTATTAATGAGCAAGAAGGTAAATAATGACGTGACGATGAATCCGCATATTTGCACAGAACACCAATCATCAATGGAGCAACAGGAAACCCAACACCAGACCGATGTTGAAGCTCTACAAAAGAAACATGACGATGAACTGAAGGCTCTACAGGTGCGATTCAAGGAAGAACTGACCGCTGAACGAGCTAAGCTGGAAGAAGAGAAGGAGGTGGACCTGTCGCGCCTGCAAGAAGCGCTCAGCGGTAATCTCAGCCAGCAGCAGGAGTTGCAGTTACAGATGCTGAAGGAACATCACGATCGTGAACTCGAGGCTGTCCGCGAAGAACTGGTGCGAACTCATATGGAGAAATTTACTGAGATGACGGCGCAGCTGGAGGCTGAACACGGGGTTTGTTTGTTGTTTGTTTATATATGCAGATAGAGCGATTTTCGTATGACCTTGAAAAATGGTTTCGGTAAGTGTTCGTTCTTTGTTTCATCAGCCAATGGATGAAAAGATCAAAACATGGCCTCTTCGTTTTCCCGCCAAAGAAACCCTAATATGGAGAAGGCATTGTTCGATTGGCCAATCGTGTTGTAGTATGACGTCAAAGCGAAGTATCGGTGGATTTCTAGAAAGTTCTCGGGCATGAAGCTTTTTCACCTGAGCGTTCGCTTAACCAATGAAAAGCTAGGCGCGTTTGTCTGTCCGTTCGATAAACCAATCAAACCGCTCTATTTCCGTTCGTTTGTCGTTTCTGTTTTGTTCGCGCGCTTTCATTTCAAGGTCATACGAAAATCGCTCTAAATGAAGTAGTTTCCAAAAGAAACTGTTTCGTTGCGTCGGTAGTGCATTGAAATGCAAAGAAAAAAAATTTCTATTGAGGTGATAAAGAATGTTGGCCATCGTAATGGGATTGGAAACATGGCGTGTAGGGGGGGGGGGAGCTTCTTTAGAGCGAATCTTTACCAGTGGTAGATCCAGCGGAGGTCCCCCTTATTTTTAGACGACCGGGCACCCCCCCCCCCCACCTCGGGGTCTGGGTGACCGCCCCATCCCCCCCCTTTATCTGAAGGTCTGGATCCGCCACTGCTTACTGCGTGACTGTGTGGGTGAAAAGTGAGGGCGGCGTTTGTAACGTATGTCAACTTTCTTCTTCGCCTCGGTATTTTGAACTTTTATGGCGTTGTATGATTTGAGCTATTAGAGACCTTTAGATTCCAAGACAAGAACGACTGCGAGGGCGAGGTTTTTCTCAATACTGATTAGTGCATGCGCGTGAACCAGCTTCATTTTGGCGGGAAAATGTGGTAGCCGTCGTAATTCTACTACGGGTGACGGAAAAAGTTAACAAATGCTAACTTTTCTGACAGTCGAGCTTTCGAGGGTGTCTATTTTTTGAGAATACCCGAAAAAAAAAAACTTAAAGTTAAATCTCGTCCGCGAACCTAAAGGTCTTCTATTTTTTTAGAATCTCCAGCGATTTCAATAGACCGTTTTCGATATATTAAAATTCATACTTGGCTCCGAGGCTTGGGGGAATAAAACAAAAGAAATGTATCACTCATTACTGAGCTTCAACTTCAACTTCAACTTTATTTAATAGAAGATTAAATATGATTTCTTTTGTTTTAAGCCTCGCAGCCATATAAGAATTTTAATATATCGGAATTGGTCAATTCAATTTCCAATAACAATGGATGTTTTCTTTAAATCAAAGGCGGATCTTGAGAAAATGAAAGAGTATACCCGAGCAGAAATGTTTGAAAAGTTCCAAACAGAACTTGAAGAAGCCAAAGAGGTAGCTCGCTACGAACTCGAACAAGAACATTTAGAAAACCTGCGACAGCTTGAGCAAAGCCTGGGTCAAAAACACGAGGAACAGCTACGCGGATTGGCTGAACTTCAAGGGAAACACGTGCAGGAAATTAACATTCTCAAGGCTGGTCACGTAGCGGAAGTAGAACGCCTCAAGAACGAGCTTGCGCAGGCGCACAGTGAGCAACTGTCGGCCGTGAGCTTGGACGTGGAGAGGGAGGTTTCTCAGGTGAACAAATATTGTATAATGGTATTTACTTTAAATACTGCGCTGTTCAGAGTCATTTCAGGGGCGGTTGGAACGAGATTTCGGGACCAAAAACCTTGAAACGCGGAATAGGTTTAAGAGCCTCCATAAAGATGCAATGCAAAAGAAGTGGCAAATCGTACAACAGTTCCAAGACAGCATAGGCGTACGGGCAATTTTTTGCCAGGGGGGGCGGTAAACTTTTTGCCCAAAAAATTCTCGCAAGTTGCCCAAATGTTTACGAAACAGTAGAAAAGAAACGAAGCCAAACGATGCAACAACGTAGGCCGTACTGGCATATGAAGGTGGCTCGATGCTGTAACAGTTTTTCAGGGTCAATACCTCCCAATTTTGAGCATAACTTTGTACGTCGCCATAGACAAACATTTGGAAAAATTGTTACCATAGTTTTATTAGATATAGATGAAAATTTATCATGGGGTTTTAATGACAGCGGAGTTGTCATAGCAACAAAATGACGCCATTGTCTATAGGGTGTGTTCGATTGGGAAATCCGGATTTAGATTTTCACTTAATTGCAGCAATATTTCTTGGCACTGGGAACTATTCCTACAAAATCGTTCACGGGAACTTTTTTGTCCAATAGTTGCGTCAATGTTCGTGAAGTTAAAACGGAATCTATAAAAGAGTTATCGGGATATTTTGGGATGAAGTTTTAGAAATATGCTAAAAAAATCTTGATGTTTGGCCGTTTTCTGTAGAAAACGAATCTCTTTTGACATGCAATTTCACCTCATAGTAGCTTCAATCCTTTTAAAACCGTGTGTAAAAGATCATGGAGATAGCTCCGGCCAATCGCTAGAGGAAAGGATTCCATTTCATTAGTATGCAACGAGGCGCTCTTGTTAGCGGATTTGTAAACATTTCGGTCTACTTTAAAAAATTATTGTTTGATAGATTATTAAAAAAATTTAATATTCTTCTCGTAATTCGAGCTGACTATATACTAGTCAGACACTTCTTCATTTTCACACTCACTGTTAACAGTGAGTGTGAAAATGAAGAAGTGTGTTGCTGATGCTATCTGCCATACACTGTTCTACGGGCGGAGATGATTCTAGAAAGATATGCGGAAGTTTATTCTAATTAATTCACGACTGGAAAGAGCGCATTCCAGTCAGTGCAGTGCAGTACAGTGCTCAACAATAAAAAACTATAAAATTAATATGTAATCAACAAATGACCCTTCCCTATAACCAGAAACTCATCACGTGCTTAGCAACCACTGTGAGTGTCTCGAGAGAAAGTAACTGGACTATTACACTGACTTCAGGATTTTTCCAGATTAAAATAGAAAATATTTGTCTCTTTAAAGTAATAAAAAAAAAACAGAAACGTCTTTAAAAAATGGCTTTGCCCAAATTTTCTCTAGCTGCCCAAAAAATCGGAGTTGCCCAAAATTTGGGGGGGCTGCAGCCCCCCTCGCCCCCCCGGCCCGTACGCCTATGCAAGACAGACAACCGCGAAAGAGAGTATGTTAGATCAGCTTAGCGAATATTTTAATTGGCACCTGTTAGGACCAATTGCTCTCAACTGAAATCTTTGTGGGTTGTCTTTTTATAACTTGCCTCAGGTGTCCAACGAACGAGAACTGTATTCAAATTGTCGCTTTGTTAGACTCTTGTAGAGTGTTTCTAGTCTGTCTACAGGAATAAAATTCGCCTAATACAGTCAGCTTTCTTTAAGACGGATTCCTTCGGGACCGACAACATGTGTCTTAGAGAAATGAGCGTATTAAAAGGAGTCAACTGAAAGTGGTAAAGAAAGACAGGGATCAACTCTAGGTGTCCATTTTTGCCAGGTGTTTGTCTTACAGAGGATAAAAAAGGTTTAAAGGCTTGTTTATCATCGTGGAAAGTGCACTTAGCTTATCCAGCTAGTTTACAGCCACTCCACTCAAATACTTAGAAACAAGTAATTCAAATACAGCATAACAGGATTAAAAACCCCAACTGGCAGGAGGCAACCAAATGGCTATTTACAAACGTGGCCGAGGATTTGTCCGGAGAACAAATCCAGCAAGTGGCCAGAGCGGGACTCGAACCCGGGACCGCCGGATTGGGTGTCCGACGCGCTCACCACTCGGCCACGCGTCCTTTAAGGTGGCTCGACGGGTTTATTTGGGGGGATACCTCCCAAGTTTGAGCAATAATTACGTCGCTATGAGTAAAGATATGGAAAAAGGATTACCACAACTGTATTATATAAAGATGAAAATTTCTTATTATCTGAGTTTTATTGCAATTGGAGTCGCCATGGCAACGTAACGACGCCATTACGTTTTTTATTTATCTTTGTGTTTCTCTGTACCAGGAGTTTTTTTGAGAAATCGCTTAAGGGAGTTTGTACCTGCCATAATTGCCTCAATCATGGCAAAGTTTGAACAAATTCTATGAGAGCGTTTTCGAAATTTTTTGAAACAAAGTTTTAAGCATCATAAAAACAGTGAAATAGCATGCTATCCACACAATTAGCTAATTTTTTAAGAAAATGATAAACTTTGGAAACGCGGCTTCATCTTATAGTAGTTTGATTCCATTGAAAACCTCCTACAAAAAAAGAGGGGAATTGCTCTGGGCGATCGTGAGTAAGAAGAATTTTATTAACTTGCATTCAGCTGCTTTTGTTACAGTTTTTGCACGTAATTTGGTCCATGCCTACAAATTTCGCATTTTTCAAAAAGCCGCTCGATAAATTTTTTTATAAATTTGAAAATCCCTAGATCAACTATCAATAAATATACCCTGCAAGTTTCAAGAACATTGAAAACAGGAAAGGCTTTCAAATAAGACCTCAAATATAACCAATTATCCCCCCAGATTTTGTGTTGACAAGTGCGTCCACATTATTCACTGGCATTGTTTTCAAGTTTCATATGCACGTGCAAATTTAGCAAAAACAGAATTTGCTTCAAAAAGGACCCTCGGTTAAATCTCCGGAATATGCTAATAACCGGGTAAAGAAATTAGTGATATATTATAACATCACAGCAACTCTTTGTAAGAGTTTCTGTGATGATATAACTCGAGTAAGATAATTAAGTGTTGCATCCTACAAGATGAGCCGTGACGTTCACCGTTTCGGCCCTCACTGCTAGCTGTGACACAAGCCAATTATTAGCATATTCTGGATATTTCTTCCGAAAGTAATCGAGAGTTCTTTTTGATGCAAATTTACTACTTTTTGCTAAATGTGCACGTGCATATGAAACTTGAAAACAATGCCAGTGAATAATGAGGATGCTTAAAACCTTGTTTCAAAATATCTCGAAAACGCTCTCATAGAATTTGTTCAAACTTTACAATAATTGAGGCAATTATGGCAGGTACACACTCCCTTAAGCGATTTCTCAAAAAAAAAAAAAAACTCATGGTACAGAGAAACACAAAGATAAACAAAAAACGTAATGGTGTCGTTACGTTGCCATGGCGACTCCGATTGCGATAAAACCCAAATCATTAGAAATTTTCATCTTTATATAATACAAAAGTAGGTTGAGTTTGATCGTCCGGGTTAACGTAGTCCTGAATAGGACTGTTGTTGTTGACAGTGACTGACGTTTCGACAACCTGTGCGGTAGTCATCTTCAGAGTCAAAAGTGAGTTGTATCACGTTAGTAGATGGTATTATATACTCTGGTTATTGATCTGATTGGTCAATAAAGTCAAGATGTTATTGGTCGTCTGTCAGTGAAGCCGCGGTGTTATTGGCTATGAAGACTCGTAATTCGACTACCGCACAGGTTGTCGAAACGTCAGTCACTGTCAACAACAACAGTCCTATTCAGGACTACGTTAACCCGGACGATCAAACTCAACCTACTTTTGAAATGACTCCTGGGTTCAAACCTTTCACAGTTATATAATACAGTTGTGGTAACCTTTTTTCCATATCTTTACTCATGGCGACGTAGTTAATGCTCAAACTTGGGAGGTATCCCCCCTAAAAAATCCAGTCCAGTTTCCTTACGAGAGATTTGACTCCACTGAACATCTCTTTCGTCAGATTAAAGAAGATTTAGACTTGGCTCATGCTAAAGAGATAGACGCGTTTAGAAAGGCGCTGGAAAGGGAGAAATCTAGAGTACTGGCTCTAGAGGCAGTACAGGCCAGCATGCAGACAGCGCACCGTGACATCGTGTCACGCATGCAGGAAAACTTCGGGCAGGAGATGGAGGGGCTAAGAAACAATGTAGATTCTGCTCATGGTGAACAAGTACAAGAGCTGCAGAGTTTGTTAGAAGATAGGCATAAAATGGTTAGTGGCTAGTACGTCTAGTACTGATATTTGTACTTCTTCTTAAAACTAAAAACGATCATGATTTCTTTGTAAAATATGAAAATGTCACAGCACCAAATAGGTCAGACTTCAGGATTTCATCGACAGACATGAAAGTAAAAAGCTCCTTTGTGGAGCATAATAACAGTAGCACAGGAAAGTACTGCTCAGTAGCTTTCATTTGAATGGTAACACTTTAGAATTTCATCCACAGACTCAAAAGTTAGAACCACCTTGTACAGCATAATGAACAGCACAACAGGAAAGTTCTGCTCAGTAGCTTTCATTTGAATAGTCACACTTTAGAATTTCATCCACAGACTCAAAAGTTAGAACCACCATGTACAGCATAATAAACTATGCCACAGGAAAGTAGCTTTTATTTGAATGTCACTCTTCAGGATTTTCATCTGCAGACTCAAAAGTTAGAGACATCGTCCAGACTTCCTTACCTTTGGAATAAAACCATCCTTAACATTTTTAGATTGGACCACAGGGAGGAGTTTTCAAGCCAAGCTCGCGTGATTTAGACAATCACTTGCTACAACAATCGTTTTTCAAAGAGTATGAGTTCTGGAGACAAATCGTCCTAGAGATTCCATTCGCCACTTTAGAAACGAGTAGGAAACTGAGCCGAGTTAAGTTTCGAAAAGACTTTTGGGATCGTTACTGACTTAAGCAACAACGGCGACGGAAACGTCACTTAAAAAGTGAAGTCACGCTTCTTCAAACTTTATCGCGCTAGATTCCATCTCATTCAGTTCGTCAACTGTTGGCAATTTGATCTGGAGTTGAATTCGATGAAGTTCGGGAAAAGAAAAAGAAAATCGTTGTCTTTTGTTCACTTCCTCCAGAAAAACGTGAAATTAGGCATTTCGCGTCGTAGTCGTGCAGTGACGGCAATGAAATGTACAAACAAGCGTGATGCACGTGTAAATTTCTTGTTTTGCCAATCTAAACCTGTTGCTTTTTTGTCGTTTTCGTTGACGTCGCCGTCGTCGTTGCTTAAGCTCCCTATTAGGGAGCTTAAGCAACAGCGTTTTTGAGCGACGGACGTCAACCGGAAGTGGACGTTTTGCATCTTGGGCAGTGGTTTGGTTGAAACTCTCAGGTAAATCGTCCTTATAAGAGAAAAGAAACTTATCAATACAAATTTCTTAGCGTCAAGGCATATAGTAAGGGAGAAGACCTCACTTCCGATTGACGTGCGTCGCTCAAAAACGTCGTTGCTTTAGCTCTCTATTAGGGACTTTAAGAACCGACAACGCGGTGGTCTGGAAAACGCTAGGACCGCGAGTGGGGCTGGGGCGAGCACCGCGTACTAAGCGCGGGAAATATGTAGTTAAGATCAAGAACGCGATCATTTACACTAATAGTCATCGTCTGGAAAACAGTAAAACGCTTTTCACCTTTCCCGACAAGAATGACTCAAAACTCATTTAAGACTTTACAGGAAGCTTTGCTCCTTAGTCTGGAAGAAAAGCTAATAGATGACGAAGAATTTGCCGTGCTGTATGAAGAATTCACTCCACAAAACCTTCCGTTTCGCCACTGGGATTACGAAAAATTTTCCCTCGAAAACAAAGACCCCGCAGAGTGTAAGGCAGACTTCAGATTTGAAAAGAGTGACATCTCATTGCTGGTGGATGTTTTACAGATGCCTGATACCTTCACATGTCCGAATGGTACCGTTTGTGATTCAACAGAAGGACTTTGTGTTATACTAAAGCGCTTTAGCTATCCATGTAGGTTGTCTGATATGATTTCTACTTTTGGTCGATTAGTACCCGAGCTCAGCATGATAAGCAATGAAGCAATGTATCATGCATGAGAATAGCCGCATGAATGTGATAATTTCCCTCAACTGTGAAAGAAAGTGAGATTTTGGGAAACATTTCAAGGATAATTAGGCTTACTTTGAAGATCTGCTCGACGCCATCACCATGTGCTTGCTCACCTGGAGGGAACAAAACGTTTTAAACTATTCAACTTTGGTCCTTTTCGTTTCAAAAATGATGCCTAACCTTTGAAGAGGCAATAAATTTTAAATTCCAATTGACAGAATAGTAGTGATGGACAGGTAATTATAGTGATTTGTTGGCTAAGTACCTTGCTAAATACTCACGTTTTCCAGACGACGCCAAATCTCCTCAGGCCGCGTTCTCAAGAGCGGGAGAAAACGCCACGCGCATGCGCTCTTCATCCGAAATTGGAAAAGTCACTTCCGGTCGCGTCTCCGACTCACCGCGTTGTCGGTTCTTAAAGTCCCTATTAACTGACCGGCGCGTCCCCAATAAAGATCCCAGAAGTCTTCGCGCTAGTTGACTAGGCCCAGTTTCCCTCTCGGTTTTGAGTCGTGAATACTTTTATTTGTTTTGGTAAGTCAAATCTTAAGGTTGCTATTGAAGAACCAGGGGCCAAGTGCATATTTACTGTCAACTTTGTTTGTAGGAGCTGGAGCGCGTGCGATCAGAGCTGTTAGCCGCAGAAGAGAAAGCCGCAACACTAGAAGCCCAGCAGGCAAAAAGTGTTGACGAACTGGAACAGCAGTTTCGACAAGAGATGGAAACGCTGCAGGAATATCTGAAGAGTCAAGAAAAGGAATATATAGCAGAAATCGAGAGAACAAGGGTAGGAGATTTACTCCGTATTAGTCAGTTAAAGCTCGTATATGTTACATGTCAAATTAAATTCAGGTTAAAGTTTTAGTGAAGAGTTTTCATGAATTAGGGCTAGGAGACAAAGGAAATTGAAAATTCACCTTGGTTAAAAACCTGAATTTAAATTTGACCTGTAATATGTACAAAAAGAAACTACCACTTGTAAGGGGATGTGTGGATTTTTGTGTAGTTTCATTGTCGAGGCATCTATTTCTCTGTTAAAACTGTATAAGAAATGAGAAGGGGAAGGGACGAATGAGACAAATTAAAAAAATAGATAAAACGCCGAACTCCAATTCGTCATAATAGCGAGCTTAAGTAACGAGGAAACTTGTGTTTCGGACGTCAAGAATAGCAACCGGAAGTTCGATGTCTTGCTTGATGGAACGCTTCTGTCTCACACAATGAATCTGAATGCCTTTGTTTTAACTCCCGCTGAACGGATTTGTTGAGTGAGAGCACTAAGAGAGGGAAAATATCAACTTTCAGTTGCCATTATGACGCCCGGGACAGCAACGTTTTCGTTGCTTATGGTCCCTAATAACATTCCGAGAATACATGATAAGAATCCTCTGGCACGTGTATATGCTTGACATCGGTGCCCAACACAAGTGTTTTCCGTTTTGAACTCATGGAGGTTGCATTTTCCTGCATCAAGATACTGTTACATGGGAGTTAAGGACGATAAATTTTGTGAATGTCAAAGTTTTTCAAAGTACGCGTTGAAAAATGATGAGAACCAGACGTTTCGAGGGTGTTCCCTCTTTTTCAGTTTTTTGAAAGCAACTGAAAGTGCACTCGCGTAACAGGATGACACGTGTGGGGTAAAGTGTCTTCTTTGATGATGTTTCTCTGGTTTTCGTCTGTTTCGTTTTAACTTTGGCTACGGTTCTGCAGCTGTCCTATTTTTTTTTCTTGGCTGTTTTCTTAGGAAGAGAGCGAAAAGTTGTTGAACAAGCTCCAAGAGAAGCAGTTGCTTATAAAGGAGGTGTGTGTGTACTTTTGTTTAACCCTTAAAGCCCCAAAAGTGATTATTATCAAATTTCTTCCTGTCAATATCAAAAGTGAGATATCAGGGAGGTCAGGAGAATTAAGGATATGATCACTCCAGATATTTTAACAAATTCTCCGTAAAAGGTCTATGCGAAACATATCGGACAAGAAAGGAGAATGTGTATTTTAAGGAACAGTTTGCCCGAGCGCTTCCTTTTCGCCCCGCCCCGCCCAAAGCGACCGGACAGAAAAAAGCTATCTTTTGCGAATTGGACACTTTAGAAACGAGAGGGAACTGTGCTGAGTTAACCCCGCAAAGACTTCTGGGACTGTTACTAGGGACAGGTTGGCCAATAGCTGACCAGCGCCTCACGATCCCAGAAACATTTGCGGGACGCATTTCGGCTTCTGTTCCCTTCTCGTTTCTAAAGTGGCGAATTGGAGAAGAGAGCAGATACCAGCAAAGAATCTGTAGTGAGAGAAGAACGCTCACGACTTTAGACATTCCTCCCTCGCAAAAGTGGTCACCCTGGACTTCTCCAGTCGTCGTTGTTGGTAGCCCTGGGGTACCTACCATTGCCATGGGAAAACCGGGAATTCCGGTTGGAAAATAAGATGGTTCATGCCATTTCGTTTGGGAAGCTTCAGAAAATATGGGCTGTGATTTGCGGCGATGCAATTTTTCTATTCTTTTCAGTCTGTTCAGTCTGATTTGGATGTACTTTGTTGCGGTTCGTTCTCCCAATTAGTAAAATTTTATAGTTTTAAGTTTATGCACAAGATTCCCACCCGGGTGGTTTGTGTCAATGGTAAGCACCCCTGCCTACTTCATTTCTTTTGTTTAGTTGGAAGCGGAACAAGCTCGTCTTCAGAATGATTTGCAACGGCAGTCCGATGAGTATAACTTGATCCTGTCTCGACGCGAACGCGAACATCAGGAGGAGGATAATCTCGCCGATTTGCTGCGCTCAGATGTGGAGCGATTGGCTGCAGAAAGGTGAGACATTGGTTTTAGGACCTTTCAGTTTATAGTCATCATGTAAGCATATAGGCTCGGGTTTCAGTGGGATCAGTGACTTGGGGCCTTTTTACATGGAGTTGGGGGACCCCAGAAGGTGAGGTAACTCTCTTAGGTGGGTAACGCACCTGTCCATATAATCTCTCATTTTAATTTGGTCACGTTTACATGATAGCTGGGTGACCATATGAGAGATTATATAGACAGGCAGCTTACCGAATCAACGCGGTTTACACCTCCACCTCCATGTAAACAGGCCCTCAGTTAAAAGCCTTTTGTGAGTTCTTCGTATAAACAATGAACAAGTTTTGCATTTCATACCCCTTCAACTGTCTTTTAACCACCGGCTAGTGACTGGTTGGTTGGTAGAGCGCATGTTTACTGAGCAGGAGGTCGGTGGTCGGAGCACCAACCAGGGTCTCGTAAATTAAACACTTACAACAAACAAACATAAACGACAGGTAACTAATGCTCTTGTCTTGGGATGGCGTCATTGGACGGTGACGTTAAGTCGTCAGCCTTGTCTCCTTCATTCTTTCTTATCAATTCGAGTGGAACGGACAAAAACATTAACTGTTCAGTGTTTGAAAAAAAAAGCACTTTATTTGAGTGTCAACGTATTTAGCATGAAAGTACCAATTGGGGACACTATTTTTACGTCTCCTACTGAAGACGGGACCGCCATTTTCCGTGGTCATCCGAGCCACGCGAATGTCTAGCCGTTTACAGGGCAAAGACAGTCATTTCGCCGTTGTTTTTAGACCCTGAGTATTAATCCGGCCCCGGGAATCGAACTTGCGACCTCCCGCTCTGCAGTCAATAGAGTACCGAAGTGATGACGTCATAAAAATGAAATTTGTGAAATTATGGGATTTGTTAAGATATTCTGAAAGAACAACGTCCAAGACGCCTACTCGCCAAAAATTAGCAATTCGGGGCAAATTGTCTCTGAGATATTAGCCCAGTTATGCTGTGACAATTTCATACAAATCCTTCTAAATTTGGCTTGGTTCGTGAGATTAGGAACCAGGTAAGATTTAGAAGGATTTGTATGGAGTCATCGGAGCATAACTGGGCTAATATCTCAGAGACAATCTGCCCCAAACTGCTCATTTTTGGCGAGTAGGCGTCTCGGACGTTGGTCTTTCAGAATATCTTAACAAATCCCATAATTTTACAATTTTCATTTTCTATGACATCACACTTCGGTACTCTATGGCTCTATTGACTGAGCTAATCCTGCCGGGGTTGAAAACAATGGCGGTCAGTTTTTTAAAACCTCTAATGGGCTACTTTGGTCAATGCGCACATCTTAATTCCTTAATCTCTTGTTATCAATATTTCTGACTTTGTTCCGTTAGGTACTTATACAAATGAAAATTCCAATGTAAACAATATGTAAATAGTGCAAAAACAATAAAATCTGTGTGAGAGAAAGAACTGATACGCGTCCACAGAAACAGACGCGAGCTGTTGTGATGTTTGTGTTGGGGTTCAATTTTATTCTCTCGTTTCAAACGAATTACAGTACAATAGCGTTCCAATACCGCGACATCTACGCCAAGTCTCTTTGTTTTTGCTTCCAGAAATGCCTTGCACCGCACAAACGAACGCCTTTTAAAACTGCTCTCAGATGTAGTGAAACAAGCAGCGTCAACTGAGGAGACGATAAACAAAAAGCTGGAGGACCTCATCCAAGAGACGAGTCAAACCGAGGAACAACTGACCCAGTTCCCTCTAGAATCGGGGACCTTGCACGAGTCCCAGTTCCCCAACGACTCTGTCCGTCGCCCTGAAAGCTCATTTCCGGCTGGGTTGCCAACTTCCACTCCCGCTGCTGGACCCAGTACTCTCGCAGCCAACCACAGAACATCTGCTGGAGGTGGGGATGTCGTAGTAAAATTGCTTAAAATTTTGCTTCTTCCATAACGTCTTGTTAACTTTACGTAGGGACGAATAATAAACGAGCAACAGGTCAATAACCAGAGTTTTTAAAATACCCTCAACTGACGTGATACAACTCACTTTGACTATGAAGATGACTACCGCACAGGTTGTCGAAACGTCAGTCACTTTCAACAACAGGAGTACGTTCACCCGGTCGATCATGCTCAACTTACAGGGATAATGTTGTTTTAGGTCAATTCTGTGCTGAAGTCATTACTTAGTTCCTTTACCCAAACTCAAAATACTCCTGTAAATTTATGAAGAAGATATCAAAAAAATTTCATCAGGAAGCACAAAACATAATATTTTTTGGAGATTTTTGCAAGCAGGGCGTTAAATCTTGAAAAAGTTGCCCCAACTTTTTGAAGTTTTAATCTATGTCCATCTTTGCCATTCGTAGCAAAAGACGACAGGAAACAGTTTTAATACCTAAATAAAGTCTTAAATAACAAAAATGAACTATTTTGTTTGGAATTCAATTGATTCGAAGACACATTTAAGCTTTTCAAAGAGATAGCATATAGTGTGACATTGCTCCTCTAAATACCAAAACTGGACAAGATAGAGAGATTTTCGTATGACCTTGAAATGAAACGCGCGAGCAAAACAGAAACAACAAACGAACGGAAATAGAGCGATTTGATTGGTTTATCGAACGGATATAAACGCGCGTGGGTGAAAAAACTTCATTCTAGAAATCAATCGATACTTCGCTTTGACGTCATTCTGCAACACGATTGGCCAATCGAACAATGCCTTCTCCATATTAGGGTTTTCTTTGGCGGGAAAACGAAGAGTCCAGGTTTTGATCTTTTCATACATTGGCTGATAAAACAAATAACGAACACTTGCCGACACCATTTTTCAAGGTCATACGAAAAATCGGTCTAATGAATAGTCTAGCATAGCCCCTTCAATATACTTGCCTGTATATCTCTGGGTTTGAGAGTATGTTGCCTGTGACTCAGCCATGTTTTGATGTATTTTAACTTTCACGGGCTTGGTGAGCTGAATCTGACCCATGGTGTTCTTTAGCTTATACAATCTCGTTTTTCATTGCTTAGGTGCAGCCGCTGAACTTTCTGAATCTGAGGATAATACGCTGACCAGTAAGACTGACTTGTCAATGCTCAGCGATGAAGGTCTTGAACTGTCTCAGAGACAGACGGACACCGTGTTCCAGGGGTCGAGCTTGGACGAACAGGCAGAGGAGCTTGTAATAGGTGCGATATTAGAGGGCCGTTCTCACGCTCTTAGGGAGTTTAAGCAACGATGGCGGCGACGGCAACGAAAACGGCAAAAAAGCAATAGTTTTAGATAAGCAAAACAACAACTTTGCACGTGCATCACGCTTTTTTGTACATTTCTCTGCCGTCATTGCACGACACAACGTGAAACTGTCCAATTTCACGTTTTGTCGAGGGCGGGAACTCAAGAAAACAACTTTCTTTTTCTTTTCCCGAACTTTGATACAGTCCTTTAGAATTCAACTCCAAAAAATTTACCAACATTTGACGAATTAAACGAGATGAAATAAGCGCGATAAAGTTTGAGGCAGCGTGAATTCACTTTTTGAGTGACGTTTTCGTTGCCGTGGCCGTTGTCGTCGCCATGAGTAAAGATATGGAAAAAAGATTACCAGAACTGTATTATATAAAGATGAAAATTTCTTATGATCTGTGTTTTATTGCAATCGGAGTCGCCATGGCAACGTAACGACGCCATTACATTTTTTATTTATCTTTGTGTTTCTCTATACCAGGAGTTTTTTAAGAAAATCGCTTAAGGGAGTTTGTACCTGCCATAATTGCCTCAATTATGGCAAAGTTTGAACAAATTCTATGAGAGCGTTTTCGAAATATTTTGAAACCAAGTTTTAAGCATCATAAAAAGAGTGAAATAGCATGCTATCCACACAATTAGCTAATTTTTTGAGAAAATGATAAGCTTTGGAAAGGCGGCTTCATCTCATAGTAGTTTGATTCCATTGAAAACCTCCTACAAAAATTAGAGGGGAATTGCTCTAGGCGATCGTGAGTAAGAAGAGTTTTATTAACTTGCATTCAGCTGCTTTTGTTACAGTTTTTGCACGTAATTTGGTCCATACCTACAAATTTCGCATTTGTCAAAAAACTGCTCGATAAATTTTTTTATAAATTTGAAAATCCCCAGATCAATTGTCAGTAAATATACCCTGCAAGTTTCAAGAACATTGAAAACTGGGAAGGCTTTTAAATAGGGCCTCAAATATAACCAATTTTTTCCCCCAGATTTTGTGTTTAGAAGTGAGCGTCCACATTATTCACTGGCATTGTTTTCAAGTTTCATATGCACTTGC
This sequence comes from Porites divaricata, assembly GCA_038088405.1. Classification (NCBI taxonomy): domain Eukaryota; kingdom Metazoa; phylum Cnidaria; class Anthozoa; order Scleractinia; family Poritidae; genus Porites; species Porites divaricata. Next base: position 901,666 of record JBBMOI010000004.1, read on the forward strand.
AAATTTAGCAAAAAGATAGAATTTGCATCGAAAAGGACCCTCGGTTAAATCTCCGGAATATGCTAATAACCGGGTAAAGAAATTTGTGATATATTATAACAACTGTTTATTATAACATCACAGCAACTCTTTGTAAGAGTTTCAGTGATGTTATAACCCGAGTAAGATAAGTAAGTGTTGCATCCTACAAGATGAGCCGTGACGTTCACCGACTCAGCCCTCACTGTTATCTGTGACACAAGCCAATTGACCACTCCAGAAAATACCGTAACATACCATAATGCTCTTTGGTTGTCACCCCAAAATTTTACATAAGCATTGTTTTCAGTTTCTCATGGGAGTAAAAATGGCCCCAAGAGAAACTGAAGACAATGCTTATGCAAACTTTTGGGGTGACAAACAAAGAGCATTATGGTATGCTATGGTATTTTCTGGAGTGGTCAATTATTAGCAGATTCAGGATATTTCTTCCGAAAGTAATCGAGAGTTCTTTTTTATGCAAATTTACTACTTTTTGCTAAATGTGCACGTGCATATGAAACTTGAAAACAATGCCAGTGAATAATGAGGACGCTCGCTTGTAAACACAAAATCTGGAGGAAAAATTGGTCATATTTGAAGTCCTATTTGAAAGCCTTCCCTGTTTTCATTGTTCTTGAAACTTGCAGGGTATATGTATTGACAATTGATCTTGGAATTATCAAATTTATAAAAAATTTATCGAGCAGTTTTTTGAAAAATGCGAAATTTGTAGGCGTGGACCAAATTACGTGCAAAAGCTGTAACAAAGGTAGCTGAATGCAAGTTAATAAAACTCTTCTTACTCGCGATCGCCCAGAGCAATTCCCCTCTTTTTTTTGTAGGAGGTTTTCAATGGAATCCAACCACTATGAGATGAAGCCGCGTTTCCAAAGCTCATCATTTTCTTAAAAAATTAGCTAATTGTGTGGATAGCATGCTATTTCACTCTTTTTATGATGCTTAAAACTTGGTTTCAAAATATTTCGAAAACGCTCTCATAGAATTCGTTCAAACTTTGCCATAATTGAGGCAATTATGGCAGGTACAAACTCCCTTAAGCGATTTTTTTAAAAAACTCCTGGTACAGAGAAACACATAATGGCGTCGTTACGTTGTCATGGCGACTCCGATTGCAATAAAACCCAGATCATAAGAAATTTTCATCTTTATATAATACAGTTGTGGTAATCTTTTTTTCATATCTTTACTCATGGCGGCGTAATTAATGCTCAAACTTTGGAGGTATCCCCCCTAAATAATCCAGTCGAGCCACCTTAAACTGCACAGAACCTCTTCATATCAGTTCAACCCTCACTGCGTTGAAAACTATGTGCGGTTTTAGTTTCAGGTGAGATAGAGAACAAGACAAAAAAGGGGATTTTTTCCATTGCATACCCTTTTATGTTCTGAACCTCGTTCCGTGCCTATTTTCGTCGTGTGCTTTACAACACGTGTAGTACCCGTGAAAAATTCGATTTCGCCTGGAGCCGGATTTGTTCCTTCCCGACTTACGAGCCGTTCCGCCCTCTTCTGATGTGTAAACGAGCCTTCAGCCAATCATGTTGATGTATTATTTTTTCTTTTGAAAATCGAACACTCCTTGAATAAACTGTTTTTATTTTTAATTTTAAAGATTCTGGCGCCAGGGTCAGTGCAGCTGCGCAGAAGCTGCTGGATGTAGTTGCCATGACAACTAAACAGGTATTGTTGTTCTCTGATTGAACTGATTTCCTCATTGTAGTCCTAGTAGAAGTATGCAGGATGTTCGTCGCATGAACCTAGTGTAGTGACCTTAGCTCCCACGGGTCTCTTGTACCTCAGTGGTAGAGCATCTGGACAAGTAATCAAAAGATAATTGGCTCAACCTTTTCGCTAGTTCGATACCCACACAACAGTTCAATGACCACACATTAGCTTTTTCGTTAGTTCAATAACCACACAACAATGACTTACTTAGAGGAGGACTTGCCTGGATCCTGGCTTTTAGGTTTAAATGAGCTTGAAATAATAAGTTACTTACCCAGCGAGAAATTCTTCTTGCCTAGATGACAGGAATACTTATTATGCCACCTATCATCTTTTCGGCCATAGCAATATGCATGTTGTTTGTCGCATGAACCTAGTTTAGTGGCCTTAGCTCCCACGACTCTTCTGTAGCTCAGTGGTAGAGCGTCTGGACAAGTAATCAGAAGGTCATGTGATCGACTCCTGGCTCGTACTTGTTATAGTTTTACCATTTACTACTATTATTTCCAATTGTGGTACCTTTTATTTATTCATTCGGTTATTTTTGCTCTCTCTTTATTTACTTTCTTTCTTCCCTACTTTTGAACCTTGAACTTTGCCCCGAACTTTGTCATCTAAGATTCATGTAGTCTGCTTTCTCGCTGATTCCTCTAACTGCTCCATTTCTTATGTGATCTGTTTACAGTGGAATCAAGCTCGAATTGCTCAGAAAGAACTACATGACATTACAATTCAACGTAACGAGGAACTTGAACAGGTAATGGCTGCCCAAGAGGAATTGATGGCGCGGCTGAAAGAGGAGTTGGAGGAGAAAGAACGTCTGCAGAACGAACTCAATAAGGTAAATGAACAGATGGAAAGTATGGCGGTCGAAAATGACAAGCTTCAGGAAGAAGCTAAAGCAAAAGATCAGCAAGACGAAGAGAAAACTGGAGAGCCAGATGAAAAGTTGAAAGAAGTTGAAAAGGAAAACGCAGAACTCAAGACGAAAATCGAGGAAGCTGAGAAAGCGCTGGAGGAAGCAAAATCGCGGGAACAAGAGCTCGAGAAGGTTAAACAACTGCTGTCCTCTGAAGTGGAGACTTTTCAAGAAGACGCGAGAATGCGGCTGGCACAGGAGGTAGCTGATAAGAAGAAAGAGGAAAGTGAGTACGAGCGGGAGATAAACGCGTTAAAAGGGGAACGAGATGAGCTGGCTGAAGAGTTGGAAGATTTGAAGGAGTCCGGTGATGAGTTGTTAGAGGAGAATGAAACACTTAAGGCAGCCGTAGATCATCTCGCTAATGAGAAAAAAGACCTTGAGGAAAAGGTCTTGAAGCTCGAGGAGCAGAAACTCGACGAGCTGGACGGCCCTGAAGAGCTTAAGTCCAAGGTACAAGAGCTTCGACAAGCGTGCGAGAAGGTTAGAGAAGAGAAGGAAGCCCTAGCTGCGAAAGCGTCCTCTTTGGAGAAGGAAGCGAGTCGATCTCAAATGACTGGCTCTGAAGGCGAAGTTATTGAGGAAAATGATCGCTTGAAGAAGGAGGTAGAAAAACTTCAAGAAGGCAATACTGAGCTAAGAGAAGAGAATGAGAAACTTAAAGACGCCATTGAGGAGTTCCGCGAAGCTGTTCAGGGCCTGTGGGATGAGAAGGAAGAGCTTAAGATTGAGTTATCCAGAGCAAAAGGAGAAGACACGACTGAGTTCGAAGAGCTGCAACAACTGAGAGCCCAAGTGGCGGAGATGACTGAGAAACTTGAAAGCGCCGAACTGGAACAAGAGAAGAAGAGGGAGTTACTTCAAAAGGCGCAGGTTCATCTGGAGAAAATTCCAGCGCTTGAAGCGCAGGTGGAAGAACAAAACGAGCTTGTGAACCAGCTGAGGCAGGAGAGGGAACAGGACAAACAGGAGATCGACAAGCTGCAGAGAGCTGCCTCACTACATAACGAGGCGCCCCTGATACAGGTTTTTGTGCTTTTTTGTTGTTGTTGTTGTTTTTCTTGTCAAGAGCGCTGATTTGCTTTTCTTCAGTTTTTGTCCCAGTTTCTTTTTAAGCACAACTTGCCCAAAAACGTCCTCCAACACCCTCCGAATATGGCTTGCAACTTCTTTGTTTCTGCAAACGTTGCATGGTTACCTCGTTGTGAGCGGTTAATTTGTTGAGTTCATCTTAGTCCGTGAAAGGAATTGGCCTGCTCCCAATGTATTGGTCCTCATAACTCAAATGGTAGAGCACTGCAGCGCTAACGCAGAGACCATGGGTTCGATTTCCTTTGAAGTCCCGAAATTTTGTTTTTCGGGTTTATTTGCAATTGCTGTAATTGCAATAACCACTGCGACGATCATATCTTCATTTAAAATTTGTATTTCCGCAGTTCGCATCATCTTCAAGATTCCGACATTCCTTTCACGGGTTAAGATGAAGTCAACAAACTGGCCTGCTTCCGCTAGCTCAAATGGTAGAGCACCGAAGCGATAACGCAGAGGCCTTTGGTTCGAATCCCGTTGAAGTCCCGAAAATTTTTTTTCGGGTTTACTTGCAATTGCTTAAATTGCAATTACCACTGCGACGATCGTGTCTTCATTTAAAATAGTTGACTGATGGTTGAATCAGTCCCTTTTGGTACATTTATTGTTTCGTACTTTTATTGTTCATTTTCTCTTTGAACAGGTGACCACTGTCGAAACTGTTGAAGGAGGAATACATGGGGAAGAATTATGGGGGGTAGAAGGACAGGGAGATGGCGGGGATTCTCAGCAATCTGGCGGAGATACGCGGGAACTCAAGGATAGAATCACTGAGCTGGAACGACAAGTCGAGAGTTACAAGAAAGCCCTGGAGGAAAGCATCCAAGAACCGGAAGCTAACAAACTCATGGAGCTGGTGGAGCAAGTAAGTGCAGAGAGAGACGGCTTGGTTACGAAGTGTAATGAGTTAGTGGAAAAACTCAGTGTCGATAAACAATCCACGGATGGCATGCAGTCCACAGTTGAGGACCTACAAACACGGTTGAAGGAAGCAGAACAAAACTATAAAGAGTTAGACAAAGAATTGAGCGCCAAATCACAGACGGAGTTAGACATGTTAACGCAGATAAAAGATTTGCAAGATGAACTCACCAAAGCATTAGAAGCTCTTAAGGCGGCGGACGAGCTGAAGGAAAGGCTGCAAGAAGATCTGGAAACTAGTGAGGAGACGCAGAAAGATCTGGAGCGAGAAAAAGGAGAGATACAAAAGCAGCTGAATGAGAACTTTCTCCAGATCTCCGCGCTTAAGGTATTAGCTCGTAAGATGATGTTACACGAGACGATTCGCAACGACGATTTTTATCGCAACCCAGCGTTGCAACATTGTTTCGATATTGCTTGGAATGGTTACAACATTGTTCCAGCATTGCAATGCTGTGTTGCGCTAAAAATCGTCGTTGCGAATCATCCCGTGTAACATGACTACGGCGACGGCTACGAAAACGTCACTTAAAGGGGTACCATCAACCAGTGTGCGTTGCGGTCGTGCACTTCACCGAAATAATTTGCGGTAATACGAAATTACGAACGTTCTGATTGTGTTTGAAAATCGGTTTTTGTCTCCACACCCTAAGGCAATAGCAGGCTTTGAAACCGTTCTAAAAAAAACATAGATACAATCCTGTTATCAAACACAAAAATCACGATTTCTGTTTTGCAGCAATAGGCCATTTCCGAGTTCCAAAACATCTCACTTTCAAAACGAGGCTAAGTGCGAAGCCATTGATATGAAAATGATTTTCAATAATTATGCAAATAAAACTCACTTTCACAACAAGGTTTCGCACTTAGCCTCGTTTTGAAAGTGAGATTTTTTGGAACTCGGAAATGGCCTATTGATTTCGGTGAAGTGCACGACCGCAATGCGCACTGGTTGAAGGTGCCCAAAAAGTGAATTCGGGCTGCTTCAAACTTGAATCGCCTTTACTCCTTCCCGGTCATCCTGTTGGTAGTTTTTTTTTTTCTGGAGTTGAATACTTAAAGACCGTATCGAAGTTCAGGAAAAGAAAACGAAAGTCGTTGTTTTGTGTTCATGTCCTCCACAAAACGTGAAATTAGGCATTTTCACGTGGTAGTCGTGCAGTAGCTTGTGTACAGACTCGTGCAGTGACGGCAATAAAATGTACAAAAAAGCGTGATGCACGTGCAAATTTCTTGTTTTACAATCTAAACCAATTGCTTTTTTGCCGTTTTCGTTGAGGTCGCCGTGGTCGTTGTTGCTTAAGCTCTTTCTTGACAGGCCGGTAAAATTAGGAAGACAGGCAGCTAATGAATGCGGGAATAGAAGAGAATCGTGGATGAGTCACTACTGTCTGTTTATTCTAGACAACAATTAATGGCAGAGTTCAAATGTTAAAAACGATTCAGGTAAAATAGAGGTGGAGAATTCCGCTATGATCGGAGATACCGCCCCCCCCCCCCCCCCCTTCCACAAAGAAAGCAATGATTGCTGGAAATGTAAAGAAATTTGTCCGATTTTTTTTTGGCTTTAGTTGACTGACTTCCTCTGTGGAAAAACTGAACAAATTAACCCTGATTTAGTTGTATTTCCTGCTTGATTTTTCTCTGCGTCTTGGATGTTACCAGTTTGCATATAGAACGACATCGTTTCGTTTTCTCTTTTAGGAACAGCTCAACCGCGTAAAACACGCGAATGGAGAGGAACGCGATGAAACCCCGACTCCTATTCGTATGCTCCGAGACGAGCGCGAAGCGTACGATCGGAAAGACCAGGAATCCCAAGCGTTGGCCGAGCAGCTCGACGCTTTTAAAGAGGCCCATGATAGGAAAGAAGAAGAATTGCAGAACTTGACCGAGCAAATGGAAGAAATGAAGCAGATGATGGAAGAACAACAGAAATTACTCGAAGATCAACACAGCAAACTAAAGGGACAGGAAAACTTGATTAATGAGCGCGAAGACCGGCTGAAAGAACTGGAAATACTATTGGAAGAGAGAAAAAAGGAAACTCCTGATAGGGAAGAATACGATGTGGCGCTCAAAGGTAGTTATCATCACCATCACCATCATCATCATCATCATCATCATCATCATCATCATTATTATTACTACTACTACTATTATTATTATTATGTATGAAAAAGAATACAATAACACACTTTGCTTTTGAGGTTTTTCCCTTCGTTGCAACATATTTATTATAACACTTCGTGTTATATACATCGAGCCGATTTTTTGAAAACCAGCCTAACGAAATTTGCAGTGATTTGAACGAAAAGGTGTCAAAAGACAGGTTTTTGTGGGCGCGATAAGCTCCAGAATCACGCTAATGAAAGAAAAGGAAAGGAGAAAAAGAGAGTGGAGGAAGAAAGGAGAAGAAAAAACAGCAATGGTTGCACTCTTAGTTTTTATAATGGCTACTTTGGAGATTTGGCTGAAAAAAAAAAACTGTTGGACGAAAACGAGCCATTTGCCAGTAACGATTTCAAAAATCCGGCTCGAAATGTTTAAATGAAATACTGTGGTTGCAAAACGCATTTTCTTTTATGAATCGTAAATTGTAACTCCGTTGCTTTTCCACTTCAAGTTTAAGTCCTTTTGCGCTGACAAGCTCCTACCGGTTTGTCCCCAACCGGAAGTGACGTAGCAGCGCGTGCGTTCAGTGCCTGTTTCCAGATCGCGGCTCGCGCAAGTTTCTCTTTGTTCACGCAAAAGCTTGTGTTTACAACTTTTCGTGGAAATATACCATATGCATGTAGAGACTGTAAGGGCTAAAAATAAAGCGAAAAGCTTAATTGAAGCGTTTAGCAAATATGAAAATCCGCAAAATGTAAGCAAATATTAGTTAGCAAACTCTTGCACCGGAAGGAACTCGTCTGCGCGCAGACTTGAATTTGACGTGGAAAAGCGACGAAAATAGAACATATTGTGCGCGTAGGCTAACAAAGACATGCGCTTCATGGTTCAATAATCTTCTATCCCGGGTTACAGGAAGTGAAGACGCTCTGATTCAGCAGCAAAAAACGGTTGAAGAACTTTCTGAAAGAGTAAAGGAAATGGAAGAGGTGGTAGCCGATAACGAAGGCAAGCTTAAAAAGAAAGAGGAACTACTGATCTCCAAAGAAGAGGAAGTGAAACGAAAAGACGAGGAGCTGGATGTAAAAGGGCAAAAGCTCAAAATACTTCAAGATGAGTTGAGCCGAGAGAAGACGGATAGAGAGCGAGAATCCGAAGCTGGAACGCTCCTTACTGCACAGGTTTGTTTCTAACCGGAAGTGACGTGCAGCGCGCGCGATATTTGCCTGTTTCCAGAACGCGGCTCGCGCAAGTCTCTCTTTGTTTACGCAAGAGCTAGTGTTTTGGCGGATATGTGAACTGCATGTAGAGATTGTTCCTAGGAATGGAAGAGATAAAAATAAGCGAAAAGCTCAGTTATTGGCGTTTAGCACAACCGGTGAGAAAAAGATATTTTTTTCCCCTTTACAATCGCTTATTTTGACCATAGCGTTATCAGTTTCCCTCGTTTTGCGCTCTGCTTTTTTTGGCAACAGTGTCTTTCAGTTCTTGGTCTAATGGTTTAGGTTTAGATCGACAATTGGTTTAAAAATATTACTACGACGATTGGAGCGACAACCTCACTTTAAAAGTAAATTCGTGTTCCTTCAAACTAAGGCGCGATTATTCCAACTCGATCAATTTGTCACATGTAGACGAATTCTCCTGGGATTGAATTCTTGAAGACCACATCCAAGCACAGAAATAGAAAAAAGAGATTCATCGTCCGGTGTTTGGGTACTCCAGAAAACGGCTGATTTAGAGATTTCACGTCGTAGTTTCAAGTTTTCCAATCCATGTCTATCCTTGCCATCTGTATCAACAAACGGTATGACACAGCCCCAGTGCCTAAATATAGTCTTAAATAACAAAACTGGACCAGTATTTTTGGAATTCATTTGGCCCTAAATGCGCGTTTTAGGTTTTTGAAAGTGTAGCATATAGAGTGACATACTCACATAGCCTCTTTAACTGGAAGTGACTGAGTTGTGTGTTGTGTGACTGAGTTGGGTGTGAATCCTGAGTAGTGAAGCACGTACTTTAACTTTTTTTTAGCTGAAAAAGATAAAGAAGGAGTTTGATCAAGTGCAAGAAGAAGTTCGCAGTAAAGAAAACGAAAATGGGCAGATTCAAAGAAATCTTTTGGCCGAGTCACGCCAGTTGACTGCGTTACGAGCAGAGTTGGACCAGTTGCGTGACAGATTCAAATCCCAGGAGGACAGTCACGTGGAAGCTGTCGCTGACCTAAGGAGGGTGCATCAAGATGAAGTGAACGCTCTGAAGGCCGAGTTAAATAACTTCCAGAGGGGGGTGCCCTCGGGGGCGGAGGACACACTGAGTCCAGGTCAACAAATAGCCTATCAGCAGGTTAGTGGGATCAATTGAGGTTTTTTGGTAACTGACCACCCACCCCTCTCCTAAATCAACATTAACACTTATTTCTCACTTAAGGCAAATTAAAATTGTGATTGAGGGGAGGGGTAGGTGGTCAATTACCCAAAAAAACAGTGAGGTAACTGCACATCCCTCTGGAGACCAGCTTCAATTTTCTCCTAACAATATCCATACAGTAACAGAGAAAAGGTTATGAGAATTAACAAAATGATCACCAGAATGAAATAGTTTGATCTTTTATCGCATTCTCCAGGGCAGTCAAAACGTTTTCAAGTAGCAGGCTGATAGTGAATAGTAGGCGCACTAAAGGCAGTTCTTTAGGGCCGAAGCATCTAGGGACATTTTGAAATTTCGAGTCTCAGAAATGGCATTTCCAGGGGTTTTCAACAGGTATTTTCCACCGCGGATGCTACGTTGTTTCCTCGGAATACACGCAAGACTGGGAACAATGCCATCGAAATGTGGCAGGCATTCCACGACATCGCACGGTTCGAACGTTTCACAGATCTAAACCTGTTTAACTATGCGCTCAATGTCATTCAAAACTGGAAAATGGATGCTTTACAATTTTATTCGATGGTGCTTATTTTTGTTAGCAGTTATTGTAGAAGGAGGTGAAAGTAACCGCCCAAGGATGGCTAACTAGCCGGCGGTTTTGGCCGGCTACCGGCCATTGTTGACACCCCTGAATTCCCTCAACTACAAGCTATGAATATTAGTCTGGAGAAATTGTATGTGGATATCGGCGCTTAAAGCGTTTTAACACGTGATGATGATGACGATTGTTTATCCTTAAATTTGTTTTAGAAACTTAAAAGCATGGAAGAAAATCTCAAACGGCAGTTCGAGAACCAGCTCATCGCAGTGAAAGACAACGAAGAGCAGAGGCGCCTGCGTGACGTGAAGCAAGTCAAGGAGGAACTAGAGATGAAAAGCTTGGCAAGTATGAATAATATGCGACAAGAACTCTTAACAACGCACAACGATCAGGTCAACAGAATGCGACAGGATCATCAACGGGAGATTGAACGGCTCCTGAGTATATCTGGTGAGTATATATGTGGAGAAACCTTTTAATTTTTATGAGGATCAAACTCAAAGTTTGCACAAAATCCACAATATCATTTTGTAAAATGGTAAAAGCCCCTTGTAAAACTACTGCTAAAGAGGTCTCATTTGAATAGTAACATGATATGATTTTTTCCATAGAAGCAGAAGTTAGAACTACGCAAAATGAGCGATTAGATCATCGACAAATTTCGCTCGATCGCGAAGACGCTATTGTAGATCATTTAGCGATGGTAATCTGGGGAGAGGACAAAACTACTCAGAGTAATGAATGTTGGGGATCGGATGGCTCCCTGCTCCCCTCGCCTCCCCTCGCCTCCCCTCGCCTCCCCTCCCCTCCCCTGCACCCTTAGTGGTTCTGTGTTCTCCCCAGCTTGCGTTTTTCAGATGGTCAGAGATAGCGGTTCTACGATGTGATGTTCCAAAGTTTCATCGCAAAAACATTCATAGGTGACCAGTAAACAAAGGGTGCTTACCATTGACTCAAACCACTCGAGTGGAATCGTAAAGCTATAAAATTTTACGTGGTGGGAGAAAGACCCGTTACGATGTATATCCAAATCAACTGAACAGACTATAAAGAGTAGAAAATTGCATCCACTCAAATCACTGCCCATGTTCTCTTAAGCTCCCCAAACGGAATGGTGTGAACCATTTTGATTTTCCGGCCAGAATTTCCGGATTTCTCACGGTAATGGTAACTACCCAGTCTTTATTTACCTCACCAGGCGTCGATTCTGCATCTCCAGAGATGCGCATGCGCCTTGGCTCAGCACTGGATCAGAATGAGCAGCTTGATAATGAGCTTGTGGGTCACCTGGCCCGACAGGCTTTGCTCAAGTCCCCAGCTACTTCACCTCGAAGATCTCAAACTGCTATTGAGGTAAACCTCTTTCGTATCAGTCTACGTTTTTGGTTGGGAAGCCGACGCTCTCTCCTGCGCAGCGGCGTCTTTGTGTAGTAGGGAGGCTGGCGAGAGGGCGTCTTACATCTAAGTTACAACCAGTGATTTTGTTGCAAATAGTTATGGTGAGTCCTAGGTCCATAACAAATGAGTCCCAGTTCACAAAAACTAGGAGTCCTAAATTGAAAAGACCTGGGCCTTTATGTAACCAGACAGTTAATCTGGAGACAGACGCGAAAACTCTTTATTACACTGAGTTTATTGAAATTAAAATATGTCCTTCTGTATATTTAAAGTACAAAAAAGACTAAAATAGATATGCATCTTTAAACAAGAGCCACAGAAAACACACAAATAGGATATACTACCAAAAAATCTTCAAATCGATCAATCCTTCTTTGCGTCCTACGGGACGCATGCCATGAATTACTTTGCGTCTTTGGGGATTTTTATGTGTCGGGGACGCAAGACGCGGTAACAAAACCACTGAACGACGCACGTTTTTTTTTCCTAGGGCCTTCTTAATAATCTTCATACCGAGGCTGAAACTATCCAGTCCCTTATAAGTGCAGTATCGACTCCAGTCAAAGATCGCTCACTTGCAAGCCCGGATGTAACGTCTCTGCAGTCTTCATGGTCAGCGGAAAAACAGGCTCTGCTTGAAGCTATCAAATCGTACAAAAATCTTCTTGTGCAGGCTGGAAAGGCGTCCTCGGTGAGAAATTAGGGACTTAACGATCCGAAGACGCGATGGTAACGATAACGTCAAAAAACAACAGGTTTAGAAGTCAAAACAACTTTGCACGTGCATCACACTTTTTTGTACATTTCTTTGCCGTTTTTCGCACAACTACTACGTGAAATTGCCTAATTTCACATTTTATGGAGGACGTAAACGAGCGATAACGAAATTTTATTTCTCTCTCTTAACTGGGATAGGGACCCCTTAGGGATTCAACTCCAGTGGGGTTCGCCTACTTTTAATGAAGTAAATGGTTTGGAATGGTCGTGATTGTTAGACTGGAAGAACGTAAATTCAGTTTTTAAGGGACATTTTCGCTTCCATCGGGTCCTCAAATCGTTAAAGTTCCTATTTACGATACCTCCTCAAGGGCTCTCACCCTTTTAAATGCTAATTTTAAGACCGTGGTTGAAATTAAGCAGGCTGTTTCGTGGCGCGGTTTTTGGCCCAACAAGGAGGGCGAGCTGGTGGGGTGCAGTCAGACTTAAGCGATTTCAGCTCGATTTACCTCTGTCAATCGTCGCGCTTTCAATTCTGATCGAACTTTAATTTAACTTTGCGGCGATTTTAGTTAAACTAAATTTTTGTTTGCATATTTGTTTGCAAGCAATGCGCATAAACGCTGTAAATGCTGCCCAAAAATACCCTTGTTTATACAATTACAGACAGATACCACTAAAATCTTTGCAAATGTCTTTTTTCTAGACATACAACATATATCGTGCGGTATAAATCCGTGTATAGAGCAGTAAACATAATTCTGTAGGTGGCTCCCTGATTAGACTGTGTGGGCGCGATCCATTCATCAAAATTCCGACCGGGAAACGTGGTCCACCTCAAAAGGTGGACCCGTTTTTTCGAAACTTTTCCGGTTGAACCGAACCGATCCATTAAGTTTTGGACCGAAATTTCCGGAAATTTTGGTTGAATGGATCGCGCCCTGTATATCGAACTGACGTGTCGAATAATTCGTTTAATATCCGCTATTTTTAGCCGTCTAAACGTCCTGCGGAAAATGACTGGCGATCAGTTCTACTCGACGCTGTAAAAAAGGTTAGTAATTCTGTGTTCGCCGATCACATTTTGGTTATCAGTAGCGGTAATAGAGAGCTTTAGATTTGAGGACGAGAAAAGTACGAGTATGAGATTTAACTTAAAGTTTTTGCGCGTGTTTTTTAAAAAAACTACACACAGGAAAGCTTCATTTTACTTTTTTCACCAAAACAGTTAGTATGGTTATTATTTATGCTGAAGGAGGTTAAGCTCTCTTCCGATAGCAAAATGATAAAACTTCTTACATTTGATAACTTGTTCCCGCCACTTCGACATTCTCGCAAGTCCTCGTAGTAGAATGACGACGGCTATCTCGTTTTCCCGCCAAAATGACGCTGGTTCACGCGTCAGCACTACTCAGTATTGAGAAAATACCGTCCTCGTCTCAGAATCTAAAGGTCTCTATTGAAAAACGGATGCTCGCACTCGAAAAACCAGTTTGACGAGAGAAAACAAGATTGACTGGTTTAGATGTTCGAACTCCTTTTTTCTTCCTCATTCAAAAAGACAATAAGAGTTTCGGCTCGCAGGGTGACGTTCTCTATACTGGTGTATTTTTCGATGGTTTATTTGGTTGTTGTTGTGGTTATTTTGCCATGTAGGTTTTTGAGAAAGATCGAGATGTTTTAGTGGCTGAACTGCGGACTTCTCAGCTTATGAATGGTCATGACGCACCGGACGCTGGTGTGCTGCGAGATCAAATACACACGCAGGTATAGAACTTTCCTTGTGATGTAATAGGCCACTTCCGAGTTCCAAAAACCCCCACTTTCAAAATGAGGCCAGGTGCACAACCTTTCTTGTGAAAATGAGTTTTATTTGCGTGAGAATGAAAAATGATTTCCATATCAAAGGCTGAGCACCTACCCTCGTTTTGAAACAGAGGCCCGGGGGAACTCGGAAAAGGCCTATTAAAGGCAATTTGTTAATCGTAGCTTGAATGTTACAGCCTAGTTGATGATCTTTCTGCGACAGGGTTACTTTGCAATAGCCTTTTTTTTTCGGGAAGCAAGGGAAGCGCAGTGATGAGAGCACTCGCCTCCCACTTATGTGGCCCGGATTCAAATCCCGGCGTCGACGCCATATGTGGGTTGAGTTTGTTGTTGGTTCTCTCCTTTGCTCCGAGAGGTTTTTCTCCGGGTACTCCGGTTTTCCCCTCTCCTCAAAAACCAACATTTCCAAATTCCAATTCGACCTGGAACACACGGACACGTCTCAATAAGTTCTTATGAACTCCTAAGTGCTCCCTGGGTTACAAAAAATACAATTTCCGAGTTGCCCCAAGCCTCTGTTTCACAGCGAGGCTAAGTGCGAAGCCATTGATCTGCAATTTTTTTTCTCATGCAAATTTAAGTCACTTTCTCAAGAAAGGTTATGCTTCTTGGAAACTGTCTACCAACCCCTCCCCTAAACCAACATTTTGCTCTAAGTGAGAAGTAAGTCTTAATGTTGGCTTAGGAGAGGGGTAGGTGGACAGTTTCCCAGAAACGTATAATAACACCCGCAATGTTTCGACTCTTCTGCGTGGAAGGCGCAAAAAGGGGAATTGGAGGGGGAGGGGTAGAAAAACGGAATCCTCCCCATCCCCCTTCGACTCCTGCCCCGCAGGCTTAATTTCGAACGCTTACTGCTGATCTCCCCTCGGTGACTTTGTTGATTGGTTGTGCAGCCACGGTGCCAATAACGGTGATGTTACACGGGACGACTCACAACGATGATTTTAAGCGCAACACAGGGCTGCAATGTTGGAACGATGTTGCAGCCATTCAAAACAATGTCGCAACAATTTTGCAACGCTGTGTTGCGCTAAAACTCTTAACTCGTCGTTGGTATGGTTGGTCTCCTTGGAAACTCGGCTCAGACGCCTATGATACACTTGCCCCTCTAATTACATCTAAAGTAACTCCTCATTTCGTTGATTTCTAAGGATGAGCTTACAGGTCGTGTCATGGAAGAGCTTCGCAAGAAGGATCGCGATTCTCTGATTTCAGAGATTCGAGAGCTTAGAAAGTCTGCAGTGGTGAAGCCGCTGGTCGACCAGGTAATTTAGACATGGATGATAAACGCATGTTGCCCTTTTAGAACATTTTGCTGTACAGCGTGTATTTCTGGTTAGTCGATCTAACAGTTTCAAACATCAACCGACCGTTTAGGCATTGATTCGTATCTTAGGGTGCTTACCATTTGTCAGAACTGATCGGCCAGACCAGTCCAGCCATAAAAAGAATTCCGTTACTAATCCTGACTGGTCCATCACCGTTATCATCATCATCATCATCATCATCATCATTTTTATCATCGTCATCACCGCCACCATCATTATCATCATCATCATCATCATCATCATCATCATCATCACTAATCACCACCAACATCATCTTCGTCATCGTCATCATTATCATTGTTGCAATTGTTACTGTGCCTGTGTCGTACTGAAAAAAGATACGAATATTATACCAACGACAATAATGTGATCTCTCTTCTATGATTGTCTATTTCTAGAAGCAAGATCTTCTGGAGCACTTGCGTAGCGAACTGGACGAAGCTAACAAAAGAGAAAGAGACATCAGAACGCAGTGTAAGAGAAAAGCAATTATTTGTTTGCTTTGCATTGTAGCTTCATTTCTAAATTCACAGGTCGTGGGTTTTACCTTAAGCTCGTTGGTAACGAAATCTATGTGGATGTAAATCTAGCTTTGCCTCCAAAATAATAACTTATGAGTACAACTTGAACGAAGGTCGCACCAGCAATAACATTTTACTACAAACCACTCCTACGGTAAGATCGACATTTTTTTTTTCAATTCCTAACAATTATCCCACTTTTATGATACAGTGCAAGAGTAAATTCCACATCGATTTTGTTTGACGATGAAGACCAATTTCTTCGTAAAGTGTTGTTTCTCTAAAAAAGAAACGCGGAGAATACATTTAACCCAAATTTCTTATTTTTTGGTTAAATTTGCTGCTCGCGTCTACCGGTAAAGCTCTTGTAAAAAGCAGACGTGACTTTCTTTTTAGAGTCCTTTAGTCTTCAACTCAGAAGAGTTGTGGAGTTTTGTTGTGCCATTTTTTCAGGATACAAATTTTTAAAAAAGTTGAATGACAGTGTTGTAGTTCGATAAAGCATGGGGAGTCTGTGACTTAACAGTCAATCTCCGGAGGGGTACTCAACATAATTTTAGTCGGGGAGGCTCCACCCTGAGGTCCAACCCCTTGCCCTTTTATGTACCATTTTTTGACCGAAGAGGTACCCCTTTTGTATACCTTCTATTGACAAATGGTACAACTGTACCCTATTCACGTTCCTAGTTTACAGCGTTGCACCCCTTTTAACTGCTGTAAATGCACTGTCTTTAAAATATGAATAAATCAAACAAAACCAGGAAATTTTCTCGACTATTTCAGTCATAGATTCTTCTATTAGCCCTTTTAGGTCTTTTTACGTAAGGAAATACAGATTTCCCTGCCCTTTCAAATACTTCAACTAGTGAAACCCATACCCTTTCATATACCTGAATGCTGAAGAAGGTACCCCTTTCGGGCAGCGCCTCCCCGTTTTGGCCATTAGGCTGATTTAGCAACAGAACGGGAACGTCTGTTGACGACTGCGCGCGCAAATCAAACAACTGGGTTGACCAATGGCAGAGCGGCAAATTGGGTACCGGAAGTCGAGTTTAGTCCTTTCCGCACGCTTACCCGTCGTCAAATGACGTTCCCGTCCTGTTGCTAAATCAGCGTATTATAGGGAGCACCCCACCCCCCCCCCCCCCCGGAGTTAATCCTGTTCCAGGCTACTACTTCATTCAAAATGAAAACTAATAATTTTTTTAGCTATATCCAACCTTTATTTTAGTGCTTGTAAAAAGCCAGCACGCGGAACATGTACAAAATGACCTGAACAACTTACTCAAGAAAGAGCGAAGCTTGGTGGCAGATTTGAAGGATGCTCTTGCGAAAGAGAAGCGACGGCAAGCCGACATGATGGACGCCTTGGAAAAGGAAAAGGTCCATGCCATGTCACTTAAGTAAGTTAATCATGTTTAGAAATTTGTTTATAATAGTCTTATATCGTTGATAGGTAGAGATAAAAGGGAAAACGGACTTTTCAATTGAGTGGCGTGAAGTAAGACTAATGATAAGAAATTAAAAAACAAAAGTTACGATTTAGAGATGGTACATCCACAAAGTAGTTCTTCCTCTATCATTCTGCCAATCAGAAGACGCGCTTAATATCAAATCAACCAATCAGAGCTCTGAGCCAATACACCGCAATGCCTCGTACCCAGGTCCTCCTCGGGATGTTCGACCATAGTCCGGCGCAAGGGGTCATGAGAAGGACGAAACGGCGCCAACCGCATAGATAAAGGTCTTCCTCAGTGTTTTTAAACCACTGAGAAAGAGGAAACGTCTGGTTTTTCAACCTTTTTAATTCATATTTTGTTAAACTTTGCCATTCACCCGATTATTTGCGTTACACAATTTCTTCAATTTTTTTTGAACACAAGAAAAGGCTCTTACTTATCGTCTTGCAGGACAAGCCTTCAGGGAGAAAAGGTGCGTCTTTCGAACCAAACACAAGCGTTGGAGCTTGAGCGAGCCAACACCAAGAAGTACCAGGACGCTGTGGAAACTCAAAGACAGCGCACTAAGGAGGAGAGCAATCGGCTTCACGACGACATTGAAACTCTTCGACGCCAGGTAGCGGCGGCCAAGAAAGACAAGACAGACGTGGAGTTATTGCTAGAGAGAGAAAGAATATCGCGATCAACCCTTGAGACTGAGCTGGAAAGATTGAAAGTTTTGCAAGGAGAGGCTTTGGGTGAGGAATTTGAATTTATAAAACCTCACGCTCCTTTTTTTATTATTTATTTTTTTCTTTATTTCTTATTTACTTATTTGAATTCCATTTTTCCTTGAAAAGTCCTTAAATTTCTGTGCAAGCCCTTGAAAAGTCCTCGAATTTTCTTCAACTTTGAATGTAGTGGCCTGGAAAGAGTTTTTTTATGCTTTTTGGTTGTCCAAGATAGAATATAAATCATAGCGCAGAGAATTTAAAAGTTATTTACATAAAGTGCTCTATGTTTTATGCAATAATTAACTATCAATTTAAGACCAGTAAACTGATACATGTAGAGAAGTTGGTGAAGCAAACAGTTCAGGCCTTAAAGCCTTTTTAGAATAGACTAGGAATGTGAATGTTTTTACAATCCGTGAAATTATATTCCTGGTAGGTGGTCCTTGAAAAGTCCTTGAAAAATGGTTGCAATTTTTTGTATGAACCCTGAAAAATAGTTACAAATACATGTTATTTTAACTGTTCAAAACTATTTTCTATTTTCACTGCGGGCTGAAAAATAAAAGAAAACTAAATTCGTAAAGGAAAGAAACTAAATTAAAAGGAAAAAGACGAAAACCTGATGAGTGAAACAATACAGCAGTAAACGTCACGCTACTTGCTATCTTTGTGAAAAACTCAAACTTGTTTTAGTACCTGCTGAATTCCAAAGATGATGGTGCAGTTTTGTTATTTAAGACTTTATTTAGGAATTGAAACTGTTTCCTTTTGTCTGTTGATACGGATGGCAAGGATAGACATGGAATGAAACTTGAAAAAATTGGGCTATTTTTTCTCAAGTTGTAATGCTACGCCTGAAAACATCGCCAAAAAATTATTATGGTCAGTGCTCCGTGATGAAATTTGTTTGGTATCTTCTTCACAACTCTACCTTAGCAGTTTGTGTTCGGGTGAAGGCATTCAGAACTTTTTAAAAGAGCAATATCCTCGTGACCTAGCCCCTTTAACCTTGTTTAATGCTATCTTTTTTTCCTGTTCATTTACAGAAGACTTTTCACCTGTGTGCTCATTTTATTTTGTTTCGTTTTTAACAGAAACGGATCGCGAAACAATAGAAGAACTCAACGTAGCGTTAAGAAACGAGAGAACTCGAGCAGAGCAGATTCAGCAGGCGTTCGCTAACGAAAAACGGCAGACGGAAGCACTAAAGCACGTAAAAGAGCAAGCAGATCAACTGAGAAGCATTAACAAAGGTTAGTTACTAGCCTGTTCCAGGCTCCAAGAGAGTGGTGAAAAGTCGTTCAGTAAAAAGAAATGCGAAAAACGCGCGGGGGCTGGGGAGAGACAGGGCGGCGGAGCCTGTACGCATTTTTTTAACGGCCTGTTCCGGTATATCAGCTCCTGATATACCCTCTAATTGGTCAATTGTGACATTTAACATCATCACCTAGTAGCGTGGTCATCAGTTCGTCATCACCAAGATGGCCAACGCGAATCACGCGTGTAATCTTGATGAATTCGCGTTGTCTTGTGCTTTGGACGAGTGTTAACCTGAGATCAGGCGTTATTTTTTTTGCCATGATCTCAGGCTTGACGAGTGTCTGCGACTTGGCTCGCGGTAAAGATGTTTTCGCTATGCCCACCGGTTTCGGCAAAAGTTTAATCTTTCAGCTATTCCCACGCTTGGCTAAAGCTGCTCTAACCCTAGAGAACTCTACGATAATAGTCGTTTCGCCGCTGATATCTATAATGCGAGACCAAGTGGAACACTGAATTTAAAAAGCTTGGACTTTCGGTCTCAGCTATTGGCATCGGTGAAGAGGGAGAGGAGGACGAGAAGAAAGCGAGAGAAGGAAAGTGCGAAATTGTTTTCGGTAGTCCGGAGTCCTGGCTGATCACAAAGTGGCAATAACAAAACAGTCCAAAGACTGTTAAGCTTCAAAAAGCTATTACCAAGGGAGAAACTACGCGCTCCAGTCAAAAGACTCACACTGTTATAAGAGAAACACTAAGCTGGAGTTTATACTGAGTCACAATGCAATTCTCCTTAGTTGATGTAGCTTAAGTTTAAGGTGCACTTCATTCTTATAATTCTGGATCTGTAAATCACTATCCGTGATAATTTAACATTCTGCAAACAAAACTGACGAGCTTGGCCCAGCGTGATACAACATTGCAAAAAAAAAAAAAACATTACATTCACGGACTAAAGAAAATCACTTACTTAGTCGCAATAAAAAGCTCTACGTTCAGAGGAGGTCAAAGAAAATGCTCTCTCCTCAGATAGGCTGACTATCAGGCGTTTTCTGGGGAAGGGAATCTCCTCTCCCTCACGCTATCCTCAGAGGGCAAATCCTGCCGACCAGAAACAAAAGCCACAGGAAATCGATATGTGTGCCATGAACTCTCAGTGTGAAACAAGCCGCTAAAATCACATTTGCTCAGTAAAAATGCACAAACTTCCTGAGCATAACCTACCCAACAGAGGAAAAAACTTACCGCCCCCTTTTATTACTGTAAAACCTGTAGCACTTTGAATGATCGATTGCGAGATTCACAGACGCCGTTGACGAATCCGTAGCCTGCGAACATCAGATGTATTTCTGGTCATCGCTTCGGCGGGTGAAACAAGAAACTAGAGCCGAAAAAACCGGATGCTCTCACAGGATAACGAATTCGAAGACATAAATTTCCACACATTCGCATTTATCAATAAAGAAAGAAGATCAATAAAGAATTAAGAAAGAAGAGAGTTCGCGTCACGCGAAATGCTCGCGCGAGAAACTTGAGAATGATTGTAGCTAACTGAAGTGTTAACAGTTTTGACAGCCGAATCCAGTCGTGACAAAAATGGGCGGAAGAGGGTCGTTAAAGAAATGCGAACAGGCTCTCTCTCCCATTTTTCTCGCCGCCACCGCCCCCTTTCCCATGTCGCGTCCGTCTTATTTTCGCTTTGCTCGTTTTAATACGCCCGCACTATACTATCTGAGAGCCTGGCACAGGCTAGTTAGTTACTAAAGGCCGTGTCAAGGTGGCGCGTAGGACTGGGTCGGGGTTGTGTCGAAGTGCACTATGGTAATGTTTTTAGACGCTATCGTTTCTTTTATTGGCTTCAGTGAGACGGCGCGGGAAACTGGGTCCAAATGCTTCCCACAAAACAGTCCCATAGTGCAACTCGACACAACATCGACCCAGTCTCTCGCGTAACCTCATTGCTGGCTTGCACGTGACGTCACGGCGGCCATGTTAACGGTAAAAGACAAGAGCGTTTCTCTCCTCGGGGAAGTAAACTCCATTTTCATGTAAATTGGTTTTGACCACAAACATGGTCGCCCTGTCACGTGGCTGCAAAACAAGAGTTCGCCAATAGCAAGCATCACGCAAAGGTGACCGATTCCGTTCCAACCTCTCTATTTGCCCAACTTTGTCATTAAGAAACGCGACAAAAAGCTGACTACAGTCTATTCAAGTTAGCCCACTGCGCAGGCACTCTTGGCTTATCACGCAACGAACCTGCGCAACGTATGGGAGGAGTGCGTGACGAACCGAGAAAACGCGCACTGTGTGGCTTCCACTATACAGCGTGTTCATCAATTGAAATACGAAACCTGTCTAATAAATCAAATCTCTTGCTTCAATCCCCACCGATGCAGCTCCAGAGTTTCGTCAACAGCTAACCTTTTTGCCTTTTCATTGTTTGCGTCTGCTAAAACGCTTTTTTTAAAATTCTATTTTACTCTCTAGAGCTACAAGCAGCCCTTAACGCGGCAAGAGAACGGTCTGTGGAACTAAGTGCCTCTCTTGAAGACGAGAAAAACCGCAGTGCTTTCCTTGAAGTGTCTCTTGAGACAGAGAAGGAGAAAAACGATGAGTCAGAGAAAACAGAGAAGCTTGTAGCGCATCAGCTCAAGGGCGCGCTTGATGTTGTACAGGTACATAACGTTGGTTAAGATCGATTTGTTGTTGGTGCAAGGATTTCGAAAATGGTTTAAAATACTTTGTAGTTGAAAGATGTGAGGCATGCACAGGAAAACCAAGCTAACGAAGTACGCACAGGGTTCCTAAAGTTGGGAAATCTAAAGATGATTTTCCTCTCCGTCTGTTCACAGAAGTCTTTTTCTGGCAACGTTTTAGAAATCCTGTTTTAAACAGAACATGCGTAGAAAATTCACTCCATTTTACTGCCTTGACTTCTTGGGTGGAAGCGGGTTTTTGTTCTGGTATGTCAAAGAGGTAAACGAGGAGAACAAAAAAGCGAGAATATACACCGTATTCATAAATGGCGGCTGTCCTGGGACGAGTGATCGGCCAAACGTGGAAACGAGGCGTTGGAGGATAAAACTTACAGATCATAGAAGAAGTTATAGGTAAACATGTCCGTTTTCCTTAGCGAAGAAGATATTCCCGGGTCATCTTTAGCTGGAAGAAATCCAGCACAACTGAAAAATGAAGAATTACGGTTTTGGCTTAAATGTAGAAACGATCCAGCAAAAGGACTTCGCACAAAAGCTCAACTCGTAAAGCGGTATGAAACCACCATCATCATTTTCGATTGTTGAATTGTCGCTTTTTCACACTAAATTAAAGCTTATCTTTTTATATTATATGTTTCTTACATTTTTAGAGTTGAAGAATACATTAATCAGGGTAAGGATGGTTTCCTTGTCGACCCAGACCCGGATTTAATTTACACGAAACGAAAACTCGCAAAGCAAAATGAATCGGCTGCCACAAACACCGCCACAAACACTACCACAAGCTCTTTTATCACGTTTTCGACTGCTGATAATTTTAGTTTTCCTCAACAACATGGCTGGGGAATTAATTAACTAAATAATCTGCTGTTAAGAAGCAAGCTGCTTGGCATTTAACATTTTATTTCTGTACAGTCTAGGATGACACGCGTGTTTGGATATTTAACTTTGAAATCTTCAGGCATAGTTTTGTTAATTTCCTCCCGGCTCGGCCAAATGTTTATAATGCCAAAACGAAGAAACATAAAGTTGATCCAGGAACTAAAAATTCTGCTAACTGTCGGCTGAGAAATGCCAAATAAAAATGCTAAATGTTTCTCGTTAAATCCCTGCCTCAATCGACACAACACCAGAAAAAATTCTTCCTCTGGCTGAAGAGTTCTTCTTCGCCCAAGTTTGTTACAATCCCTTTGTTTACTTTTCCTTTCGTATATTTTTTCGTCTACCTTCATATCAATTGAACGCCAGGATCGAATATTTTCACCATTTTCTCCTGGATTCAGATATGAAAGCGTTGCCTTGAACGTCTCTAAGTTTGCAAAACCAGTGTAAAATGAGATAGAATCGTTGTCTGACAGATTGTTTATGCAAAACGTACGTGATTTTAGGTCATTGTTTTCCTGCGATAGACGCTTGAGTTCCTTTTCTGAATTCACCAGTTCAGCTTCAGTTTTAGCTGAGCGTGATTTCAAATTTGATAAATCTTCGAGTGACTCTTCTTGCATTTCATGGTCAGAAGTTTCGAGGTTGTTTGAAACCATATCATCCTCTGAAAGACTGCTGCTGTCTACCGTGCTCGTGCTAGCTACCGGTACACTATGTGGGTCTTCAG
>JBBMOI010000004.1:927500-1080000 GCA_038088405.1 Porites divaricata
GATTGCTAACGTAATTCGTCACCCATGATATTAATAGGTAATCAAATGGTATACTCGTGAAATTAGGGAATAACTTCACTTGCGTTTTGTCCAAATCCTAATAATTTCCCGAGCCTAAAGGCTCGGGAAATTATAAGGATTTGGACAAAACGCGCGTGAAATTATTCCCTAATTTCACTCGTCACCATTTGATTACACATACGAACAAAAGGGGGGATCAGTCGTAACTGAGAACCCAAAGGGAGGGTCACTGAAAACTTTGCAAGGACTCAGAGGGGGGTACCACTCAAATTTGCTTGGAAAAGAAGAGATGTGGGGGGATCGCGAAAGTCATCAAAAGTTATCAGGGGGGGATCTCTTCAGTGAAGAAAGATTCAAAGGGGAGGTCGGCTAAATTTCATTTTGTTCAGCCCCAAATCCTCACCCCCCCCCCCCCGGCGATAAATAATGACCGGTCCCCTAATTGCCCCCGGCATGCAAAATGTGAGAGCTGCTTTCCCCAAGGAAAAGCTGGAATTCACTGGGTTTTTTTGAGCCGTGGGTATATTATGCACTTTAGCGCAGTCAATAAGAAATGGGGCTTTTTTCTGAGTAAATTCTTCTAAATTTCACAATGGTATACTATTAAACAGTCATTCCTAACTAAACTGGATGATAGAAACCTCGTGACAGGAAAAATACTAAATCACGTGAAAGATGTAGTGAACTACCGGGCATGCGCATGCCGAGCGACTGCGAACCACTAGAACTGAAGGCGCTCTTTGTTGTTAACTCCTTTAACTTGTGTTTAAATACATCTAAATCTCAACAGCTTTGAATAATACCGTGTTTTTTGGATTTGCAGAGATAACAAGGAGTTAGAAGAAGTGAGACAGTCTCTTTCAAAACTGCTGAGAGAACTAGAGCAAATCAGAGCCACACTTACAGTGCATGTAGATGTATGTTGTTAGTAGAAAAACAATGTAATATTATTTCATTTTGTCCATCGGCAGGATATCCTTGTGTTGATTGGAGTGAACATAATATATGCAGGGCCATCATTATCGTATTCGTCATCATCATCTTGAGCATTATCATCATAATCATCGTCATCACTATCAACATCATTGTCGTCATCACTACCATCATCATTGTCGTCATCACTACGATCGTCATTGTCGTCATCACTACCATCATTATTGTCGTCATCACTACCAACATCATTGTCGTCATCACTACTATCATCATTGTCGTCATCACTACCATCTTCATTGTCGTCATCACTACCATCATCATTGTCGTCTTTATCAGTAGTGTCTCTAACGTAATCGTCATCCTTATCATCACAATAATATTAATTGTAACCACCACCATCATCATCATTATTATTATTATCATCATCGTTGTCACCAACATCGTTATCATAATTGTTATCATCATCATCGTCGTCATCATTAGTGTCACCACCATAATTGTCATTCGTTATCGCCATCGTAAGATTAATCCTAGTCGTCGTTATTATTGTTATCATCATCATCATCATCATCGCCATCTCCATCACTACCATTACATCATTGATAAATTAGTTTGTACTGTTTTTTCCTCAAGATGAGAGCTGACCTTCATTTCCGTTTTCAGTGGAGTTGTTTGTAGTTCGGAGTTGTCGGTTTTCATCTTGAGCCAAATTTGTTAAATTGTATCCTCCCCAGGAAAAAAATTCCCCCCTTTCATCTGGTCCCGGTTGTTCAAACTTTGGATAGCGCTATCCACAGGATAAATCACTATCCAGTGGATTAGTATTAGAGAACCACTGGATAGAGATTAATCAAGTGGATTGCGTTATCCATCTTGGGAACATCTGAGGCCTGATCTGAAATAAACAGAGGTTATATAACAGCAAGTTTGCTTCTGTTTTTTGCTTGTGAGCTGAAGGCCGTTTTTTTTTTGTTTCTAGGATGGTCAGACCGTTCCTTTGTCGCCGATAAAAGCTGCTGCCCAAGAAAGAATCGTGCGTCAAAACACAGAATTGGCGGAATTCGTCTCCAAACTGAATGAAGAGAAAAAGGAATTGAGAAATGCGTTAGCTAATCTAGAAGAGCAAATCTCCCAGTACAGACAACGAGAGCGAACAAATGAACAGGTCTTGTCAAACCCCTCTTTTACGAGCACCTCGTTATTACGGACAGTTTGTTTTGTCCCTGGGGAATGAAAGCCCTTACATTTTCTCTAAACTCAACCCTCTTAATACGGACACTTTCTATGCCCCCTTAGTGTCCATATTAACTGGGTTTGACTGCAGTGTCTTTATTCCCAAGTCTTCTGGCATTAATTTTGACACGAATATACCACAAGGTGTGAAAACCACACGTTGAAATTCGATTTGGAAGCTTAACACTCACTGTTCTCCAAAAGAGGGTTGCGCGGTGCGCTGATGTTCCTAGAGGTGAAACTAGAGATCTGTAATCACTGTTAACTGCTGTAGCAAAGAAACTTCCACTTGCACTGCGCTTAATTTCGACAATATTGTCACTGTTCTCATCATCTTGAGACTGAAGATGTTTTCATAATAGTGAAGGCATTTCAAAAATAAGGCAAAACAAAATAGAACCACGACAAGAATGCTTTAACCAGAGATATGTAGCTCTGTTCGAAGATCATGCTTAAATACAGTAATTTTGTTGCTATTGAAATCTAATCTATCTAATCCCGTCCCTCTCCTCCCCCAGAGCTCACGCTTAACAAGGGAGCATGCAGAGTCGGTATTAAGAACCGAGCGCGAAAGATGGGCTCAGGAAAAAGCGGAATCCCAGCAGGCCTTGAGAGCCACACAGGCTGAGTTGTCACGTGTCCACCATGAAGCCGTTAAAGACGTGGGTGCAAGCATCTCGGTCAGTGGCCACGAATCAGAGGGCGAGGTTACGTGGCCACGTTCTAAGGTGGGTTCCTGTGAAAAGGACCTTTTGCTGGTTAGATAAATGTACTGTGGTGAAGACCCCTTTCACTTATACTTCAACCAATTCAGTGGTCTCTGTTTGGAAGCCTCTTTATTTCCGTCAAAGGTAACCATATATTAGCCAACGCTAGGTGCGTTCACACCTACAGTTGACCTAACTCTGGGTGTGTTCACACCTAGACTTGGTCACTCTAGATGTGAACTTTAGGGTGATGTCCCCGCTGTTCTTGAGACATTGCATCACACTCTTTAAGATGGATACTTCTCTAAGACGTTCTTTTAGTGCCAGTCCTCTATCACCCTTAACTTGTTATAGAGACCTCACTGTCCAATCTTTACATGATAATGATATCTTAACAGTAATATTGTTTTTGCTTTGTCCATAATAGCTCCTCAAGCTCTACAAACGCTTCGTCAAGGCAGAAAGTTTCAGGAAAGCTCTTGTCTATCAGAAGAAGTACCTTTTACTGCTATTGGGTGGTTTCCAAGACTGCGAGTCTACAACGCTTGCTATGATCTCTCAGATGGGCGCATATCCGGCGAACTCAGAGAGGCCCTATAGGCGTACTGGTAAACGCAGGTTCCGCACTGTAGCACGTGCCATACTGGCCATCCAGCGCATGAACTTTCTTGTGAACAAATCGAAACGCGTTTCTATAGTAGGATCGCGAGAGAGTACGAGTCGATCGCGCGAGACTACGAGTCGGTCACGTGTGGTGAATGGTGACAGTAATGACCACACGGTTTATCATCCAGCATCAGCTGATGGGCATTTTCCGAGGTCGACCGTTGAAGTTGCGCACTCCGGTCCAAAGTCAACGTTGTATCAGAACGGTGGTTTTACCACGTATACTGATCGATATTCACCAAGGAGTGATCGGCGAACGTATGAAACACATGAGAATGACTCAAGAAGTCGTTCTATTAAGCCATCGACTACTACATCAAGTGATAGATTCAGTCATCACGACGAGAATTTCACCGCTGATGAACCTTTATCGCGTCGAAGTTATCCTTCGTCGCCAAGCAGATCACCACGAACTTACTCCCCGACAGCCTGGTTGGATACTCGAACGACATCGGCTCCACGAGCCCGAGATCCGATACCTTCCGAATTTACTCAACGCTTAAAATCGCCACCAACTCGGGAAATTGTAAGCAACCGACGTCACTATAACGATCGTGGTCATTTTGATTCGGCACCGCGGCACTCTTCGCCGCGCCGTCAAGAACTTTCCGATCCGTCCATTCGCAGATACGCTGACGCTTACGATCGTCCTTTGTCACCGTCAGGTTCCTCTTCAGTTGGATCGGTTCACAACGGGAGCGAGAGCCGGAGTGAGAGCGCTGATCATTCGCTGAATTTGTACATTCACAGACTGGAATCATTGCAGAACAGACTGGGCGCTATCAACAGAGGTAATTCATGCTTTGGAGTGTAGTCTCTTTTGTATCAGATGAAAAATCCCACAGCCAGGTTCTTTAATTTCTGCTGCCAAATAGTTTAGCCCTTTAGGTCCCAAGAGTGACGAACATTAATTTTCTCCTAACAAAATCAGCAGATCATCAAGAGTAAAGGTTATGAGAATTACTAAATTGACTACCAAGGGGAAAATACTTTGATCTTAAACTAAATTCTCTCAACTATTCTTAAAGGAAATGTATGGAGATCTGTCTGGAGAATTTGTATGTGGGTACTGGGGCTTAAAGGGTTAAGCCCAACGCGATTTTGAGGGGTGTAAAACGGTGAAGGACCTGAAGTAAGATTTCAACCTTGTACATGTTGCTTAATTTATAAATTCTCCATTGTTCCAACCATACATTGAAGAAAAGAACTAAAGAAGAAGTTTTCGCTGAATTATGTATTTGTCTTTCATCATCGTCATCATCGTCATAGTCATTATCATCATCCATTCATCATTATCATCGTCGTCTCATCATTTTCATTATAACCATGATCTTGATTACGGTTATATTTACGATTTTGTTAATTACTATGATTATGATTAATATTATTTAGTGATGATTGGTGGTATTTACCGTTTATATGATAATGACAATAGTGACGATCATATGATCATATTTTATTCTATTAAGGAAGACTGATCGCAACCTGTTATTTGCTATGTTATCCTCATTTCGACTCTTTTAATCGGTTATCATTATTGTACATTTCAGGCGCTGCAACAAGTTCTCTGCCTAAAAGTCGACGATACTGATCACCTGCCTAAACTTCGTGTCTGTCGAAAAATCTAGAAGCATTATTTAAAACAAGCCGCCCGTATCTGTCAATAAGTCTTCGAAATCAACATTATCAAATTACATGATAAACTAAAATAACTATTACGCATTAAGATTCATTTCAAGTGATGCATTAGTGTATGGAAAATAAGTGACATTACTATGCTATTGCTTAGGCTATAGGAAGAATATCGTACGTGTTATCGAATAAAGCGTTATGTACAAAACTGAGGGTGAGAGCTAGTTAGCGTGACTTTTGTCAATTCTTTGAAGTTGTGCTTGCATGAGAGGTTAAAGATAACCTATTATCGCTATTAATAGAATATTGTTATACCATACGTTAGAAAAAAGCGACATAAGATTGACTCATTTTGTAATCAAGAAGAATTTAAGTCATTTAGAATAAGGAAATGCCCCGTGACCCACCCACCCATAGCAGCGTTCTTTGTAAAATAATTTGATTAACAAAATATGTTTTCGCGGTAATATATATTGTTAAAAGGTTTTAGCCCGACTCTGAGAGTCAAAGCGATATAGTTATCAATATTCCAAATCTAAAGGATCCGAAACAGAAGAGGCAGTCTTAACTCATGTAAGCTTTGGTTCCTTGAGACATTTTTGTCTTTTTTCAAAGTTATTGGTACGCACGTTTATTATGAAAATATCTATCTATAGAGAAAATTATTTAAAGCTTTTGATTTATTTATGAAAATTGTACTATAGAAGACGTTTCAGTGTATTTTGTAAATTTGTTTTGATTTATAGGCCTGTTATTTTTGTTACATTTGATAGGTTTTGTAGTTCATAAGATATTTTTGTATAACTTGCATTTTGTATTTTAACTTGTATTTGTTTGTGATTGTGTATTAAAGTGACTCTTACGTACAGCATCAAACGGGTAGCAACAGAACATTACGAGACTGAACTGTTTAAAGCAGCATTACACGATACCAAACAAGACGCTTTGGTAGCGTATACTGGGGCTTCATAGGTTCTGAGAGCCTTAATTTATTCATTTCAGCGTAAATATTTGAGCATGCGCATGTTTGTCGGCGATCTTGTCCCAGCGAAGCGCGCGGTTAATTCTTGTTTGCACCTTTTGATATGGCAACGTTTCTCCTACACTTAGCCCGCATACTCGAGGAACGCTTTTAACTTCTTATTTTATAGATACAGGTTGTTTACTGTTGACAAAAAGTTTCCGCAAAATCCGCTTGGACAGTTAATGGAACACTACGTTTGGGGTCGTTTCGGTGGAAAATTTCCGGGAGCAACGAGACGTCTGAAAAAGTAGTCTTGTTTTCACATGTTCCAAACGAAAATTTGATACATCTTTAATACCAGTTTAAGACCTTCGCGGCCGTATTTCGAAAAATGTAACTGCAAATGATAAACGCGATTCCAGGAGGAAACTTGCCAGTCTTGAATTTTGTTTACTATTTGCGTAAACCGTGAACCGACCAGTTCGCCCATATAAATGGTAAACATCCACAATTATTGTTTCTGCCCTACTATGACTTGTTATTCTCGCTACGGTCTTGTGGAGGCAAAAAAAGGCGTTAGGTTTGCTTCTACATAGCTAAACAATAAATTATTTGCACAAGAAGGCGGGAGGGATGTGTTTTTTTGTGTCAGGGGATGCCCTCCCTTTTAGTTTTTCACGAGAAAGTAATGAAGCAGCGCATAGTTAAAATTACCTTCATAATTTATTACAATAATTGACTTAATTCTGAGCTTCTTTCCAAAAAATTCTGTCGATTGCACGCATAAATTAGTTTGAAGTAATTATATTATTCAGACGCGTTCGGTATCATACAGTTTTGAAACATAATGTACATATCGTACAAGCATTAGAAAACTGCGTTACAAAATATAATACAAAATTTTACACGTGTTACTTTCATGTGGTCGCACAAAGAGCGACAGCTTTGATGAGAAGTTTGTCCAAAAAGAATTCGAAAAGAACAGTAGAAATGCTACATAAAATAGATCTGACTATCACGAGAAAAATACTAAATTGCTGCCCTCCTTGCTGTCACCAAGGCAACAACAAAAAGCATGGATGACTGCTGTCTTAATGATGAAGCAACATAAAAATGGTCATATTCCAAAAAAAATATCTTCAATCAACTCTTTCTTGAAGACTTGAACTTCGTCCCGTTGCCAGAACGAAACTAGAGGCCTTTGGATTCGAGGACGAGATTTAACTTGAAGTTTTTTCGCGTATTCTCAAAAAAAGGACAACCCATTATTACTTTTTTTTTAACCATAAAAAAGAACAGGGTTATATTTTTTGAAGGAGGTTGAGTCCTTTCCTTATCGCAAAATGAAAAACATAAAAAAACCACTGCGACATTTTCAATAAAACTCTTAGTAGAATGACGACGTCTATCACGTTTTCCCGCTAAAATGACGCTGGTTCCCGGTTCACGCGCGCACAACTTAGTGTGGAGAAAATCCCGTTCTCTTTGTCGTCCTCGCCTTAGAATCTAATGGTCTCTCTTATCAATATTTTACAAATTTATTGTGTATTTTGATTTTCTCCCTTCCTGAGGGAAATTTCAAGCATATCTATCGGCGCTTAAATTCAGTCTGTTGAGATGAATCAAAAGTTCGTGAAGGAGCCGCTTTTGATGACAAGTCTCAATTGTGCAATGCGTATGTCTTTCTCTGCATTCCGCTTCTTCCCCCCGCAATGGTTGTTGATAAAGCTGAGGGAGGGGAGGGATGGTGGATGTTGTCACTGAAAGCGGCTCCCTGTCCTGCACTAGTCAGATGTTCGACTTCATCCGGGATTTCAGCATCTGTCGCGGTCTTTCAGACGCCACTGCAGAGCTGGAGGAAAACTGGAAAAAAGAATGAAAAAACGCTTTTAAACGTTAACAGGTTTAACAAAGCCAATCTATTCTTACCGTTCAAGGCTCGACCTTGAATGTTTCCCTTATTTTAGAGTCTTGAGAGTGAAATTCGGCTTAACTACGATCATGCAGATAAACGCTCCGGAGCAATACCTTTCACGGTGCTATTTACTCTATCGTAAAATATGGCTTTCTTATCAAACATGGGTCGATTAATGTTATATTGATGAACTTACACAACAGGACGGCGGAAGAAAGAAGACGACAAACCTTGAGGACGTTTTGCCGTCCTCTTCTTTCTGCCGTCCTGTTGCGTAAGCTCACTATGTTATTGTTACGGCTATGGTTTGATTGAGGCTTTAAGACCCTTAAGAATGACAATCGCTACAAACAGTGAATATGTCATACTAACAAAACTGGAGTCTTACAAGCAACACTCCTGATCGTTTCTTTTCTCTGCAGAAATTAGAGTTGATTACACAAGTGTTAACCAAGTCACGAGATTGGACACGCTCTCCATTTTATATGGCGAGCAAAGCGAGCCGCAAGAGAACGCGCTAGCGAGAGGCGGAGATTCGCGTCTCCTTTCGTGTGCTACTCTCGCGTGACTTCTCGCGACTTTCCGAAATGGAGAGCTTACTCGCGGGCTTTCTTTGAGGTTGTGCGTGAGACTGGGTCGGTGTTGTGTCGAATTGCACTATGGGACTGTTTTGGGGACGCTATCGCAGCTTTTATTGGTTATTACCAGGTTGCGCAGGAGACTGGGCCGATAATTTTTGTCCCCAAAAACAGCCCCATGGTGCAATTCGACACAACACCGATCCAGTCCCACGCGCACCCTAATGTGTTGTACAGCAAGGACGCGAATTATCTGGCGTTATGGTAAAGAAGAAACCATGAACGAGACTGCAATTTTTTGGGTACTGATCGGAAACCCCTTCAGAAATTAGCCACTCTGTTACACCAAAAGCTATTATTAATTTCTAAAAGGATCTGGCATTACTGAAGAAAAAGAGGTTACCTACCTTCAGAGTCTGTGATTTTGTTGACTTCTTCTTGATTTTAGGCAGGAGGACTGGCGCCGAGGCACTACAAGACAAGTGCGATTATGAGCGATGCGCTTTATCTAGGGTTGACAAGTGTTTCGCCCACTGAGAACTTAAGCCTTTTTTCACGTAAATTCTACCAAAAACGTTTAGAACGCGTTTTCAGTCACGTGGTTGGCATCTAGGCAAATTCATTGGAACAAAAAAAGCGTTTGCATAAGAAAAGAGTTCAACTCCCTCAGGATTGGTTTGGGACACCAACATGGTCGCCGTGACGTCATGTGAAAACGCTCTATTGTTTTCTTCACGTGGTTGCAAATGCTAGTTTGAGGTTTGCTATTCAAGAAACAAAAACCGATCAGAAGAGACAAGTTACAAGTAGAGGAATTTCCCCAGAAATAAACAGTAAAGTAAAGATCACCACCACTTCCACCTTAACAAAGCAGAGAAGTATCCAAACATTCAGTTACAGTCAATTACCATGGCGAAGAAGAGCTTTCATGATGTGATGTTCCTTTGCGCCTCTGATACGGCGCTGACTTAGATCTAGCTTTGATGCGAGGTTTGCTATTCAACAAAGAAAAGATGGTGCACAGATACACGATAAAACAAGACGAATTTGTACAGAATCACAACGTGAACTTTAAATCATCGACACCACCACCACGTTGACAAAGTACAGAAATAGCCAAAGCTTCAGTGAAAGTCAATTACCATACGGAAGAAGAGGTTTCATGATACGCTGTGGTTTTGTGCCTCGGATATGGAGCTGCGGATTTGGATCTAGCATTGGCCTGAGGTTTGCTGGTCAAGAAGAAAAAAACAAGATAAAGAAATAACGGTACTTCATTCAAAATCACCTTCCAACTCCTAAACAAAGCACGGAGTTACAAAAAGTTTCAGTTCGCGTTAATTACCATGACAGAGAAGAACTTTCATTGTGTGCAGTGTTTTTACGCTTCGGATGCGGCGCTGCAGATTTAGATCTAACCTTGGCCCGCGGTTTACTGTTCAAGAAAGAAAAGTTAGTAAGAGAAACAAGATACAACAAGCAGGATTTGTACAGAAATAATCGAAAATCAGAAATAATAAGAAAAGAAGAGAGAGCCAGAGGAGAAAGGACATGTGAATTCTCGTTTGAGAACAGGAACGATAGTTTTGTCAACTTTGACGCTGCGGTGCTGGAGGAACCAGAGAACAGATTAGGTAAAATAAAGATAAGGCCAAACAACAAACCCGGCTAACATACCCAAGTTCAGGGGGGTGGGATTCACATAAGGGGTACAAGGTGCAAAAGGTGATGATACCATAGCGTACAACAAGCTAACTACCTCAAGTAAAGCAACTACTCAATCATTCAGTGTAAAATCTTCATTAGTATTAATTTGCTGTGCTGTTGGATGTTGGGTGTAAATCAGAACTAAGATAAAAAAAAAAAGACTGAAGGGAAAAGCAAAAAAAAACAAGGCTCCGCGACATACGAAGGAATTTCCTAGAAGTACACAGCTAAAGCGTGGAAAAAGTTACCATAAAGGACGCAGAAAACAGTTATTTCAAGCGAAGTATTCCGTATAAGGGGACATTGAACAGATAGGTGTATCACATTTTCAGGAGTACCGTAAGAGCCTCAGCAAACACAAAAGCGAGGCTCTGAGATGGATACCTCTTGATCTTCCTAAAGGCTGATTTGCTTCTGAAAGACTGAGTCTTTGAGAGGTGTGATAAACTGTCCCTAGAAACACAGGGGCAGAATGTGGAAAACTGTGTGATTCACATGCTTACAAGGAAGCAGCTGCAAGCAATTCTTTAAGTGAAGTCAGAAAAATACAAGAGGAGCATTGACTATTTTCTCTCTTGGGTAGATGTTGCGACACGATGCAGTTCTAACTTCTTAATCTGTCGATGAAGCCCCTTCGCATGATGAAATGAAAGCTACTGAACAATTTTTTTCCAGAGGTACTGTTTCATACGTTGTGAAAGGTGGTTCCAGATTTTGCAGACTCTGTAGATGAAACCTAAAGTGTGACCATTAAAATGAAAGCTAAGTTTGAGCGGGACTTTTCTGTGGTGCTGTTTATTATGTTGTACAAGGTGATTCTAACTCTGGAGTTTGTGGATGAAATCCTTAAGTGACTATTCAAATGAAAGCTACTGAGCAGTACTTTCCTCTGGTACTGTTTATTATGCTGTACAAAGTGATTCTAACTTTTGAGTCTGTAGATGAAATTTTAAAGTTTTCCATTCAAATGCGGTGGTACTTTCCTGTGGTACTGTTTATCATGCTGTACAAGGTGGTACTAACTTTTAAACCTGTGGACGAAATCCTATGATGTTACCATTCAAATGAAACCTCTTCAGCAGTACTTTCACATGGTGCTATTTATATAGTATGTTTTTCTAACTTTTAAACCTGTGGATGAAATCCTACGATGTTGCCATTCAAATGAAACCTCTTTGACAGTCCTTGGTAAGTTTTGTTTTTATGCATTTTACAGACGTGTTAGAGCTCTAATTTGGGCACAAAGGAAACAAAAAAACGCAAAAAGAGTTATGAGAAAAATCCGCAACCAAGAAAGAAAAGACAGCTAAACTGTCAGAGTTAATTCAAAGGTTTTTCAGGAAGAACTTTTGATTCAGTATTTTCTTTGAGCAATAAAAGATTAGAGGTGGAAAAGTTTCGGGATCCTCACAATAAAATAGAGAGTTGTTGAGGTATTAGATCGAGAAACAAGTAGAGAATGAAGTGAAAATAAGCAAACATTTCATAAAGGAAAGGGTCAGATGTATTGAAACAGGAGATCAGAACGAAGAAAGTCTTATGAATGAGTTCTTGGATGACAAAGGCCGTAGTACCTAAATGAGAAGGAGGACTTAGACGACTGGTTTGTTCTCACCGCTGGCGCTGAATGAACCCTAAGAAAGAGAATAGTAAATGGCAAACAGAGGATAAAAATCATCGTCTATCGTCTATCACCTATCGGATTAGGAAGATAAACTGTATACCCCGTCTCACAACCCTTGGACATCCACACACAGTTCATAAAGAGTAGAGGACGTATTCCCTGGTGATGTCCCTCACGGGGGCGGGGGGGGGGGGGCGTTACGGGCCTGCAGTAATTGGCGCCACGCCTTGTTGCGGTTACCTAAGTAAAAATCTAAGTAAAATGAAATCTATGTACCGTATAATTTAGATCGACGAAGATTCACTCCGGGAAATTTTTCATGAAAAGGCAAACCTCGCAATAACACATACAAATCGGCCTGGATCCTCATAAAGTAACAATGGTTAAACATAACGAGCACTGAAAACTTCTAGACCTGACCTTCACCAGCCACTTTAGATTACATACACCACAGGAAAAGCAGTTTTCCGCGGTATATTTACAGTCGTGTTTCACGGACCGACGCAAAAGCGGTCACATCCGTATCGTTTTCCCGCGTTCTCGCCACGTGCAGTGCGCCTTTTACGCGGGAAATGTTATAGCCAATTGTGATTAGTTGTTAAAACGCCTTTGTACTTATGACGTTTCCATAGTTATTGCCATGTACCAACGTAGATTTATCTCCAGAAAAAGCTGTCACATACACGTAGTTTATTTCTCCCCAAGATAAAAAAAAAATTGGTCAATCTAACCTTACTGATAAGAAACTGCGATCTTACCTGGACTTGATAAAACCATGATCTAAGCCCAAAACAGGAGCGGACGAGGATCTGTACGTCATGCCCTGGGGACAGGTCCACTGTAAAAAAAAATAAGTAAGTAAGTAAATAAATAAATAATAATAATAATAATAAAGATATTTAAACAGGGAGCCCAAGTTACCCGTGTGGTTTTCAGTGGGGCCCCGCAATTAATTAATTAGAGATATAAAAATGCCCAAATTTGAAAATCTGGAATTTTTATAGATGTGTTCAATTTTAGGCATACAATCAAACAGACATGGGCAACCACCCCTTGTAAGCGACCACCTGTCCAAAACACCAAACTTTTCCCAGTGATAGCTTGTGTGCAGGAGGGAGGACGTCTGTACACAGGCTACCTAGTGAAAGCCTTACGGTTGGGACCTCTCGTAAAGTCTAACCCTAAAACCTAACCTTAAACACCTCTTGTAAGCGACCGCAGTCACTCTTTTGGCTGACGGTATAATAATTTTCAATTGTTTTTAACCTGTTGTAAGCAACTACTTGACGTAAAGTCTGATCTCCATGTTCGCTGTATGTACTTTGTCACTTAAGAATATACGAAGAACTTTAGTGACCACATGGAACTGAACAGATCTGCACATATGCAATAAACTATTTCCATAAAGTAGATGTATGCGGACATCTTCACGGAAGAGACACCCTGTGGTTCTATTGAAGTAAGCGACCACTAAGTCTTCGCATCTTGGGTAGTCGCTTACGGGAGGTTCGACTGTATTCTCATAATTCACCTGATGATTTGGATCTGATGTTGGTCCAAGATGAAGTTTCTTTTCAGCAAATCCTTGTAAAACAGCTACACCTAGAGACATAAAACGGTACCATACTCTGAAACCAGTTCTGTTGTAAACTTAGCTTACAGAAAACCACCAGAGCACGTTAAACGTCTTGAAATACTCTGCGTTGTCCTATATTCATATTTGAGAGAGCTTTTCTACAGCAAGGGTAACCCTAGATCTAGAGCTACCCCCCTCTCCCCCCTTGCAAACAGGGATTAGGTTTGAACGGTGCGGATTGCTGAATTCAAGGAATTGTTTAAGAAAACACGCAGCTTATTTTAAAAAGCTGAAAACTTGAGAAACTGTTAGAAAAACGGCAAGGGACAGACAGTCTAAAGAAGCCCAGCAATAAAGCTTTCAACAGTGAAAAATCGTAAGTAAATAAGCCCATGAATTCTGCCTCAAAATGTTATCGCATTAAAGTGTTCACGCGTAAAACCAATCTTTCATGTACGTATTTCAAACAGTAGGAGCTGCTAAAAGGAGGTATTAACAACACAGCAAATATAAAAATAGGCAAGGACGGACAAACTTGAAGAAGATTAAAGCCGATTGAAATTATAGGTTTTTGTTGTTTGTAACGTTTGATATAATGCTTGGGAAGTAGTTAGAGATGTCATTCGTCTCTTCGCACCACCCCACAACGGGCGGCAAGGCGAGAACCGTTGGGGGGAGGGGGGGAGCGAAGAGCGGATGACATACATACATACATACATACATACATACATACATTTTATTGTGCTTTGAAGTAAAAGTACAATAACATGCCTGCGGGTAGCTAAGCTAGTCCAGGCGGGTCATGTTTACAGAAAATAAGTAGAACCAAATACAGCTAAAAGTAATACGAGAACTAAAGAAACTAAAATTGACAACAATGACTAGAGACTGCTGATAAACTAATGGTATTACTAATAATAAATGACAACAGTTATAACAAGTAATGACAAAAGACTAAAACGATATTAAAGATTACATATCAACTAAGAGGAAAATAAATTCAACTTAACTTTTTGAACGATTTCATAACAATCTTCTGAAGCTAGGATCTCAAAAAGTGTTTGTTTTATTTTCCTCTGAAAGGCATTTTTTGGAAGTTTTCTTAAAGATACAGGCATTTCATTCCATATTTTTGTTCCGATTCTAGAAAATGAATTCACTTGAATTGAGAGTCTGGAACTTTGTGTGTATAAGTTATTAGAGGCAGAGGATCGAGTATTATAAGAATGAATATCAGAAATATCTTGAAAGAGATCTTGAATGTTTCCAGGAGCATTATTGGGTCTTATTTCAAACATAAGGTTAGCTAAATGCTCATAATACAAAAATTTTAACGGTAAAACACCGGCGTCAGTAAATAAAGGAATTGCATGCTAATTTCGCTCAGAAAAATAGATAAAGCGAAGAGCACGCTTTTGAAGCTTGAGAAGCTTTTCAAGGTGCGATTTATATGCCTGGCCCCAGGCCGTCAAACCATAAGTTAAATAAGGAGCAACAAGAGATCGATAAATAGTTAGAAGAGTATGTCTTGGCAGAAAATGCCGTAGTTTACAGATCAATCCTACAGTTCGGCTCATTTTAATAGGTACGTGGTCAATATGATGTTTCCAAGAAAAATTATTGTCAATTATTATACCTAGATATCTCACAAATTCTTTACATTCTAGAGCCACATTCTTATTTGATCATTGTCGAATATCATTATTTTAGGGTGATAGGTAAGTTTTCTCTGAGCCGGTCTAAAGATGATAATGTTTGTTTTTTTAATATTCAAGGTTAGTTTATTTGCCGTTAACCAATCGAACAACTTGCAGAGTTCTAGATTTACAGTCGACATTGACATGTCAGACTACTTCGGAAGTATATTGTATTTCTTGGACAAGAAGCTTTGATTTTGTCGTTTACAAGAAATTTCTTCGTTAACGTTAAGTTCAATAGTGCTTAAGGAAGCGTAATTGATAGTAATGACAAACTGAACTCGACAGCCATGACACGAGCTCCTTGAAAACAGCAGTCAGGTTGTAACTTACCTAGTGCAGTGCTTCGTCCTTCTCTCATATATTTTCTTGTCCACTCATCCAGCAAGATATTGTAGTAACGCTGAAAATTATATTAGAAATGGAAATGAACTCAATTGTGCCAATAGACCATTTTACAGTTGTGGGCTTGGTACCCTAGCCTTCGAGTGAATGTGAGGCTGAGGATGACCTTATTTTGATACAAATCTCCTTTGTTTTCTTAATATGGAAATTATGCTTGAATTACTAGTTAGCATAAGGTCAACTTCATTTATATAAGAAAGCAGGAAGAGCTGTAGCAATGAAAACAAGGTCAACTCCAGCCTCGTTTTCCATCTAAAACTGTAAAATGAGCTATTAGATGCATGAAATTCAAGCCAATCATAAGGGAGAATTTCAAGTTCACAGAGAGAAAGAAAAGTAATCATTGTGTTTTCAGCATAATAATATAAATCAGTAAAGACATTTCTTGAATCTGACTGGCCGAGAGGAGTGCAGTTGTTGGTAAACAAAGGGCAAAAACAAAGAAATAAAATGCAGATGTATTTTCAAAAAGCCCAAATTTTGATACTTTTTGAAAAATATACTCGTGCAAATAAAATCCAAATTGAACGAGAAAAGTCGTATGACTGCCTCTACAATGAGCGTCAGAAAAGTCTATCAAAATGTAAACCACGCGAAAAGCAATGTGTTGCTTATTGTACCGTTTTCGTCGTTGTCATGGTTGCTTTAACCCGGCCTATGTTCACTCTACACCGGATAGCTCTTACGCCGGCACAAAAAACCACACCAGATAGGGCTCCTGTTCACTCATACAAACGGTGATTTCGGCGCGATTTCTGTCACGGAGCTAAGTTGCGCCGCGCTGATCTCGAAAGTGGAGCGTCATATATCGGATAAAAGCTGAGCCAGACTTTGGTGAAGTAAGAACAGGTATTCGGATCTTAGCGGAAGTGAATAAGTCGGAGAGAAGACTGGAAAATGAAAACCACTGAGACAGAAGTAAATAATCAGAAGTGAGGACTGGGATTTAGTTCACCAAACCTTCTCATTCTCGTCCCCAGAGCCTCTTGTTCCCTTAGCCGGCGAGGCCTGAGAACGAGGACCAGAAGGCTCTGGGGACACAGGATTTGAAGTCCTAGATTTTAGGACTTCTGGTCATTTCTGATTCTCTACAACGTTTCTAAAAGCGTTCACTTGCTCTTGCCGAAGTGTCAATGACTGCAAATTTAGGTGATTCAAAGCTTTTAAAAGAGAATCCTCCAACTTCCTTCTGAATCAGAAATGACCGGAAGTCCTAAATCCAGGACTTCAAATCCTGTGTCCCCAGAGTTATCCCAGAGCGTCCTGGTCCTCGTGCTCAGGCCTCGCCGGCTAAGGGAACAGGAGGCTCTGGGGACGAGAATGCACTGAAAGCTTCTCGGCCAACCGCTCCGGCACGATGTTCGATGTGCGTTAACGACTTGCTCCAGTAGTGTGAACACAGCCTCATGTATACTCATAACTGAGACATGTAGAGTGCTCACCTGTGACTCGAAAAATCTAAGGAACTTGTTGGATGACAAAGAAGGTAAGACTCTCTGAAAACATCCTCTTCTACTGTACTGTTGAGCGAAACAGATAAAGCAGTATCAGCACCATTACGTACGTACGTAATTCGTTATCACTCAGGGTTGAAGGTTGGACAAATTAGTGACCACCTGTATTCAGTTTTAATTGGACTAGGTCGATAGTGATATACCTCGGGTGCAGGTGAATTTTTTCTTTTTCTTTTTGACGTTTGGTTTTTAACGTTCTCGTCTTGGGGACCGCACTTAAGTTCACAAAAAAGGGGAAAACCTTAGTTTTTTTAAGTCTTGATAATATATAGACTTAGTAGAGCTAAAAGCGAAGCTCTCGTTAATTTATTAATAGTTTACTCAAGCACAAAATTACATCGTGTAATGCTAAACGGCGACAGCAACGAGAGAACGGCAAAAAAAAAAAAAAAAAGGTCTAATTAGCAAAAAAAACAACTTTGCACGTGCGGCATACTTTTTTTGTACATTTCTTTGCCATTGTTTTGCACGACTATAACTCACCTTTCATGTTTTTCTTCCAACGAAAATTCTTCTTCTTTGTTATTTTATTTCTCGCTCTAGCTCTTTCTCTGTTATCCACGTCAGTGTAAACATTAAAATTTAGTCGAAAAAAAGACTCAGCCTTGTAGTTGTTTTTTCTCTTCTAAAGGTGGTGTTACACGAGACGATTCGCAGCGACGATTTTTAGCGTAACACGGCGTTACAACATAGTTGCGACATTGTTTCGAATAGTTACAACATTGTTCCAACATTGAAACGATGTCTTGCACTAAAAATCGTCGTTGTGTATCGTCCCGTGTAACATCACCTTGGTGGCCATGCGATTTACCGCCAAAACTTGCGGGTGCTTGAAATGCAAAATTTCAACCCGGCTTACTCGAAAGAACCACAATTTCTTGGATGCATAGATAATCCAATTTCTCACCCATGTTGCTCCTCTGCGCGCGAGAGCTCTCGCTTTAAATTTAACGTAGTGGTCGTGCAGTGACGACAAATTACTGTACAAAAAAAGTGTGCTGTACGTGCAAAATTGTTGTCTTGCTCATTTGTAAAAAAAACCCAATTTTCTATAAAGTTCTCGTTGCCGTCGTCGTATTTGCTAAAGCTTCCTAATGTTACTGTTGAAACGGCAAAAGTTTGATGTATACCTCATCCTCAGT
The DNA here is from genome assembly GCA_038088405.1 of Porites divaricata. Lineage (NCBI taxonomy): Eukaryota > Metazoa > Cnidaria > Anthozoa > Scleractinia > Poritidae > Porites > Porites divaricata. The sequence goes on from JBBMOI010000004.1 coordinate 945,815, forward strand.
CTCAATAAGCATTCTTATGTCATCTGGTGTCAATTTATCAAGGATTGACTGTTTAGTGCGCTGTGAAGTAACAAGAACATGTGTCCTGTGAACACAGATGACGACTTATCTGTGGCTACCTATCAGAACTTAATAAACATATTACTGAATGAGGCTAAGTATCATCTGAACAATTGTGGAGATCGAGGAGGGTGTTTGTTTTATTATTCGTTCAAAATAATTCCTAGTTTAAAAACAAGCAAAAACATGCTTACTTCTATCGATAATGCATGTTAATCGGCAAGTTTAGGAGATAAAGGGTTTTAAAGCTCTGCAAACATTCTCTTAATAGCAGACGTCGTCCGTCGACTTGTCTTCCTGCTGTTCTTGCTATGTTGTAAGCCAATAGTTCGCTTATTTCTTCTTCGTGAAACGAGTGAAATGTTCCGCCATTTTGTACAATAGCTGGTTATGATGAAGTTAGCCTGCATAACATGCGCTTTATGAGCCAAGCGAGGCCAACGCGGCATTTTGCGCGAAACGCGGAACAAGTGCGAAGCGCGAGACGAGGGGAGGAGGAACATAAGGCGCTTCGCGCAAAATGCCGCGTTCGCCTCGCTGGTTCATAAAGCGCTTGTTAAGGACGCTACGATGAATTATGCGTGGGATTTTAGCCAATCAGAAATGGAGAAATATTTTGAAAGAATAATAAAATAAATTATGGCCAAACGTCGAACTTTTCATGAGACGAACTAAACTCTAATTTGGGTCAACTTCAAGTGAACAGCGTCTGTTGGGTCAGACTTCGAACATAGGACGCATGGAACCAATCAACTGAATCAGACCACAAGGCAAGTTTAGCTGAACGAGGCTAAATATACGTTATTATACAAATTTTTGATTTATTAGTTTAGTGTGTCGAAGAGATCGACGTTTGTCCAGGAGACGATCTTCAGACGTCTAAAGCAGACGGATAGAACGTGTTGGACGATCCAAACTCATTCAGATGAACGTAACTGAGCCAGACGTCCAACTTTTCCTGAACGTAAGTCGCTAAGTTTGGTTCGTTTCATGAAAACTTAGACGTTTGACCTAGGCGTTATTCAACGCAGCCCACGAGCTACAGCTCTATCTGAAAAATCGTGAAAGGCGATTCGCCACTCCAGAAACTAAAAAGAGCCTGGGCACAAGACAAAACTCGTCATTATTGAGACAGTTATACAATGTACCTCATCCAGATGCCGTTGAACATAAAAGGCATGCTGCAAGAAAATCAGCAAGAAAACATCAAGATTAAAAAAAATGCACTATTTTTTGCAAAATACACGAAGTTTGTAACGCCCTCAGACCATTATTGCATACCTTGGCCCTCTCATCTGCTGACAGACCTGTGACTCCTTTGTCTTGAACAAACAGATACATGTTGCTTGTGCTGCGATCAAAATGAATTTCTCAGTTTAGCCACTTGTAATCGGGTTTACCTCAGTTTAAGAACCTATGAGCGTATATTCTTATACTAGTATTCACTATTGGAGAATTTTTTCAGAATGTAAGCGGCTTTCTCAAAAAACCAAGAAAACAACTATATGTTGCACTTTTGTACAGACATGATCAAAGTAAATGAAGGTGGGCGAGAGGAATTTCCAAAAAAAAGCTCTCCTTGAGGTAAAGGGAGGTATAATGTCTTTCAAAATGCCACAATCCCTACAATCTTGCAGACTTCTAAGACAATAACAAAAATAGGTTACTTTAACAATTTGTCACTAACATGAGAACTTTCAGCAACAATCTCAAAATTGTCATTTCTTAAGGGGTTTTGCTTCAGCCATACTAAAAGTTCAGATAATAATTTCTTGATGCTAAACTTCCTTATTTGATGTTTTACTTTTGTTAGGCAAAACCTGGTACCTTGACGTTGAAGTTGTGATGAGATTTTCTGGAATGCGGAAGCCCGCCAGGTTGAACAAATCTTTGATCATCTGTCCCTTGATGTTACGATCCAATTGAGAGGTAGAGTGAAGACTGCATTAAAAAAAAAACTCATTGATGGTACGTCAGTTCCATGAAGTTAATCAAATACAGATGTCCATCTTGTAGAGAGTCAAATAAAGGGAGTAAATAAGCAGAGACTAAGTAACTCGAAGTGTCTCTTTTACCGAGGTGTACCTCATAGATATGTCCGTTAAGAGAGTCAACTGTTATTGTGTATGCAGCCCAGGGAGCAGGGGGGGGGGGGGGGGCTGCCATATATGGGCTATATCAGAATGTGCCGCTGTGAAGGGTACGGTTGTCAAGCAGTTTACTGTGGGATAGGGTATATAAATCAAAGAGTTTGGGTCTAAAATAAGATTTTAGTCTAGACTAGGGAAACCAGGAATTGCCACTCAAAAATATATAAAAAAAATCAAATTGGAAAGTTTAAATTTATGCAACTCAGCCTAAAAAGATACTCTAGGTCAGGGGGGATTTGTGCGGGGAGTTTAGTCTAGAATAGGGTAGCAAAACTCAGCCAAACTAGCTCTGGTAAAGGATAAGGGATTCAGGGTCCCAGGGGCAAATCTCCACCCAAAAATTCCTACAGTTCCCCCCCCCCCCCAGGGGTAGGCAGTCAAATCTCTCTAAGATGGACACCTTTAAGACTTGCACTAAGTGTCCGTTTAAGAGTAATGTCTGTCTTACAGAGTGTCAAATGAAGGGAGTAACTAAAGAAAGACAGGGACCAACTCTAGGTGTCCATCTTAGAGAGGTGTCTGAAAAGAGAGGTTGTGAAAGTTTTGAACCCAGGAGTCATTTCATAAGTAGGTTGAGTTTGATCGTCCGGGTGAACTTAGGGACTGTTGTTGACAGTGACTGATATGTTTCGACAGCCTGTGTGGTAGTCATCTTCAGAGTCAAAGTGCGTTGAATCACATCAGTTGATGGCACCAAAACATGTCCCAAACCTAATACATAATTTGTTATGACATATTTTGTAGGCAGTTTGACCGAAATGTGCTTTTGAATTTAATTTTGCTTGGAATTTAATCGGCATGTCTGAATCAGTTCAGCTAGTCTAAATAATGTGGGTCAGCCTTGATTCAAAGTAGGTTTGGCTCATGTAAAGTTTGGCATCTGAACTAGGCTTAAGCTCACTAACCTTGGTGAAATATTGACTTCTAACAGCCAAGGTTTAAGGTTTTCATCCAGCATGACATCAAAACCAAACAGCTCATGACAACAGGATCTACAAAATAAAATATATATTTTCTCACCAAGATAACACTTGAGAGAAACAAGGAAAAACATTGATCATGCCCTCGGAAATGACAAAACTCGTTAAAAGTTTTAAGTTTGGATGATTTTAGATTTTTATATCTGGCAGTTGCCACTTTGGCTCTATCCTCTTACCTAATTCTGATATTATTTTTGGGCAATGACACTTGATCAACTAGCATACTGCAATTTTAAATTATTATAAAGTAACATTAACATTTGTTAACTAACAAAGTTAAGAAAGGTTACCTCTTCCTGACATTCTGTTTCACCATGGTGTTCACAGCTGAATCTGACCTGAAAATAACATCATGAATAACTGGTAACAATAATTTACTAAATCACTCTTCTTAAATCGCTGACAACAATTATGACAAATCATTTGTAAATATTATGACAAACAAAAAGATGTAAAGTTCCAATGTCTCGCTTTTTTTCTGAGGTAGAATCGTAATTGTCTGCGTGGTGTAAATTTCCAAGTTTTACCAATTTTTGTCTTAAAATCCTCAAATTTACATCGCATTCCTCTAATTGGGTGCAGTGCTTATTTAAGGGTCACTGGCATTTACATGTATGAAAGGCAGTGTCTAATAGGCCATTTGCAATAAGAGGCATGTGACATCATTTTTATGAAAATGAAAGTTATATGATTTTTCCTTCAAAAAACGATTAGTGGGTCATATCTTAAACAAAATAATGGTGATTTGGTTTTTCAAACCCGCACCATTTTCTTAAAATGAATAAGTTTGTAAATGGTCACGTGACCAAAATGTGATTTTTGAAATTATGAATTACCTCTCTCTGAACACAAATTTTGCACTTAAACTTCAAGGAAAATGTTGAAAAGATGATGTGATAACGTTTACAGCGCATCTGAGCGTAACTATGAAACGTTGAACAAGATATAAGCAAGAAGTAATTTGGCCGCCATGTTGGAGGGCTAGAGCATGCCCTCCAACATGGCGGCAAATACAAACCATACTACTTTGCTAAAAAATCAAAGTGCCATAAAATATCTCCCTTAAATGCGTTTCCTCTAAAATTTCGGGTGTAAGTTAATTTTTGTGTGCTCTAACAATTTTTGGCATCAGCAAGATTCCAACTCATTGTTTAAAGGAAGCATTGGTCACGTGACCTCTTAGTGCAAGTGGCCGATTGAGTGTGGAGTATTTACACTTCTCCTGGTGTTGAGAATACTCACGCTATGATGGCCTTGACAACCAAATCCTTAATACTCTCCCACACATGGACATTGTTAATGTTAATACGCTTAAAGTATCCCCACAGAGCTTTCAGACTCCTGAAAAGTAAATTGATGTGTATTTGAGCCTTTGATCAATTGACCTTCTGGAGGTTGGATCATTTTCATGGTCCCCTCCACAGCTAGAGGACTCGGTGCTCAAGACAGTTAGGGTAAAATTCTGACAAGCAACATGCCCGAGAAACTGTGACATAAGGCAGGAGAATTGTGACAAATGACACAAAGATGGGTTGAAACCATGACATTGATGAAGACAAGTGCAAGTACAGTAGTAAATAGCATGCAAGCAAGTTCTCCGAGGGATGTGAGGTGGAAGAGGCGGGTGCAGATCCAGGGGAGGTGAAATGGGTGAATTTCCCCCCCCCCCTCGTCAATCATGCTGATGCGCAGACCTCAAACACATCAACCAGGCTTTGGTTCTATTACATTATTACAAAAATTCACCCCCCATTTCAAAATCCTGGATCCACGCCTGAGAGGAGGGAGTGAAGAGAACTCTTCCCTCCCCCCTGTGTCCCCTGGCTTGCATGCTAAATAGTAACACACCAACCGGGACATGGTCTTCTCCTGAATACATCATGCAATGATGGGTTTTGAAATTCTGAATAAAGAAATACATATAGTTGTTCATACACATGAACCACTACCTCAAAAAATACATGTATAACTCTTCAAAAGGAAAAGTGGTGTGTTTTCTTAATTTATAGATAAATGACACTAGTTCAGATAAGCCAAGAATCTATGAATTTAACTTTTTCATGTGGCTTATCAAATTAAAAACTTCATTGTACTGGTCAGACTAACTGTGCCTATAAGCGGTCATAATTCTAACTTTCAAGTCTGTTTATTTATTTATTTTTTCCTAACTTTTTTCCCCCTACAAAATGAAATTTATTCATTATCAATAATTTTAAGTACTGATTTTAATAGTACAGTTAAGAATTTTGTAATAATCTTAATCTCTGAGCAGTGGGTACATGTAGCAGCGTTACAAGAATACACAGAAAGAGAGGTCACTAGAAATAAAATACCATTTGTGTCCTTGGCAGACAGTTTCATCAGAGTTTGCCTGATAAGCTCCTTCATTCTTTTTATTGATGCTGTAATTTGTCAGATGCATGAACTTGTTGCTCAAACTCTTCATGGATGAGGAATACCTTTGGAAAAATTCAGGCTGTAAGTAACCAAGTCAAAATGAAGTTGAACCTAGCCACAATAGCCACCTCTGGGGACAGAATAAAGTTGCTGTCATAAAGAGGTGGCCATTGAAGAGGTTAAGATAAAAGACACTGTATGGATCATTTGTATAAATGCAGACCCAAACTTTTCCAAAGTACACTTTGGGAAGAATGACAATACATCACTTTCATATCAGGCAGTGAAGCCTCTTGACTTTGGCACCAAAGTCTGTCTATGGTGAATGAGTGACACGTTTGCATATCGCAAGCCACCAAAATAACTCTTGAAATACCCTTTGGAGATCCACAAGTTAAAAATTAACTAACCTACCGGTATGTTGCCATGGACTCTTATCTCTTGTAGATGCCTTCATATTTTTCCAGGATGCTGGCTTGGTCCATTTTTAAAAGAGGCTCAACTCCACTAAGAAAGTACATGTACTAGTTGAATAAGACTGAAAAACTACTTACTTGCAAGTTGCAAATCTGACCAGTCCATCTTCAAAAACATAAATTCTAAGTGGATCATAAGAAGTGACGTAGACATAGATACGCAGATCAAACTTGCTGCCATTGATAAGAAAAGGCTTGGCTAGGTACCTAGAGGTGACAGAAACACATTAAAAAATATTGCTGACTGACTATGCTATTATAAGTTACATTAATCTCATTATGGAAAATGAATGTATTAGTTGACAAGGTGTAAAATAATAAACATTCAGGTATTTATTTTAAAATTAAATTATGCATCTGTGTGATGTAATATTGAGTGAAAGATGGGTTTGTACTTGAAAATACTTCACACTCCATGCTTAAGATAACTTTTACAAAAAATCAGTAAACAAAAGTACCTTTGAACAATAACAGGTCTCTTTCGTGGAATCTGATTCCACTTGTGGATTACACGGATTCCAATTCCTCTTGCTGAAGCAGGCTGTTAATAGCAACAACAAAGAATGGTTTGTGAGGAATGAAGATAGCTGAAGAAACTTCATAGGACTATGTCCATTAAGACAATAAATTATAATAAAAACTGCACATTTTGACAAAGTCAAATCAAATTTTCAAAAATTAATTGACATCACCTCTCCTTGATATTTTATACCTTGATTATAGATATAGCTATATTAAAGTCTTGCAATTGATTTTCTGACGTTAATGGTAGCCTAGCAAATTGTCAGTGCTTCAAAATTATTACCAGTAATGAATAATATTCACTATTTTCTTTCAATAAGAGATAAATGCTGTGATACTTTAAAAACATCTACCATTTTATTGTGCATAAAAAATTTTTCACTGACACTTTTTATTTTTTGTCTTGTTCCATCTAACCTGGTTATATTAATTTTATTAAGAAATTAAATATAAACATAAAGTAAACACAAAATTGTGAATAGGAATCAAATACCGGCTTTAAAATCCACTTTTGTCTGCTGTTTCCATCATCCCAAGCTCTTTTAAGAAGTTTAAAGTCATATGGAAGAACATATGTTTGAGGAACAAATCCATAATCCTGCAATACAAACAAAAGAATTTTTAATGTTACAATGGAACCTCTCCTTTGGGACACCACTATTCAAGGGACATTTGCCAGTGGTCCCCAGTGTCCCTTGAATAAACATCCCACTATATTTTTAAAAAAATGAATAGTTGCTCCAATATTAACAGGTCCAACTTTTTTTCTGTCAGTCTAATTTAGACGACTCTCATGCAAGGTTCAACAACATAATTATACACCAACCTTTTTACCATGGTGAACCATCATTCTGGACAGATTTCTCCACAGTCGGTCTTTTCTTCCGATTTGAAATGTCCCAGGAAAATGATTGACCTGCGGGTTTGGAAGAATAACACTCAGTTTAATTTTTGACAGGAGGTAGGTAGGGAGATAGGTGTTTGAATATGGTATTTACTCAAATAAGCGCGGCCCACGATTAAGCACTGCCTTCGAATAATATGTGCCATATTTGGGAGAAAAAAGTTAATAAGCCCCACTCTTAAATAAGCGCTGCGGCCCTGTACAATCAAAATCAAAAGAAGTTTTTCTCAGACTGTTAACAGAAAATAATAATTCTGTGGTTAATACATTTATTGCAAAGTTGGAGGTGACAAAGAATAAATTATTTATTCTTCGTCACTTCCAACTTTCCAATAAATGCCGCCCTTAAATAAGCACCAAACTCAAATAAGCTCAATAATCTGTTTGATTGATTGTTGATTCGTTGATCGGCGAAAGCTTAGATTTTAGTTTTTAATTTTTAAACAGCAGTTCAAGGTCTCAATAGAACAATTTTACACATTCAAATAAACTCTCTCACCTTTTGATACTCTCTCACACTTTTGAAACAATTTGCCTTCATGTGCTTTCCCCAATATCCTAACCAGTCATTTCCTGTTAAATTATTAAAAATAGATATGATAACTTGATTAAAAGCTGTTAGATAACTAACAGATACTACAGGACACTCAACACAAACTTAGTGTGAAGTGGAATACAATCTTATTACATTGAAAAGGTCTGTAGAACATCATCAATTAACCAGAGGAAGCTTACTTTTAGTTGGTTTAAACCCAACTCTTGCTATACACTGCTTTATGACGTTTGGGGTTATGGAACTCATTTTCCATTTCAGCAGCTTCCGCAATTCAGCGGAAAGTGGAGCCACTGGAAAAAGACAATAATATCAACATTATAACAACACACATGTATACAAACAACACATTATTCTCAATTAAACAGTAAGCACTATAATAATAAGGCAATGCTTATGGGTCAATTTTGAGGCCTACAGTATACTGTAAGTTCGACAGACCATGTTTGTAAAATGCAATGTGATTTGACCCTTTAAGTCCCTAGAAAGATCAACATCAGTTTTCTCCTAACATAACAAAACATAATTGAGAAGAAAGGTAATGAGATTTAATAAAATGATCACCTACAGAGAAATGCTTTGATCTTTTACCAAATTCTCCCAACTAGTTCAGTAAGAAAATGTATGGAGACCAGTTAGGAGAATTTGTACAAGGATTGTACTTTACAAAGCCCCATGATCCGAACTATCTCGGATCAAAAATCCTGTTCCAAGGTATTCCAAAGGAAAGCACTCAACGTTACGTTGTAAATACCTTTTTCACCCTCGACAAAAAAATAAACTGTTGGTGGGACATGGGCAAATAAGCTCCACACCAGAGGTTCAAGCTTCTCCTGCTTGTCATCATCACCTGATGCCGACCATGCATTGGTTTTTCTACTTGATAATGATGACAAGGGCTTTGATGAGCCTAGAGCATTAGACCATCTTTCAACACCTGTCAATCTTGCACTTGATGCTCTTCCTTTAGCCGTGGAAACATGGGAGGAGGCAGCAGAACTTATCATAGACTGAGAACCATCATCATCATCGTCATCATCATCATCGGAGAAACCAGCTGTGAAAAAAAGATTCAGTCTTGGCAATTTATTCAATGAGATGAGTTGTTGAAGGGTTTAGTCATTGATTTTGACTACAACAGAGTATAATTACCGGTAGATATTAAATTGTGACATCACCGAAGACAACCATAAAGGCAATTTAATGTTAAAACAAATCAAAGGCCAGCTCTTTGAGCCAATTCATGAATTAACTGAAGGTTTTGCGTTATCAGCTTGAAATGTTAGATTTAGGAGTATGGTGGGGTCTTCAGCCAATTTCAGATGTGTCTTGCAAAGGTTGTTAAGCAAAATTTTTATGTTAGTAGAACCTTAAGGCATATAGATGTATATACACATCTTTTAACCATTTGAAAGGTACAGTACATGTATTAAATCCTACACTTGCCATGAACGATCAAAATAATAATTATCAATACAGTCAATAGTGAGTCTAGAGTGTGCTCTTAATATTAAAATTTTGTCTTATTCTTTTCTCTTCATGAATGAAGCCAGTGAGGATAACTTGAAAACCTGGCAGAGGCTTTATATAGCTTAAAATATATAACTCCTTCCAGCTTTTATTGAAGTTTCCTTGTTTTCTATTGTTAGCCATTGATTTCAAAAGAAAACTAAGCTATTTAAAAAACTTATGCTAAAAAATGCAACAGTTATAAATGGAAAGGAAAATGTTGGGTCTATAAATTCAAACCAGGGACATGCTTAGCCAGTCCCTACAAAGGCTTCTTAAACTGCTTCACTGACCTTCATCCAGCTCTTCACAATCATAAAAATCGTCATCATCATTACACTCTGCATCAACGTCATTCTCGCTATTATTTTCCTCCAGGTCGGAATTTTCCTCTTCAGCTTCTTCATCTTCCTCAGCAATGTCAGAAATACAGCCATCTCCAGGCATGCGTTCCCATGATGGACACCGCGATTTTTCAAAATATTGCTCATTTTCCAAGGACTCTCCATCACCACTGACTCGCCCCTCATCAACGATATTTTCCTGTTTTTTTACATCATAAAACTTCCTCAAGGCGGTTTTTCTTAATTTGGGTTCAGATGGTGGAAGAGGTGGTTTAACACCTCTTCCTTCAGTCCTTGTTGGAGTCCTTTGAATTCCAACTGGTTTGCGAGGGGGGTGTGGTATAAACTTAGTAGCTGTTTGCAAAGTACCTGAATGTGTCTTGAGTACGGGTGGGGTAGCTTTCGCTCTGTACAGCCCGCTTGATTGATTACTACTTACCTGCAAACCACTAAGCCTAGATGACATGGCCTTTTCTAAATGCGACCTTGGATTCATAACGTCCTGTTCCTCAGTACTTTCGCTGTTGCTGATAATAACACTTTTTTCACTAGATCCTCTTGGCTTCCATGTACGCCAATCAAAACTGCCAACACGCTGTGCAAATCAATTCAGCTTTTAGATTAAAAAGTACGCTGCAAAATTTACGGACTAAAGGCTTGAATGACCAGCAAATCTCACGCAGTGAACAAATCAAAGAAACGTTGATTCTCAACTTGATTGTTTGAAGGATCAGTCAGAACATTCTACCATTGTTTTACAGTGCAAAAGTTAATTGAGCTCTATGACCCAGAGAAGACAAACAATTGGTTCTGATTACAACGTAATTGAAATAAAGAAGTTCGAAATTTCTTCACAAAGAACACAATAATGATACGGGTACCAGGCGCCAAGTAATTTGAAGTCAAACAAAATTAGAAAAACAAACGTTGGATGAACAACATAAAAAATTAAGCATTGCTATTTCCCTCCTTTTGGCCTTCGATCCTGTGCTTCAAGGAAATTCCAATGATCCTTAAACGTCACTCTTCAGATATAAAGAAATCGAAGCCACTGATCCACGCTAAAATCCACCGTTCAGGGAAAATGAGATCAAAGAAAGCTTAATAATTGTTAATTTCGCTCCAAACTACAGCTGGCAGCTAGGGCAATTTGACGTGATAATTCCTTCTTCAATTATTGGATTGATTATCCAGTAAATGGATCTTTAGAATTAGGAAAGATCTCATTCAGATTTCCACACAAGAAGAAGATTTTAACTAGCCAAATACCGGACTTGATGTGTTTGTTCAGCTACAAATTTGCCAACGAAGTGTTGTCCCAAACTTCGATGGCGTCTTTCAATAATTACAGCGATCGTTGTACCAAAATCGCGATAAAAATCCAAACGTTCTTTCGATAAATGTTATCTAAACGATCCTGAGTTGTCCTTGTTTCACCGAAAGACATAATCAAAGACACAAACTAACATTTCTTATCGGCGAAAGCCGCAGATGGCACTGTCCACTTCACTCTTCGCCGGAGAAACTAACTTTGTCGAATCCCGTGGCAACAAACCGACCAATCACAGCGAGCTTTCTGAAGGCGCGAGTATCGTCCATTGTTGCGCATTGTTGAGCGGCTTTTGAACAAGTACGGTTTATATTAATTATCGAAACAAGGAGATTAATTAGCAAACACATAACGAATTGTTCTAGGCTCTTGAAAAAACAAATATAAGCTGAGACGCTTGTAGCTCCACCAGTCGAGAAAATTTGAGTATCACAAAAATCCAGAAAATAAAATACTTTGTGAAAGCCCACTTTAAAAAACAAATGATAGCTAAATGATTTGAATCAGTCTAGCTTTCTAAAAAACAATAATAAAAACTATGTAATAAAATCCCTAAATACAGATAGACGCAATGGGCCAATAAAATTTGTGGAGAGTAAAAAGAAAATTCAAAATTAAGGTCGCTGAACACAGTTTTGAGGCCGGTCAGCGGTAACTCATGTGACGGCGCGTGTTTTAAATTAGACAAACGAACAAAGTAATGTACACAGGAGACGTTTTCTCAAAATCTACTCATTAAAATTTTGTGATATTTGGCAGAATTTTTACTTATATCGTATATTCAACAATGAGAACTTTAAATGAAAGTTGAACAGACAAATTTTGTGACACATTTATATTTGTACTGTCATTATTAATTTAATAATTACAGTACAATTATATTATTGATTATCTAAAAACCCGTTTGTTAAAATTTGGTCAAATAGAGCGTTTTCACATGACGTCACGGCGGCCATATTGGTGTTCCAAAACAATGAAACGGCGGTGATGTTGGTGTCCCAAAATAGTCCTCTGGGAGTTGACTTCTCTTCTTATGCAAACGCTTCCTTTTGTTCCGGTAAATTTGCATAGATGCTGCCCAGGTGAATGAAAACCCTGAGGGGGCGGGGTGGGGGTGCGTTTATTAGACAAGAGGCGTTTATTGTAATTACCATTTATAATCTAATGGCCGCCATTTCATTGTTTTGCACATGACGTCACGGCGGCCATATTGGTGTTCCAAAACAATGAAACGGCGGTCATGTTGGTGTACCAAGACAATCCTGTGGGCGTTGAATTCTTTTCTTATGCCAACGCTTTCTTCTGTTCCAATAAATTTGCATAGATGCTGGACAGGTGAGTGACTAAAATCGCTCTATAAGTTTCAAATGATAACGATTAATTATAGTTTCAGTACTAATTTATGCCAAAATTCTTGCCCATGATTCCCGTAGTAATTCATGGCATGACGCTTACCCATGATTCCCGTACTAATTTATGCCATGATTCTTGCCCATGATTCCCGTACTAATTTATGCCATGATTCTTACCCATGATTCCCGTACTAATTTATGCCATGACTCTTGCCCATGATTCCCGTACTAATTTATGCCATGATTCTTGCCCATGATTCCCGTACTAATTTATGCCATGATTCTTGCCCATGATTCCCGTACTAATTTATGCCATGATTCTTGCCCATGATTCCCGTACTAATTTATGCCATGATTCTTGCCCATGATTCCCGTACTAATTTATGCCATGATTCTTGCCCATGATTCCCGTACTAATTTATGCCATGACGCTTACCCATGATTCCCGTACTAATTTATGCCATGATTCTTGCCCATGATTCCCGTACTAATTTATGCCATGATTCTTGCCCATGATTCCCGTACTAATTTATGCCATGTTTCTTACCCATGATTCCCGTACTAATTTATGCCATGATTCTTGCCCATGATTCCCGTACTAATTTATGCCATGGCTCTTGCCCATGATTCCCGTACTAATTTATGCCATGACTCTTGCCCATGATTCCCGTACTAATTTATGCCATGACGCTTACCCATGATTCCCGTACTAATTTATGCCATGACTCTTGCCCATGATTCCCGTACTAATTTATGCCATGATTCTTGCCCATGATTGCCGTACTAATTTATGCCATGACTCTTGCCCATGATTCCCGTACTAATTTATGCCATGACGCTTACCCATGATTCCCGTACTAATTTATGCCATGTTTCTTACCCATGATTCCCGTACTAATTTATGCCATGATTCTTGCCCATGATTCCCGTACTAATTTATGCCATGGCTCTTGCCCATGATTCCCGTACTAATTTATGCCATGACTCTTGCCCATGATTCCCGTACTAATTTATGCCATGATTCTTGCCCATGATTCCCGTACTAATTTATGCCATGACTCTTGCCCATGATTCCCGTACTAATTTATGCCATGATTCTTGCCCATGATTCCCGTACTAATTTATGCCATGACGCTTACCCATGATTCCCGTACTAATTTATGCCATGATTCTTGCCCATGATTCCCGTACTAATTTATGCCATGACTCTTGCCCATGATTCCCGTACTAATTTATGCCATGATTCTTGCCCATGATTCCCGTACTAATTTATGCCATGACGCTTACCCATGATTCCCCTACTAATTTATGCCATGACTCTTGCCCATGATTCCCGTACTAATTTATGCCATGGCTCTTGCCCATGATTCCCGTACTAATTTATGCCATGACTCTTGCCCATGATTCCCGTACTAATTTATGCCATGATTCTTGCCCATGATTCCCGTACTAATTTATGCCATGACGCTTACCCATGATTCCCGTACTAATTTATGCCATGATTCTTGCCCATGATTCCCGTACTAATTTATGCCATGACTCTTGCCCATGATTCCCGTACTAATTTATGCCATGATTCTTGCCCATGATTCCCGTACTAATTTATGCCATGACGCTTACCCATGATTCCCGTACTAATTTATGCCATGACTCTTGCCCATGATTCCCGTACTAATTTATGCCATGATTCTTGCCCATGAATCCAGTGCTAATTCTTGCCATGACTCCCGTTCTAATTCATGCCATGGCTCTTGCCCAAGACTTCAGTACTAATTAATGCCATGACTTTTGCTCATGATTTCCGCACTAGTTCATGCCATGGCTCTTGCCTATGATTTCCGTACTAATTTATGCTATGGCTCTTGCCCATGATTTCAGTACTAACTAATGCCATGACTTTTGCTCATGATTTCCGCACTAGTTCATGCCATGGCTCTTGCCCATGATTACCATACTAATTCATGCTATGGCTCTTGCCCATGATTTCAGTACTAACTAATGCCATGACTTTTGCTCATGATTTCCGCACTAGTTCATGCCATGGCTCTTGCCCATGATTCCCGTATTAATTCACGCCAGGATTCTCAGTGGACGACATGCACCGTTCTAAACCTCTTATTTCACTGGCCCCCTTTAATCTCTACTTCCATTGTTTTCAGGGATAGGAGCATTGTTATGTGACAATCCCTATTGTTTCCCAGCTAATCAAAAACAATCTTTCAAATAGGTGAGGGATCGCCCAAAATTCTTTCCCAAGATTCCCGTACACAAGGCTACCCTGCTAGCAGAGGCTTTTCCCTTGTGTTTCTCAGCGTTGTACTGCCATTCTCTTCGCTGTTTTGGCTGCTCGCGTTTTGTTTTGGTTGTTTCTGTGCCGAGGAAAAGACCTCTGCAGACAGCCGTTTGGGATTCCTGTTGAGCATGCAGGAGATGAAAATGCGGTTACCATGGAATTTCTGGGTCACGTGTCGGTAATACGATGCCGCCGCCGAAGTTTGCTCATGTATTCATGAGTCAATTTTCCCACGGGAAAGACTCGCACTCGCCATGTTGATATAGCGGGCTCACTTTTGCACAGCAAACGAGTACAAAAAAGATGCACGAGTCGATAAAACCGGTTCCACAACCGGTTTAGTCATGTGATTACCTCCTAGATCTTGGAGGTATCTAATGCGCATGCTCAACAGGAATCCCAAACGGCTGTCTGCAGAGGTCTTTTCCTCGGCACAGAAACAACCAAAACAAACCGCGCGCAGCCAAATCAGCGAAGAGAAACACAACGCTGAGAAACACAAGGGAAAAGCCTCTGCTAGCAGGGTAACACAAGGCCCATGATTCTCGTACCCTAGACTGTTGCCCAAGATTCCCTTACCCAAGAATTAGTACGTGAATCGTAGTACGATCTGTTGACTCCTTTAGCAAGAATAAATCTGGTAATCTAGTGGGAATTCTTGTAGGTATTGTAGTAAAGATTAAAGCGGAAATTGTGGTCAGTAGCTGTGCGTCTAATTTACTGAGATGACACAAAAGCTCTAACCGCACAGAGATAATATTCATTTTATTTTACACATATAATTTCTTTACATATCATATGATAGAATCATATATAAAACTATCCCCTCTATTCCAAGAGACCATGGGCTGCTTTACACAGGGAACCTGCTGGGGAACTACTTTCCAATTTGCCATACTTGATAATAATTGTATCTTTTGTATTCATTGACAATTACACGTTACTCTATTTTTGTACTAAAATGTGGTTTAAGAAGTGAATTGACAGGGTGGCTTCCGCAAAGAGATCCAAAGACAGACGAATTCAAAACTGTGAACAGTCCATCAAGGCTGAAGCAAGTGCCAAATTTGAATTCAGATATGAAATGAAGCCAATTTAGTTATATTCTTTTCGACTACAATTTAATGGTTGGTTGATTTAAAACGAACAGAGACAACTATCCTGGAATATGCTTTTGAAAAAAGAAATAGAAACCGGGGTTAAAATTTAACCCCTGGCCCGGGTTAGCGCCAATTGGTCTTCGAACAACTGGGTCCAGAACTGTCGCGCACGCGTTCCCGTTACTCGCGAATGAGCGAGACAAACGCGCGAGGCAAAAGACGAAAGTGAAAAAGGATCCCTCCTTTTTCGCCCAGAGGCAAATCGAAATTGTCGTCTTCAGAAACTCTTAGAGGAATGGGTATAAGCTTTGGGTTCAGTGAATTCTGGGATCGTTTGGGTGGAGCAGCCTCAGTTATCATTGGTCGACTGTATTCAAGGCAACCATTTACCAATCATAGCCAACACTTGTCCAACCAAATGATCCCAAAAATCATTGCGTCGTATGTTTCTACCCATTTCCTCCAATAGTTTGTGGAATAGGGAATGATGAAGGCTGAAGAAGAGCATTCGCTGAAACGATAGTTAGTTCACTAAAGCGACTGAAAGTTCCCAGAGTGACCAACATCAATTTTCTCCCAACATTATTCATATGTCATTATGAGGTAAGGTTACGAGAATACACCTCTTTAGCCTGTATGTTTGGTTTTCCCAATAGAGGTCCCAGGAGAACTCACTCTTTGTCTTTCCATAAATTATGCGTACATATGCACGTGAATAAAGCAAAATTTGAAAGAAACGGTTCTCTAGAGTGTTATCACATGACCTGTGTTGGGAAAACAAAACATACGAGCTAAAGAGGTCTATTAGGGAGTTTTAGCATCGACGACGGCTACGGCAGCAAAAACGTCACTTTTAAAATGAATTAGCGTTTTTCAAACTTTGTCGCGTTTATTCTAATTCGCTGAAAATGTCAAAGGTAGGCGAATTTCCCTGGAGTTGAGTTCTTGGGGCTAAAACTCCCTATCAATTACCAAATGCAAAATGCTTTGATCTTCTGTAGAATTCTTTCAGTTTCAAGTAATTATTAGCGAGCTTAAGCAAGCACGACAGTGTTGGCTACGAAAACGTCTTTTTAAAAGGAATCAAAAATTCGCGCTGCCACAAACTTTACCGCGCTTATTCCATCTCCTTCAATTCGTGAAATGTTGGCAATTTTTTTGTGGAGTTTAATTCTAAAAGACTGTATCGAAGTTCAGGAAAAGAAAAAGAAAGACGTTGTTTTGTCTTCACGTCCTCCACAAAAAAGTGAAATTAGGCACCTTCAGGTTGTAGTCGTGCAGTGACGGCAAAGATATTTACAAAAAAGCGTGATGCACGTTTGGCAATCTAAATTTATTGGTTTTTTGCCGTTTTCGTTGACGTCGCCGTTGTCGTTGCTTAAGCTCCTCTGGAGAATTTTTGTAATGGTAACAGGACTGAGTGGAGTCCAATTCGGTCTGTAATCAAACGAGTGATTAACAAAACCGGACGACCGCGTAGCGGGAGTCCGATTTGTTTAATCACGAGTATGATTACAGACCGAATTGGACGACAGGAAGTTCTGTTACCAGTTAATCATAACATTAACAAAATTTATGATATAATAGGCTATTTTTTAAATCAAAACACAAGAAATTCGAAATTTCGTTTTGCCAGCAGTGAAAAAAAAGCCATTTAAGCGCGCGCATGATGGCGCGTACTGTCCAATTACTTAGGCATGACGCGTACTCTCCTATTAAACTGTCGAATTAAAGCTGAAATCAGGGCAGTTGATAGCCAATCAGATTTGACAATTTTGTTATAGTTATGATTAATATAGATATCAGGCTTCACGGGTTGACAAAGGGAGCTTATGCAACGATGACGACGGCGACAAAAACAACGTCAAAAAACAATTGGTTTTTTGGGCAAAACAACAGCTCTGCACGTGATCACGGTTTTTAGAACATTTCTTTGACGTCCACTGCACGACTACGACGTGAAACCTCCTAATGAGACGTTTTATGGAGGAAGTGAACATACGACGACGAATTTTCCATTCTCTTCAGTTTTGAACCTGGATAAAGTCCTCAAGAAGTCAACCCCACGAAAAATCGCCTACATTTGAGAAATTGAGCTGGTCTAAATAGACAAGGTTTGAAAGGAGGCAAATTCATTTCGTTAGCGATATTTCTCACTGCCGTCGTCGCTGTAATTACCTAAGCTCCCCAACGACCCTAATGACAACTTTAAACACGAGCAAAACTGTTACAGCGTTGACACGACAGCTGTTGCGTTATCTTGCGCAAAAAGTCACGCCAGTCGCACCATTTTGGTCACGTGTCGTCTAATAGGAGAGAGTAACACTTGTCGCAAACTCGCCTCAGACTAGTTCCGGGATATCCTGGCAGAGTGGGGACTGGGGTCCGTTTGGAAGTGCAAGAGGCACAAAAGACTCCGCCGCACTTTCGACAGTGATGCTACAGATTACAAGAGAAAGCAAAAAACTATGATTTATAAACACAAAAAGTTGTAATACAGGTAAGTACAGTCAACTCTCTTTTGACGGACACGTCTATAAGACGGACATCTCTGTAAAACGGACACCTGGAGTTGGTCCCTGCCTTAGTTACTCTCTTTATTTGACTCTCTATAAGACAGACATCACTCTTAAAAAGACATTTAGTGCCGGTCTCAAAGGTTCCCCCTTAGAGAGAGATGACTGTAATTCTAATGGCCTGTTTACATGGAAGTGGGGGATACCAGATAGGTAAGGTAACATGTGGCGGGTCACCCCCCCCCCCCCCCCCCCCCTATAATGCAAACGTGATCAAATTAAAATGAGCCGAGAGATGATACGGACAGGGGGGGTTACCCTACCAAAGCGAGCTACCTCACTTACCTGGGGTTCCCCACATCCTTGTAAACAGGCCCTAACACTGAAAATTCAAAGTGCCGAAAAATTAAACAAGAAAACGCGAACCTTTCTGTTGACCAGTGAAAACTTGGTCTTGCAGGCCATGCAGTTCTTTATTAAGTCATCAGATACCCAGGCCCTGGTCACTAAGCATGCCGTGTGCGTACTGCCGCATGCCACAGCGCGGACTCGTTTACCATCCATGTCCACTTCACACGGCAGTGGCCTAAAGAAAACAAGTGTTTTTGAACGCGTTAAAAGGTGATGATGTTACACGGGACGATTCGCAACGACGATTTTTAGCGCAACACAGCGTTACAATATTGTTGTTACGACTTCAGTGAACCGTGAGCCAAGGAAAAAGCGGACGGTAAGTGCTGGAGAGACAGGTTGAGAGTCGAAAGAAATAAAAAAGCATAGAGAGCAGGTAATCAATCATGTTCTTCTTGCCATTTCAACAACGACTGCGACGGTTACGAAAACGCCGCTTAAAAAGTGAATTTCGCGCTGCCTCAAACTTTATTGTCGCTTGTTCCATCTCGTTCAATTCGTCAAATATTGGCAAATGTTTCTGGAGATGAATTCCAAAAGACGGTGTCGAAGTTCAGGAAAAGAAAAAGAAAGTCTTTGTCTTGCGTTCACGCTCTCCACAAAACGTGAAATTATGCATTTTGGCATTTTCACGTCGTAGTCGTGCAATGATGGCAAAAAAATGTACAAAAAAGCGTGATGCAAGAGTAAAGTTTTTGTTTGCTAGTCTAAACCTAATTACCATTTTCACATAGACCATAATGTACCTTGTTTACCCCGCAAAACCATTGTTTCCATTTTCTCCTGGGTCCAGTTCAAAGGCCGATAGCGCTTAACCCGGGTTTCTTTTTCTTGTGTTCAAAAGCATTTTCTCGGATAATTTCCTCTGCTATTTTTAGAGCTTCCAATCATCAACTTGTAGACAAAATGAATTAAAACTGAAATGCTTTTTAAGCTTTCAAATCTCAATATAAATCTCGCACTAACCCTGGGTTATCTTAACCCAGCTTTGAACAACCCGGCCCTGGGTAATACAGTCGTCCCAAGAGAAATCGAAGATAATAGTTATGCAAAATTTTGGGGGGTAAACAAGGTGCATTATGGTCTATGCGAAAATGGTGAATTACTTATTTGCCGTTCTCGTTGACGTCGCCGTTGTTGTTGCTAGCTCCCTATTCATGTAAGCGACGTTGATTCAACACCGCCGATTTACGACAAACAGCAAAGGCG
The DNA here is from genome assembly GCA_038088405.1 of Porites divaricata. Classification (NCBI taxonomy): domain Eukaryota; kingdom Metazoa; phylum Cnidaria; class Anthozoa; order Scleractinia; family Poritidae; genus Porites; species Porites divaricata. The sequence continues at coordinate 965,921 of JBBMOI010000004.1, forward strand.
ACCACGTGACCATTTTCCCGCCATTTATCACGTTTGCCGTTTGCCTTCTTCAAAGGCAATAAGAGCAAATTTCACGTTCATCAAAACGTTTGGAGACATGCACTTTTTCTTCGTTGTTGAATACATTAACAGTCCTGTGGTCATTTCTTCCCTTTGCCGTAATATTAACGCGATACTTACATAAATCTACTACCTAACCTGTCCCTTATATCGCCATGCCCTAAGCGACCAGCTTTTCCTTTGCCCCAGGTGAAAAGTTCTCCAGATTCTGTAGAAAAAATAAAGAAGACGGCAGTTTATTACTTGACTCGGAGTGCCCGAAGAAAGATTTTGACAAAGTAGCACAAAATTGCTGAGACACTTTCCTGAAAAGGGGTACACAGTTGACTCTGCCTTAACGGACACCTAGAGTTGCTCCCTGCTTTTGGGCGCTCCCCAAAAGTCAGAACTGGCCGGCCGAAATAGGCTTTTTCCAAGAGCATAGTTTTTGCCAAAAACCATCTCCTTCGTGCACACCATTTAGGATTTGACTGATCTGGCTGGAAAGTTTTGATTAATGGTTAAACCAGATTGCGTGACCGAGCCCCTTGACTGGTTTCTTTCGACTAACCTGTCACGACAGCAGTGTGAAAAGCACCGCAGGAGACTTGAATAGGTTTCGATGCTCGGGAGTGTGCAGAGAGGTGTATTCTGCTTGGTACAGAAACCTTCAAAATAGGTTCCTCTGTTCTGCCTCGCTGGTTTATGCCTAGCTGATTCTCTGTGTTATCACCTATTCCAAACAGTTTTCCTTTTTCTGGAACGAATACAACGACAATTAACATTATTCTCAGACAATACCCCCAGTTTTTCTGAAAAACACAAGAAGAAATTGTTACTCAATAGCTCATCATATTGGTCACACTTCACAGCATAATACTGAACTAGCACCAAAAGAAAGTACTGCTCAGTAGATTTCATTTGATTTTCATTTCAAAAGATAGAACCACCTTCTACAGCATAATAAACAGTACCAAAGGAAAGTACTGCTCAGTAGCTTTCATTTGAATGGTCACACCTTAGGATTTCATCCACAAATCCAAGAGTTGAGATCACCTTGTACAACACCATGAACAGAACCACAGAGAAACACCATTTAGAAGCTTTTAATATGGTATGAGCTACATCGACAATAAAAGAACACTTCCAGTTCTCAGCACTGAAAATATAATATTGCCTTCCTCTCTTTTGGCTCCAAACAAAGGACGTAAACTACGGCCGTATCCGGCCGTATACTTACTTGACAAAAGTACAGTGTGTTTTGTTCCACAGCTAACATCAATGATTGAGTGGTTTCTAACAAGAAGCGCAAAGGAAATATTTTTTTAAGAGAACGTTGAATTTCTAGTAAGATGGCGCCTTAAAAAGTCTACAACTAATAACTGCAATGAACAATGTCACACGAACCTTTGAAACAGTGAAAAACGAAAACGTGAAAGCCGAACGGCTAAATAGCAATCAAGAGAGACAGTTGAATAGTCGATTTTTCAAATCCAATGGTGAAAAAGACTCAAGCAATATCATCAAGGTAACTGATAATCATTAACAAGCAGACTATTTTTCAAGTTTATCCGGTTCCAAGTACAAAGCTTTATAAAGTAGGAAATCACCTAGATCACACAGGGTCTTTTCCAACCAAGGGCATTCCCTTAAAAGGCACAGATTTTCTGTGGTAGTTGTGTATATTTTTTAACATACCAGACAATCTAAAAATCATGTCCGCAAGGGTGATTACCTTAGCTCTACTGATAAGGACAAAAGATTTGGCTTTGATGAAATGTCAACATTCTCTAATCCAGTCTGACCAGAGTGGTTGGCTCCCCAAAGCCAAACCAGACCACGATCTACAAGCGAAATAACACAAACAAATTAAAATCTTGACTGGCCCTTTTCTCGAAAATACCGCTAACTTCTCGGGCCAGGAAAGCTGTTTTATTTCTGCCCTGTTTGCACTCAAGATCAAAGTTTCAAACATTTTGAAACTGACACAATGAAACTATCAGTTAACGAAACAAAATTGACCGGTTTGTGACCTATGATCCGTGCTACTTTACATGGGGTTTTGATTTTAAAATTTGCTATCGGGCCTGAAGAGTTATCATGCCTTTCGAGAAACTTCAGTCATTATTCCGCGAGGCCTATGCATTTCTGGTCACGTGGTCCGAGCGAGTTTCATCTCGGATACGTCACCGAAAATGCACTGAGCAGGAAGGCCTGGAAAGACGCGTACAGGGACAAGGCAAAGTATAGCCAAAATGATTAGGTTCCATTGTCAGAGCAGTTTTCGGTAAAACCAAAGTAATGGGAAAATCGCCTCTTTGCATGAGCGATTTTTGGCGCATTTTTTAATGTAATTTTTTAGACAGTGCCCTCTAAGCTGCGATGTTTGAACGGCTAGGGTTCTAAATTTTCGTACGGTTAGTGCCGCGGCGATTTTCGTATGACCTTGAAAAATGGTTTCGGAAAGCGTTCGTCATTTGTTTATCAGCCAATGGATGCTACTGATTGGTGCGCGGCGAAAGATAAATGTGAGAAGTTAAGGGAATTAGCAGGAATGAAAAAAAAAAAAGAACACAACTAACCAGATAAAGCAGCGCTGTGATTAGAGCCACAGGCTATGTAGGAGATATGAAAGCTCTCCAGTTCTTGAGAGCGGACAGGGTCATAGCTCGAAGCAATCCCTGGGATGCCTAACTGACCGTATGTGTTATCACCAAAAGCATAGCACTGACCATTTCTAGTACAAACTGTAAGAAGAATGACACGAACAAATATCATCATTTTAAGATAGCATTTGAGTCTGACATATTCTAACTTGTCCCAAAGAAAGCGTAGAAATGTACGAACATATAGCGGTCGTCACTGTCACAATAGGAACGTCACGAAACTACGACGACGACGGCGACGGGAACGGGAACGTCTAAAACACAAAGGGTCGATTATTTAAACGAAGTCTAACTTAGGCCGCGGCTTAGCAAGATCCTTAGTGGGTAATTTTCAGAAAATAAGGTCTTTTCCAGTCTACGCCTTGTGCTTTCATGAAACTTCTCACGATAAACGGTGTTACGATAAAAGCATTGGGCGAACTGAAAAAGACTTACAACGCGGTTTTGTTAAACACTGGCTAAACTCTGTTTAAATAACTGGCCCAACAGCTTTAGGAAGCAAAAACCCAACTCTGCACGTGCATCACGCTCTTTTTGTAAATTTCCTTGCCGTCCCTGCACAACTACCACGTGAAATGACAAAATTTTAAGTCAACTAGAGAAGAGGAACGGCAAGGCGATAAATTTTACTATCTCTCTCTGAACTGGGACGCGTTCCCCTCTCTTCAGCTCCAACCTAATTTCCCTTCTTTTAAGTAACTGAGTGACTTGGTGTAAGGACGAAAAGGTTTGAAAGGACGCAAAGTCTGTTTTTCAGCGACGTCGCCCGGCATTGGTGTCGCCGTCATCGGATCGTAATTGGTCCCTAATATCACAACAGGTTCAACTGTCACACCCCACGCCCTCTACCAAAAATTACAAGTAGTTGTCACCACTTTCAAACAATCCTCTATAGTATTGTCACGCCACCGTATAAGGAAAAGTTATTCATGCCATCTTTCAAAGAGTTGTTACACCTAAAATAACAAGTGTCTTTCTAAAGGCATATAATTTACCAAGAGTGTGGGAAAGTCCGCAGGCGACCTCAGTCACTCTGTGTTCTTGAAGTCCCTCCACAAGTCTTGGTAGGATCTCTTTCCGTTTCTCGCTCATGTATCCTAGTCTTGGTCCACCCTGTCCCCAAGTGAATAAATCGCCCAATCCTACAACATTACGACATATGACAGTGACTCAGAGGATGTGTGTGAGGTACTTAGATTTTTGACAACCCTCTGTGGTCAGATAGATTTTGTGTTTTGTAACTTGATCAAAAACTTTGGGTCTGTTGCATTGTAAATGAAATATGCTGCTTTATCCCTGACACACTGCACGAGCTTATTCTGATTTCAGTCAGTGAAAAAAAAATTTTTTTTGAAGTTTAGTCCATACCTGTACACGCCAATAACAGTTATTCTTTTGATTTGTTATTTACTACCCTGAACAAGGTATGTTTAACTGTCAAGCCTTTGTGGTTATAGTACTAGAGTCTAACCACTAAGGTTGGTGTAGGATCTAAAACAAGAGTTTATAAAGATAAAAAGGATCTTGGTAGCACTAGATCAATAGCTTCCTGCAGGTTCCCGTAGGATCCTAAACAGGATCTTGGTAGGATTAAAACAATAGCTTCCTAAAGGTTCACTGTAGGATCCCAAACAGGATCTTGATAGGATTAAAACAAAATGTTCGAGCATCTCAGTTGCATCCTATATGTTCCTGTAAGAAAATAATGCCTCCTAGCTGGATTAGCTTTTTAGCTGTTTTCTATATGGCTTGTACCTTACATAAGTAGTATTGTCTTTTTTAATTTCTTTTTCTGTGAGTGGTATGAATAAAATTCTTGTCTTGTCTTGTCTAGGATCTTAAACAGGATTTTGGACAAACTTTTCCAGGACCTAGGTAGGACTTAATCAACAGCATCCTATAGGTTCCTGTGGGATCTTACACAGGATCTTGGACAAAATTTTCCTGGGTCTTGGTAGGATGAAAGATCATGACTATCAGGATTTTACTAGAATTGACAATTTAATAATACTAATTTGTAGTGGTTTTGTATCAACTAATAATGTGAAGATGAATCTATTTACCACAAACAGCTGCAGAGTGAAATTCATGGCAGGCGATACTTGTCACCTTCTTGTCCTTCAGTGCGGCAACTCTGAGAGGTGATGATCTGTCTCTTAAATGTCCTTGTCCAAGTTTTCCACCAAGCCCTGATCCCCAAGAGAAAACCTCCCCGTCACCTGAAGAACAAAACAGATAGCAAGAAATAGTTAAAGGGCCTATGTCAAGAGGACATTGTTGCTTTAGGTCAATTCTGTGCCAAAGTCATTAATAATTAATAACTAATTCTTAGTGCCTTTATCCATACATGAAATAATCCTGGAGAGTTATGAATAAGGTACGAAAAAAATTTTATCAGGAAATACTAACCATAATAGTTTTTTGGGGATTTTGTAGGCATGCATTGAAATTAAAAGAAAGCAAATAGTGCAATACAGCCACTTTAAAGACCATTTATTGACAAACTAGCTTGTTTTTTACAAGCTGTCTGATTGTCTTTTAGTGTTTTACAACAAAATAATAAGACTGATCATGCCCTCTAGGAAGTAAACAGATTAGCACTGAGAGAATTTCTGATTCATATCTAGTACATATTATTAACCTTCTATAAAGAGTTGCAGCAATTCTTAACAAAATGCAATTTACTTGTTAAGGAAATGGTATGCGCCACTCCACAAGCAACTTTCCAAATGTCCTTTGACAATAATGCTTCTACAGATCTTGGAACATTCTCCTCTCCATTCTCGCCATGTCCCAGCATTCCAGTGGTACCATCACCCCACATGTACAAGTCACAAGCATCTAAGCACAAACAAACAAGACTTACTACATGAATTTATCATGACTCTCAACTGGGTGCGTACAGATTTTTCGATCCAAAATTCGAGACTTTTTCCAGAATTTTTTCCAAAACATGAATAGTTATTTTTCCAGACTCAAGGTTATCAAATAGGTGATCAAAAGTGGCCTTACAAAACTGATGCAGCAACAAAGCTTTTTTCATGATGCACTGCAAGCATAATTATGGGCGAGATTGAATGAGATTTGACCAAAATAAAAACCATTTTACTTATAAAGCACTTGTTGTAGCTTTGAAGAAAACTCAAGACTTTCTACCACTTTTCCAGACTTTTCCAGGTCTGGAAAACCGATGGGGAAATTTCAAGACTTTTTCAAGAATTCAAGACTCTGTACGAACCCTGTCTTAATTACACCCATACACTAGGCCCCGTCTCCTAAACTCTCCTAAGTCCAACCAAGGGCATACTCTGGAGTTGAAGTGACAGGGATAATTGGAAGAGGAAAAAAGTCAAATCCCAAAAACACTTCCTAGGGCTTCCACTTAAAAAATCCCTGGACCAAAAACTCACCCCCAGCAAAATATCCTATGCCAAAATATTTCTGAGACTTAAAAATTTTCCATAAAGGATTTAAAAGGTGATATAACACACACACTGTGTTGCCATTTTGAGCTTTCATCAGATGTTTGATTACTGTGTCATGTATTAGCAATAATATGGGCCACTACAGATGTAGGAATACCTTCATTGTATGGTTTTCCACCAGACCCAATCATAGACATAGGAATCTAGGAGACAAAGGAAATTGAGAATCAACCTGTTGTAGGTTAAACAATTTTCACCTGTAACATACACTGCATACTCTGTAACTGGATACATAGCTTATGTCTTGGAGAAAACTTATGACAACAGTGTAACATTTAAATATATAACTTTTATCATCCCTGCAGTGTGATTGTGTTGAATAATAATAATTATATAATTTTATTATATAGATACTGATGAAATACCAGGATTTTTCCTTTTAACTAAAAATCATATCTTCATTGCACGCAGTGAAGATACTATTTTTCTTTCACTTGTGAGGATATTGGTGTCGCCATGGTTACTAACATGCTGAAAGTATCTCTCACAAGTGAGCGAAGCGAATGAGTAAGAGATACTTTCAGCACTCGAAGATAAAATTCGTATCCCTGCGCAGCCATGTAATATTCTCAATATATTTTTCTCAAAGAACCTCCCTTATTACTACCTTACACAATATTCAAAGTTGAAACAGGTGGACAATTTCCAGTATCTAGACTCTTGAGTTGATACTGGGCTAACAAGGCAGTAATTTTCATCTGTCATGGCCAACAGACAGGAATGGGACAGACTCATCAAATCTCAATCTGTACGGGTGCACCCAACATAGATTAAGATTACACAAATTATTTTCAGTTCATAATATACTGTATGAAGTAATCATTAGATTAGCATGGAACATTTTCCCTTACCTCATCAGTTCCTTGCATTGGTTTACCATCAGTGTCGTCATTTAATCCACCCTTTTCATACAAATGATCAATAGATTTCTTGTCATTGAAACCATCTATCAGTGCCTGTAATTTGGGAAATATTTTACAATTTTGTTATCAATTATTAAAAGAAATAAACTTGTCACCATGTGTGGGATCATACAGGAATAGACAGGTAAGATGCTATTTATGAAAAAATAAAGATCAAAAGTGTCATTACCTGGATTCCAACTGTCCAGATGTCATACTGCTGTTTATCAAGACAAATAATATCTACACTATGGAAACTTCTGCCAATCTTATAGATCAGAGAGAAAGAGATGGACTGAAAAGAAAATGAAGTGAAATTTTAGGTGAACTCTTGGCAAGTCTAAATTAAACAGCTTGTATTAGAAAGGCTTGCTAAGGAAGGTGATTCAAAAACTTCAAGGGTTATTTAAGACTGAATATGCTCAATCCATGTAGAAGTATACATGTACTGCTGGCAGGGCTAAAGAAAAATGTGAATTCCAGCTTCTCCTTTTCTCCTGTCAGATTTCGTTTGCCTGGGGCCACTTCTTGCTTGTCTTAGTTAATGATTTAGTTAGAAGATGACTTGCTTGGACTCTAACCCACTGGGTCAGTGAGCTTTCACACTTACTTGCGCAGCAAGCACATCTACCAGTACTTGTCCTGGACTATCAGATGGAACTTTTTTTGAGCCCTGTGCTTGACTGTGCTCGAGGGAGAAAGCAACCTTAAACTTTGGTGCAAAATGTTTATGCTGGACATCTTGGATTTCATGGATTTGGAGCTTTCAGGCTCCTAACAAATTTTCCTCACAGCACAGCCTTGCATTGTATTCCTGAATTCTTTGTTGATTTTTATCAAATAACTGTATTCTCATGAACCTCATTTTTAATTGAACAATGGTATTAACATTTACAGTCAACAAATGTTACGTAAACAGTCAAATTTAATTTCAGGTTGAAATTTCTTAACCTAGGTTGATTCTCAATTTTCTTTGTCTCTTAGCCCTAATTATTCATGGATTTGGGCTAGCTAGGAGACATAAAGGAACGTGAGAATCAACCTATGATAAAAAATTTTAACCTGAATTTAAAAACATTTTGACCTGTAACATATACATGTACTTTATTCCAAATTACATCAAAAAGACCGAAACGTTTACAAGGGCTGTGTCTCTTTTCAAATGGTACAGGCACAAGCAGCTTTTCTACATTTCCTACCTCTTTTTGTGGCACAGGACAACTTGCAAAACCTTTAGATACTTGACCTTTCAACAACTGAGTCATTTGCGAAATTAAAACTGTATGAAATGAAGCAAAATTATCATGCACATTAATTTGTTGCTTGGTAAAAGAATAAAAAATACTTTTGATATATAAAATATTGTTTTCCTGCTCTGGAAAAAAAAGCAAAGGCAAGGACTAAGGATCTTGCCAAGTTCTTTATTTTTTTCATGCTCAGTTTTCTTTTTCACTCACCCCAACTAAGTGAGAACCAGAAACAGGCTCATTTTAGAGTCTATTTAGCCATAAGACTGACCAGCATCAGTTTTCTCCCAACAATATAAATACATTATTTAAAAAATAAGGAGAAAATATTGCCTTATTATAGGAAATTGACACTCAATGAAATTAAGGTACTGGAAATTAACACAACTTAAATTAATGCGAATTTAATGGAAAACAACTTTCGAATAAAGAAAATTAATGTGAAATAGGAGGTAGAATTTCATAATAAAGGAAATTAACACAATTAAGACACAGTTGGTGGTGACAACTGGAACAAATTTAATGCAACACTGGATACAAAAAAATTCAAAACTGAACAAAACGGAGCCATGTGCTCGAAATATTGTAAACCTTCACCTTAGCTTTAGTGAAAGGTGAAAACTAAAGGGTAAATGGAAAGAAATAGGTGTCAAGAATGTCTGGACAGGTTCCAAAATTGGGGTTAAAATACTGCAAATTAAGAGTGCGGAAATTAACCCTGCACTTAATTAACGTCACGGAAATTAATGCTCAACAAAATTAACGCGACTTAAATTAACATGAATTTTAACGATTGATGTTAAAATCAAGGAGCGTTAATTTCCTATAATAAGGTACGAGAATTTTTTAAAGAAATGATCATCTATTAGAAAATGCCTTGATCTTTAAACAAATTCTCTTCACTATATAATTCTTCAAGGACATGTATGGAGTCTCTGATCAGTCTGGAGAATTTGTATGTGGATATTGTGGCTTGACATAACCTACCAGATTTCTCTTCCTGTTTTCTAGGTGATCCCCATAGAAGATGTGAAAGATCTACAATCATGTACGGGAAAGAATATCAAGTGAAATATGCTTATTTAAAAGTAAAAGGATAAAATGTCATTTCAAATTTCAGAATTTATTTCTCCTTATCTTACCTCGAGATAAAACAAATTTCTTGAATTGAGGTGTTCCCTAGAAATATTGTACACGGAAAACCAGTTATCATTAAGAAACGGTCCAGATAAGAACGATAGCAACAACGGCAACGAACATGTTGGAATGCAAAAAAGGTGCTAACTTTTCTATTGTCTGTACTTACTTCTGATTGGCTTAAACAGCAAAAGTTAACAAAACTTCATAAAGCGGTACATATATTCATCCTTACTTTCCAACCATCTTCCATATAACAAAATCTGGTCTCAGTTTGAATAACAAAGAAATCCTATGTGGGGAACATGTAAAATTGTAAACTTCTCTTGGCTATTGTTTTCAACTCTTGTGATTGGTCAAAATCTTTTAACACAAAAAAAAAACCCTTTCAAAGTGGAGTGTAAATGCATTTTATTGTGTAGACGGCCTTCATGTAGGTTTATGCATTCTCTGTGTAAAAATGAGAACATTCCTATGAGGGGAAAGCACCGTTGCCGCATAACAAAAGAAATTGCTATCCACCTCGCCCAGATCATTACTTAAAGGACTAAACTCTTGAAACAAAACAAAATTGTTTAATTAGATAGACAAGTACCATCTGTGGGTCATTTTGAACACTTTCTTAATATGAAACCCAGATTGAGAGTTGCTCCCTGCAATTCTTCATTGTTTTTTTCTATCACTGCAGACACCTTGGGACACTAAGTGCCAATCCCAGTGCTATCCAACTTAGAGAGATCTGACCGTATGCAATTACAGTCTCAGTGTGGTAGTAAGGGTCAAACGTAGATTTATTCACATGCAACCTAATATAAGGCAACTACAAAATAAGATCGACCTAAGGGAGATTTTTGAGCCCGTGAGACCGAGCAACCCCCACAAACCCCTGTTATCACTCTCAAAGTGCTGTACACAAAACCTCCCCTGGGTCAATGTTACATTGTCACACCCCCTTTAAAAAGGAGAACAAAACTACATCCTCTTTTTATCCCTTTAACTCCCAGAGTTCCCTAATACAAATTCTCAGTATCAGACCATGCAAGGGGTGGAGTTGCAACCCTTCCCTACCACACCCTGTAACCAAAAATTAATTTTGTCAATAAAATGAATATAAAATAGAGATAACTAAAAATCTCTCTCTCTTTTTACATGCACCATCACCTAGAACCATTCTGCAAGGTGAAAATACTGGCAAAGCTCAAAAATAGCCCCGCCCCCCACACCCCGTCAAGGGCGTCTGTACACAGGCTGCTCAAAAAGGAGTTGAACAGGTTTTGAAGAAAACAGTTTCTAGTTCAGAAGTGAGGCAATGGTAAGAAGGATTCCAACTGTTATAACATCAGTGCATCGTGGGTCAAAATCCCGCAAGGATAAGCAGGGTTGAGCAAAGATGAGCAAATGCATGTACCACGTACAAGTGACAATACATGTGCACAAATGCAAAAATACAAGGCAACGAACACTCGATCCTAGGAAATAACAGCCATATTATTTAGAACCATAACTAAAGGTTACTTTGACCTTACATGACGTTTAGCCTTAAGCATGGTACATCCTTTCGTCATCTTATAGATTGAGAAGACAGAGGTTTCCGGAGAGGGTTTCGAAGCTTGTGACGAGGTGTTAGGCGAAACACCTGTCTCATGATTTGCCATCTTTAGCCTTCTTTATCCTATATTCTGCAGTGCCAAGAACAACAAGGGGACCTCTATCCACCCACCATCGAAATACTGAACACGTTTCAATGTAGATCACGAGTTAGAAGACTTCTTTTGCAATGAATGCTTCGTTCTAGCTTTCCGCCATGTTGAATCATGGCGCAATGCAATCTGGGAAGAAAATAAGCTTCTAGAACCGAGTCCTCGCTGTCCTCGTGATTACTCGTCGTGTGACTTTGCTCCTCAAGATGGCGAACTTCGTACAACTTTCTTCTTTTTTGCATTTTGATCAAAATGATTTGATCTTTGCGAAGTCAGCCACATAGCGGGATCAAGCGATGGAGGCGTTTATAATCGATCCAGCTAGACTGATAAGCGATATAGTCGGTAAGTATTTTCAAAACTTTGCGTGATAAAATCATCAAGCCGTGAATAATAATTATTCTTCACACATTATTGATAGCTTTTTGTATGCAGATGGAATATTCACAAAACCACATAATGAAATGTTTAAGACTCACAGGTTTCTCTATGTGTGATGAGTCCTTAATGTAAGTTTAAGGGCCTGTTAACAACCCGCTTTAAGGTGGGGTAACTCACCTGTCCATAAAATCTCTTATTTTAATTTGATCACGTTTACATGATAAGTGGGGTGACCATGTGAGAGATTATATGGACTGGCGGGTTACCTTACCTCCTTGTAAACTGGCCCTAAGAGACATCGTCATGTTAATACAAGCAAATCTTCGAATTTCTGAAATGTCAAGCAGTTAAAGTGATTATGGTTAGCCTGCATAAAGAATTGATACCGCAAGAAATAGCAATATTTTGCCAAATCTATTTTTATCAGAAACTTTTGCCTGCGTCGCAGATGCTCTAAACCTTCTGTATAGAGCGTCTGCAAATTAGTGCACAATATCGTGTTTGAATCCCTCAGAGTTGCAAGGACATATGTCGGCGTTTTTGATTGGTTAGTTTCTTATGCGGTTTGTTATGAATACGTGGGCTGGCTGCAACGCAGGCTAAGAAACTTGAGTTAATGCGTAAAAATTCCAGGGCAAGAATCTCTCTGTATAAAGCCTCCAGAAAATGGACAACACTCCCTCCCCCCAGTCATGAATATTGTCTGGCTCACTCACTCCACCTATTTTATCCCACAAAGTGTAGTCAAATAAGCACCTTGATGCTCTGAAAATAAATCCTACACTTCTTGTTTCAGGAAACAAAAAATAATTGTTTTAAGGGGATGAAATAGTTAACCCCAAGGGACTGAACTAAATCCGCCGAGCTGTTATGATTTAATAACCAAATCTGCCATTAAAATTTCGCCCTGAATCCAAAATCTTGGCAAAAATATTTGAATTACATGCAAAGTCCTAAATCTGGGCCCAAAAATGGATGAATCCACAGTCCACTGCAATTGCAGGATCTGGAACTCCGTTAAAATCTCACTTTGAATCTGAAATCCGGGCAAAAATATTTTCAAAATCCGCTGATCCATTCACCTATTACCCCCCTCTATAAGACAGACGCCTCCCTAAAAATGGACACTTAGAGTTGGTCCCTGCTGCTCTTCAGTCACTTTCTTACCCTGCTAGCAGAGGCTTTTCCCTTGTGTTTCTCAGCGTTGTACTGCCATTCTCTTTGCTGTTTTGGCTGCTCGCATTTTGTTTTGGTTGTTTCTGTGCCGAGGAAAAGACCTCTGCAGACAGCCGTTTGGGATTCCTGTTGAGCATGCGCGAGATGAAAATGCAGTTACCATGGAATTTCTGGGTCACGTGTCGGTAATACAATGCCGCTGCCGGAGTTTGCTCATGTATTCATGAGTCAATTTTCCCATGGGAAAGACTCGCACTCGCCATGTTGATATAGCGGGCTCACTTTTGCATAGCAAACTAGTACAAAAAAGATGCGCGAGTCGATAAAACCGGTTCCACAACCGGTTTAATCATGTGACTACCTCCTAGATCTTGGAGGCATCTAATACGCATGCTCAACAGGAATCCCAAACGGCTGTCTGCAGAGGTCTTTTCCTCGGCACAGAAACAACCAAAACAAAACGCAAGCAGCCAAAACAGCGAAGAGAATGGCAGTACAATGCTGAGAAACACAAGGGAAAAGCCTCTGCTAGCAGGGTATCATTTTCTTTGACTCTGTATAAGATCAACAACTCCCTAAACCGGATACCTAGAGTTGCATGGTCCCTGTGGGTCTTTACTTATTATCCTTTACTTGTTATGAGGTGGATGATACTTACTGTTGGTCCCAGCAGCACCCAACTAAGAAGAAAAAACTGTAAATATTGGAACTCTTAATTTCTTTAGCAAAACATTGCATTCTTATTGAGAGCTATGGTACTTATTTAACTCCTTACAGCCCGATATCAGCTTGGAAATTCTTCAAACACTAATATCGATGGTGTTCATTAATTTTATTTGATTATCACAGCCTTAAGTTTTAGCTTAGTAATAACAATACAATACTTGTAACTTTTGTTTTCTCTTCTTCTCTATCTTTGTAGGGTACATCAATGAACTGAAAAATATTTACCAGACATCCCAGCAGGCCATCACAGATGATGAAACAAGTCTTCATAAGTTCTGTGTTAAGCTCGAAACTGTCATGAGACATGAACAAAAGGGTAGGTACTGACATAGGCAGCAGAGCAAGGGGGGCAAGGGGATCTGTAGCCCCGCATACAAAATCTCTTGGGGACAGAGCTTTGCCACATTTTGGTCTCGAAAAACACTTTTAAAGATGTATTTGACAATACCTGGAACATAGGCGACTTCGGAGCTCTCTGCCCTCAGACCACTCAAGAACTACCTAAGAAGCATCATGAAGCAGGACCGCCTGAACCTCTGCCACCTGATGCACTGTGGACACACTAGACACTGAAGATTACAAAGATGTTCAATTGTCATTAAAGATGTGAATATTGTTCATCGTGGTGTCAGATAGGAATGAACGTTTATTCGTTTGTCTCACGATAGAATCGCTTTGAGATATTGATCGCGATGTTTCGACTGCAATACTGCTAGTCTTCATCAGGCGATGAGGTCGATTGTTTACGTGTAGCTATTTTTTTGCACGTTGGTTCACTGTGATTGGTGTATTTCGATCCTCATTATTCCGACTAGCAGATAATGTTCCCTCAGAGGTCCGCTTTGTAGTTGAACGGCTGTTATGCTTTCTGATCGTAGGCATCCATGCTTCCGGAATTTCGATTCCGTTGTCTCTATTGATGTTATTAGAATGAAGTCTTATTTGGATAGCCTCTTTGACCCTACGTGTGTATCGGTGAGGGTCACGATCGATAAACTTGTTCAATTGCTTGTGCCAACAAACAATGCCAAGGGCATATTGGAAAATCTGAGTAGGGGTATGCTTATGGCTGAGTGGAAGATGAGCCCCCCGCTCGCCCCCACATTTCAAAATGCTCTGCCACCTCTGGGTACTGACATTGTATTAAGACTCAAAGTTTTACGCTATAATGGACAGAAAGCAAAATGGGTATCTTTATTAATAACTTTAAAAGAGCTCATTTTTATTGGTGCCAGCCCATGCATGTTTAATGAGTTCCCTGTGTATAAGGGTATCAGGCTTACACAACATACCACTGAGTATTCCCCCAGGTATAAAAGTTTTACCTTGAGCACCCTGCCTAATTAAGAAAATTACTGAAAAGCCTTGTTATAGTACTGTTAGAAATTATTAGGTGAACGTCCTGTTTCTATGCAGTATTTCATGTTGCAAAACATTCCTCAGGGTTCGTGCAGGTCATGGAAAACCTGGAAAGTTGTGGAATTTGAGCATTTCATTTTCCAGGCCTAGAAAGTCATGGAATTTAATTATTGGTCCTGGAAAGTCATGGAAAATAATTATTAAAAGTTTTGTTTGATAGATAAGTTACTGCAGATGACAAGGCAAGTACAATGTAAGATAAAGAGGAGTAATTAACTAGCACAAATGGCACACATTATGGTGGACACCAGAGTTTGTGTCTGTTGAACTGTTTAAAGTCCAAAAGTACCATAAGGCAAGGAAAGTTTTGAAAATTTTTTAAAGTGGCAGCTAAACCTAAGGTCTTGAAAAACTTAGAAAGGTTATGGAAAAAGTCATGAAATTTGAAAAAAAACCTCCCCTGGCTCAATGTTACATTGTCACACCCCCTTTAAAAAGGAGAACAAAACTACATCCTCTTTTTATCTCTTTAACTCCCAGAGTTCCCTAATACAAATTCTCAGTATCAGACCATGCAAGGGGTGGAGTTGCAACCCTTCCCTACCACACCCTGTAACCAAAAATTAATTTTTCAAAAGAGTACGAACCCTGTTCCTGTTTCCTCCAGCTGTCTTGTGTCTTAAGATGTTGGCATCCCACCTTCTCTTTCCCTACTCCTTCCTCATTGAGTTTATCCTCCCATCCAGCCCCACCATTATTATCTTGTTGCATGGGGCAAGCTCATGGCATAATTTCTTTGTTTAAATATTCCAGAAAGGTATTCCCTTCTTGGTGCTAGAAAAGACTACTGGAATTTTATCAGTGACTGCATTCCAAGGGATGATGGAGTCAAATTTGTTCAAGCTGTACCTCAGGTAAACATTTCTTTTTGTTTCAAATATCAAAGCAGGTTACTCATGTTTTTTATTCTGGTTACTTGTAAAATATTGACAGTAAAATGCAGATTTTCCATTTCTGTTATTTCCTCCCCTAATTATTTTTAACCAAAGGGATCTTTTAAGCTATGTCCAAGCACTGTAATTTTATCCCAGTTTAAAAAACCTCCAGGAGGGCCGCAAATAGCAAACGGACATCGGACATTGGCCGACCAAAATTTGTTAGTGTTCGAGTGCCTGAGGTCAGCGGTCTTTGGCATGCGCATGCCCACTAGCTGGCTACATCGATCATGTGATTAATTGGCACGTTCAGTTTTCCTTCGTGCTAGGCTCTGTCAGCCATTTTCTTCCCCTCCCCCCTCCCCCTAGGCTTTGTTGGTTTTTCTCCACTGATGTTTTTCAGTGTGACAGGTGCCTGTTCCTTTCCTTTCATGTGGGGGTTCATGGCTGGGTTGTGCTGTTGTGCCAGTCATGGAGGCATTATTTCAATCTAGGGGCTGGCTGCCAATAGTGGAAGCCCCTGGATATTCCAGCACCCAACCTCCATTTTAGCGATGCAGTTGTTAATTTGACCGTAAATCGCTTTATCGTGAGTAAATCTTACTTTGTGTTAGTATGATCTCAAAGTCACGAAACAGCTTTTGTGTGATGTGTCCTCTGTTTTACCTAATATAAAGATCAACCAATTTTTGCTCAACCAAAATGTTGCTTTGTCTCACCAAGTTGGTGTCTTAGTAGGATATATGTCCTTTCAAGAGAAGAAAATTATTTGCAGCCCTGTCCAGGCTCCCGGGAGGTTTTAAAAAAGTGCAATTCCAAGCTGTATTTATGTGTCTGTGCTAGCTTGACAAAGAAAGGGCATGCAGATCAGCATTAGAGGTGAAAAGCAGGGCTGTGCTGTAGCAGCACCTGGTGATCCCCTTGGGAGACTACTTAGATAATCTGGATCATTATATGTTTCTAGGAAACTGCCCACAAACCCCTCCCCTAAGCCCTTCTACACAAAAAGGATAAAATAATGGAAATCCTTAGGGTCCACTAGAGAACATGTGTGTTATGAAGTATGTTATCATTCAAAATCTCCTCTCTGGGGACCATTTTTGAAACCCTGCCTTTTTAGGTACCTGAAAATGCCATTTACATGTACTTGTGGATAATAGGCTAAAACAGAGGAAAACAATCCTCATTTTCAAAAATACGTGTATCTGGATTTGCGTGTAAGGGGTCTTAGATTTATCACAAAACTTTAGTGTCATCTTCCTGGATTTTATTGTTTCAAGTTTTTGTTCCAACACAGCTTGAACCAAACTTGTCCAGAATTAATTTTTTCCTAAAGCAATACCGTACAAGCAACAGCTAGGTCCTGCTGAAGAGGTTTCACATGGTAGTTTCTTTTAAGGATGGAGTTACTTCCATGGTACATTACCCTTTATAACTTCTATAATTATTTTTTGTAACACTGTTTCCTGTGTTATGATCTCTAGGTTAAAACACCCCAAGGTAAAGGCAGGGCATTTATTCGCTATTCACTAGTAAAAAGATCGCTGGCAGATGCAATCCAGAGATGCTTGGTGATGAGAAAACATTTGAGGTAGGTGCATGGCTGTGTATGTTGTAATTAAATTAATTTATGTTTTTCTTCCTTGATTGCCCCATCTCCTTCGAGAGAAAATTCTCTCGGCAGGTCTTGAAATAATGGCCAGTCAGTGGACAATGTATGGTCAAAAGTAGGTTTTGTCCATTCAAATCCTCAGATGACTGGACACTTTGCCCGGTAGTTTATACGTCTAATGGAAATTAATTGGGAACTTCTGATTTTAGATAAGGTCAGACATAATTGCCATTCATGAAGGAAAAAACGGGGGGAAAGAAAGATATGACCATATCAAGAATTTTGGCAGTTAAATGATTCATAAGGGTGATTTTTTTATTTCTGGGCATTGCAAGTTATTGCTTTGTCATCCATCAAGTCATTGTGAATTCAGGAGTAACGTGTGTAGCGGTACGCCAATTCCTCTTATAGTCCGCGTGGATTTTTCTACAAAGTGTGGTAATCCCAGATGATGTTGGTAGGTAATGAATTTAAACTGGCAGCAAATGAGAGGAACTAAAGAATAGAACAATATGTCTGAAGTCAGCACTCACAAATCAACATTGTAAATGCTTTTATTTTCGATTTAGCTGACTGCTGAGTTTTTCCCATAGGGACCACTGTATCGTGTTTCCCATGCTTTCTGTATTTTATGCAATGCTTCATATACAAAATGAGAGTAAAACTTAATATACTTGTTTGATTCTCAGACATGTGTGGGGATGCGGGGGGATAGGAGGGTCTTTTATTTGAGATAATTGGATATTTGTCTGGCTAAAAACGGGTAATGTCCAAGCAAAAATAGGTTTGACTGGACAACTTGACTGGTGCCTGCTGTAAAATTATTTTAAGCCCTGTCTCAGAATTCAGAAATGAATAATATGTACTAAAAAAATTTATCCGTTCTTTCTTTTGTCTTAATCTCCTTAGCCTTGGAGCCAAATATAAATATTTTATATTCTGAAACTGACGTAATCTCATTTTTCTTTGTTTTATGATCGTGCAATGTCAGACAGAAAAACAAAGGAAAATAAGGGATAACTATTACTGTGCACCAAATTCCACTGTCACACTCTGTTTGCTTTATATTTCAGTTCGTGTTATGGACCTGAAGCAATTCTCTGCCATCCATCACTGTCAACAGCACTGATTAACAAGCTGTATGATCTAAATGACATTGAGTTTGATTTGCCTTGTGCTGGGCATGAGCTGGATATTTCATGGCCAGCATTTTCAAGGTGATTGCAATTCAGGAAATTAATGCACTAAACCTTTAGTTATATCTTTAAAACTTGCACCACTTATTTCAAAAACACAATTTTTCCTTCTTTCTCAGGATTATTCTGAGGTTAATTTATAACTCCAAGTTGAAGTTTTGACTACTTTTACTGGCTTTGTCAAGGAAAATCAAGACTCCACCTTTAATATTGACCTCCATTTTTTTACTTCTACTGAAAAACGCTAGTTTACAAGCCAAAGTTGTGATTTAACTTCAGAATTATCCCAAAAAAGACAAAAAAATTTGTGGTTCACCTTCAGTTTACGATTAAGTGATTTAAATAAATATTTTGCATGGTAGAGAGATTCAATTAAAATGTCCTCATTTTGAATAACAAGCCAGTTAATAATCATGCCTAGTGCTTAACCCTTCACTCCCACAAAAAGGGCAAAACGCAACAAAATTTCCAAATTTCATCTTGTAAAATGCTGAAAAATAAATAGCACCATGTGAAAGTATTCCCAGTGAGGTTTCATTTGAATGGTAACATCATAGGATTTCATCCACAGACTCAAAAGTGAGAAAAACATACTAAATAAATAGCACCATGTGAAAGTACTGCTGAAGAGGTTTCTTTTGAATGGTAACACCGTAGGATTTCATCCACAGACTCAAAAGTGAGAAAAACATACTATATAAATAGCACCATCTGAAAGTACTGCTGAAGAGGTTTCATTTGTATGATAAGTCCAATTATCATATGGCCATTTCATGTTTTTTCCTGTGCCAAATGCTGTAGACTGTCACTAATATTATTTATTTATTTCTACTTTTTTCTCTTTAATCTTTCAGGAGATCTTTTGATGAAAGTCAAGGTTCAGTGTCCGGTAGAAGGAGCAGCATCAGTAGTCTTACTAGCATTGATTTAAGGGTAAAAATTACTTCATTTTTATAAACAAAGACTGGTTGAGGTTTTTTATATATATCTGGAATAATCAAGAACAATCAAGAAGTGTTATTGGTCTCAGTTGATAACACTTACCGACGCCTTGGTTATTTGGGGTATCACGAAAACCGAATCTAATATATATCTTTTTGTTATACATTGTTTTGAATAAAGTAGCAACAAACACACTGTCGCACGGAGCACAGTTTGACATTACTCTTGGACATCATACAACGTAAGCGCAACCTGTAGATTAGTCACTTATCTTCTAACAGATAACAAACCTTAAAAAATAATCTGTAGGTTGTGCTGATTTCCAAAATTTGTTGTTGTTGTTGTTGTTGCAGAATGAGAGACCAGATCCTTTGGTTGGCCTATCTTCAGAAGTCGCTTCACTGAAAAGCATTTTTGTGGCGGAGAATTCTCATGAACTTGCAGATAACGTAGAGAGTGGTTCCAATGATACTAACAACACTGATTCAATGTCTGCGGAGCCTCCCACCATCACTGGAATGACATTAGAAATCTCTCATCTCCACCGGGCGATTTTGAAATGGAAGTCAGAGCAAGAGTCGCAATTAAGTAAGGCTTACAATGAGGCGAAAAAGGCGCAAGATGAAAGAAAGTTCCTAAGTCAAGAATACGAATTGAAAAATAAGCAACTAAATGAAAAATATAGCACTTTGATAAAAGGTATATCTGAAGATACGCATACAAAAGTCCAAGAGCTGTCTTCTAAGCTGAGCAAAGCTGAGATAGCGTTAAGTGAAAGAGATAGGGAAATTGAGATGCTCAAAGATGAAGTAAAGGTCTCGGTAGGTTCGTCACACGAAGCTCAAAGGTCAGCCATCGAACTTGAAAGACAATTAACGACGTCTGAAAGAAAGCAGACGGAACTATCGTCTGCGTGTGAACAGTTCAAAGAGCGATTAAAGCACAAGGAAGAAATAACTTTGGAATTAGAAACAAAGCTTAAAGAACTTAAAGAAAAGTGTGATAAGTTTGAATCGTCAGAAGTGGAATCCAATAAGAAAGTGGCGGAGTTGGAAGGAGAATTGAAAGCGAAAGCGGTCGTTTTGGAACAAGTTCAGGAGTCGTTTGAAAAGTTAAATGGGATGGTGTTCGGTTCATTCGAAGAGTTGGAGACCGAGTTGAGGACTCGATTGTGGGAAAGAGAAACGGGATTAGAAAATCAAAGTGCGGAGAACAGAAGACTTGAAACAAATATCGTGGAAATTCAGCAGCAGAATAGAGACTTAAATAATCAACTTGCGGATGCAAAAACAAAGGCTAAGGAAATGGAGAATTCCAACAACGAATTGCAAACCGTTGTTCAAGATTTAAAGCTTCAGCTTAGTTCACAACAGCAAGATGACGAGAGATTTTTGTCAGAACTGAGCGAAGTCTTGCAAACTCATGAAGGTACACGCAGTAGTGAACAAAATGGATATACAGATGGACAAAGTGGTTATAAAGATCAGAAGGATGGGCACGGAGCAAAAGATTTTAGCAGAGGAGTTTTGAAGGTGAGATGAAAGAAAATCGTATCAACGCATTCGAAAAAAAAAAAAAACTCATGAAGGTTGTGCCGTTTCAGACAAACCTACGACTGGCTTTAGTTATCCAGCTAGTTTGCAGGCACTCCGCTCAACTAATTAGAAACAAATAATTCAGATATAACATAACAAGATTAAAACTCCAACTGGCGTGGCAGGAGGCAACCAGTTAGCTGTTTACAAGAGTGGCCGAGGATTTGAACTCGGGACAACCATCAACAAATCCAGCAAGTGGCGAGAGTGGTGTCCGGTCGTTTCGCTACAAGTCGATTCGCAGCCGCGAAGTTGTAAAGCCTTTTCGTTGCATCATGAAGTTGTCTTCTGTTTTGCTTTAGAACATTTTTCGTTTTGCTGCATACTAGAGTAAACTCCCATGATAATAAAAGTTAAATCTCTTCATACCTCGAGTTTATGTTGTTGATATTTTCGTGAAATCCTTCCAAAATCTTTTTCTTCCCGTAGTTTGAGACTTGTAGCCGTACGACTTTGTAACGAAGCGACTGGTAAGCTCCAGAGTGGGACTTAAACCGGGAACCGCCGGATTGCGAGTCCGACGCGCCTTTGCCACTCGGCCACACTGCCCCCTGCTACGATAAATGAAGTTGTATGGTGGTGCAATTTTCTAAAGGGTGGCTTAAGTTAAAATACACGAAAAAAAAAAAACGACTCCAGAATTTTTTTCATTTACCCCTTTCCCTCCTAGTGTGAATTGTAGAGTCGTGTATGCCGTGGTTCTAACTTTTGAGTCTGTGCGCCAAAGACTAAGTATTCCTCTTTGGTTTAATAGTAACTCCTAAGCCAGATAATCCAGAGCGAAATTTGGAGCAAAACCCCAGCTTGAGAGGCTAATCAAATGAAAGTACCACCGCTTCAGAAAATTCAAGTCAATAGTCGCACCACAAGGTTCTGTCTTTAAAATCGGACGTAAGAAATTCTTCTTATGGCTCCTTGATTAGTTGTCGGAAGAAACCTTCATAGAATGAAATGCTTTGTGAGTTTCTTAGTTCTTCTTTAGTTGTCTGCAATGAGCCCCTTTAGTTGTTGAAATGCTAACAGCGTGCTGTTGAAACACGTCTCGTTTCTTTTCAGCAAGTCACGCATCTTGTATCAGAAATGTCTTCCCTCCGACATATGCTGCACGAGAAAAGCGCTCAGAAGGAACAACTCGAGGAACACGTAGCAGAGCTACAGGGTAGCATCGAAAGGAAAACATGCCAAATCAGATGGTACGTAGAAATATGTAATACGAGCTCCTAATTTACACTTTAAAGGTGCTTTGGTCACTCTGCCAGCAGAGTTTTTCGATGCAAAGTCGTTTCGATACAAGTTAATTCCTTCGAGGTGTAAGTAGTTTCACGTACTTGGCTTAAAGAACGAAGATTATTCACCCAAAATGTTTTTCTTGTTCAATTGCAAACTTTACTTGAAGTGATCGAAATTTTTGTGCAATTTCACTGCTTGAGTTTGTATCAAAACGCAAGGCGCTCCACAAACTGCACTGAATCCACGATTTGACGGTCGTGGCATGACAGTAAAGAGACACTCATTCTTTACCAAGGTTCCCTCCAACTCGTCCCCCCCCCCCCCCCCCCCCCCCCCCGCCGAGCGTTCTCGTCCTCGTCCTCTCTCTCCGGAGGACGAGAAGGAGAGAGTCCTAGCAACCTCGTTCCCAGGTTCTCTCTCCTACCCGTAAGGACGGGTAGGAGAGGACCCTGGGAACGAGGTTGGTGATGTGAGCTTTTTCAGAGTGTTTTTTTTTTGGTAACTTTGAAATAAGAAAAAAGTCCATGGGGCAAATGCGACGGCTTTACGAGTACGGTGCAAAATAAATCTTCCCTTAATTTATTACGAATATGAATAATAAGGTGTACTAATAAAGAAAGTTCCAAGTGTCTCCGAACTGAAATTGGTGTAGCCTCCCACAAGGAACAAGTAACGACGAACGTCTGCGCGGGAGGTTAAAACTGGTGTTACTGTGAAAGGTTTACTGTCGGCGCCATTTGGGAGCTGAAGCAACAACGACGGCAACGACAACGGCAAGAAGCGAATTTTTTACTTTATCACCAAAACAACAACTTTGCACGTGCATCACACCTTTTTGTACATTCATTTGCCGTCGTTGTACGACTACGAAGTGAAACTTCCTAATATCACGTTTCAGGAGAACGTGAATTTTCTTTTCTTTTTCGAAACTTAGATACAGATCTTTAGAACTCAACTCTCGAAAAATTTGCTAACATTTATGAAATTGAACGAGATGGAACAAGAACAATAAAGTTTTAAACAGTGCGAATGCGCTTTTAAAGTGAGATTTTCGCTGCCGTTGCTACGGGCGGATTCATTTGCAACATACGCGTATAGCCGTCGCATTTGCCTGCTGGAATTTTTTATTGTCTTTAAGCCTAAGAAGAATAAGAAGTTCCAGTGGGCAAATGCGACAGCTATACGCGTATGTTGCAAATGAATCCACCCTACGTAATGGTGAATGAAATTTTACTAAATAAATCAAGAAACGTCACAGACGTTTGAATGCGGTGAAATTTGGCCAAGGCATCGACACCTGTGTTTTTCACGTGCCAAGGACGTAGACTCGTGGCACGTGCAGGACAGTCCCCGTGCAGAATGTAACCAATCGCAAACAGATGTCCTTCTTACTGTACAAACTTGCACTATTTGATTAAACGAATCAGAGCTTAGCTTTTGTCTTTTCTGTTCAGCTGCTTCCAGTGTGCGTATTCATGTGTTTTTCACGTTCAAAAAATTCTTTTTTTTGTTTGTTAATGTAACTTTCAACACAGGTGTAAGTTATGTGGCGTCATTTTGCAGCTAACTTACAAGAAAAAAGAAAAAACGCTAAAACGCATTCCCTGAAGTCGTCGTTTATCCGAGAGGTGTCGCTTGATTTGGTTGGATCGATTTTTTGGAGACTTAATTCGCGCTCCATGCTTCTTAACACTTCTCGCTAAAATGACGCAGAATTTTCCACAAGCATCGTGCGCTCGTGCCACGTCCTGTTTTGCAAATCTTTTTTCTAGAATCGTCATGCAGATAATGCTAAAGACATTTAACTGATTTTAAATTAAATATGTTTGCAGTCTGAACGAAGAAGTTGACAGCTCTAGGAAAAGAATCGAGTTCATCAATGAAGAAAAGGAACTCCTTGAAATGGTAATGTACAGACCGCAGATCAATTTAGGTGTATGGGAAACTGCCCACCTACCCCTCCCCTAAGCTAACATTTTGCCCTAGCTAAGAAGTAAGTGTTAATGTTAGCTTAAGGGAGGGGTAGGTGGGCAGTTTCTCAGACACCTAAAATTGATCCCAGACCGCTACTCTGTTACTCTGTTAACCGTTTTAACTTCCAAGAGTGATCAACTTCAATTTTCTCTTAACAATATCTATACATCATCAAGAGAAAAGATTATGAGGATTTGTTAAAGTAACCCCAAAGGGAAAGAAGTTTGATGTTTTATTATTTTAACACCAATGAAATACTAGGTAAGCTAGTTTTCGCGTGAAAACGTGATATCTTCACATGTGAAAAGATCACCGTTGCTATGGCTACATAATAAATCGCGCCTTCACGGCAAAAGCTAATAAAGTGAAATGGCTTGGTATTCATTGGTGTTTATATAATAAATAGAACATTACATTTTCGCTTGGAGATACGAAATTTCTCTTCGCGTGTTGAAAGATATTTCACTCGTTTGCGCACCACCCGAAGAGAAATTTCGTGTCTCCGCGCAGGCATGTAACATCCTCTATTTACCAAATTCTCTCAATCAGTTTCTCAAGGAAATGTAGGGAGATCAGTTTGGAGAATTTTATGTCGATATCGGGACTAAAAGGGTTGAATAACAGACTGTGAACCGGTAATATGGCCTGGGCTCGATTACTGCCGGACCAACACTCAGGATCTTAAACTTATTGAAGAGAATGTGCGTCATTTGCCCTGATGTCTGCAAATGGTTAAACAATCTGGTCTTCTTCGATAAGGAAGGGAAAATCGTAGACCCAGTCTTACAGCTCTTTTACCATTCTTGGTTGGAACGTTAAAGAACCCAGACTGCTGTTCGAAAAGAGTAGAGAACCTTCGTCACTAATTATTATTTCTTATTTTTTTTCTCTACACGTTTTCATTGTTGAAGGAAAAAATAGAAACAGATGACAAAATAACTGCACTGAAGGAGTCTGAGCTGTCTCTAAACTCCAACATCTCTTTGATCGTGGAAGAGAAGTGCAAAGCTCTCAATGAGCTGACACTGTTAAAGAGCCGCAAAGCGGATGAAGAGAAACTCCGACTGAGTGCTCAGAAAGAGCTGGCGGCTCTGAAAGAACAGCTAGAGGAGACTGTGGAGTCAAAATACAAATTAGAAACAGAATTAGCGAGCATCACGCAAGCGCTTCAGACCATGGATAGCGAGAAACAGTACTTGGACAGTCAAGTAAGAACGTTAGAAGAAAAAATGTTGGCTTGTCAAGACGAACGAATCGGTCTGGAGGATGAGTTGGATGTTGCTAGGCAACAGCTCGAGGCTGCCAACGAGGCGAGGATTCGCGCGGAGCAAGGCCAAGTCAAGGCGCAGGAACAGCTGGAGAGCCTGCGGTGCATGATGGACCAGGAGATTGCCGCGCTCAAATTTCAGCTTAGTTCAGAGACAATGAAGTATGAAACAGAAGTCAAGGTGAGAAAATAATGAGATCAAGTATCGCCAAACTTTTACGGCAAATTTCAGCTTTTCGTATGATGTTTCCCTAACGAAAAATATCGGTTTGCCTTCTTTATGTACTTAAAATTAAGTCTAGAAGTTCTGAGCATCATAAATACCCTCGCCGCTGAATCTCCTTGTTTGGGTTATTATACCATATTTAGTAAATCCCTTGGTTACTCTCCCCCACCCCACCCCCACTTTGTTAAACGACCAAATTGTGTTTCGAATACAAGTACAAGACGCTGATCGAGGTGCCGTTCAAATTACAGATAGTCATTGCTTTATTCCAAAACAAGAATTAAAGTTCCGTAACTGTAGGGAATTTCCTTCCCATTCTTTTTGTTACTTGATATCCCCGTCCCTTGAGCATGTCTGAAATAAATAAGGCCTTGTCCCTCTCCCCCTCCCCCCTCCCCCCTCCCCTCGGTGGAGGCGGGAATAGAGGATTGCGTTAATAGGCTATTTGCACGATGACGTCATTTTACCATTACGACCAAGAATCCTTCAGGATTTTGCTTTCTTGTGCAAGTTAGGACTTTTTGTTATGTTAACATCGCTAGGATTACCGAATTTACACGTGAAAGGAAAAACGAAAAAGATTCTGGTCATAATAGTCAAGTGACGCCTTCGTGCAAAAAGCCTTCTCGATTTGACGAGTAAGTTGAACTCCACTGAGGCTGTTATGTGGAATGGCTAAAAAAAGATTTAATTTCAAGATTTTAACGAGCGTGCTTTTTAAGGTACATTTTGATTTTGTTGCAGAGTTTATCGGATCAGATCCAGGAGTACAACAGCGTTAAAGAGCGGCTAACCGAGCAGGAAGAGTTGATTTTGGACCTGGAATCGAAACTCAAAGAACGAAACGACACTCTCCAACATGACAAACATAAATACGTGTCAGAAATAAAACACCTTCGAAACGAGGTCAGTTCAGTGATCAAATACGTTCCCCTATCCATCAGGTGGATCATTATACATTTCTGGTAAACTGCCCACCTACCCCTCCCCTGAGCCAACATTAACACTTACTTCTCACTTTGGGCAAAATGCTGGCTTAGGGGAGGGGTAGGTGGGCAGTTTCCCGGAAACGATTAATGATATGTCCGCTCGATTCCCAATGTCTGTTGCCTTTTCCAGGCTCCGAGATAGTAGGAAAAGCGGATCGAGAAAAGTTGCCCGAAAACCGCGTGGGGCTGGTGAGGGAGAGGTACTTTAGTTCTAGCTTCTTATGTCTGTCTCTTCCCGCCATTTTTTTGCCCGCACGCTTTTTCGCTGCTCTCCCACCTTTCCCGCTCGTCTGCACTGACCGAGAGCCTGACACAGGCTAGTCTGTTTTTAAATCATTGCTGGAAAAAATTGCTTGCACAGATTACGTCTAGGGGCGTCGCGATCATTGTAAACGGTCCCCAGGGTTAATGTGTCTCTAGAGGAAAAATTGTGGTGCTTGTGTGTGTGGACATCCTTGGACACGTAAGTTTTAGCTTGTTCTTTGACTTTCTAAAACTGTCCGTTTTGGACGAGTCCTCGGTCGGGAGGAAAACTTGACATCTGTCGGTCATTTTCGCGAGTTAAATTCCCTAAAATATGCTGTGAGGGAGGGCGTACATAGCCTGCGTGTGTTTCTTATCGATGGAACTAACATAAAATCTGATCGTGAGCCTTATTTTTCTTCCTTCAAAAACACTATAGGTCCAGCAGTTTAAAAGTGGGTTCGACGAAAACAAGCTCAGGATTCGTGCGCTTGAGAACGAACTGTTGTTGACATCAAAGCAGCTGGAGGAGGAGCGATCAAGGCAAAGGGAAATGAAGAGAAAAGTTGATGAATTTGAGGAAGCAAAAGGTTTGAAAGACCAAGAATACGAAAGCAAAATCAAGGAGGTTAAAGGGGACGTCGAAGAGTTGAAAAGCAGGCTTGTCGAGGTTACAAAGTATGAGATCATTTTATTCTTTCTCGTAAATTACTTTTATTAGTGCTGCAAGTGCTCGTTTCCTCGTTAAATGGGAACTATCAACCTCGTTCCCAGGTCTCTCTGATGTAGGCTCGATGAGCCTTCTCAACCTCGTTCCCAGGGTCTTGTCTTACTCGTCTCCCCGGACCGAGAGAGGGGACGAGTATGAGAGGACCCTGAGAACGAATTTGGAGCTGGAAAGACGGTGGATAATTTGCCATTTTCTATTTTATCCAATCTCCTTTCAGTGAGGAATTTAGTCCGGACTCAAAAGAGCGGCGAAAGTCGACGGAGTCCAATCCTGCTGGCAAAGGGAAGAAGATCCAAACAAATTAAAGTTTAAATATGTTTATAGTGTTAAAAGAAATCATTTAACTTGAAACGAGATATCTAAATTAGTTGTGTCTAACAAGAATTTCTTTTTAAAGAGAAAAAGCGGAGTTGTGGCAGAAGGCAGACGCTATGGAGCATGAAATCAAAGTTAAAGCTGATGACAGATGGATGGATGATAGTGAGGCATCGCATTGCCTCGGTTGTCATGCTGAGTTTACCTTCCTCTTGAGAAAGGTTTGTTTTCTCAAGAATTGTAGTAGAGCAAGTCAAAACTAAGCAGTTGTGTAGGAGCTGCTCGTAAGGTCTCCCCTAATTGGTCGCTGGAAACAATGACATGTCATTCTTCCCATTGTTTTAGTATTGTTTGGGGTTAGGGAAACGCACCATTGGTGACTTCTCTTCCGAGCAGCTGCTACATGACCCAAACTAAGGGACTAACGTCACCTTAAGTTCCCAAGCTACACATGTGGGAACACCATCCTTGTACTGCTTGCGATCTCATCACTTCTTCAGTTTACGTTGAAGGATAAATTTCACACACGCGAGTGACGTGCTGTATCTGTAACTTGTCGTGAAATGATAACAAAAAAACTAATTTTGGTTTGCAGAACAGGGCTAGATCAAGCGAGGGACTTGGTCAGGGCCGTAGCGAACTGTACTATGGGACTGTTTTGGGGGACGTTATTGTTTCTTTCATTGGCTATTACGGAGTTACGGAAGATTATGGGTCAAAATCTGTCCCCAAAACATTCCCATAGTGCAATTTGACACAACGCCGACCTAGACTCACGCGCAATTTCAACTCGCTACTTTAGAATTGAGCCGAAATGCATCCCGCAGTTGTTTCTGGGATCGTTACTAGGTACGTGCTGGTCAGCTATTGCTGGTTTGTACGAAAGTCACGGCGACCATGTTGGTGACCAAGGACAAAAGTGTTTCTCTCCTCTGGGAACTAACACCCTTTTTAAGTAAATTCTTCAAAAAACTGTCTATTGTATTGACCACCAACGTGGTCGCCTTGTCACGTGACTGCAAGCCAAGAGTTGGCCAATGTCTTTTCCCCGTCCCCAGTAACAATCCCAGAAATCTTTGCGAAAGTTAACTCGTCCCAGATTCCTTCGCGTTTCTAAAGTGGCGCTGTTTCAGTGATATGGGCATCCCTGAGTTTTGGGGAGCCCCATTCCCAAAACCCTAGTGATGTGGGCATCCCCTTCTTGTATTACCTCATCCTCGGAGACCCAGGGGCAGATAAAGGGGGCGAGGGAAAGTCTAAACGGGCGGAAAAATATATATGGAACGAAGAAAAGTAAAGAACGGCGGCGACCGTTTGGAACTGGTCTGGTAAGACATTGTCCCCAGGGGCTCTTCTCGCCGTTCTTTACTTTTCTTCGTGCCATATATTTTTCCGCCCGTTTAGACTTTTGCTCGTCCCCACTATCTGCCCCTGGGTCTCCGAGGATGGTATTACCTTAGCGATTTGGGTTAGGGTTAGGGTTAGGGTTACAGGGGATGCCCACATCACTAGGGTTTTGAGAATGGGGATGCTTAAAACTCGGGGATACCCATATCACTGTGGCAGCGCAATTACAGGCTCTGAATTGCCAGCAGTACCTTTTCAAATGATATCGGAGTGCACGTTAGCGTTTGGTAACTTGTGCTTGTGTTGTTCTTCCTTAGCATCATTGTAGAATGTGCGGCCGCATCTTCTGTTACAATTGCTCTGACAACTGGATTCAAACTCCACATAGCAGGTAACTGGATCGGTGGACTTGGTTAAGTTCCACTTTTGATCAGCGGGAACCGTAACAATGATGGTCTAATAATAATCCAATATTGGTCCAACAGTGTTAACTCTGGTGCACAAGGCGAGCGAAGTGAAGCGATCCGAAAACCTTACCTTATGCGCGCATATTCGTGTTAAGCAATAGGCAAATCTCTGCTGACGTCATTGTTTACATTCTTGCTCATTAGCATACGATTTAACTCATAGAAGGCGTCACCGTATGCTCACTTTGAATTCAATAGTTGAAAGAGTTGGATAATCTGAGCAATTTGTGCGATTTTCAGCTTTTTGCGAGCAATGACAAAGGAAATAGCTATCGAAAACTGCGAAATTGTTGGGTGGCAAAAACGTTGATGAGCCCATACGTTCACTGTTAAGTTTCTCGTTGTTCAAAGATAATTTCTCCGAAACTATTCGGTATATCGGGCTCAAATTTTCACAGATAACTGAAATTGTAATGCTCCTTCGATATTCAGAAAGTTTATTTTAATAGCTTGATCAGAGAATGAAAGGTATTTGTTAATGTGGCAAAAAAAGTAAACAAAGATTCGCTTATTTGGCAGGCACAAACTGCTGGCGAAGCTTGTTTTCCTTCTCTAAAGTGCATCTGACTGTTTTTCGTTTGTTTTTTATTCATTCGTATACATGTATTTATTTATTTGTTTACTTGTTTTTCATTTAATTGGTTTTCAGGAAACTCCGTCGAGTGTGCCGTCAGTGTTTTAGCTTCGACCAGAGACTTAAAGTCAAGCATGAGGGCGTGTCGCAGTGGATAGAAGACGACGCCAGATCAGATACCAGTGATCGGCGGTCAGAACGGACGGTGAGCTTTCTAAGTGACACAGGAGATCTGGACGCTGATGAAGGACCCAGTACCACACAGCCTGGTAGGAATATATACTGTTATACTACTACATGAGAAATTTCTGCAATCTGATTGGCTTAGAGCAGTGGTATTTCAGCTTAATTTGAAATACCTACATGTGAAAATTACAAACCTTTTGCGGGTAGTAGTATAAACAAATAATAGCATGATTTGTTCGTGATATTTGGCACGAATACCACTCGTGATATTTCAAAATTGTCTCAAATTTCACTCGCCTAACGGCTCGTGAAATTACGTATAACAATTTGGAAATATCACTCGTGGTATTTATGCCAAATATCACTACTAATCATGCTATTACCTATACAAATAAGGCTTGACTATTCCCCAGGTGCTGCTGCCAAAGCGAAGGAAAACAAGGCGCGGGGCATCATGAAAGGACTGCAAGAAGCGTGCGTCCACTTATAAGGAGCTTAATCAAAAGCGCTTTTGAGCCACGCACGTCAACCGGAATTGAAGCCCTCCCACCTCCGGTTAACGTGCGTCGCTCAAAAACGTTTTTGCTTAAGCTTCCAATGCGATTTGAACTGCGCAAGGTCCAGGAGTGATGCCTGTGGGCGAGACAGTTCCTAACGGGCACGTTATAATTATGCTCTCAAGCTTTCTTGTTGCCTTTTTCGTCGCAAGCTGATTGCAAGGTGTTTGATTCTGATACTTTAACATGCTGCAATCGTGTTTTCTCCGCCATGGTCCTCACGTTCCAGCAACCGATGGTCGTCTGTCGCGTGGGGGCTACTATGGGGCCTATCGGCCTTTGGGCTTCCGGCTGGCTTTGACCCAAGAGCGTCATTGCAGTCCCAGCAGCAACACCCCGAGTCGTTGTTGTCGCATTATCAACGCTTCTGGTTTCTGTAACAGTTAGTGTTTTTATGGAGCAGGGTCGTTAGCCCTAATCCCAACCCCTAACCTGGAGGACCAGGTGGTCACTCTGTCTGGTCTGTACCCTTCGACCTTTTCGGCGTGGGTGGCTCTGGCCCTACCAGGAATACAAGACTCCAGTCGACATAGCTCTAGGGGTCATTGAGACACGCAAACTGGCCCACCACGATAAGTTGCACTGCAGGTCCCAAACTTGTTGGGAGATGTTGCATCCGTTTGCACACCACTGCCAACACGGACGCAACAACTCCCAACATTGTTGGCGCAACAATGTTGGGAGTTGTTACGTCCGTTTGCATGCAGCCTAAGACGAGAACGACTATATGTACGAGATTTTTTCAATAATCAGTAGTGTTCGCGCGTGAGCCAGCGTCATTTTGGCGGGAAAACATGGTAGTTGCCGTCATTCTACTACGAGTTTTAGCGAGAATGTCGTAGTGGCGGGAATAAGTTATCAAATGTTAAAAGTTTTAACATTTTGCAATCGGGAGAGGGCTTAAACTCCTTCAATAACGATAACAGTGCCAACTTTTCTGGTGAAAAAAAGTAAAGTGAAGAATTCCGAGGTGTATATTTTTTGAGAATACGCGAAAAAAACTTTAAATCAAATCTCGTACTCGAATCTAAAAGTCTCCATTCTGTATGGTCACCCTCTAGGTCCCAGTACCTCGCGCAGCGGTCACCCGGATCCTCCCCAATCTTCCTCTACACCTATTAAACCCAGCGTGGACACCACGGACGAGGAAGAAATCGGCGACAGCGAAACAGACCATACTAGAGCGAAAAAAAATTCTCTGAATTCGCCCAACGCCGTCAAGAATGTCACAGATACCAAGGACTCAGACGAAGAAACTGATCGATCCTCGCCTGAAGTAAAGCAAAGGGAGGAGTACGAGGAGTATGAAATTGTGGACACGTCCAACGGCGAACATGCATGCCAGCAGCCTGGAGCCAAGGTTGTGCTGAGCGAGTCGGACAGCAGGGAGGAGTTGGTCATACCTTCGGTTAATGAGGAACCTGGCGCTTTTTGGCACGCAACTGTCCCCCCCGGAAAACGTCACCTGATTCAGGTGATGGTGGGTACTCCAAGGGCGTCGTTGTCTTGGAAGTTTTCGACAGAAAAAAAGGTAAAAACATGCGTAGCTCATTAGTCATTTTTAGGACTGGTGTCGTGTCGAATTGCACTATGGGAATATTTTGGGGACGTTGCCTTATTTTTATTGGTTATCACGACGTTGCGCAGGAGACTGGGTCCAAACTCGACCCGCAAAACAGTCCCATAATGCAACTGAAAACAGCACCGAACCAGTCTCTTTCGTGTGATAGGTGCCTGGTTCCGTTGGCGTGAGTGTGCAGATTTACCAGCCATGGGTGGGGGGGGGGGCGGGGGGTAACTCTATTTAGGGGGAGAGGGTTGTTTGCTTAACGTGATAGCCCCTGGATAGCCCTCCCACCCACCTCCATTAAGCGAAGTAGTTAACGGCTTTTAACGCAGTTTTCTTGTGCATTTTATTTAGAGCATACGTTTTGGGGTTGCTTTTAAGAAGTCGGAGAGAAGTACGGACGATGAGAGTAAGGTAAAACAGATTTATTACATACAACGCGAACAGACATATATTTAACACTATTTAATATAACTTTGCTAACGAGGTTGTTTTTGTGATCGCCACGTAACTAGGTACGCTTGTAAATCACACAAAATTTACTCAATGACGTCAGTTCATCAATCCGAAACGTTAATACAAAACTGAGCTCTTTCTTTTCTGTTCACGATTGTTTCATCATAATCTTGTGGCATAGCTGCAAGGGGACTGGGGGGGGAATAAATCAGGAAAAAAGTGGCATTTACTTCAACCCAGACCCCTATCGGTTCTACATCTGTTATACTCAGAAGCCCAAAAATTCTCGTAGAGAAGTTTGCGAACTAGGCAATAGTTATACCGTACTGCCTACGTGC
This sequence comes from Porites divaricata, assembly GCA_038088405.1. NCBI lineage: Eukaryota > Metazoa > Cnidaria > Anthozoa > Scleractinia > Poritidae > Porites > Porites divaricata. Next base: position 999,485 of record JBBMOI010000004.1, read on the forward strand.
AAAACGGGGACACCAAATCCAGTAATTTGCGAATTACCTTGTACAATGTCAGCTGGTTTAAGCCGAGTCTCTAAAGTAATTTCGTGGTTGCCTTGCTTCAACATTGACACACTTGTGACTGGCTGAAAATTTTCGCGCCACTTCCTCAACGAATCACGAGTAAGGACTAAAACCAGTTGCTACTCACGCCAGTTTTTTTCCCGCGCTTTTTGCACCTGATGTGTAAATTTGCTTTGAGATGTGACTTGTTCATTTAAGTGCCTCCTCGTATTTTGATTGGCCAGTGAAGTTCATTTGTTTTCTTTTACGATACTGTTATAAAGACGGCTTTATATGCCTCACTGTAAAGTCAGTCCATCGCTAGAGGTCTGGTCCAAGTTGTTCCAAAGTTCGACAGCGCTTTCCTCCGGATAAATCACTATCCAATTGAGAAATGGTAGGGAAAATATTTGTGTTTTCCATTTGATAGAGATTTATCCAGTGGTTAGGTTTTCCACCCTTTGAACAACTGAGATCAGCAACAAAGAGATTACTAGAATAGCGTCTTCTCATTTGTCAGTCGGTGTTTTTTTAATTTCTTTGTGAAAAAAAATTTGTTCACTGCTTTACCTGCTTCCTTAGGATATTCTTAAAAGTTCTTTGCGTTTTTCTCTTTTTACAGACCGTTGTTCCACTGTCTCAGTACAACTCCCATGAACGCGCAGTTAAGGGTGAAATACAGGATTCCACTCCCGGAGTCTACATTCTAGTTTTCGATAACACATTTTCGAGGTCAGTAGCGTAATGTACATTATTATTCAATGCAAATTTTTATTCCTTTTCATTGGCCGAGAGCCCACCACGTAACCTGCAAACAACTGCCGACAAATAATGTTCTGTTCATGCGTAATGTCGTCCAACTGTGTTTGGCTGCAAATAATATTCTGCTTAATGCGTAAGTGAAACCACGTTTTTGTCCTTCTTGTGATCGCTCTTGCGTGAAAATGGCAGCTTCCCGAAGATATTTTTCAAAAACCAAACTCAAGTGAAAGAGCACGACACTGAGGTGGATCAGGAGATCATTACTACGAATAAAAATCTACTGTTCCACTTAATTGGTTACAATAATGATCTGCTGGTTCTAAACCAATGGAAAGGTGCATTAAATCGAATAATGCCCTCCCTCCTTAGCCTTCTTACAAATAATGTCCGCGCGTGCACTTATTCAAGGGGGGGGGGGGGGCTATTTGATATAATGGCCTTGGGGTGGGTGCTTATTTGGGGACGGCGCTTATTAGAGCGTGGGCGCTTATTTGAGGAAATGTATATTTTTTCTGAGGTATCTTACTGGTCCGGAAGAATGTTAAACCGTTATATTGCTCCTTTACCCGATAAGAGATTATAGTGTTGCATGTTTTTAAAAAATGTCTACTTGATTCTTTTTAGATTCACTTCCAAGCGTTTATTCTGCATGGTACAAGTTACACGGAGCGATAATAATGAAGACGACGACTCCCTTACGTAGAAAAAAAGTACATAAACCAGAGTGAAAATATTTAATAGAATCCTGTGGTACGCCGCATTAAAGTTAGTAAATTAAACAATGTAATAATATCTATAGTTTTAGATTTTTTAGGTACTGCTGGTTTGCAGATGAAGTCACGGCGGCCATGTTGATTGACAGGAACATAAGCGTTTCTCTTCGCTGGGAACTAAACGATTTTTTATGTAAATTGGGCGAAAAAAATGTATTGGCCATTTTTTCAAAAATACCATGATACTCTTTGTTGTCCCTCCAAACGTTTTAATGGGCAATTTCTCTTGGGGCGGTTGTAAATCCCAAGAGAAATTGAAAACAGTGCCTATGCAAAATTTTGGAAGGACAACAAAGAGTATTATGATATTTTTGAAAAAGGTGTGTTGCCTTGTTAACCAACATGGCCGCCTGGTCGTGGTTGCAAACCTAGAAAAGCATGGTCGTCACTTGTTTCCATCCGCTAAACTGACATTTTCCTCTCAGTGGCTCTCACCGGACATTTCACTTTTCTTAAATGAAATTTCTCTGTGTCTTGAAACTTCTGTTCGTTAAAGTCTAAGTCTCTTCAATTGTTAAGGAAAAAAAATCAGGATGGCACGAGTAGGATTCAATCTGGGAGCATCGGCTCTCCAGTGCATGACTTTAACCTCTACACCACCGAGGATTTGCTGACAATCAATGGTTTGATTTGAATGTATATAGCAACAACCCTAGCCCTACCCTAACCCTTACTTTGTGTACGAATCATTAATCTGTCAACGTCAGTTTGGCGGATGGAAATAAGTGTTGACCGAAAAGCATAGGCCATTTCCGAGTTTTAAAACCTCTCACTTTCAAAACGAGGCTAAGTGCAAAACCTTTGTTGAGTAAAAGACTAAAATTTACGTGAGAATATCAAATCATTTTTATATCAATGGCTTCGCACTTAGCCTTGCTTAAAAAAAAAGAGTCTTAAGGAAACTCGGAAATGGTCTGTTGTCTTCTTCCAAACTTAAACAAAAGGTTTAGAAGTTATATAAAGTCATTTTTCAATCAGAGACTAAGGACCTCTTCATATGAGCCCCGTTGACCGGGCTGGCCCGGTTTCCGAGGTCTCCCTTACCTCCGAATCCTTTGTAAAACTTTCGTTGTGTTCATAAGAGAGAGCGGGCTCGCTCGGTTCCCAAGATCTCAGTTCATTCCCAACCGGGATCTCTGTAAGAGGGCTGGAAAATGTTTCCGTACGAAGACTTCAGCCCCGGTTACCGGGATGAAAGCGGTATGAATTCTTCGAATGAATTTTGCATCGTCTTGCTTTGCCTGTTGTATTTTCCACATCGTAAGCATCCCATCTGACAACAGTGATAGAGTTAGAAAAGTTGCCAAAGCTATAATAGGCGCAAAAGTTGTAACTTTATGTTTCGCCATGTTTGCTTTGTTTCTCGAATTTCGCACCACAACTCGTCTCCGGCCATTTCTCAACTCGGAAACTCAAATGAACCCAAGCTGAAATTGGTCCTGGTTAGCGGGCCAGCCCGGTTGACGTGGCTCATGTGAAGAGGTCCTAAGTGTGTTGAAAGTTAAACAGATATACAATTTTGTACATGATTTTTAACGATCAAAATCTCGATATTGAAATCTGGTTAATGAAAACACACGCAACCTCACTTTCGAAACCGAGGCAAGGGCTCCTCTCGTTTTAACACAGATGTTAGGGACAACGCGTATATTACAGTTACATATATCTCAAGGAATTAGGTCTTGAAAGTCTTAGGGCGCGTGCCATTTTGTCAGAAGCTGTCGGCCAGATCATTTCAGCCGTGAAGAGAATTATATTGCTTGTCAGAACCGTCCAGTCAAATCAGTCTCTCACTAATGGGCTCATCCTCGGTGTAAGAACCTGTTAAACTCACGGGTGACGTAAAACAAAGAAGACAAAGAAGTCAACCACAATACAACCTAGAAAAGCAAAAAGTTCACAGGTTCTTACACCGAGATAACTCTCCCGTCCCATTCCTAAACTGTATGCATGGTAGTGATGGGTTTTTAGCCAAACTTCTCGGAAAAAAAGGCCTCTTTCATTGTCAAAACGACCAGTCTGGCCGGCAAGTTCTCGCCTTTGTCATACGCCTTAAGAAAGGTAGGATTTCTATCAAGTAGTTGATTATATAGCTCTGTAACAATACGATACAATACAATACAACACAGTACGATACGGTGCAATACAATAGTTCAGTACAGTACAATTACAATACAATGCAAAATAAAATGCAGAACAATGCAATGTAACGCAATGTAATGCAATGCACTTATACGATACTGTATTGACGCAATAACACAATGCAGTGCAATCTTTATTTAACGAAGGTAGAATGTTAACCCTACACTTTTCTAATATATCGTCTTGAGCGCCTCGCGCAAACCAGGCTGAGCCCGGTTTGATAGCGAGTTAAACCACCGGTAGCAGAATATTTTAGTTTAAACAACGCAATAAAGAAATTCATATCTTTTAAAAGTGTTGAAATGCAGTCTATTGTAATTGTATGAGACAACCGCGTCAGTGATCCAAGTGAGTTGATAGAAAAAAATGAATTGGAATCAGAAAAACGGTCCCTTCCCCCCCTCCCCACCAAAGACCCCATTCTCGTCCTCAGAGCTACTCGGCTTAATTTGTAAAGAAACGACGGCTTCTGGGGACAAGAATGCCCCAGACCCCGGGCCATGCTCGTTTGACGCGGCCAGGAAAGAAAAAGTCGCGTGACTTGACCTTGCTCTCTTCGTGACTCAAAAAAGTAATGTGAGAATGCACACCATGGGAACAGTTATTTTTGTCTAACAAAAAAGTGCAGGACAAAGGTTACTACTGACCACTTCCGCGACTTTTTTTGTTGCGTAAGGTCAATTATTCTACAAGCAGTTGCTTGAATTCTAAAGCTTCTTTTGGCAAATCACCGCCGGCCGCGTTTTCCAGAATTACTGAAACTCGGCTTGCGAAGAAGAAGCTCACAAAGTACAAATCAAGTCAGTAGCAGCAACGTATTTGGTCGGATTATTCTCAACAGCCTTTTCGAATGGAAAACGTCAAGAGAGAACGCAAACTTTCTGACGAAAGCTCCTCATCAAGAAAATTGTCAGTTACCGGCTCGGCAAGACGAATTTCTGCGACAGCGTTCGTTTCTGGTTTTAAGAAAACAGACAACGTTGAGCGCTCGCAGGCTAAAAGGAATATCCACGAACGTTACGAAAACACTTACCGCTTAGAACCGAAGCAACGTTTTCCCGAAGGGAAAGTTCAAGCAATTATTGAGGAAGCATTAGAGACATTAGCCACCCATAAATACAGTGCAACTCATTCACCCTTCATGGCCAAGTTGCTGAGCTCCCGTGTGTTGGAAAGTGTGAAACAGCTCAATATTGAGCGGTACAAAGTCATCTGCTTGACTACTATTGGTTCCAAAGCGTCACAGGGATTACGAATCGCCAGCCGCTGCTTGTGGGATGGACAGTGTGATACTTTTGTAAATGCTTGTTTCGAGAATGAGCGATTTTTCGCCGTTTGTACTGTATATGGAGTTTATTACGAATAACCTCTAGGCTGCTAATATAAGATCTGCGCTTTTAGCTAAAACAACGACATCACAACACTTCACGATCGCTGTTATTTTTAGCGGTGAGTTGTGATGGCAATCTAACGTTTGAGTGTGTGGACAAAATCTAGGATGTGACACAGTTTAGTCGAAAACCAGAAAGAGGCTGATCCAGTTTACTCTGTTGTTACTATGTTAAAAGTGTTTGCTTTCGTAACATGAAACAGATTTTTGTGTTAGGCTGAATTAACTGATTTTGGGGTGAACGGATTAGTGATGATTATGATTGAAAATGAGCTGCTGGCATGGATTCCCAAGACGGTCGCGGGTTTCACTGTCAATCCAAGCAGAGGGTTCACGAGTGATAATTTAAGAAAATTTACTAGTTTTAGTACAAGGCGATATTTGGGAGAGGAAACTTAGAAACGATGTTGGCAACACAAATTGAAGAAACTGTAAAAAAATTCTACAAACAAAAAGACAAACACCTTCGAGATTACGAGACAAAACTGACAGATCCGCGTTTGGAGCAGAAGGGAGTGATTGGCGTTCTGGTGTAAAATAATAAAAAATTACTTTACAACTGCTTTTTCTTTCTATAAATACTAATAAAAGCACCAAATTTAGTTTAATTAACACTCCCATCTTAAAAAAAATTATCGACAGCGAAATGTTCTAAATAAATCCGGTTGTCTCCATTGTGACGTCATCGTTACTACGATTGTCATCGATTTTTTGAAAACCAACCTAACAAAATTTACCGTCATTTGAGTGAAAAGACGTTAAAAGGCAGATTTCTTGGGCGCGATGAGCTCCACTCACACTAACGAAGGGAAAGGAAAGGAGAAAAAGACTGAGAAAAAGCGAGGAGGAAGAAAGTAGGAGACTGAGAAAAAAGCAATGGTTTCACTCTTAGTTTTTATAATGGCTATTTTGGAGAAAAAAAAATGTTAGACACACACACACACAAAAATTCGGCTAGACATACGGGAGAAGGAAAACCCAAGAAATCTTCGGAAGCATGGGCTTCAAAGAGCGTTTCCACAAACTATGGTCTGGAAACACACGCACAAGTGACTGACAAGTTTTATTTATTTATTTATTGTACCAAATGTAATTTCTGATCAACGATAAACATGGCCCAGTTTAGATTGGCCCCCAGTTCTCCCTTACTCCCCTCCCCTCCGTACCTAAGCTACAACTCCACCCCACCCTAGCCAAAATGAGTTGGCGCTACCACTGCGCGTGGGAAAGCAAGTGGTTAAGTATCCGGGACTTTCGATCACGTTGTCCAAGATGGCGGAAACAGGTGATGAGCAAATTCATTGAATCTCTTTCTTTTCCTTTGATCTCGTTTTTAAGTCGATTTTCTCGAATGCTTCTTTCTCATTTATTTAAATCCCTTATTGCTCGATTGTAATGTACTTTGTTCGATGTCCTAGCTAAGAAAGCTAAAAAGAAAAAGGGGAAGACTCTGGCCCTGACTGACTTCTTGGCCGATGATGGCGAAAATGGATCGTCCTCTGTTACTCATGCGGCTGTATTCTCCGCACGATCAACAAGCTGGGCCGACGAAAGCGAGGACCTTAACACCGAAGGTATGAACAGCGTTTGGGTGCTAAAAAAGCAGCTGTTGTTTTGACAAAAAGTATCCCAGAGACTTACGAAGTGTTCACTTCGCAGCGGCACATAGATCCTGCCGACTTAACAATCTAATGCATGCATGGCTCAAGCACCGTTCTAAAGCGGTTTAAATTTGTTAACTGTAGTTGGAGAATTACGTGATTCGTATCTATGTCTTCCGATCCTCTCAAAAGCCTGTTCTTTTTTTATAAACGCCGTTACGAAAAAAATAGTCACGGCGGATTGTGAAACCTTGCTCGCTGGTAATTGTCGCAACTACAGGTAGATTAAACTTTTTGGTTTCAAGTAGATTAGATGTCTGCTGTGAAAAGACCAGGACCTATTTTTTTTCCGTCTAGTTTTATGATTTAAACGTATCGGTTAAATCGTGTTATACAAACTTCCAGAAATTGGTATCGATATCGTTTTGCATCAAAGGATAGCACAAACCAACTGCCCAAACAACTGGGGAATGACTTTACATTATTGAGTTTATTTACAACGTTCTTTTTTTATGTGAAGGTAGATTTCATCGATTTCATTATTTAAAAAAAACAATGTTCACCTCATTCAAGATTCCAAATACAAAATATTATTAATAAATAACAAAGATTCTTAAACAGTTTATTACTCGTCTTGATGTTGTATGTTGTTCATTTATGGAGCGTCTTCATTTACTATTAAAGATGACGTGTCTGAAATGTCACATGTACCTGAATTGAATTAAAGGGAAATTCACAAAGAGAAGTAAAATTTTTTATCATAATTTTTATAAGAACTGTTCTACTTGTTACAAAATGTAGTTGACAAGTTTTAACACTGACTGGTGTTATCCAGCCATGTCTGTGTCGACTGATTCCATGTAGAGTTTACATTCTTTTTATTTACTCATTAAAATTTTGATGAGTTGTTTATTATCCTTCCCACATTTCAAAGTTGCTTACATTATAGGTTAAGAAAAAATCCAAATTCCTTATTGCAAAATCTGTTAAGTGGGTATTATCATGTGAGAGTTCTTCAATCTGTAAGAGATTTATTTGAATAGTCACATTGCTGGTGGGATGGAGCAAATGTTTTAATAATCAAAACAACAGCTCTGCACATGCATCATGCTTTTTAGTACATTTCTTTGACGTCCACTGCACGACTACGGCGTGAAACTTCCTCATTTGCCATTTTATGGAGGACATGGACATGCTACAACGAATTTTCCTATCTCTTTGAACCTGAGTAAAATCCTTAAGAATTCAACTCCAGGAAAAGTCGTCTGTATTTGACATATTGAACAGGTCCAAATAGACGCAATGAAGTTTGAAAGAACGCAAATTCATTTTTTAGTGGACTTTTCACTGTCGCCATCGTCGTCCTTGCTTAAGGTCCCTACTGACAGAGTACACAGTAAATGCTCCTTTTCTCTTGTTTTTTCCCTTTCATTACTGAAAGAGGCCTAAGTAAAAATGCTGCTGAAGAATGAGCGGCTTTTACATTGATGTTGTCAACATATTCAAAAGTTAGAACTACTGTCAACTCCCTCTTAAGGAATAACTCCATAATACAGACACCTCACAAGTACCGACACGTAGAGTTGGCCCCTTCCTTTCTTTACTCCTTTTAGTTGGCTTTCTTTAAAGGCTGGTTTTCACTAGTGACAGAGTCAGAGCCAGAGTTGTAAGCGGTGTCATTATAGCACTTATGACCTAGTGAAAATCAGAATTCGGAGTCATAAGCGGAGTCATAAGCACGACAGAATCGAAGTCAGAAGAATCAGAATGTTTCCATTTCTTCTGACTCTGCTTGTGACTCTGTCACGTATGATCTAGTGAAAACCAGATTGTCAGAGTCGGAAGCAGAAGTGGAAAGATAAACCAATCACAATTCACATTCCCATGCTTTGTGATTGGTTTAGTTTTTCCGCTTCTGTTTCCGACTCCGACAATCTGGTTTTCATTAGATCATAATAAGCAGAACGTAAGCAACGGAGTCGTAAGCAGAGTCAGAACGCTGTTTTCATCAGATCATAAGCTCAAGGCCTCTGATTACAACTCTGACTCTGACTCCATCCCTAGTGATCATATTCAGATGTTAATTTGCACCTAATAAGAAATAAATTATTATTATTATATTATTATTAGTGAAAACCAGCCTTAAGATGGACATCTCTATGACTGACACATCGTGCCGGTACCAAAGGTGTCCTTCTAGGTGAGAGCTGACGCTACATAACATTTCACCATCACTTATATCTCATCCCCTCTTTTTTTTCATTATAGTTGATACTGCATGGCCTGAAGAGGCATATGGTGGCGTTTCCACTGAGAAAAAACTGCGTGCAGCCATGGATAGAGCTGCCTTACCCACTGCCCCTAGGGCTGCCAGAGGTCCAGACATTGATACCTCAAAGATTCCTGATGGACCTCCATATACAGCATTTCTTGGAAATTTGTCTTATGATGTTGATAAAGAAGATATTTTAGAATTCTTTGGTACTAACAAGGTACTGTTCAATTTTTCTTTTATAGTTACTGGTCATTTTGATACAAAGTTGTTTCATTGCAAGTCGTTTCGATACAATAATCAATTTTATTCAGTCAAGGTGTACATGTAAATAGTTCCACATACTAGGCTTGAAGAACAAAGAATATTCACCAAGAATGTTTTTGTTGTTCTGGTGCAAACTACATTTATACTAGTCTTGAAATGAACGAAATTTTTGTGCGGTTTCACTGCTTGAGTTTGTATGGAAAGATTTGTATCGAAACAACTGGTTTCCAGTTGCCATGGTCAGAGAAAAATGAATCATTTTTAAAGTTCAGGGAAGAATAATTGGGGAATCATGTAAAAAGTGAAGGAGAATCTTACTTCTTGACAAAAACAGTGAAAGTTAGGAATTTTTACTTTTTATGTTTTTACAATGTTTCCTGAAGGTTGTAACAAACATTTTCTTGTAGAAAATGTGTACTCTAAATTATGTAGAAAAAATGTAAGGTTTGAAAATGAAGAGGAGAGTTCTCATGGTCTGTGGAGAAAATGTGAAGATATGATGCCTGTGAAAATTGTTTGAAGGACATAAAATTTTCTCGGAATAGTGAAGGATTTTTTTTCATTCCAAAGAGTGACAGCTTTGTTTAGTCAACTAATCTAGAATTTACTCTTGCCATTTAAGGTTTCACTAGCGATGGAGTCTGAGTCGTAAGCAGAGTCGTAAGAGCGCTTATGACGTAGTGAAAATAAAAAAATTGGAGTCTTAAGTGGAGTCACAAGCACGACGGAATTGGAGTCAGAAGAATCAGAACGTTTCCATTTCTTCCGACTCTGTATATGACTCCTCCACTTACCTTCTGCTTATTATTTAGTGAAAACCAGATTGTGGGAGTTGGAAGCAGAAGGGGAAGGGTAAACCAATCAAAATGCACATTCCCACGATTTGTGATTGGTTTAGTTCTTTCGCTTCTGCTTCCGACTCCAACAATCTGGTTTTCACTAGATCATAAGCGGAACGTAAGTGATAGAGTCGTAAGTGGAATCGGAACTCTGTTTTTCCTAGATCATAAGCTCTGCCCTTCTGATTCCAACTCCATTGCTAGTGAAAACCAGACTTTAGAATTCAAAATTAAGATTAAATCCTGTACTACTAAGCTAAGCCTCTTCTTTGTAGTCTGATATTCCACCTTTTTGGAAAAGGATAGTAATTGAGCTTCATCCTCTTGTAATACTCTCCTCTTAGGGACTATTCACATGATACCAGAGTGACTTTCATTCTAGAGCAAGTTCATTCCATCTCCATTATGTCTCTGTATTTGTTTACAGGATACCAAAATGACATTTTGTTCCCGTACAAGTCACTCCAGAGTGAGTTCATCCTGGTTTTCAATCCCAATGAAATTGTCATTCTGAAACTGTTTCGGTATCATGTAAACTGAAAATGAACCTTGTTCTGGATTAAAAATCACAAATCAAGTAGTCTGGGGTGAGTGGCGCATGCTTATCTGATCTGGCATGAAAACCATGCAGGCAAGAATGCCTTTGGCTGAGCCGTTATGTAAATGCAGTGCGAACTTCATTCTGTAACAAAACTCATTCTGGTATCATATAAACCTAGCCCCTTACAACATTTCCCTAACAACATAACAGATAATCAATAGAATGCATACATGTAAATCAGTCACAAATGTGATGCTTCAATGCATGGATCAAAGTATGGTACATGGGCATGATCAGCTCAAATATTCAAACCACATGAGATATACATTTTTTTTCTCATCCAAAGCAGGAATGTTTAATGACATCATCCCCCGCTGCCCTGTTGCAAACGTGCTTGAAACAATTACCTTGTAGTTTTCTTGATTAGGACATACCATATGACTGAGAATGTTCTTCTTTTTTACAATGTTTTCATTCATAAAATTTACAGTGTTCTTAATTTACAAACATTTAACTAGTGAGCCTACAGAGCACCTTAATAATTAGTAAGGGACATGTCGTTAATTTTTCATTTTAGATTACAGAGGTGCGACTGCCCCAGGATAACAATGGACGACTGAAAGGATTTGGTTATGCTGAGTTTGCAGACAAGGAAGCTCTTTTAGCAGCTCTCACACTGAACAATGAGGTAGCATTTTTGGCTATGAAACAAAGTTCAGCGAAATGTCACCAGTGCTCGAGTGTTAACAGGTGTTATAATTGACCAATAAGAGGGTATACTGAAATCCAGTATACCAGAACGACCTTTTGTTAATTCTCTCCCCCCCCCCCCCCCCCCCCTCCGCCTCATCCCCCCATCTCCCGTTTTCCTCGTGTACAATTTAACTTGCTTCCCTACAATCTGAACGCGTGGAACAGGCTAAGGTATGTACCAAAGTGGACCCACTGTTTTAATTTCTTACTGTCAAAGGTAATCATAAAGAGTTGTTTTTTTTATGTTGGTAGCTTGAACAATCATCAGCTGTAACAAACCTTAAGCATACAGTGGGCACATTTTACTAGCCTCTTTCCCATCACTGCTCCATTTTATGGTTTAATACTTAAAGCTACTCAGAAAGGAAAGAAGCTGAAACAACAACTTGAAGTCACACCTGGGAATTGAAGTCAGGACCTCTCCTACAGAATGCTGTGCACTAACCAACTGTAACAATCCTTGCTCCTAAACACTAGTTGCTGGGCTTTATAATAATAATTATTGTTTCATAAAATAACTGGCAAAACCGGCATTTATTTGGATTTATTAAGAGCCAGATACATGCAAATGTGTCACTTATTTTTCGTTGTTGTTGTTTTTTTTTTCCCAGCATCTCAAGAACCGAAGAATAAGAGTTGATATTGCAGGACAGCAGCAGCAGCAAGGTGAGGAAAGTATCTTTATAAAAATTATCTTCAGTGGCTCTATATACTGTTATGAAACTCTCTCAGTACCTCAGTGAAGTTTTCCTTTAACTTTTGAGTCTGTGAATGAAATCTTATGATGTGACCATTCAAATGAAAGCTACCGAGCACTACTTCCCTGTAGTACTGTTTATTATGCTGTACAAGGTGGTTCTAACTTTTGAGTCTGTGGATGAAATCCTATGTTGTGACCATTCGGAAAAAAAATAAATAAAATCTACTGAGCAGTACTTTCCTGTAGTACTGTTTATTATGCTGTACAAGGTGGTTCTAACTTTTGAGTCTGTGGATGAAATCCTATGTTGTGACCATTCAAAAAATAATAATAAAAGCTACGGGGCACTACTTCCCTGTAGTACTATTTATTATGCTGTAGAAGGTGGTTCTAACTTTTGAGTCTGTGGATGAAATCCTATGTGTGACCATTAAAAAAAAAAGGAAAATGAAAGTTAATGAGCTGTACTTTCTTGTGGTAGTGTTTATAATGCTGTACAAGGTGGTTCTTAAGAGTTTGTGGATGAAATGTTATGCTGTGACCATTCAAATGAAAGCTACTGAACAGTACTTTCCTGTGGTACTGTTTATTATGCTGTACAGGGTGGTTCTAACTTTTGAGTCTGTGGATGAAATCCTATGTTGTGACCATTCAAAAAAAGTAAAAGTTACTGAGCAGTACTTTCTTGTGGTACTGTTTATTATGCTGTACAAGGTGGTTCTAACTTTTGAGTCTGTGGATGAAATCCTACAGTTTACCATTCACCTGTGTGTGTGACCATTGACCTGAACGCTTTTTAGCAGTGCTTTTATTTGAATGTTTGCTGTGCAGCATTTTTGAAGTGAAATTTGGACTTTCCCTGATTTTGATCACGTTTTTCATTCCTAGAGCGTGAGAGAGGCGACAGGGACGGTAGAGGCAACGAACCTGACCGGACAGAGAGTGATTGGCGAAGTAAACCCGAACCTCATCCAAATCAAAATGGATATAACGACAGGGAACGACGTTATGACGATGGCCCCAGAGGAGGGTACGACAGTGGACCTCGGGATAGATGGGGGCACCGAGGTGATGACGAAGGGCCTTACCGCGATAGATCGGGCTTCGGAGGGTACGACGATCGACCACCACGGGACAGATCGGGTTTCCGAAGTTATGACGATGGACCTTCCCGTGATAGACCGGGTCACCGAGGCTATGACGATGGTCCCTCTCGAGGATTTGGCAGTGGATGGGGCGATAGGTACGCTCACAGTATTTGATGGTTGCAAATTGTACACTCGGGTGCTTTGGGATTGATCATATCCCAGAGTAACAATAATATAAGGTTTTGTCAGAAATCTCTTCTACCGTGATTTTTGGCCATTTAAACTTTATATTCAAGAGAATATTTTATTTCAGGCAGTTTTAGAAATTGCTAAACAATGAAAGCCAAGACAACGATTTCCCGAATACGGTCAATCGAACACACCCTTAATTGTCAGTAATTTTCAGGTGTAAGTTCTGGAGATTATTTCTCACTCCAACTTTTAAATGTGTGGACATCTTTTGGTGTTATCATTCAAAGAAACCTCTTGTCTTTGGAAGAGTGTCTTCGTGATGGTAATTATTATTATCTGTAGGGACTGTACAAAGAGAAATTTTCGCGATTCCGTTATACGTGAGTTCTACTTCGTCGTTTTGTCAGCATGTAAATCTCTTAAACGAAGATCTAAATGTGAGAGCAAGCTCTCTGGGAGGCGTGGTGGGGCGGAAGAATTGCCCCCAGAATGCCCCCTCCCCCACCCCCCCCCCCCCCTTAGGCAGGGGACCCAGTTACGTAGGGAATTTCATCCATTAGGTCGACAAAATGAAAATATTCAATTTGGAAGAGTACTAGCATTATAATTTGCCTTCAAACAAACGACAGTCAGGCAGGCTCCTTAGTGGGGTAAACAGGGGAATAACAGGGCGAGCGCGAACCCTCCCCAGTTCCTCCCTAGACTTTTTTGCGCCCCGTTTTATGCGCCACTAATGAGCCTATCCTCTAGATTAGCTTCTATCCAGTAGATAACGCAACTGTTTTTTTCTGACAACTATCCACCTGCGGATAGCGATTTATCCCGCAGTAGATATTGCTATCCAACCTTTGAACAACAGGGGCCTGGGGTCCGTTTCTCGAAAGTCCCAACAGTTAACGGGCCCCGAAACCTGTTTTCATTCATATTCAAGATCGAGGTACTAACAGTTTTATGCAGAGAAAGAAACTTGATAAAACTATCAGGTAACAATAAAAGGAAAAAAAGGTCAGTTTGTTTGCCAGGACTGGCGCATTTATTCTTAAGATTTGGATTTGAATATTTCGGGCCCCAACAGTCTCCGGGATTGTCGAGAAACGGGCCCCTGGTCGCATACTTGAGACAGTTTTTATACACGTGCCGAACACCGGGAAGGAAGTTATATGAGTTTTGTTCTTGTTTTTTGTTGTTGTTGTTTAGTAAAGTGGCAAATTCTGTCATTAACTGGTAATTTTCACTCTGCTTCAATACAGGCAAGATGACTATGACCGAGGCTACGATCGATATGATGGTAATGGCCGAGATAGACCCGACAGTCGTCGGTATGGGGATCGATATGGCAGCGGTTTTGGCCGAGATCGCTTCGACGATCGTCGGGATCGGTTTGGCGGAGATCGTGATCGCTTTGGTGGAGATCGCGATCGTTATGGCGGAGATCGCGATCGGTATGGCGGAGATCGCGATCGGTACGGCGGAGATCGTGATCGGTACGGCGGAGATCGCGATCGGTATGGCGGAGATCGCGATCGGTACGGCGGAGATCGCGATCGGTACGGCGGAGATCGTGATCGGTATGGTGGAGATCGTGATCGTGGCGGGGGATATGGCCGAGACCGGTACGATGATCGTCGCTCTGATGACCGCCGAGGTGGTGAGCGGTATGGAGACAGAGATAGGAGGAATGAAAGTTACGATGACCGTGACTCAGATACGCGGCGTGACAGTGATCGTGGTCGCGATGCGAGAAGCGATTTTGACAGAGATGAGCGCGAACCAGGTAGTAACACACTAATGATGTATTTTCTTTTGAAACTAATTACTATTTACTGTCCGATTACTGGAGCTACGAAACTCTCAGAAACCTCCCTTTTCATTAAACTTCTGTTCAGCTCTCTTTTCTCTGCTATTGTTGTCAGGGCTAGAGACATTGTTTTGGTTATTATTCACACAGAGTTGTACCATTGTTGCCGCGACATTGTTTCGTATAGTTGCTACATTGTGCCAACATTGCAACGCCGTGTTGTGTTAAATATGGTCGTTGTGAATCGTTCCGTTTAACATCACCTTAAGCTAATTAAACAACTCGTTCTTAAAGCTTTGTAGAGCCCCTCCGATTAATTGATTAAGTGATAGTTCTGAGGATATATGCAATGTGGATTTAAAAGTCGTTCTCATGCTGTTATTTTGGATTTTGGATTCCCAAAAAGATTAAGTGCTAAAGCATATTAAGTTCTCTGAGGTTTGTTTGTGCTCGTCAGTGTAGGTCTGGAAGGAAGAAGTTGTATAACTGATCGTACACAATCCTCTCGAACACTTTGGCGACTACGAAAATGAAGGAGTTGATGTAGACGTCAACTAATGTTAGGCAGCCTGTCAGAGAACAACAACAACACAACAAAAAAAAAACACTTCCTTTAAAAACTAAAATCTGACCCAGGTGACCAATCTGGGCGAACACACCCAAATCACAAATAACTAAGGAGAATTTGACTTTGAAGACGGTTGTATTGTTTTCATTTGCAGTTAGAGAAAGACCCAAACTTCACCTCCAGCCCCGAACTAAACCATTAGAGAATAAAAGCGAGCCTGTCTCTGGCAGCTCCGTATTTGGGGGCGCCAAACCAGTTGATACGGCAGCCAAAGAGCGAGAGATTGAAGAAAAGCTCGCTCGACAAAAGCTTGAAGAGGAAACAAGGCTTACTAGAGAGAAGGAGGGACATAAAGAGCGCCGAGAGCGAGAGGACTGGCCACGTAGCTCCAGCGGCAGGCCGCGTCGTGACAGTAATCGCTCAAATGAAGGTGAGCGTAGTGCGAAGGAACGTAAGGATAGCTCTGATTATCGAAGCCGTCGCGACAGTGGGAGGTCTAGTGACGAGGGCACTTCTAGTAAGGACACTGAGGCTCCTTCTCGTGACAGCCCGCGTGGAGGTGGGAAAGAAACCAAGGAGACCCCTAAAGAGTCCCCTAAAGACGCCCCTCCGCCTACTGTGAATGTATGGGCGAAAAGGATGGAGCAACAGAAGGCAGCTTCTGCGACAGACGCCACCGAGGCTAAGAGCCCCACAAGAGAGCACAGAGTGGAAATTAATGTGGACAGTGCTAGTATGTCAGTGACTTCTCCTCCTCCTCCCACCTCCCCTGAGAGGAAGGGATTTGGCAAACCGCCTGGTCCGAAAAGAGAGTTCAATGGTCCCCCAAGGGGGAGAGGAAGAGGAGGGGAAAGGTCAAGTACAAATGCCCCTGGGGGGAGAGGGGTTAAAAAGGAGAAAAGAGAACGCAAACCTGCGGAGCCCAAGAAATATGAGGAAGCGGCACAACCGGTAAGTCCCAGCACATGCGTACTACATTCTTGGCGAGGTTCCTTTTAAAATGAAACTCCTTATGCCTTATGAAGAGTTAATAGTCGAGGGAGTGTTTTCCTAAAGTTGTTGAGTAAAGGCAAGTTTTGCTTAAGCGTTCGGAGAGAATCTGTGCCCTTCGAATAAGTAACGGAAGCTGCAGATAGCGGGAAAATGGCCAAAGAAAGGTAAAAAGGATTTTAAAAAATAGTGATGAGTAAATGCACGCAATTGATAGGTCTAAGGTTTTAAACAAACGAATATGTGTCAATAGATGACATATAAAAGTGAAAGAAGTACTTTCGGCGTCAGATGGGTGCTAAAGAGCCCGAGTTTTTTATTTTTCTTTCGTGTTGTGTCCCTTGTGTTGCCTTCTGCTGTTTAGAGTAGAATGAGAAAATTATGCAAAGGCGCTTTTTGAGCAACGTCAACGTCAACGTCAACCGGAAGTGAGGCTCTTTCCTGTTTCATTTTCTTTGATGCTGATAAATTTGTGTTACTAAGTGTCTCTATTCTTACGCAGACGACTTTTCCGCAAATTTGGGCTAAACCGCTACCCAAGAATGCTAACATTCCACTTCTGGTTAACGTCCGCAGCTCAAAAACGTCTTTGCTCCCTAATGTTTGGATTTAAGCGGAATAATGACTTCGTTTTCTTCGCTTCGCGGTCGGTTGTCGGTAACAATAAACGACATTTAAATGTGGAAAATGAGGCGCTTCGCAGAAAAAGGTTAGCATTGTAGCAGAGAAAGCGATGAAAGTTATTGGGCCGGTTATTTAAACGGAGTTTAGGCAGTGTCTAACAAAACCGCGTTCTAAGCCATTTTCACTTTGCCCAACGCTTTTATCTTAACACTATTTATCATGAAAATTTTCTTGAAAGCATAGGGCCTAGTCTGGAAAAGCACTTATTTTCTTAAAATAACCCATTATGGAAGAGATCTGGAGGTCCAAAGATTTGCTAAACTCCGGCCTAAGCTAGACATCGTTTAAATAATCGACCCATTGAGTTTCCAAGCCGGCGTAGCCAGTAATGCAAACACTTTCCTCGCACTCGTCAAATATGTTATTTTCCAAAACATTAGGCAAAATGTTCTATACGACAATTTTCCGTCGTTAACTTTTCCCTAAGAATTACGCCATATTTGTCACATAATTCCGAGAAGAGAAAATTTGTTTCATTGACAAAGACTCGTCCATAACAATCCCGAAAGTGTTCCTACTATCTAACGCATTCTTGACCTTGCTCATAAAGACATACAGCAACTTGGACAATTGGATAGTTGATGTATCTGGATTCAAAACATTTGCCCCGAGTTGCTTTGTTGAAAGGTCATGCAAAAGTCTTGATTAGTCTATTTTTTCGTCTTTTTCGACAGGTCTTTCACAAGGCGAGCAAATTCTCTGCGCTTCTAGATGACAATGAAGCAGCTGGAGAGGACACAGTACAATTTGAAGGAGAAGAAGAAACGTGATGAAAAGACAATATTTGATCAAATGAATACCTCAAACACCACACCAAGGCGGCGCATGATAACGACGGAAACCTCTGGCATTGTGTGCTCACTTCTGAGTTCAGCAGCAAGCGTGTTTCATAAAAGTTGAACTTTAATATATTTGACTTTGTGGCCTTGGTGAGGTCGCAGTAATTTTTATCTTTGATGATATTTAAATTTATTTCATGAAGGGCATTGTCCTTTCACAGTTTTTGCAGGATAGACTTGTAATGCACAGCCTCCTTTGTGGCCCAATAATCCTTCGGCGTCTCGCAAATTACTTTGTCACGCAAGGCTTCTCTTCAAGTATTGCGTGACGTTGATGATCCTTAGGAAAGTGCAAGTAATATTATGAGAAAACAGCACGTGTTGCAATTGTCGCTAGGTAACCGTTGTCAAGGTTACTTAGAAATCAGTATTTTCTTGTCCATGCAAATGTGGTAATTGGTTGTTGAAAAATAATCGTCTAGAAATTGTAACCTGAGCCGGTTATCGTTTAAAGTAAGGTGACGATGAAGATTTCATTGTGAAGAAAAAAAATTCTCGCTTCAATGAAGGTTAACTGAAGTGTTCTTAATCTCCATTGTAAGTCATTGAAATAATGAGTTCATGATTTTATGTCATTGCAAGATAAACGTGAATATGTACTAAAAGTGAACTGTTTTGGTATCCCTCCATGTTCCTCGGTTACCTTACTGGAATACTCTCAATAGGGACTATAAGCCTTGTGACAACGGCGACGGGAACGTCAGAAGGTCAGCACTCGTTAACATCCGTCGAAAGGCCCTTGGACACCTTATGAAGTTTACACAAGGTAGATTAAAGTACACAAACCAGTTTCAAAACAGTGCTTAACCCTAATCAGTAAAGGAAGTGCTTAACCCTAATCAGTAAAGGCAGTGCTTAACCCTAATCTGTAAAACGCAATGCTTAACCGGCTAATCCAAAACGATAAGGAATACTACGTTGTGTAAACTTCATAAGGTGTCCAAGGGCCTTTCGGCAGGTGTTAAAAAGTGCTGACCACGTCAGAAAAGCAATAGAGTGTTTTCACATGACGTCACGGCGCCATGTTGGTGTCCTAAACCAATCCTGTGGGAGTTGAACTCTTTTATCATTTAAACGCTTTCTTTTGTTCCAATAAATTTGCATGGATGCTGGCCACGTGAGTGAAAACACTCTACAGGTTAAGATTAGCAAAACAACAACTTTGCACGTGCATCACTCTTTTTTGTACATTTCTTTGCCGTCACTGCTCGACTACGACGTGAAAATGCCTAATTTCAAGTTTTATGGAGGACGTAAACGAGCTACTACGAAATTTTCTTTCTCTTTGTGAACTTGGATATGGTTTTTAGGAATTCAACTCCAGGAGATTTCGCCTAAATGTGACAAAGTAAGTTAGTTGGAACTGTAGTGATGAAGATTGAATGAACGCGAATTCACTTTTTAGGCGATCTTTCATTGCCGTCGCCTTCCTCGGATCTTAAGGTCCCTAAGGGGGTGTTTACATGACACCGGGGCGACTTTCGCGCCGCGACGAGTTCACTCCGGTTCCCTCTCATGGCTCTACATTTGTTTAGATGATACCACCACAAAAAGTCATGCCGGCGCGAGTCGCCCCGGCGTGAGTTCACTCCGGTTGTCGCACCGGGGCGAGAATTTCACTCCAGTACGAAATCTCGCAACGGTATCATGTAAACACGAAACGACCACCCGTTTCGGTGTGAAATCGGTCTAATGTTCGCGATTTTGAATCATACGTGCATTATATCAAAATGAAGTGTACCTTCAAATAACGAGATCATATGTGAAATAACCCAGTCATCATGTAAACGCGATACGAAATCAAAAAGTCATGTCGGTATGAAACTCGCGCCGGTGCGAGTTTTCTCATGTAAACACCCCCCAAGAGGAAGCTGAAACGACGGCGACGGTGTCGGCGACGAAAACATCACTTAAAAAGTGAATTTGTGCCTTTTTAAACTTCATCGCTCTTATTCCATCTCGTCCAATTTTTCAAATGTTAGCGAATTTTTCTGAAGTTTATGTATTCTAAAAGAACCGTATCTAAGGCCTAGGCCAAACGTCGTTTTTTTTTCACGAGACGAACCAAACCCCAATTTGGGTCGACCTCAATTAAGTTAAGATCGTCTGTTGGATCAGACGTCGAACTTAGCACGCATCGAACCAATCAACTGGATCAGACCAAAAAGCAATTTTAGCCAAACGAGGCTAAATATACATTCTCATACAAATTTATAATTTACTAGTTTAGGGTGCGTTTCTTTACTAAAATCCAAATCCGGATTTTTAATCCGAAAACGGATATATCGTTTCTTTACTAAAATCGAAAAACGCAGCCTAGTCCCTAGGCGTTCTCTCTTGACCCGTTGTCCGCGCGAAGTCTGGGAAAGAGCGGGCGAGAGAACGCGTTCTCGGCGAGTATCTCTCGGTGACGTCACAGCTCACGGTAGAGTCCAGGATTGACCGCGCCGAGAACGCCTAGGGACTAGGCTGCGGAAAACGGATTATTGATCCAAATGATCCACAACGGAGGTGGATTCTTTGGATCATATCCAAAACCGGATACTTTAGATACATGATCCCAAACGTTTCTTTACTACGGATCTGAAAAGAGTGAATACAGCCATAACTCGAAACAATTTTAATACATACAGCAGCTTTTGACAACACTGCTCATCTTTACGGCTATTTTTGAATTCGAGGCATGGATTAAACGATCGATTTTATCGGTTTTATCGGGATGGTAAAATCGCAATACAAACAGGACCTGCATTGTACTAGTTCACAAGGACAAATCGAGACAAAACTGTAACACAACTTCGTCGGCGCGTCTTGCAATATTTTAATTTTCCAGCAGATATCTTATTTCGAGACTCATCTTCACTTGGCCCATCTAAAGCAGTATCCTTAAGCTAACCGTCCAGAATACAAAGAAAGATCAGCAAATTTGCAACATTATCAGCAGCCGTGTTATTCTTTCTCCAGGACACCGTCGACATTGTAGGTCGTTTCTATGGAAATGAATGAAAAACAATCCTTTGTTGGATACATCGTTTCTTTTCTTAACGAAAAATCCAAATGATCCGGATTTTTGATCCGATCTCGGATTTTAGTAAAGAAACGCACCCTTAGTTCGTCGCATGTGGAGATCAACCTTTGTCCCGGAGACGATCTTCAGACGTCCTATCCGTCAGAAGCAGACGGATAGAACGTGTTGGACGATCCAAACTCAGTCAGACGAACTTAACAGAGCCAGAAGTCCAACTTTTCATGAGTTTGGTTAGTCTCATGAAAAGTTCGATGTTTGGCCTCGGCCTAATATGGCTGAACAGTTATGATTAATAGGGGAATTCTCTATACGACTGAACTGGTTCGCAAGCCGGTTCTGACAAATTAATGGTAAGTGCCCTATTAAAGTTAAGAAAACGAAAATAAAAACGTTATCTTTGAGTTCTCGTCCTCCAATTAAACGTGAAATCGTGAAATAAGGAAGTTTCACGTCCTAGTCATGCAATGAAATGACAGAAAAGCGTGATGCACGGGCAGAGTTGTTGTTTTGCTAATGGGGGTTCTGCCGTGCCGTCAAAGGCGGCCCCTTTCAGAGTCGTGCCCGGTCGCTGTCTTAAATCAAATTAAAAATTAACCTGGATCGTCAGTTCCGTGTGAACCGAGCAAAACTATTGGGCGGCTCTGTGTAAACGAAATATCCGGTCAAACTTGAACTACCCATGACAAGCAAAACAACACCTTTGTACGTGCATCACGCGTCTTTGTACATTTCTTGGCCTTCATTGCACGACTACAACGTAAACTTCCTATTTTCACGTTTATGGAAGACGTAAACACCAAAACGACGACTTCCTTCTTTTTCTGAACTTGGATATGGTCCTTGAGAATCAAACTCTAGGAAAATTCGCCTACATTTGACTGACTGAACGACAAGGAGTAATGATGATAAAGTTGAAAGCAAGTTGAATCAATTTTTATGCGACGTTTTTGCTGTCATCGCCGTCGTTTTTTGTCTGAGCTCCCTGGTTTAACTAGCTCAGGAGTGGCTGGAATTTGTTCGTTAGTGTTAACGGCAATGGTGAAAACAGGTCAGTTCAGACTTTTTTTCTTGCTAAGATTACTCCTTTTAATAATCTAGATTTGTGTAATTCTTCTGATCGAATTCAATAATTATTCATACTTTTAAAACAATTTAAAACATGCTTACCTCTGTCGACGCTCTTCCTCGGAAACTTTAGGATTTAAAGAGATGTTTAGCGTGGCACATATTCTTTAAATAGCAGTTGTCATCCCTCGTTGGCGACAATGAATTCGAGTGGATTTTCTAGTCTGCCTGCAAGTAACAAGTGTAAACTGCTTTATTTCGCACGCAGAACGATGCATTACAATCAGGCGATAACACTTGCTGTGTAGTTCTCGTTCTACTCCTGGATTTGTTCTGCCGCTCTACACGATAGACCATGGAATCTTGCTGGACAGACTTTCAACTCGCTTTGGTGTAAAGGGAAGGAGCAAGCGTGGGTTTTTAAATCATATCTACAGAACGGCGCCTAGTTAGTCAAAATTGAAGAATTGTCATCTGCTGTGCGCCTATTGGACTGTGCTAGCTGGGTGCCCCGTTACACTCTTGATACACTGCACCTCTGGCTGATTAGCCCCGTTCTGATTGTGCTTGGCAACTTTTGAGCAACTTTTGCCGTTGGGAGCAACTTTTTGCGGTTCAGGCAATCTCGAGCAACTTTTGCCTTTCTCAGCAATTTTTTTCGCAAAATTAGGTTTAGAGCACGTACAAAACCCGAAAAATTCAACGATTTCACAGAAAACTTCAAAGTTATGCTAATTTCTTGAGTGTTTATCAACCGAAAGGTAAGCTTAAAAGGAAAAATTTATCCAGATTTCGATAAATTGTAGAAAAAAAGAATAATTCTTATACAACGTCCTAGAATTTATAATTGTTTCGTATGCATAATTACTTAGCTAAGAAGCATAATGTTGTTCAGGGCTCTCATAGTGAGCTTGGGCTACTTGTGGTTTCCCCATATTTGCGAGCAATTCTTTAAAGGTAATTTTCAAGCCATTTTTCTTCACCGATGTAAACCATCATTGTGTAGAACGGAGAATAAAGCTTAACCTTTAAATTTAAAATGTCCAGAAATTTACGTAGCAACTTTTCAAATTTAGGTAGCAACTTTTAGGATATTTGGCAATTTTTTAGCATTTTTTTTGGCATTCCAGTAAACAACCTTCCAGCATTTTACGAGCGCAATCGGGACAGGCCTCACCGGGATGACCGGAGTGGTGGGGATGAACGGGACGACTGGGACAACTAGGACGACCGGGATGACTGGGATAATCGGGTCGACCGGGAATAAGGATGCCTGGGATGACTGGGACGACCGTTTGACTGGTATGACCCGGATGACCGGAACTACCGGAATGACTGGGACGACCGAGACGACCGGGACAATCGGGACAACTAACCCTAACCCTAACCCCTAACCCTAACCCCTAACCCTAACCCTAACCCTAACCCTAACCCTAAACCTGAATCACTGGGATGATTGGGATGACCGGAATGACCAAGACAACCGGGATGACCGGGAAGGTGATACCTTGTGACAGCTTGGGAAGGGGTAGTCCCTATAATGGCCAGGGAGACCCCGCCCAAAAGGGGTACCTTTTTCAAGCTTCAGGCATATGAAAGGGTAGGGAAATCTGTCACTCGGCATTATTGTTGGTTTTCACATGACGTCACTAAAATTCAAACTAAAAAACTATCCATCCTACCGAGATCTTACTTTTACGATGCATTAAAGCAGCTGAAAACTAATTGTCAAACAAATTTTCGCTTCAAAAGGGTTCTTGGTTTTGTGATAGAGTGCGCTTGAATTTCTAAGCTTTTGCGTGACGCGGCATTTACATGACGGCCACGAGAGCTGTCATGTAGGTTAAAAAAATGACTTATTTCAGGAAATTTTGCCATCTAAACAGTTCATGTACTGGAAAAGGTATTATTTTAATGTTTATGAGTTTCTCGAAGAATAAATTCACGCTTTTGTAGCAAAACTCGGTAACAGATGTTTCTGTTGGTTTCCGTCCGCCATGTTGGAGCTCATCCAGGTGAGCAACAGCATGGCGTCTCCATACAAATCTCTATAAATTTGGGTAAAACATTTCTTCGGATATCTCGTATACGAAATATTCCTCTGACCTGAATCTTGGCGAGGGTCTTTGCATATGTACCTCCTTTCATTTCCCTTATTCTGGACTTAATCTATTGAATGGTTTTGATTTTTATTTTCGTCTATTTTGAATGGCGTGACACTGAAAACCAGCAATTTAAAAAAGGAGTTTTAATTAAGGCGTATTTATGGCTCCGAAATAATAAGAAGACTTCGGGCCAGTAACAGCACTTAGGGACGGACTACTATTTTTTTGACGGGGCGTGGCGGGGGGGCGGGGGTTGGAAATTTTCGCATGCAAACATTATTTTTATATGCGGCTCCTGCTGCAAACAATTTTTTGTGTGTCTCCGTCTTACTGCAAACACTTTTTTTACTTGCATACGATTAATTTCAGTGTTTACAGCCTCTGCAAACAATTTATTTCAAAATTTTCTAACCCCCCCCCCCCCCCCTCAAAAAAATAATGGTCCGTCCCTTAAAAGGAATACAGCGTTCTTTTGTAGAGATGTGAAAAAGGGAACCATTCGTTAATGGAAGATACAGTTGACCCTTTCCACAACCGCCACCTTTAGATAGAAGAAGTGGTTGTTGTAGAGAGGTTTAAAGAAGCGTCGATGTATGGACTGTCCTCCAATAAAAAAGGCCGTTGTGGAGAGGTGGCCTTTAGTAGAGGTTCGACTGTATACAAAAGAGGTACCTTTTCTATCAGAAATGGTGTGTAAATGGTAAGGGGTTGGACCGCGAGGCGGAACTCCCCGTATAAAACTCTGTTGAGTGTCCTCCCTCCCCCCCACGACGGGGGAGGCGTCAGCATAGAAAGAGTTATTCCATCTTAATGCAGACAGACGACACACAAACGCACTCGACGTTGGCATATATGCCAACTCTCCCGGATTATCCGGGAGTCTCTCAGATACGGCACTGATCTCCCGCTCACCCGTACAGGTCACTAAATCTCCCGGATAAAACGGACTTTTGAGCTTTTCTGTGCTTTAGTTTGAAATTTAGCCCATTTTCCCCTCAAAATTCGAAGTTTTTTTAATTCATTATACGGTTTCTGGGACATTTTTGCACATATTTAGTCACTGACAAAGATTATTTCGTCATTACAATGATGAAAGCAAATTGTGATAGTATGTACATCATGTAACTCAAGGGGCTTAAGGCCTGGGTCAAAGGTGTGTTCGGGGCATATGACTGACCGAGAAGCGAGAAAGGGGAAATTATTTTAAGCGAGCGGGATACTAAAACAACCCAAATTCAAAGGAATATGTCTTTAAGTGATTCAAATTCTGAGAGAAGTCTTAATTCAGAAGATTCCGAGGCAAATTTGGCCGAAGTGGAAGATGAACAAAGTGATCGCGAGCCGCAAGTTGCGTGTGAAAGCCTGGAAAATGACATTGCATATGCCGATGAACCCTTGGCTGATGAAGAAAGGCTAAAAAAGTACGAAGAAGAAGTTGATGAGACAAACAAGCTAGAGCAAGAACTACGGGAAAGACTTGAAGGGTCAGTTCAAGTGGATTCTTGGTGAGTGTCGGCAAATTTGTTGTATTCGTGTGAAGATCGAAGAAGTAAAAGAGCTCATGTAAATACATCGAGTACTTGGCTTGTTTAGTGGCGTGATTGCTGTAATGTCTGATTAGAGTTGTTAGCTGTCGCTGCAAAAAGTGGTATTTTTGTATGATTCTAGCTACCTTGATTGTTATAGGTTTTCTTGTGGAAACTGCAGCCGTGTTGTGCTTCAGAATTTGAGCGAGTGCTACTACCGCCCGGAACTAGATGGTTGCAAAGAAGCCATGTCAGGCGAAAGTGTTCTTGAGGATATTCAACCCGAAATAGCCTTAAGGTGTATCACACAACATGCTGGTTTTGGTCCTGTCTGCCTTCAAAAGTGGAGCTTACGTATGGCTGGCGAACGTGTCAAGACCAAAGCCAAACAGAGATATAGAGAAACTGGATCCGAAGAAAGGTGAAATAGCTTTAGATATTTTATGCCGCATTTAGTCAAATACGATCGGCCAATATGGCACACACACGATTCGAAAACATAAAAATTCTTTAGTACATCGTCCAGCCGAAATTAAATACGTTTCTTATTGTCTTTCTTTATTTACAGTTACGTGCGTAGCATTGCCTACAGGGAGTTTTCCAGGCTTGTCTATCAGGTTTTCTGGGAAACAAGCGAATTCCTCTTCCCGCGTGTACTTACACGGCAATAAGAAAACAATTTCCTGTCGGCACAGATGAAACCTACACTGGATTCGAACTCGACGAAGATGATTAAGTAACCTTTTAAGTCTTTTTCCCTTGTAAATTCACCTGTAAATTATTGTGTTATTAAATTGTTGATCATCTGTTTCACACTCTGTTTCACTTTATCATTTTTTATGTAAACAGTGGATTCATTATGAACTGTAGCTTTTACCACTATTGTCTTTTGATATACAATTTTATAAGTTTCAATAAGCATGTAATAAAAAAGAACTAGTGATAAATCAACACGTGGGGTGTTCGCCCAGGGGGTACTCACCATAATGGCCCATAATAAGGGGAGGCTCCTCCCGAAAGGGGTACCTTTTTCAGGCTTCAGGTATATGAAAGGGTAGGGATTTCACTTGTTGAAGTATGTGAGAGGAAAAGGAAAATCTGTCATTTGTGTGATTGATTCCTATTTAAAAGACAGTTCACTTAGGCGGTCAAAGGGGATGCAAAGTTCGAAACAAGGTATGTGAAAGGGGTACCAAATGTCAATAGAAGGTATAAGAAAGAGGTACCTTTTTCGTGAAAAATGGTATATAAAAGGGGTTGGAACTCAGGGCGGAGCCTCTCTGCATAAAAATTTGTTGAGTACCACCCCAGGGGTGTTCGTTGTAAATAACAAAATAGTAATTATGCAATGAAAATTTATATTTGTCTGCCAAAAGAGGCCTCTGCTAGCAGGGAACGTTTTTCCTCTTCATTATGAAAAAGAGCAACTCCTATAGCCCCTTGTTACAAGGGAAAGAGAAATCAGGAAATGTGTCAGTGATAAGAGAAGGTCAGGTCCTCAAATCTCCTAGTTTCATACACAACTATATGCACAGCCCGCTGACTGGTTCGTTTCAATTTATTTCCAACCAAAATTCTTTGATCTTTCTTTTATATTGCTTAGTAATCCTTGTAGGCTTCCTTAAAGAGTTATTATTGCTAAACAACCTTCAAGGCTATGCATAATTTGTACGAGAATTCTGATTTCAATTGCAAAAGGATAGATATGGCTGACCAGTTTTGTCTGTATGTACATACATGTAGACCACAATTCAATCACAATATGTACATGTATATATGTAGTATAACTCAAAACTTGTACAAGAATAGTGAGCAACAGAAGCTCAACAGATACAATATTCACTATAGCTTTTAAACTTCTTGCCCTATTTCTTATTCTTTGGACAGTCTTTAATATTCTTGTGTCCTTTCATGAGATTTTTGCGTGCAGAGCAATAGCAAGCTTTCTTGGGGCCATCTCTGGGAGTTTTCTGGTTTCGGTTTTTCTTTTTTCTTGTATTTGAACTCATGCTTGCAACTGGTTCATCAGGAACTAGGAAAAAAAATAAGTTGAATACAGTACATTTCAGCAGCTCCTGTAAAGTTGATAGAAAGGGTTATGAGGATGAAAATCTTTACTCTTTTTTCCAAAAAATTCATCCCTTTCTTCAATTTTTATAGAACATAATCTACATAATAAATAAACAGAAAAGATTACTACAGTCAAATGCATAACTTATGCAGTTGTGAAAAGAAAGCCTGAAAAAATTCACGCTTGCTGGGATTGCAACCCTGATCTCTCTGATACCAGTGCAGCACTCTAACCAATTGAGCTAGCAAGCTAACGGAAAGCTGGATATGAAATACAATTTTTTTTCATGCTTTCTTCTCTGCATTTCTTTTAGCCCTGTTTATCCCACAGTTTCAATAAATGAATTCATCTCTATTCTACTGTGGTGTTGAGGTTGGGGGGACATCGTTCACAACCCTTTTGGATCTCTTGACTGCCATGTTTAAGGGGAAATGTCTTAGTGGGCAGGGTACTGATGTAATAACACACACGAGTTAACACAACAAGATAGCCCGGAAGAACAGGACAGTGCAATGTTAGGGGCCTTTTATGAAAATATCTGTTTAAAGGAGGAAGTTTGGCGAACGTTTATGAAAGTTTTCTCAAGCAAAATTATTGTCATACTTATAGTTTACTATTAGCTGACACAAAACTACCTGCAAATGAAGAATGCTAAACATCCGTATGTGATTTTGTAGTTCACCACAGTTGCTACAACCCAGATACTTATCTACTACAACCCTCGATCTCGCTCTCAACTTCCACGGCCGATGCTTCTTCTTCGGGCAGTTCGACAGTTTTTACCTGCCTGATCTCAGAGAGCTCTTCTTCTTCAGCAGGAACAGTAACACATTCAGAGGAGCTTTGATTTTCGACTTGCACGTGCTTCTCTTCCCCCGAATTCTCTTCACCTTTCGCGGAATTTTCCTCGCCAACAGAAGATGTTTTCGTGCTGCTTGACGCCTGCATCTCTTTGACGATCTAAAACAAGAAAGCTTATAAATAAACTGCCAAACTTAAACGATTTTGCAAAAGGTTGAGATTATATATAAAGCTTAAGTATTTCCATAAAGTATTGTACTACATAAATTTCTCAGCTTTCTAGCGATTGACCTTTTGGCTCGAGTCGACTGAGATTTGGTAGGTGTAGCAGAGCCTTCGAATTGAGGGCTGTTTGCCTGTATACTGGAAAAGACACAAGGCCCGATCGTCTTCCTTCAGGCAAGGACTAGATGGGATTTTCTGCCCGGGAAGAAGGGTAAACATCCGAGTAAAATCTTCCCTTTTAAAATTAAGGAGCAGATCTTTTAATGCTTGGTTGGCTCTCATTTAGCTCTCCTCTGCTGGACAAATTAGACCCATTTCCGTCGTCTTTTAATGCTTTCCTCGCGTGGACCATCAAAGAAAGGAATTCTATGAGGCCCGATCGGCTGTTCTGCTACAACCGAAAACAACACAGGCGTCGGGCATGATTCCAGAAGAAGATTTTAAGAGAAGTCCGTGTTGCTCGCGAAAGTCGATCTCCTTCGATGACGTCACAATAACACTTGGACCCATTCTCCACAGAGCTCGGTAGTGGCCGCAAGAACCGCCAAAATTTGAAACTTTGAAAAATTATAAAAAAATATCGAAAAACGCTATGACAAAAATTTTTTCGCACAAGTAATCAGGATGATAAGAAGATTTCGCTCAGCGAAAAAAAAAAATGGGGGGTTAGTTGCACTTGAACGTTTTATTAGAAATGAAGGAAATTGGCTAATTGGTGGCGAATTAACTTTGTTTGGATAAATAGATTGGCTTTTCTCATAGAAGATAAACAGACCCAACTTTCTACGTTTGGAACGAATGTACACGAAGTTTAAAATGAAAGTTTTAAATAATTCAAGGTTAAATTAGGGTATGTTTCCCTCATTTTTTATTAAGTGCGATGGACAGTCATTTCAAACGTGAAGTGTTAGAGATTTGATATGAATGAGAAAATGTTATCACTCGATTTCTTTTCTTAAGCCCGCCACCAATTTTTTAGCTAAATGGTCATGTAACATATCACGTGACCCATTAACACACTATTTATACTTTAAAATGTTAAGGACGATGAGTTTTTTATGTGCGGCAAATTTTGAATCAGCTCCATAATCTGTGCCGAAGTTATAGCCAATAAATCATTTTCCAAAGGTAAACTTATAAGACCCAGGCCTTTAACTACTTGAGAAGACTTCATATAATGTCCTAAGCCATTCCCATGTCATACTTTGGCGGCTAGGTCAATTTGTGGGCGGGGGGGTATGCGTTGACATTCAGGGGAGGGGGGTAGTGCAAAGAGAGAGTCTCCAGGGGCCCGTTTCTCGAAAGGCCCGGTAACTTTTCGGGTCCGAAGGCAAATTTTGAAATCAAAACCTGTTTAATAGTAGCACAGTTCCTAGCTCACAAATCGTTCAGTTTTGCTTCGTTAACTGATAGTTTCTTTGTATCAATTTCAAAATTAAAAATGAAACTTTGATCTTGAATGTAAACACAGCAAACATAAAACAGCTTTTCGGTCCCGAAAAGTTATCGGGACTTTCGAGAAACGGGCCCCAGATTTTAGATTTCCGGAGGTTGGCATCTCTGGTTGGGATGCCAAGGCGATGAGGAAATCGTGTGGCATGACTTTCAAACATCTCATCAACTTGTAAGCTGTCAAGCCAAGACAGGATACTCTCATGAAATTATCAAGTAATATTTATTGGAGGTGCACAAACTTTATCCGCTTATATAACACATAATTAACTAGCATTAACCTGAACAACAACATTCTTATTCCAAAATAAAATTGACCCCAAAAACCTGTTAGTTGAGTAGGCCAAGAAAATAATAATATTAAAAAAAATAATGAATAAATCAAAGATATCAATCACGCTACAAACATAAAAAACCCTTTAAGTACGTTATCCCATTACTTCTTTCCATTGTTATTGAGGTTATATAATCAATGCAGGCAGATAACAAACTATGGTATAGTACCAATGAATTTAAACTTCAATGTTCGTGATCGATTTAATCTAAGATACTTCGACCATAAATCATTTGTTTGTCGAGAAGTGATTTCAATTTACTCGATTTTTGGCTAGATCGTTTAAAGTAGTGTTATACCCAAGGTCACAGAGTGTTTTTGCATTTTTTCAGTTCCAATAAGGTGACATATAAACAAAGCACTCCATGTCGCATCTGAAGCGGCAAACAAATGTAGCAAAGAGTGTAATGCACGTGCAAAGTTGTTGTTTTGCTTGTTTAACCTATCAGTCTTGACCTATTGCCCTTTCAGCCGTTTTCGTGTACTGCCGTCGCCTTCGTCGTCGCTAAAGCTCTCTAGTTACAGCGTCGTGAGTTCATTCATTACGTTATTCTTTCCCTGATACCAATTCATGTTTCCTACAGTTCTACGCTATGTTTTCCTCACAGTCAGACTTTGTTTACGCTCAGTAGAGTTTAATCTGAATTACAGGTAACTTGAATGCTTCCTCATGGCCGAAAACGAGCGAAGTGTAGTGTCGAGCTGCATAAGCAGACGGCGGAAGCTTTTAAAAAATGTCTTGTGACTCGCGCATTTGTCGTGCAACGAGGAGGCAAGATAACGAAATCGTTCTGCCCAGTCACGGCGAGTCTTGGAGTCTTGTGTCAGTAAGGTTGCATAATGATTGAGATGCGACAGGTACCTCTTATCAATTCTCCGAATAAAACTACAAACAGACATTTCCGACATAGCAGAACACAAAAACAATAGCTAATGTTCAGGTAAGATAAAACGTCTTTCATGATCGCTTTTTATGCTGAAATGGTAGACGTAGGAGTCATGCTTCTCTTTCCTTATACCGTGCACAGGGAACCTACGCGATCAAATTTTGCCTTAGGGCCAAAACTACGATCTTTCATTTGTTATTAAAGCTTGCTTTAGTATCATGAAATTTTATTAAGATATTGAGCGACAGATCATAATAGTGCTCGACCAAAAAGATTTTGATCTGTTTTCAACAAATACAACAGTTTTCGTCGACTGACGGGGCACTTGAACTCCAGGGCTTAATCTGGCGCCTACTTTTCAAAGAAGAATTCAGAAAACAAACATTTCTCGATTCTTACTCAAAAATAGTAATACGATCAGGTGTAATTCCTATAAAACTTCAAAATTAAAGCTAAAGTTAAACTTCAACAATTAAGAACATTTTTTTCACTTAAATCAATAGTAACTAATATGATGTCATGTCATTTTTTTCGCGTCTAGCGAGCCAAGACTGTGTGCGTAGCATAAGCAAAAGGCAAAAACAACACGTCACACTTAGTCTGTACATTTTTTTTTATAGGACCACATGGCTTCCTCAATGGTAAAAGAAGATAAGGTAAGAGCGGCTAAATAGATTTTTAGCAAGTTATATTCTGTTTCGTAGTTTTTTCAGTCCTCACTGCCCGCCATGGTCGTGTCATCCCCGTGGTCGAACACATGACACACCATGTGGCTCTGGTTTGTCCTGTAACGGTAATCTTGTGAGATGGGTCGTTTGTTTTTCTGTATTTTCTACATGAAATTTTCAGTTCTTTCTTTGTCTTGAGCTTTAATTTTTGCCTTAAATTGTGGATCGAAAAAGGGTAGAAAACTGGTAAGGGTGTACCGAAGGTTTGGTGTTGCTTAGGCTGTTAAAGCTTTAGTTCAACCAGTATCAATTGACTAACTCTATATAAGTGAAATTGTAAGTATCAGAAGTATTGTAAGGAAGTGCCGTAAGTAAATAAGTTGAACTAAGGACTAAGCCTGAAACGTCTGGAATCCTGGTTGCTTTTAAAGAACACTTTTTCTCTATTAAAACTAAACTGCAATTACAGTGCAATTAATCTATCGTGAAGTACAGTGCACGCTTCCAGAAAGAGAGTTAGCTAAATAGTTAAGTTGTTCTTTCCCCTGATTTTTCACGCTTTATACAGTTTAATTGGAATGATACAAAACTTGAATGCTTCCTCCTGGCCGAAAGCGTGCCAGCAGAAACTTTCTAAAACGTGTCCTGTGACTCGCGCACTTGTCCGGTCGCGTGCAGGAGGCAACGTTATGAAATCGTTCTGTCCAAAAAGTTTTTTGACATATACAATAATATTCATTAATACCTTGAATGATTCCTTGTGGCACAAAACGTGTCGAGCTGGGCAAGCAGACGGCGGAAACTTTCTAGAAAATGTTCTGTGACTCGCGCACTTGCTCTGGCGCGTGGGTAATAATAAACAGGCACGTGAACATTACTAAAATAAGTACGACGTCTTGTGTTTGTAAAGGTGCCAAATGATTGAGATGCGATAGGTGCCCTTCGATCAATTCTCCGCATAAAATGAAAAACATAAGATATTTCCGGCTTAGCAGAGCACGAAAACAATAGCTGATACTCAGGTGTGACAAAATGCCTTTTAGGCCTGTTTCAAACGTCGTGCTACTGCC
Organism: Porites divaricata; assembly: GCA_038088405.1. NCBI lineage: Eukaryota > Metazoa > Cnidaria > Anthozoa > Scleractinia > Poritidae > Porites > Porites divaricata. Next base: position 1,032,955 of record JBBMOI010000004.1, read on the forward strand.
GTGCTAAGCTGGCTCGACTGTAGCTCGACTGCAGCACGACACTAGCACGACTTGGTTTCAGACGTCGAATTTAATTCAGTCGAATAGAACGGCTGTTGCCCAAAACAAAACACAATAATAAAGAAACGGCTCAGCAAACTTTTAAATGTATTCTAATGCATTTGTAATTTATGAATTGAGTTCGGCACGGCGATAGCACGACGTTTGAAACCAAGTCGAGCTACTGCCGTGTAGCACGGCAAGGCTTGCCGTGCTACACGGCAATAGCACGACTTGGTTTCAAACGTCGCGCTAGTGCCGTGCTAAAGTCGAATTTAATTCGATCAATTGAGTTCGGCACGGCAGTAGCACGACGTTTGAAACGGACCTAATCATTTTTCATTCTTGTTTATGGTGAAATGATGAAAACGTAGGACGCTCGATTTCCCCTTCTTTATACCCTTCACCGGGCACACGCTTCCAAATTTTGTCACAGGGCCATAAACTATGGTCTTCGCCTTGTTACACTGTGCTTGCTCCCTGCTCAGAGCAGGTCTCTCACAATGAGAAAAGAAAAGGTTGGAAAATGGGAGAGAACTCTGCTAGCCGGGCAAAGAAAAAAGCGCTCGACCAAAAAGACTTTCGTCCAATTCCGACAAATACAATGGTTTTCATTGGAAACTTTTAGAACGCTAGGTGGGTTCATAAAAGCGTCCTAAGTAGATCTCAGTCAAATTTAATTGAATCTCATTTCAGATGTAAAAGTTTCTAATATGACCTTAAATAGCCTACGCAGCTGTAGACTTGAAAATGAATTTTCCTCTAAGACGAAAGCTCATCCTTACCAACTTACTCTCTAATCAAACCAGTCTAAAGAAATTAAGCATCAAATGCGGTTTTTGGTGTAAAAACAAACCACTTAAGGACATTAAGAGTTAAGAGTAGGCATCCAAAACACTTGGCAGTGACAAGTCAAGATTAGTCTGTTTCACAATAGCCAATTATTTGTCCTTTTGTCCTTTCATTTCGTTTGTTTTTTTTTTTGTATGTTTTCAAAAACACTTTGAAAACGAGACGAAAAGCGATGGCCCTACTTAGCGTGTTTTTTACAAGGAGCGTATGTAGTTGGATGGAGATGAACTTCCGCAAAGTTCTTCCTCGACGAGAAAGTGGTGAGCTTGAAAAAGCAGCGTGGTGTGAGAGATGCAATAAATATAATGTATGTATAGCTGATTCAATCAAGGTTGCTTTGGGCATTGGGCAATGGGGCATACGAAACAATGTAATTATTTGCCTGAGTGACCACCAATCAATGGGTTCCTTGTCAGCCAATTAAAGACGTCTAAAGTAACCTTTATTGACTCAGCTATATATAAAGCAAATAACAAGAGAGCGGAAGAGAAATATGCAACGGTGACCTGGCAGCATGATTGGGTGGCCGAATGACATCCGCTTTCTTTTCCACGGAGATGGATTGCTCTGTATGTTGTTTTTAGAGCTTAAATTTAGTTTTCTGAGAAATAATTTCGTTTTAACTGAAAAATAATCAAGTTGTAGACCTCAGCGTCTTCTTTTGAAATAAGAATTCTTAAAAGATGACTATAAACATTTTTAATTTAATGGGACTATCATAAATAAGTTCAAAAATCCAAAATCAATAATAATGATAAGTTCCGAGTAAATTCCTATAAAACCTTGAAATCTGCTCAAACAATGAGGACTATTTCTTATTTTGTAACTAAGAGAATATTATGTTATTTTAAACGCCTTCTAGCGAGCAACTGATTCTACCCTTCGCGTGTTCCCCTCGCGTGGCCTGTGAAAACACATGACCAGCGCCTTCTACGCAGGCTATGTCATTTCGGGATCGGGTAACACGTGAATATACCAACAGCATCCTGTCCGTAGCAAAAGGCGAGACCACATAACAATCATACTGTACATTGTTTTACAGGAAAACATGGCTTCCTCGATGAGACAAGACAATGAGGTAAGTGCTCCTAAAATGATTTTAAAAAAGTGTTTTTTTCGCAGCGATCATTACTTATTGTTTCCTTGCGGTCGACAGAGAATCGTTAATTCATGCAAAAGCTCCTGACTAGCTCTCATTTGACCTAGCTTGTTCTGTAACGGCAATTTTATGAGTTGAATTGTATGGTTTTCGGTTTTGCCGAAATGAAATTTGCGGTTTTCTATCTTGAGTTTTACTTTGTGCCCTTGTGGAATGGAAACGGCTAGATCGCCTCAAAACATCGAGCTAAACACCCTCGAAATCTTCATCCCAAAATATTCGCAACATATAGCTGACAGCTTCCCTTATCATCTTCTCATTGTTCGTGTATTGTTTGCATCCGTAAACAGAGAATGTAGAAATGTAACGGAGTTTGATCTTTTCTGATCTGCTGTTTAAACATTTGAGTTGCAGAAAAAGAAAAAACTTTATAGAGAGGGAATTTTGAGGAGCTTAGCTGACCTTCAAGTTATTGACTGCCTACCTCAAAAGTTATATGTTTTGATCTTTCTGTCTTGATATAATAGAAGACATTTTCAAACTCCCGGCTCAAAGTTATAAAATTAGGAGGCATAAACTTTTAATGAAAACAGTGGTTTTTATGTACTTTTTATATAGCTTTCCAGACAGTTTCAGAGTAGTTAATGAATATAGAATTTTTCCTCTTTAGGCTTGCTCTGTGTGTTAGTCCATAATTAATAGTCAAGGTGGTCCTCTCATTAAAGACCATACATATATTCATATGCCTTTAAATTTGAAGGGAACTGAAGCTTTTATATTTGTTATATCTAACATCAAAATTTTAGCTAAGCTTTTTAGCTTGCCCTTTTCGAAGTCCATCTCGAGAACATTTTTTCAAAGAAGCACTGAGCTAGATTTGTCTGATTTCGCCTTAATTCTGTTTACCACGGCGGTTACCACGCTCAGCGGCGTCCATGCCGCTCATAAACGAAGTGGCCTTAGTCATTGCATGACCGAAGCAATGCACAAGTTTCGACAAACAGCCCTCGCTTGTAAACATCTACAGAACAGGCATCATATAAGGCCGACTTATAGATGACTGTAGTCGCTGCATTTCAGTTGGTACAAGACCGACTCCATGCGCGAAGTGAATCTCAATTTACAGCGTGGAAGAATGCAATGTTTTCATGATTTGTTGAAGACTGTTTTGATTCGTGTTTGGGCTGGAACCTCAAATGAAATTGTTGGAACTGTGCAGAGAGCTTCCTTTAGCCTTTCCTCTGAAAAAGTTAAAGACGATTTGTTTGAGAGCGAGGCCGCGAAGTTCAACCTTGTGCTTATGTCTAGTATCCTAACTAGTAACGATCCAAGTGTAGCTCATATAAACTCCCGTAAACTAAATGCAAACGTGTAAACAACAAGTATCAACGAAAATACATGACTGTGGACGCTGAAATTCAGTATTTGGTATAAGGCCTTGTTCATGCGATTTAAGCACAGCCAAGACTTCATTGTTTTCATTTCTTATTGATTAAACTTGTTTTGATGTGCTCGACTAGAACCTCATTTGAAATTATTGGGAAACTGTGCAGAAAGCTTCCCTCATTCGCTCAACAAGATAACGCGGTCTTTATTTTGGCTATCTCGGGTTAAATTCTCTGGGCTGAAATTTTGTTCTCAAGTTTAAGAAGAAGGTCGATTGACTAATCCTTCCAAGGGCTGCGTCAAGTCACCCAGCACGGGGACATGACCAAGGTTAGCTCATATAAACACAACTGATATCCCCTCTGAGTACTAGAGTCTTTTGACGGTGGCCAGTTATTCAGAGTAGAGGATTGAGATTTATATTGAATGTAACTGAATGCTATGATTTTCTAACGTGAAGTAGTTTCCCCATTGGAGGGTCCTGCAACCATTTTTTGCAACCGATCATGTCAAGAGTTCAGTGCAAAGGAAACTTTATTCCTAATTTATAATTCTGTTTGATAACTTTGCATGAAAACGTCGAATTTCTTAAATTGTACTTAAACAAAACCAGGTTGAAGATAAAGATATGTCCCTGGTAAAGTGATCGATGCCAAGCAAATGTAAATAGTCAGTGCCGAAATTAGTTATAGCAAGTCAAGTTCAGTCTGTTCTGTTGGAGACTATTTATCTTTGTGATCAGATCACGGTGAGTGGTAAACAAAAAGTTAAACAGGTTTTTCTTCATCGTAGAAGCCATCCTGCCAGCAGAACCTTTCGCGCTTTCGCTTGCTATATCGATTTTGGCGTACTCGAAAAGCATTGTTTCTCCTCCTCGATCAAGAAGGAGACAAAGCAGGGTGCGTAGAAGCTAAAGCCGACCGATCAATGAAATCAGTGTCCTTTTAAACCAACCAGGCTGTCATATGTTCCTAATGAAGAAACGCTGCGAAAATTAGAAGCTAGACTAAATAAAATATAAGTATAGTCAGAATATTGTAGTCTGCTTAATAGCCGATTGTATTTTTCCTTCGTGTTCAGTTAGTGAGAAGTAATAAAGGGATAATTAGTAGATTCTTCCTTATCATACAAGTCGGAGATCGAACTCTTTCTTTTAACGAAATCAGTCTGACATGATTATATTCGTATTAATTGAGACTACTGAAGAGACTGAATCAGATTTAAAATCTTTGAAAGAGGTTAGAACTTCTAATTACTGCACAGAAAAAGGCACATAATTTAGGGGAATGAAACAAACTTGTTACATAAGTAGCAAAGAGTACATTTAATTCGTCAGCGACTACGTGGAACGGACTCACTGAGGACCTGAGTTCTATAACATCCTTTAAAGTTTTTAAAGCCAATTAATGCGCCAAATTTCTTTTCAATAAAAGTGTTGCTGTAATATATGTATTAAATGAGTAGTTGATTCTTTCTTTTTTTTTTTTTTTTTAATATTTAGGCTTCTATATATGTCATAGTTTATTTTTTCCTTATTTATTTTTCTTCGAGATATTCATTGATTTTTTATAGCTACTCTGTACATCCTACATTTCGATAAAGGTAATCACAAATGCTGGACGGGCTGTAGGAAATGCTGTAGTACATCATCAAAGATTTACCAGTCTTCACTGCTGACTGATGAGTATAGTGACTTTTATTCAGTGAAAGATCCCGTAAATGATAAATAAGGGCATTGCTCCGTCGTTTACGTGAAGTTTTGAAAACAGACGAACTAACATTAAGTTCTGCCAAGAATTACATCGCTTCCGAATCTGCATTCTGATTATAAGCTCCTAGCTGCAAGTGCATTAAAGATATTGAGCACACAGTTTCATGGTAAATTTTTTTCGATGTGGGAAACTTAGAAATAACGACTTCTCTATTAGCTTATTTTTCTAAAAACCCTAGGGCCTGAGTTGTTCGAAACAGTCGAAACTGTTAAACTAAATATACACGTTTAGGAACAAAGGGGTTTACATTACTTGTTGTTGAGCTTTTACTCAGAAACTCAGTTGTTTAATCCTATGTGACACTTTAAAACAGTTCGGAAGAAAGTTAATCCGATCGTATGTTGTTTTAAGAAAGAGGAAGGTTTGCATGCAAAAATGCCCCTTGGCCCTCTTATTCTCTTTTGGGAGGGGTCGTTTTTGTATGACTTGTATGGAGCCTCCAGAGGAGTATTTGTTTTGCTAGTCTTTATATTACCGCCCTTTCTTATAATTTTAATTCAGCTCTTTTAGTCAAAGTTACTAAACAACGGTGCCTAGTAACGAATAGCAATTTAAACACGCCAATTGGCCGAAGATCAGTTACTCTCGACCTTCGTCTCGTTTTCAAAAGTGTTTTTATAAACGTGCGAAAAACAAGGAAGTGATCGATGAATTGAAGGGTTTATTATTACACCGGAAACCGCATTTGACGTTTAAAATTTCCTGAGATGGTTATGTTTAGGGTAAGAAAGTTAGTACTAAAGGATGGTTACACTTGACTCAAATCCTTCAGCCCTAGACCAACTTATGGCTCCCTAGAGGCACTCTCTTATTAAAGGGCCTTAACGATTACTCGCTGCCGCGCTGCTGAACAAGACGAACAAGGTATGGTTTTCAGGCTATTGAACAGGGTGTCTTTTTGGACCGGGAGCCTTTAAGAAAATGTGAGGGTCGACGAAGAGCGGTCTACATTTGGGATACCAACTTTTAAAATTACTTATTAATAATTCGATTCTGTTTTGAAAACGAAACGAATTAGGGTCATAGGATACGGTCTCTTGACTTAAACAGACAAGGAAAGGAAAAGAAAGAGCATCTTTACGCTTCTTACCGCTGGTGGTGGTGAGCGAGAAGACCACGCTGGTATCCAGGGTATTGTTTCCTTTATATCATGATGCTTTTTGTATACCGCTAAACTCGTCACTCTCTCGTCACATTTTCTCATCGGAAAACCACGAGCTGCCCCTAAAATGTAACAGAGTCCCGTTTAGTGGGTGAGGTTCCTATTCACTTTCACCCCGCTTTGTAGAGGTAACAATATACGACACAGTGGGCTCTCACATCCGATTAGATAATATAACATTTAAATGCAATATAAGATAACTTACTTTATCGATGCGTGGAATTTGTTTTCCTTTGCGCCATTTTGAATTTTACGGTCAGATGGTGCGAGGAACCAAGAAATATCGGTTCCAGAGAGGGCACCCTAACCAGTACCAATCCACAAGTTTTACACCCTCCCCTTGAAGGTAAGACGACCATCCCCCGATAAGTTTTATAGGGAATTTACAAGCTGTAGACGAACGGGACGCTGGAAAAGGACGTCTTCCAATAAAAGAAGAGTTCTACAAATTAGCATTTCTCACGTTTGGGACCATCAAAAATCAGTTTTAAAATATCACTGAATATCAGTAACAATGACAAGAACACAGTAAATTCCTGTAAAACATCAAAATATGCTCAAATTTTTAAGGCTATTTTTGTCTCTTATATTTTGAAACAAAGATGATGTCATGCCATTTTTGACGTGTTTATATAGCCAATTGACTCTACCAAATACCTAGCTCTTTGCCTGCCATAACAGGCGAAAGGGTGTACAGGCAAAAGGCAGAAGGCAAACCGTAACCGTTTACACTTAACAACTTTTCAGTTTTTACGGGATAACATGACTTCCTCGATTGGGCATACGATAAGGTAAAAGCTGCAAAAAGTATTTTTAAATAGTTATTTTTTCTTTCGCAGGAATCCGTTACATATATAGGATTTCCTTCGCCGCCCGCCAGGGTCGAACGGAAAATCGTTGATACACTGGTGTTAACTTGACCTGGGTTGTTCTGTAACGTTCATATTATGAGCTGGATTGTTTGTTTTTTGGGTATTGTCTAAATGAAATTTGCAATTCCTTCTTTTGCCTTGATTTTTAGCTTTTGCTTTTGTCGAGTTAAGACGCCTAGATTTTCTAAAGATCACCCTAAACGCCCAAAACAGATCAAAACAAGCTAAAACAAAGAGAGAAGAATGTTTACATAGTAATCAGATCTACTCCAATGTCCTGCTCTTGGCTCGTATTCTTTGCGCCCGTGGACAACGAATGTCGAAATTTAATGCAGTTTGCCTCTTTTCTGGTCTTTGTTTAAACATTTCAATAGCAGGCGAAAAATAATAGAAAGGCCGGAATATGAGGAGCGTAGCTGACCTTGGGACTTGGCTATCTAAACTCTAAACTTTATATGTTGTCCTGTCTAGTTACTAGAGTCGTGTAGATGGTTAATTTCCTCGAAATTGAGACAGCATATTGCTTAAGGAAACTCTCATATCTTTGTAGTTTTCAGACCCGTTTTAAATTTCCAAAACGACCTGAAAAGTTTATGTCTTTAAAGGCTATGCGGCGGTTCCTTGTTCTAGCTTTCAGTCTTAGTCCATCACTATAACCATACATGAGGGTCCTCTTATCTGAGACCGTATGTTTATATGCCTTTAAATATTTAAAGAGTACATTTTTAAAATCTGTTTAATCAAACATCAAATCCTTTTGTTGAGCTTTTCAATTTGTTTTTCTCAAGGTCCATTTCGACATCATTTTATTGGAAACTCTGATATCCTAGATTTTGTTTCTTCCTGTTTGCCACGGCTTAATCATATAGCGCTTAGCTTCCTTGTATCCGTCCGGTGATGGACGAACTCTAGTGGCGTTTCGTTGCAAGACCGATAACCGTCTGCAATACAATGCAGAACAATGCAGAACAAAGTATCATGTAGACACCACATATGACTGTGGTTGCTGAAATAATTTGGTGTGAGGCCGACTTCATGCGAGTTAATCACAACAATGGCGATTTCAATGTTTTCATCTTTTGTTGAAAACTTATTTTGATGTGTTCGACTTCAACCTCATGTGAATTTGTTGGACAGACTGTACAGAAAGCTTCCCTCCTTCCCTTAAAAAAGTTGAAAACGCTTGGTGATAGGAGCGATTACGTTAAAAATCTCTAGGGTTTTCACAGTTTAAAGGTGGCTGAACACAGTTTTGCGGGCGGTCAGCGGTAACTTGCGTGACGGAGCTTCTTTTAAATTAGACCAGGAGTTAGACAAACAAACATGGCGGCGAAAAGGCAATGATACACAGAAGCCGATTTCTCAAAATCTACTCATTAAAATTTTCTGATATTTGGCAGAATTTTTACTTTTATCGTACTTTCAATAATGAGAACTGTAAAATGGAAGTTGAACGGACGAATTTTGTGACACATCAAATAATAACAGTACAATCATAATATTGATTATCTAAAAACCAGTCTGTTAAAATTTGGTCAAATAAGTTTCAATTGGTAATGATTAATCATAGTACGCTGTGTGCAAGTTTATAGGAAAATCTAATGAGCGAATGTTATGTAAACTGAGCAAAAGTGAAATTTTAAGGTTGTATTCAATCGTTCATGTTGCCATGGAAACTACGTAAACGTCACATTTTACCTGCTAGTCAAAATCTTTTATCACTGTATTTTTCACTTGCCAAGTTTCAGCTTGTGAGCTGTAACCTTTCTCTTGCCATGATTTGGCAAAGGACATATACTCACGAACTGCCAAAACTGTGTTCAGCCACCTTAAGAAGGAGGCCACGAGGAGTTCAACTTTGTTCTCTGTTAAGTGTACAAATGAGTAATGACTAGGAAAATAAATTGCTAAATGCTATATCATTCACAGAAAAAACATTAACTGTACATGACTGTACATGTGGTCGCTGAAATTATGTGGTATAAGGCAGACTTCGTGTGCAAGTTAATCATAACAAATGAAAATTTCAGCGTTTTCCTTTTTTGTGAAGACTTATTTTGATGTGTTTGATTAGTACAATCAGTCAAATGAAATTGTTGGAACTGTACAGAAAGCTTCCCTTCTTCCCTTAACAAAATTGATAACGTGTCCTTGTTTGGGTATTTGGTGAAAAATCTCGGGGTTTATTGTCTTTTCAAAACTTTAAGAAGGAGGCCATAAGGCTCAGCCTTATTGGGATGTGTCAATTCAAAGTGTCCCTTGAACGAGAAAAGACCTGGCAAGGTTGTAGCTCATAATCTCAATATATCCCGGTCTTGTGAGTGCTAGGGTTTGTGGCAGAGGTCAAATTCTATGAATTTCACACTGCAGAATAGAGGAGTGAGATTTATGCCGATGGAACTAAATGAAACCACGTTACGCCGGACTTTCTGGTGTAAAGCAGTTCTCCTTTAGTACTTGAGGGCATCAAAACCCATGTCAAGGGTAGAGTACAAAGGGAAAATATTTCCGATGAAATTTTCGTAATTTATTCATTTACACTGATGCATACACTTTCCAAAATTGTACTTAAAATAAAACCAGGTTGAAGATGTGTTCCTAATGAAGTAATGCTGAGCAAATTCAGCAGAAGCTAGATATGAATAGGAAGTGCAATCAACACTTAGCAGTTGGTAGCAAATCAAGTTTAGTCCGATTCTCTTTCTTTTTTATCAGTTGGTGAGTAGTACTAAAAAGTTAATAAAAATGATCTTCATCATACAAGCTGATCGATCAATGAAATTGGCCTTCTAATCACTGAACCAGGCTGAGATATGTTCCTAATGAAGTAATCACTTCATTAATATAATGTGCAATTTAGTAGCTCCGGGCATGAATAAAAATATAAGTTAAGTTTCTCCTTCAACCCGAGGCGATCAATCCCGGGTGACTTAAGTACCGTTTGCAAGGACCGTCAACAAGCCTGACTTTCTCGGTAGTAAGGGCCCTATGCAGCCCAAATAAGTGAAAAGCTTGTTCTTTGCGAGGTTCATGAAATGTCCGAGGAGTCATTTAAGAATCGAAGTGATACTTAAGCCTATTGCTGGTTTTCAGTGTCACGCCATTCAAAATAGATCAAAATAAAAATCAAAACCGTCCTATAGTTAAAGTCCAGAATCTGGGAAATGAAAGGAGGTACATATACAAAGACCCTCGCCAAGATTCAGGTCAGAGGAATATTTCGTATACGAGATATCCGAAGAAATATTTTACCCAAATTTATAGAGATTTGTATGGAGACGCCATGCTGGTGCTCACCTGGATGAGCTCCAACATGGCGGACGGAAACCAACAGAAACATCTGTTACCGAGTTTTGCTACAAAAGCGTGAATTTATTCCTCGAGAAACTCATAAACATTAAAGTAATACTTTTTCTAATACATGAACTGTTTAAATAGCAAAATTTCCTGAAATAAGTCATTTTTTTAACCTACATGACAGCTCTCTTGGCCGTCGTGTAAATATCGCGTCACGCAAAAACTTAGAAATTCAAGCGTCCTCTATCACAAAACCAAGAACCCTTTTGAAGCGAAAATTTGTATGAAAATTAGTTTTCAGCTGCTCTAATGCATCGTGAAAGTAAAATCTCGGTAGGATCGATAGTTTTTAGTTTGAATTTTAGTGACGTTATGTGAAAACCAACAATTGGTTCCACATGATCTATTTTCGACGAATCGAGATCGTGGTTCTGCATGCTGATAATCAGTACAGAAGCTCTTCAACTCGCATTCTCAGACTCAACACTGAGAACTTAGAAATGGAGACTTTTTCTATTTAGTCTGTTTTCGAAAACCCGAAGGCCAGAATTGACCTGAAGTTGGCAGAGTTGGTCGAAAGAGAGGCCCGAGATTAAGTAAAATGCTTAATTAAGGGGGTGTTAACATGACACCGGGGCGACTTTCGCGCCGCCACGAGTTCACTCCGGTTCCCTCTCATGGCTCTACATTTGTTTACATGATACCACCACAAAAAGTCATGCCGGCGCGAGTCGCCCCGGCGTGAGTTCACTCCAGTTGTCGCACCGGGGCGAGAATTTCACTCCAGTACGAAATGTCGCAACGGTATCATGTAAACACGAAACGACCACCCGTTTCGGTGTGAAATCGGTCTGCAGGTAGACTGGAACGGGTAGCGCATGCGTAATGTTCGCGATTTTGAATCATACGTGCATTTTATCAACATGAAGTGTATCTTCAAATAACGAGATGTGAAATAACCCAGTCATCATGTAAACGTGATACGAAATCAAAAAGTCATGTCGGTATGAAACTCGCGCCGGTGCGAGTTTTCTCATGTAAACACCCCCTAACTAAGTGTTCTCGCCCAGTAACAATGGAGAGACTTGTTTCATATAAAACCCTAAAACAATCCAGAAAAATTTAAATGAATCGTTGTTTAAAACTTTAACCCTCAGGTCAAAGAAAAATACCTGCCTATTTTATGTTGTTTTGAGAAGGTGACTGATTTATATATCTAAGATATATAATAAATTACCAGTTATTTCATTATCATCCAGTTCTTTTAGTCAAGGCAAATTATCACCACTGTCTAATAACGAATAGCAATTTAATGATCGATATATGGAACAAAGACTGAGCAATAAGCCTGCCCGGGTTAATTTTAACTTGGAGTTCCTAAAAACAGCTAACAAGCTTTAGGATATTTCGATTTCCTGCCTAACCAATGGTCAAACGACAACACTGTCATATTGGCCACTACGTAAACAAACAGGTATAGAAGGCAACTGACAAACTTACTTAAATTGATGATACACCTTGAGACCAGTGCCTAAAAAATCGCCCGATTCACTCGGAAGTCTCGGATTAAGGCTATGATTCCTTAAATATCCCGGGGGCACTCCCTGAATTGGTCTCAAGAGGTATGTGCCGCTAAGGGGGTATGGATTTCGGGATCTCGAGTCTTAGACAGGGTACACAATTTCAGTATTTAGCGTCTTGTCCGTCTTGTCTAAGGTTTCTTTTTGGACCTGAATCCGTTAAAAGAGTGTGAAGGTTGGCGCTCAGCGGTCTTTAGTTGTGGTACCAAGTTTTCCAATGATCGCAGTTTAAACGTTGCGTAATTCTATATGCGAATCGAAACGAATCAGGGTCATAGAATAAGGTCTCTTGTCTTAAACAGGGAAGCGAAATGAACGATTTTGTTTTTAAAGAGGGTCAGGGTTTGAAGGCATCGATGGCGGTACACTTCTACCTCCAGCTTCCCGGGTTAAATATACAAACCTATAATATATTTTGTTCAGTTCGCTGAAAGCATTGAGTGTTGAAACAACTCGGCAGCCCCGACATAACGGCTGACGGCGGATGCGGACAAGTACAAATAATATGGGTTTTGAATGGGTTATCAGGTTGTGACTACAATGGACACCTCAAAATCAGGTTGGACACCTTATGTTTATTACACAACGCTATACTCTACTCCACGCTATGCGAATGTAAAAAGTGGGGAAATCAGAGTAAAAGACAATTGTGCAAGGAAAAGAGTCGGATACAGGGTTTAGCACCGAAGTACAGTGATTAGGGTTAAGCGCTGTTTTAAAAACGGTTAGCTTTCAATAACGCAATGATCAACGCCATGTAAAGTACGTTAAAATTAACCGGTCTCGGCAGTCAGCCCTTGATGGTATAGTGGATACGGATTTGGATTATTTATCAAATTACACGGGTTCAAGTCCTACGAACTACCTACTGTTTTCTTCTGTTTTCTTTCTTTTCTTATTTACTACTTTAAGTTATAAGATTCCTATCATGTATGTTGAGCGAAGATGACAATCTGACTTTGGGGTATCCATTCTAGTCACAACCGTTTTGAATGACATGCAAAATAAATTAATGATGTATGAACTGCGGATTAAGCGAACAAATGGTACCTTGACCCTCGCAGTGATTTGATTAACTTTGAAAAACAACTTGAAAAAATTGTTAAGCCTCAAATTTGCTTTTTCAGGTAGAAGGAAAGGAATTTTTCCTAGTCGGTCATGTAGTGGCTGAAAAACAGAATCGCTTAGTACTTAGTATAGTCTTGTAAAGGACAATTGGTTTTGTTTCTTAATAGTATAGAGCGATTTTCGTATGACCTTGAAATGAAAGCGCGCGAACAAAACAGAAATGACGAACGAACGGAAATAGAGCGATTTGATTGGTTTATCGAACGGAAAGACAAACGTGTCTGGCTTTTCATTGGTTAAGCGAACGCTCAGGTAAAAAAACTTCATGCCCGAGAACTTTCTAGAAATCAACCGATACTTCGCTTTGACGTCATACTACAACACGATTGTCCAATCGAACAATGCCTTCTCCATATTAGGGTTTCTTTGGCGGGAAAACAAAGAGGCCATGTTTTGATCTTTTCATCCATTGGCTGATGAAACAAAGAACGAACACTTACCGAAACCTTTTTTCAAGGTCATACGAAAATCGCTCTAACAAGTCTATTTTAAAAGAGAATCATACAGTTATGACCTTGGTCTCAGTCGGTCAAACGGGAAAAATTTTCGAAATATTCGGTGATTAAGAAGCATTACCGTAAATCCTCTATCAAGAGCCCCCTCTCTAATAAGCCCCCATTTTTTTAGGAGAAGAAAGTTATTTTAATAAACCTTTTGCAGTTCATTACGAGAAAATACGGATTCATTTTCGCGAAACAGCGACCAATAACTCGAGAATACATTCATTAGCGCGAAAAAACGAAAATTTGCGCATAAATCAACATTCAATAATATTTTTGGGCAATTAACTCTTATGCGTCATTTGGCACACATAAGAGAAAAATATACTTTCGTTTGCGTGAATATCCACCATCTTGAAAGTCAATAGGGACAATGGACAAACATTAAAGTGCAAACACCATTCATTCACATTTTTATGACCTTGTTTGCAGTTCACTGAATAGCATTCCTGGATGGCCTTAGTATGGATAAGACAAACATTAATGCGCTAATGTACAATCAATTGAGCATTCTTTACATTTAATTTACAAAAATCGATTTTCAATTAAACCATACTAGAAATTCAAACAATTTTTGGCCTGAATTTCGGTCATTACATCCCTCAATAACCTCTCTATTAAAACATCTTGGCAAGTAAGTTTGCATGAAACTGTACTCTTTAGCATATTTAGCTTCGGTCACAGTATCGATGTTTCCGCGGAGAGCTTCCAGCAGTTGTTGTGTTCGAAACTTCCCTAGTGGGATTCCTAGGGCTTAAAATAAAGGCTTTACTTACTTACTTACTAAGCTGGTAATTTGGTCCTTAGACAGGCTACTTAAATGTACAGCAGGACCTAAGCCACTGTAACCTAAGCTTCCTTTGAACGCACTAACAAAGCAAATTAACCAAAAACCTCAGGAAAGGTTTATATTTGAGTCGGTCAAGCAGTGTCTGAACAGTATTGTGATGTTGAAAGAGACAATTGTTTTTGTTAATAGTTTAAGTGGTTTATTGACATTCCTTTTAACAAAGAAGATCACCATACCGGAATATGACCTTGATCTCGGTCAAACCAGATAAATTTTGCGAAACATTTGATGATCAAGAGAAATCATTTCACAGCGGCCATGGGTTCAGATTCTCTTCGGTAAACTTTCTCTTATCAATGGGCTGTGTCATGGTGAGTTCCACGTTTTTCCGTCAAAGCTCAGACGAAATGATATATTAAGTATTTTCGGTTATCTTTTTCATGGAACTGTAAAAGAAAGTTATCCAATAATACTATTTTAAAATTAAGGGAAAACAAAGTATGATCGGTTTTTGATCATTTTTCGAAGACAAACTTAGGAAGGTCCCCCCCCCCCCCCCCCCCCTTCGATTTTTAAGTTGCAATCCATTTCCAACTGAGGCTAGGTCATTAAAAGGCGAAGTCACTGTTATAGTTGAGCTATAGTACTAGGTCGAATTAAGATAACAAGCGATTCAAGTATAGTCACTCTAGAATTATCTGCTTAATAACTGATTGTCCGACCTGTTTAAAAACCATTCTGCGGCATCATTTTTAAGGACCAGGACATTAAAAACATCCTATTTCGAGGAAAATCGATGATCGGTTTTCACTTAATTAGGGTGTGGTTTTTTTTCCTGGTCCTTGAATAGGATATCAGTTGACAGTTTTATTCCCCTTAAATATTAAGGGCAAGGTTAAAAAAGCCTCCGTGGCACGTGCCTATCTTAAATTTGAAAGAAAGGTCAGAGACTAGAAGACGATTTAGATCTTGACTGTTATCTTTGCATTTTTTAAGTTCCAATAAGACGAACACATACATCCAACGGTATTGCATACATGTTTGAAAACTTTACAGATTATTCCAATCATTTGTACTTCACGTCAAACGCATTCTTAACACGCGTTCAAAAGAGTAGCCTGTGCGTGTGTAAGTTCTCAAAACTGTTCGGGGTTGTGGATTCAGTGCTCATTAAAGAGGCTATGTCACGCTGTGTGCTAGATCCTTTTCAAAAGCTTAAACGTGTCCTTGCATCAATTGATGCCCGGAGGGGGGGGGGGGGGGGAACGAATATTTCGGTAGACGTGAGCCGCTGAGGGTTTAAAACTGTGACTCTGTTTAGGACAAAACCCTCAATTTTATTACCCTGTTTAGGACAAAGGACATCCCGCACTGTTTAGGATCCAGACTTGCGCTAAATTGTATACCCCGTTTAGGACAGAGAGGACGAAAACCATACCCTGTCCAGCGGCCCATCCCCGTATAGGTCATATAAGGGAGTACCCTCCCACCCGGGACCTAATGGTCCACGCTGGTGCACACGACAAGTAAGAGGACTGTGTACATCTTTACCGACGGTTTCACATGTACAGTAAAATTCCAATTGTAATGTGCCTAAATTAAGTTACTACCTTATTGGTACTTAATTTCCCGATTTTGACGAGACAGCATTTCGAGGGGTTTTATTTTCGCGATTTAAATAGGAAAATATGAAAACAGGACATAAAATTTCTTGATGATTTTTATTCGCGGGTCTTTAATTTCGCGATTTGTTTACAATCGCAGAAAACACGAAATTAAAGACTAGCGAAATTAAGTACCGATAAGGTATTGCAAAATCCCACGTTTGTCCTCCTTATTTAGCTTAAGTCAGTGCATTCATATAGTAAATCTATCTGGCTTGCGTTGCAAGTATCAATTTCTAATTAATGTATAATCAGTAAAGAACCACGTTACTCTCTAGTCAGTTTTCTTTCCCAACAAGGATGGAGACAAGAGAGACATGCACCTGGATTGAAACAATTTTTTCAAGTGTTAATACTCTGCCTGCAAAAATCACCAAGAGATTTTTATGGTGGGTCAGTGCTACTCGATGAAATGTGTTTGAAGTGAAATGTGAAAGGATGCGTTCACATAACGACCCAGCGAGTACCGTGGCCGGACACCAAGTCTGAATGCTACCCCAGTTTTTCTCGTTGCCTTATCACATTAGTTACGGCAGAATGAGTTGTGTTAGTCGATCTGCTGTGTTAATGTTTCCCCTGATGTTTTAGTTTTTTTCGCTAGGTATTTCCTTGCAAGAATTTTTTCCCTCGAAATCAGTGTGCAGGATATTTTTTTTTCTGAAATCATCCATACCCCCCCCCCCTCCCCTCAAAAGTCAAATGGTGGGCCCCTAACCTTTCTTGGCAAAGTGTACTAATCAAAACAATAGCAGGAAATTATACGTCAAATGCGGTTTTCCGAGCAAAAATAAACCACGCAATTTTCGCTCGTTTTCAAAAAGACCCCAAAATCGAAACAAAAATTGATGGTCGGTAAATGATATTAACCTGACCGATTTAGGGCAATTTCGCGTATTTTACAAGTAGAAGACTTACATGAAGGACTCACTGATTGCAATTCTTCCTCAGCACAACAGGAGAGTTCATCTTCATTGGGAACGCAGCATCCGGGGGGGGGGGGGGGGGGGGTGGGGGTACTCAAGGGAAGTTTAGGTAGAGGTGCCTTCAAAACCTGACCCGGTTTAAGACGTAAATTGCTTATTTCGCTCCGGGGGTACTCCTAGGAATTCTTCGTGGGGATGTGCCGCCCGGTTCTCGAAATCCTGCCTCTATTTCAGACCAAAAAATGTCATTTTCGGCACCCGTTTTCAGACCTGGAGGTGGTCACGAAACGCAACACATTACATGTTTACATGAATCAGAAATTATGTCATCATTGCTGAGAAAAAAACCGCAACAAAAAGATCTGTTAAAATCCATTTCGAATTTGCATATTACACTTTCTTTCTTATTCATTTCGAATTGAAACAGCGAACACATTGATACACTACCGTAGTTCCTTCGTAAACCATACCCTATTCCAGACCAAAATGGGCAAAATCTATACTCGTTTTCAGACCAAAATGGTGCACAAACCCCACCCATTGGGGCAGCACATACCTATATGGCTTATTTAAGGGAGTACCCCCTGGGATGTCGCTACCCTGTTTAAGATAAGAGACCTTATTTTATGACCCTGAGTTGTTTCGTTTTGCATACAGAATTAGGTAAATTTTCAAACTGATTTCATGGAACCGACTAGATTCTGTGGAAAAAATTGTTGGTGCTACAAATGGTCACAAATGTAGACCGCTCATCTGCAGCCTTCACACTCTTTTACTTCCGCTCCAAAAACACGCCCGTTAAAGACGCCAAATAGTGAAATAAGTCTTAAGACCCTCAAAACCGTACCCTGTTCAGCGGAACATATCCGTCTAGGCCAAATAGGGAAGTGCCCCTCCCGGGCACAGCACATTGTTGTCAATGAGACCATGCAATACCCATTTTTATTATATAAACACCAATGAAATACCAGGTGAGCTTTCGGGCAAAAACTTGATATCTTCACATGTGAAAATAACATGTTATCTTCACACGTGAAATATCACCGTTGCTATGGCTACATAATAAATCGCGCCTTTCACAGCAAAAAACTATTAAAGTGAGATGGTTTGGCAATTCATTGGTGTTTATATAATAAATAGAACATTACATGGCCACTTGGAGATACGAAATTTCTCTTCTCGTGTTAAAAAAATATTTCACTAGTTCGCTGCGCTCACTTCTGAAATCTTTTGCAACACTCTAAGAGAAATTACGTATCTCCGCGCGGCCGTGTAATATCCTCTATTTATGTCCATTGTGAGGAGCTGCCTTTGTGTAAATCGAACAACAGAACAATTAGACTGATGTTGTGGGGAGGAGAAATATGAGAAATGTTAACGAAAAAAATTGCGGCTCAAAAATTCCCCACCTCCTCTCCCATTATTTTTGTATTGGTCCGCCTCTGAACTTGACATTGGCAAACTGATGACGACATTGAACTTGCGGTATTCAAATTGAATTGGATGACTGTATTCTTTCTCGATGCACGTACATGCATTGTTCTATCATTATTGTGTCCTTTTTAAGCATTTAAGCTGAACTCGTCATTCTTCGTGCATTGTAGAGTCAGAAGATTTAGAATGGATGTTACTAAAAAGAGGAAACGAACACTAGGGAACGAGCAGGGGAAAAGGGAAAATGCAAAATGGGAACAAAACAGAGAAAGGGTAATGGAGTTACTGATAGGGCTTGGGTTTAGGTTAGGTTTTGTTCTTATTTCTCATTTTTCCGTTGCCAGCACTTGTTCCCCGCTTCCGTATCGTTTTCATCTGATGAAACCTCTGCAGGGAGGGTAAGAAATTCAAAAGGATAAAAATCCTTTCAACTGGAGAACGTGCCATTTTTGTCAGTCAACGCGGTGTGGTCAGGACAAAACTAAATTCCCGTATCCCGCTACTTTTCCTTTACGATTCCCGCATCCCAAGCTCATAAAAATAGGAAAACCCGCTCCCGCTCGCTATCAAAACTCCCGCTTCCCGCTCCTGTTTTGAGCTCGCATCCCGCGTATCACACAAAAAATAGCCAAATCCCGCATCCCGCCAAACATATTGTGGACCCTCATATTTTGATCGTCACAAATGCTCTTCTAAAATCAATTGTCCATAATGACGATGAAATCAAACGAAATTCCTATAAAAACCACAGAATCTGCTCAATCAGTTAATAAGACTATTTTTGTGGAGCCTGAGTAATTGTCGAGAGTAAAGAGTAACAAGTCGAGAGTTGAGAGTCGAGAGTAGAGAGTCGAGAGTACTAAGTCGAGAGTCGAGAGTGATATGTCGAGAGTCTGAAATAACAAATAATTATGATCGTGATAATTAATAATAACAATAATAATAATTTATGTATAATTGATAAAAAATTAATTTATTTCGCCATGTTCCCTGAATAATAGCAGTGAGATGCACTTTATTACTACTAAAGTATAAAGCAAAAAATTTCACAAGTTCCAACACGTTTTATTAAAGAAGCTAACAAATTCCATCCCACAATAAAGTTCACGGCCAAAATATCAGAGAACGAAAACAATAGTTTTCAAAAGAGAGCGATTCACAGAGAAATCCATCTTGGACATCAAAATCCACTATAAGCCGACTGAAACCTTGCAACATACACACTTTACCTCTTGCCACCCTCTGGGGGTAAAAAAAAGGTTTCATTAAAGGCGAAGCAATAAGATTGCTTAGGACAAACTCTTCAAAAACATTTAAAGAGTGCGTTGCGAACTTTTAAAAACGCCACGAAGCATGCGGGTATCCTAAACAAGGTTTCGAAAGGTCGTTGTTAGAGGTCAACTTTGACTTATTTATAAGGCAATCGGCGCGAAAACGAAAGCAAAACAAGTATAGAGAGACTATTTCCTTTCGTTACAACATATCACCCAGAGGTACAAGACCTTAAAAAGACACTGATGGCAAACTGGAGTCAAGTAGAAAATCAGCCTCTGCTGAAAACAATTTTTAAAAGACCTCCGATCATATCCTCCAAAAGAGGTAAATCTCTAAAGTACATGCTCGTAAGAGCAAAAATCTAACTTGAAGGCAGTTGCCGGATAATGCGACCCAACCGCAAAAACCACTTTGGGAGTCCGTGCAGACTCCTTTGACTTTCTTTCAACGTTGAAATTTCAGGATGTTGTTATCAATTTTTTAATTTCGTGGGAAATGTTGAACCGAGGGAGACAGCAAATAAATGACAACCACCGAAATATAGGGATAAAAAACATCAGCTGAGATCACAACTGAAAACAAACAACGACTCAACGTAACTATTTATTTCGCTAATGCTATTTTAGATAAATAGTAAACGTTGAGTATGTCTTCTGTCGGACTTCCGACTTGCCTTTATCGGACTCTCGACATATGACTCTCGACTTAGCAGGGGCACCCAACGACAATTTTCGGAAAATATCTGTTTGGAAGACGATTTGAGATCTAGAATTTTCGGAACATTTTTTGTAAAATTTCTTGCTTGCCTGCCACTCCTAGGATTTTCGAACATCTAAAAAATGGTATAATTGCTCATTTTTAACAGATTTTTACCCCAAAAAGGTCACCTAGAATTTTCAGGAGCCTTTTTATTGGCTGAAATTTTCGAAAAGGTAAGTTTTGATCCCTATAATTTTCGGATCACTAGAATTTCAGCTAGGAAATCCGAACAGATGAAAAATTTTTAGGGGATAAAAATATGCCTATATCTACCGTTTAAATACTAAAATACGTTAACAATGCCATGTTTAAGTGGTTTTGAACTATATCCTCGTTGGGTGCCCCTGACTTAGTACTCTCGACTCTCGACAATTACTCAAACCAGGAAGGTTATGGGCTCCTGCTCAAACTCATTTTTGTGACTTTTAAATGTAACAAACATGATGTCATGTTATTTTTAGCGCGTGTAGCCGTGTGTGCGTGTCACGTCGAGTAACACGTGCACGTAGAGGCAAAGTGTAGACTTTCAAAAAAGTCCTTCGTCGGATTTCATATGGCGCGGGACGAAGACCTCTCGCGACTTCGTCGCTCGCGGTCGGCCGCTTCGCGGCCAAAAAAGGAAGTCGACTTGTAGCAAGTCTAGGCAAAGTGCAATACGTTCTTTGCAACTGGTTTTTTGAACATGGACACAGGCATGACTTCCTCGATGATGCAGGACGATGAGGTAAGAGCTGCTAAAATTATTTGTAAAAGATGATTGTTCTTTTGCAGGAGCTCTTTACACAGGGTTTTCTTTGCACGCTGTCGAGCCGGTCAAACGGAGAACAGTTGTATAATCTACAGCTAACTAGTTCTGTAACGGTAATTGTATGAATTGACTTTCTCCTGTCTTTTGGTATTGTCTGAATTTAATCTAGGGTTTTTTTTCTTTTGTCTTGGGTTTTTATTTTTTTCGCTTTGTGAATTGAAACCTGCTAGTTCTCCTCGGAAGGTCACAATGAACGCCCAAGAAATCTGAAGGCCAAATTAACCAGTGAAGAATGCTTATGTAATACCGATTCGTCCTAACCTAGTTTTTTCGCTGTTTGTTCGTATTGTTTAAACCGCGAACAGAGAACCTGGAATTTCAACGTAGTTTGATCTTTTCTGATTCTTTGTTTCAACATTTGAAGGGGTCTTTAAACAGCAGAGAAAAATTATAGAAATGGGATTTTTTGCCGAGCTTAGCATGACCTTTTACTTGACTCTTCTCTGTCTAAAACGTACTGGATAATACATGTAGCCGGAAGACAAATTTTCGCGAATTTCCAACATTTTGCTCACGAAAATTCTTGGTCTATTAAACTTTCAAGCCGTTCGTTGTTAAAGTACCTAAATAACACGTTTTTATCGTTCATAGAGGCTCTGGCGGGGATACGTGTCCTATAATATACCCGGTGTCGGTCCATAACCAAGGAAAACTAAGGACCCCTCTTAAGTCCATATGCATTTAAAGTATTCTTAGGGTCCATTTTCATTTCCGGTGTGTTATATAACGTTTAAAATCTTTTGTTTAGCTTTATCGCTTTTTTTTCGAAGTCCTTTTCGAGATTATTTTAGTAGAAAACTGCGACTATGTTACAGACAGCCCTTGCTTGCTTGTACAGAATGAGCATCATACCCGGCGTATGGTGTGAGGCGGACTTCGTGCGAGTCAGTAAACTACATGCAGTAGTGTTCGATTAGAACCTCAAATGAAATTATAGGGTAACCGAGAAAGCTTCCTACCTTCCCATGACAAAGATAAAAACGTTTTGTGTTTGGTTATTTGAGTTTTGGGTTTTTCACAACTCAGAATTAAGAACAGGAGGCCAAAAAGACTTCACCCTTGTGCTGTGTCTAGTGTCCCAACGAGTAATGAGGACCAAGGGTGACTCATCAGATCAGATAAAATGCTGACATGTACAGAACAATTCAGCATCAACAACTATACTAACTATACATGGCTGTGACGGCTGAAATTATTTCATAGAAGACCGATTTTATGATGCATTAATCAAAACAATGATATATAGGCTTTGACAGTGTCTTCATTTCTTGTTGAAATCTTATTTTGATGTGCTCGACTAGAACCTCAAATGAAATTGTTGGCAGACTGTGCAGAAAGCTTTCCTTCTTTCCTTAAACGTCCGCTTGTTTAGGTATTTGGTTAAAAATCTCGAAGCTGAAGAAAGAGACTACGAGGTTCAACTTTGGGCTATGTCAAGTGTACCAACGAAAAATGACCAAGGTTGTAGCTCATATAAACGGGCTCAATGTATCCCGGCCTTTTGTTTCTTTGGGCGAAACAAAAGAAAAAACAAAAGGTATATATATTTATATATATTTCTGAAATGCCAACCTTTTTGTAAACGGGTGTATATATATATATATATATATATATATATATATATATATATATATATATATATATATATATATATATTAATAATCACAGGAGTAATCATCAATCGTTTATTGCGACAGTGCTGTTTCGTATGGTCCGAAATTGTAGGACTACACTCATCAGGCAACTTCAACGATTGACCGTTAAAATTAAAAACTGGCAGTAAAATATGGGTGGTTGTTATAGGGATGCGTTAAGAGATTTTATCTAGTAGGTAACAGATGGATTGTGTTTTAGTTACGTTACTCTTACTAGAGTTCTGAAGTACATATCTGTTTCTGTGGGGGCATGAACTCGCTACGGTTCGTTTCGCCTGTTTAGGCTACAAAGCTATATATATACCCGATAATTTTTCTTGAAAACTTCCTACATATTAATGGGTAGATTTCCAAAATAGTGCTTTTAACCAAACCAGACTGTCAACGAGTTCCTTTGAAATAACTGAACATAACTGCTAGGTATAACTCTTGATAGTGCCATGAATAATGATAGCAAGTCACAAGTTCACGAGGAGTTCATTTGGTAGCTACTTGAAGCTGAAATTTAATAGAGATAGTAGTATTTAAGAGATGAATGGTTTCTACCTCATCGTACAGTTAAGCTGATCAGGTCTGGATCGTTTTAAAAATCTTTAAATGCAGTTGATGTTAGAAGGACATGAAGCCAAAATCCGTAGGTACCTGAGGTACGTTTGTAAGAAGCCGACGCATCGAACTTGATCATAACTGGCTCATGATCAGTCCCGAGATCAACACAGCATTGCCAGTAGAGAGAGTATTCGATGAAGAATTCATCATTTACTGACGTGGTAAAGGTTTACCGGCTGGCTTGCTTTGTCGAGTTGACATTTATCCTGTATTACCGCGCCCTCTGGATGCCGGGATTTCAGCTAAACCTGCATGACCGGGCTGGCTGGGTTGGCATGTTATCAAAATATAGATTTTTGTTGCGTTTAATCAACTTGCTGCGACCTTGGCAAAGCTAAGCGAACCAGCCCCGCAAACCGGGCCACCCCGGCTCGTGCGATCAGCCCCTTAGGCTACTGCTTCCTCGTTCGTTTCACTGAGATGTATTTTTGATAACAGAGAACAGATTTCCAGTGAAGAAGCTGCTCTTGTGATCGATCGGTTCTGCTTTCTGATTATAACTATGCTTCTCATCTATAAGTGCCAGCATTCTAGATATTCAGCACAGATTTTCATGGTATAAATATTTGTCAGTGCGGTAAAGTTAGAAATAAACTGTTCTTCTCTATCAGCCTGTTTTCGATAAACCCCAGGGTTTAAGTTGCTCAAAACTGAGTGCCACGTCAGTAAAATGTTAAACCAATTATCCCAGTCTAGGGACAAAGGAGCTAACAAGAAAACCAGCTGGTTCATTTAGCTTCCTAGCTTTCACATTATTCTCGTTACATGTATCTTGTACTGTAATTAAATTTCCTAGAGTGTAATATTAACCATGTGCATAGACAAAAGCATAATAAAGATTATTGATTGATTATTGAGCTTATATAAAATCACTATTGAGCCTTTAGCGTCTGGCTAACCTAGTGTTTTGCTTTTGTTCGTATTGTATACTTTTGTAAAAAGAAAAACCGTGAACAAAAAACGTGTACGTAATTTTAACGTAGTTTGGTCTTTTCTGATCTTTAAGGGATTTTTGCGGAACATAACATGACCTTGACTCTCCCATCTGAAATTTTCTGGATAATACATGTACTGAACCGGAAGAGAAATTCCTCGAAGTTGCAACATTTTGCTTGCGTTGAAAAGTCTCGGTTCTATGTGACTTTCAGACGGCCGGTTTTAAAGTAGCTAAACTTGACGTTTTCATTGTTTATAGAGGCTCTAGGTACTTTGCTTTATCCTACAGTAGTGTGTATAACTGAAATCAAGGCCTCATCGAGTCTGATTCAGAGACAGTATGTCCAAATGCCTCATTTCACACAATCAAATATTTAGGGTCAGATGTAACATCAAAATCTTTTTCGCAGCCCATTTCGAGATCGTTTTAGTAGAAACGCTGATATCCTAGATTTAGTTTTGTGTTTACCGTGGGTTAACGATCGGCGCTCAGCGACCATAAGTGTCAGGATTATACTCAGCGAACGAGCGTTTCGTTGAAAGACCGAAGCACCGCCCTGAAGTTTGGCGAGACAGCCCTCGCTAACGTGTTCAGAATAAGTATCATACAAGGACTATATGACTTTGGTCGCTAAAATTATTGGGGCAAGGTCGACTTCATGCGAGTTAATAACACAACAATGGAAACTTAAGTGTTTTCATGCATTATTTGTTGGAGACTTAATCTGATGTGCTCGACTAGCATCTCAAATGAAGTTGTTGAAACTGTGTAGTAGGCCTCCTTCCTTCCTTTAACAAAGTTTAAGACTAGACGTGTTTGGTTATTTGATTAAAAATCTTTGGATTTTGGCAACTCTAAGAAGGAGGCCACGAGGTTCTCTTCTAAAAAAATCTTGTGCTTTGTTAAATGTCTCAATAAGCAATGACCAAGGTTGTAGGTCATATAAACTAAATGCTAACATGTACAGCACATTCATCAACGACTATACATGGCTATGGTCGCTGAAATTATTTGGTATAAGGCCGACGGGCTTCATGCGAGCTAAACACAACAATGAAGGCTTCGGTGTTCTCATTACTTGTTGGAGACCATTTTCATGTGTTGGACTAAAGTCAAATAAAATTTTTGGTACTGTGTATGTAAAGAAAGCTTCCCATCTCAGTTGCCTTAACAAAGTTGAAAACGTTTCGTGTTAGGATATTTGGTCAAAAATCTCTGCACTGGGTTTATTTTTTTCACTGGCCGACAAGTTTTGAAAAAAGGTTATGAGGTTCTCTATCTTGTGCTGTGTCAAGCTTCCTAAAGTGACCAAGGTTGTAGCTCATATAAACTAAATGCTATAACATGTATAGAACAAGTATCAACGACTTATACGTGACTGTGGTCTCTGAGATTATTTGGTGAAAGGCCGACTTCATTGAAGTTAATCACAACAGCAAAGACTTCAGTGTTTTCATTACTTTTTGAAGACTTATTTTGATGTGTTCGACTAGCACTTCAAATGACATTGTTAGCACTATAAAGAATTAGGTTTTTCCTCCACTTAACAAAGTTGAAATCTTTTTGTGCTTGATTATTTTGTTTAAAAAAATCTCTGGGTTTTTCCCAAGGCAGAGTTTACTTACTGAGAACAGAGGAGTTCAACAGTGTGTTTTGTCTAGTGTCCCAAACGGAGTAATGACCAAGCGGGTTGTAGCTCATCAGATAAACAAAATTCTACGATGTACACAACAACTGAGCATTAACAACTATACATGACTGTCGTCACCGAAATTATTTGTCCGTGTAAGGCCGACTTCATGCGAGTTAATCACAGTACCGGTAGTGAAGACTTCAATGTTTTCATTTTTCGTTGAAGACTTATTTTGATGTGTTTGACTAGAACCTCAGATGAAATTCTATTGAGGAACACTGTGCAGAAAGCTTCCCACCTTCTCTTAACAAAGTTGAAAACATTTCGTGTTTGGTTATTTGGTTAAAAATCTTTGGATTGTTTACTACTCAGATTTAATAACAGGAGGCCACGAATAATTAAGAGTACCGGTAGCTCAACCTAATTGTGCCGTGTGTCTCATCACATAAGATGCTAACATGTACACAACATATGAGCACGAACAACCATACGTGACTGTGGTCACTGAAGGCTGATTTCATGCAAGTTAATCGCAACAATGAAGACTTCAGCGTTTTCATTACTTGTTGAAAACTTATTTTGATGTGTTCGACAAGAACCTCAAATGAAATTGTTGGGAGACTGTGCAGGAAGCTTACCTTTTTCCCTTAAATGTCGTTGTTTGGTTGAAAATCTCTGGGTTTATTTTTTCACAACGTGACGAAGGAGAGGTTCAAACTTGGGCTGTGTCAAGTATCCTAAGGAGAAATTACTAACTAAGGTTGTAGCTCATATATATTCAGTGTATCTCGGTCCTGTGTATGCCAGAGTCTTGTGCAGGCGGTGGTCAAATTGTCTTAATCTGATACTGCCGAATAGAGGATTGAGATTTATACAGATGGAACTGAAAGAATCCATGCTATGATTTTCTGCTGTAAGGTAAGTCTCGCGTGGCATGGCTCAGCCTGCAACAGTCACTGCCAATGTCACGGGGTTCATTTCAAAGGAAATATAGACCTGATAACTTTTCTCGAAAACTTCGTTCTTTATTAATGCGTAGACTCTAAAATTGTTCTTTTATCTAAACCAAGCTGAAGACGTGTTCCTTTTGAGTACTGCTGAGCAAATTCAGCAGAAGCGTGAATGAACAGGAAGCCGAGTGCCCACCATTAATAGTTATAGCAAGTCATGTTCAGTCTCTTCTGTAGCTTAGTTGTAGCTTGGTTTCCTTGGATCGGTTAATGAGTAGTATTTGGAGCCATAAAAAGTTTCTTCCTCATCGCACAAGACGATCGATCCTTTTAACCAAACCAGGCTGAAGATATGTTCCTAATGAAGTAATAATTCGGCAAATTAGATGCTAGTCTTAGTCATGGCAAATCAGTAACTCTTTTTCCTTGTGATGAGTTAGTGAATAGTAACAAAAAGAAAAATTCTTCATCATACAATTCTGGCTCATCTTAAAAATCGTTACATGGAATAAGTGTTAGAAGGCTATAGCAAAAGATGAACTGAAGCCAAAATCCTAAAGTACGTTTGGAAAGACTGACACCAAGTTTGGCTGGCTCAGTGGCGTGATCAACATTATATTGTTTAAAACAGAGAGGAGAGTATTCGATGAAGAATTTATCATTCACTAAAGTGACAAATAAGGTGCTGATTTCATGAGCCGGGCTTGGCTCGATCGCTTTGCTAGGTTTGGATTTTATCCCATATTACGCCATTTCGATACCGTGGCGGGGTTCCAGCTAACCGGGTTGGCTGGTTTGTCAAGTAATCACAAAGTTTATTTTTGTTGCGTTTAATTAACGTGCCGCGACCTTGGCAAAGCTAAGCAAGTCAGCCCGGCAAAACCGGGCCACTCTGGCTCGTGTGATCAGCCCTTACACTATTGCTTCCTTGTTTGCTTGTGCACTCAGATGTATTTTTGATAATCGAGAGGAAGCCCCTCTTAAGATCGATCGGTTGTGCATTCCTATTATCAGCTCTTTTCAACTATAAGTGCCGCCGGCATTCTAGAGATTCAGCACCGAGTTTCATGGCAAATGTTTGTCAGTGCGTTAACGTTAGGAATAAATCAATACTTCTCTATCAGCCTGTTTTTGAGAAACCCCAGGGCCCAAGTTGCTCGAAACACTGTGCCACGTTTAAGAGGAATGTTAAACCAAGTATCCTCGCCATCTAGGGACTAAGAAGCTTATATGAAATACTATTTAGCCTTTACTCAGAGACTCGGTTGTTTTAACCCTACGTACCCTCTAAAACACTTTACAAGAAAGTAAATCCAATAGGGGATTAAAATTGTAACCCCGCTCTAGTTAAAGCTTTATCCTCCTAGAGTTATAGAGTTATGTTGAGAACTGAAGGAGAGAATATGCATTTGTCTGCCGGTGACTTTTTATGTTCATACAGTTCTTTTAGTAAAGGTAAGTTAGCAATGCTGTCTTCGGTTGTCTAGAAGTAACTAGACTCTAAAAATAGCAAGCAATCTTCAATACTTGCATACCCAACAAAAAGTTATCAAACTACCACATAATTACTATTAATAATGGCCCGATATCTAAGCAGCGCAAAAGCCGCTTACCTTGAGTCAGTGATAATATAACCATCAAACGAAAAACTGTATCTACAAAGTGATGCGCTTTACTTAGAACAAGGCCATGATTACTTGACAAACATTGATGCACATCTGCATGTGTGATAATTTGTTCAGTTCACTGCAACTGTTAAAAGCAACAATTTATTGAAATAGCTCAGCGGCTACATTGGTTAATGCACAACTAACGACGGACAGATCCAGCAAATGAACGGTACTATGACCTTCCCAGTTACGTGATTAACTTTGAAAAAGAATTTGAAAAAATGTTCAAGCCCGCGGATATAAATCTGCTTATCCAGGTCGAAGGAAAAGCTTCTCGCTGAGTTGGTCAAGTACCGTCTGAATTGCATAGTCTTTTATAGTACACGAACAGTCTTGTAAAGGACAATTGGTTTTGTTGATAATATAACAGAGTAGTCCATGCCGGCATTCAACAAAATCATATAATGTTGTTCAGGGCTCTCATAGTGAGCTTCACCCATATATTTGCGAGCAACTCTTTAAATGTAATTTTCAAGCTTTTTTTCTTGACCGATGTAAGTCATTATTGTGTAGAACGGAGATTATGAAATTTACGTAGCAACTTTTGAAAATTAGGTAGCAATTTTTTGGATTTTTAGCAACTTTTTGAGCAACTTTTTGGCATTCCAGTAAGCAACTTTCCAGTATTTTACGAGCACAATCGGGACAGGCTTATAGGTGATACCTTGTGACAGCCTGGGAAGGGGGTACCCTCTATAATGGCTTGTACGGGAAGGCTCCGCCCGAAAGGGTATACCTTTGCAGATTTCAGGTATTTGAGAGGGCTGGGTTTTTACGAATTGAAGGATAAGAAAGGGTAGGGAAATCCGCCACTCGGCATCATTTAAACAGGGGTGTTAATTAAGTATTTTAAAAGGCGTATTTATGGCTCCGAAATAATAAGAAGACTTCGTGTTTTAGCAATTTATTCATTTTCAAAAGGCGGGCCAGAAACAGCGGTTAAAAGGAATGCAAGGTTATTTTGTAGAGATGTGAAAGGGGAGCCATTTGTCAATGGAAGATACAGTTGAACCTTAGCTGTCCACAACCGCCACCTTTAGACAGAAGAAAGTGGTTGTTGTAGAGAGGTGGCTGTTGAAAAGAGGTTTAAAAAAAACGATGTATTAACTGTCGGCCCAAAAAAAGGCCGTTAGTGGAAGTTCGACTGTATACAAAAGGGGTACCTTTTTCTCTGTCAGAAATGGTATATAAAATGGTAAGGGGTTGGACCGGGGGGCGGAACTCCCCGTATAAAACTTTGTTCAGTATCCCCCACACACACCCCCCCGACCCCCACTAAGTGGGGCTTCAGCATGGAAAGACTCATTCAATCATAATGCAGACAGTCGACACACAAACGCACTCGACGTTGGAATGCCAAGCGATGAGAAAATCGTGTGGCATGACTTATAAACACCTCATCAACTTGTAACCTGTCAAGCCAAGACAGGATAATCCAATGAAATTGTCAAGTAGCATTTATTAGAGGGACACAAACTTAATTGGCTTATATAACACATAATTAACCAGCATTAACCTGAACAACAACATTCTTATTCCAATATAATTGACCCAAAAAACCAGTTGGTTGAGTAAGCCAAGAAAATAGTAATATTGAAAAAAAAAAAAAAAAAAGAATAAATCATAGATATCAATCACACTACAAACACGAAAAGCCCTTTAAGCATGTTATCCTGTTACTTCTTTACTTTGTTATTGAAATTATATAATTGATGCAGGAAGATAACAAACTATGGTATAGTACCAATGAATTTAAACTTCAATGTTCGTGATCGATTTAATCTAAGAGACTTCGACCAGAAATCATCAATTTGTTTGTCGAGAAGTGATTTGGCTAGATCGTTTAAAGTAGTGTTATACCCAAGGTTACGTAGTGTTTTTGCATTTTTTCAGTTCCAATAAGGTGACATATAAACAAAGCACTCAACGTCACATCTGATGGTATTCTATAAAAGTCTGAAGGGACAGATTAGTCAATTATTTTGTTCTTCACCACACACACATTCGTAACATACGTACCCTTGAGGGTGTAGCCTTCGAATAAGCTGTCTACAATTATTAGAGATTATGCATTCAGTACTTATTAACTGTGTGCAGTTGATTTCTTTTACATCACTTTAAGAACCGTGAACAGGTAAGTGCTCTCCAAAGGCGTGCTGTTTAGGCTGCTCAAGTTTTAATTCAGTCTACTCGTTTCAATTAATGATACTGAAAGTAAGTGTCATAAGTAAATAAGATGACAAGTTGCTAAGCTCGAAACGTGTAGAATCTTGATTGCTGTTTATTTAAAGAGCACTTTCTCACCATAAAAACTGGACGAAAATTAATATATCGTAAAGTATTTCCACACTCTTAAAAGGTGAGACATATGTGCTCACTTCCTCTCCGAGTATAAACGTTTTTTCGCGTTGTCTTGCTTTAGCAACGAGAATGCTAAAATAAGTTAGGGTTTCTTTTTCTTTTTCTTTTTTAATTTCCTCACGATTATGTCAAATTTAGGTGAATTTTCCTGGAGTTTCATTTTTAGGGACCGCACCCAATTAAGTAAGAGAAAGAAAAGTTCGTCTTTGTGTATTTAAGTCGAAGGAAATTTCACGCAGAAGTAGTGAGGTGGCTGCAAAGAAATGTAGCAAAGATTGTGATGTACGCGCAAAATTGTCCTCTTGCTTGTTTAACTAAGCCGTTTTCGTGCACTACCGTCGCCTTTGTCGTTGCTAAAGCTCTCTAGTTACAGCGTCGTGAGTTGATTCGTTACTTTATTCTTTCTCTGATACCAATTCATGTTTCCTAGAGTTCTACGCTTTGCATTTCCTCAGTCACAATTAGATTTTGTTTACGCTTAGTAGAGTTTTATCTGAATAATAGGTAACTTGAATGCTTCCTCATGGCCGAAAACTTGCGAAGTGTCGTGTCAAGCTGCATAAGCAGGCGGCGGAAACTTTTAAAAAATGCCCCGTGACTCGCGTACTTGTCGTGCAACGTGGAGGCAATCACGGCGCTACTTGGAGTCTTGTGTACCAAGCTTCCATAATGATTGAGATGCGACGGGTGCCTCTTTTTAATTCTCCGAATAAAATTACAAACTTAAGACATTTCCGGCTTAGGTAAGACAAAGCGTCTTTTATGTTCGTTTCTTTTTATGCTGAAATGGTAGACTTCTTCTTCCTTAAACCATGCCCAGGGCACTAACCCGATCCGGCAAATTCAGCCAAAACTACGATCTTTAATTTGTTGGCAGCCCTGGGCATGGTTTAAGGAAGAAGAAATCTACCATTTCAGCATAACAAAAACGAACATAAAAGACGCTTTGTCTTACCTAAGCCGGAAATGTCTTAAGTTTGTAATTTTATTCGGAGAATTGAAAAGAGGCACCCGTCGCATCTCAATCGTTATGCAAGCTTGGTACACAAGACTCCAAGTAGCGCCGTGATTGCCTCCACGTTGCACGACAAGTGCGCGAGTCACGGGGCATTTTTAAAAGTTTCCGCCGCCTGTTCTGGCTGAGTTTGAAGCCAGGTCATTTTCTGACTATTTCCTCGTCTAGTTGATAATTACGCGGAGACGCTCTTAAGCCGTGGAGTTCAAGTGCCCCGTCGGTCGACGAAAACTGTTGTATTTGTTGAAAACAGAACGAGATCTTTTTGGTCGAGCACTATTATGATCTGTCGCTTAATACCTAAATGATACTAAAGCAAGCTTTTTAAAACTAGCGCCTTCTCTTAAAGAAGAATTCAGAAAACAAGCATTTCTTGATCTTCCAAAAAAATAGTGATACAATCAGGTGGAATTCCTATAAAACTTCAAAATATGCTGAAACAATTACGACCATTTTTTTCAGTTAAATTAATTTTGTAACTAATATGATGTCATGTCATTTTAGTCGCTTCTAGCGAACCAACACTGTGTGCGTAGCATAAGCAAAAGGCAAAAAGCAACACGTCATACTTGGTCTGTACATTTTTTTATAGGACCACATGGCTTCCCCAATGGTACAAGAAGATAAGGTAAGAGCGGCTAAAATGATTTTTAGCAAGTTATATTCTGTTTCGTAGTTTTTTTAGTCCTCACAGCCCGCTATGGTCGTGTCACCCCCATGGTCGAACAAATCACGTTGACACACCTTGTGGCTGTGGCCTGTTCTGTAACGGTAGTCTTGTGAGATAAATCGTTTGTTTTTCGGTATTTTCTAAATGAGATTTTCAGTTCTTTCTTTTGTCTTGAGCTTTAATTTTTGCCCTAAAATTGTGGAGTGAAGAAAGTTAGAAAACTTGCAAGAATGTAGCGAAGGTTTGGTGTTGCTTAGGCTGTTAAAGCTTTAGTTGAACCACGTTCAATTGACTAACTCTGTATAAGTGAAATTGTAAGTAACAGAAATATTGTAAGTAAGTGTCATAAGTAAAGTAAAGTTTGTTGAAAAGTAAGTAACTACAAATTTGTTACATGATTTCTGGTTCCATTATTGGAATAAACAAATTTGGTGCTATATTCCCGCTTTCCATATATTGATAGGAATGTTGTGATGGGTAACTATACCCATACTGCAGGGAGTTTCCTTGAGGCGAGAAATGCTCAGAATCTTGCACTTGTGCTGACATAATCATTTGCATGAGTTGCATCTCGTACTTTCTAGCCTTTTCGTTCTCTTCGCGGTAAAACTCCAGAAGGTCTTTGGTTGGGTCTCTGTCTAACAACTTCTCAATACATTCAACAGCGCTTGAAGCAAAATCTTTTCTTTTTTTCCCTCTATTCTTTATTGGAACAAAAAGCTTTTTCTCACCAGCACTTTCCTCGCTGTCATCAACAGGTACAGGGCTTGATGATGCTGATGAATGATCACTTCCTTTGCTCAAAACATCACTGCTACCGCTAGCCGTTGACTCAATCGCGCGATCTGGCTGACAAGAATCACGCGTTTTCACCAATGCAAATAGCACTGCAAACCATGGACCATAATTTTTTTTCTCTTGAAAGCGATCAATACCTGTAGCGGTTTTAATAGTGAGGGCCGCTTTTTTACATTCACTGATCAGCTTCTTTAATTTGTTCCTCCCTTGATTCACAGTCTTGAAATGAAAATTCGTCACCTCGTGCAAGAGCCCGTTCTTTCAAATCTTTCAACAACTTGCCATAAATCTCATTGTTTTTCGTGTTCTTTGAGTTCGTAAATATAATCTTTCTTTTACGGTGGCTGAACACAGTTTTGGCAGTTTGTGAGTATATGTCATTTGCCAAATTATAGCAAGAGAAGGGTCGCAGCTCACAAGCTGAAACTTGGCATATGAAAAATATACTGATGAAAGATTTTGATTGACAGGTAAAATTTGACATTTTCGTAGTTTCCATGGCAACATGAACGATTGAATTCAACCTTAAAATTTCACTTTTGCTCAGTTTACAGAAAATTCACTCATTAGATTTTCCTATAAACTTGCACATAGCTTACTATAATTAATCATAACCATTTGAAACTTATTTGACCAAATTTTAACAGAAGGGTTTTTAGATAATCAATAATATAATTGTACTGTAATTATTAAATGTGTCACAAAAATCGTCTGTTCAACTTCCATTTTAAAGTTCTCGTTATCTAAAATACGATAAAAATAAAAATTCCTCCAAATATCACAAAATTTTAATGAGCAGATTTTGAGAAATCGTCTTTTTTTACCATTACTTTTTCGCTGCCATGTTTGTTTGTCTGAGTTAAAACACTCGCCGTCACGCGAGTTACCGCTGACCGCCCGCAAAACTGTGTTCAGCCACCTTAAAATACTCACTATTGCACACAATATCTACCAGGTCAGTTATGTCGTCTTCTCTCCAAGTCGGTCTTCTTCCCCCCTTTTTCTTTGAACCCGAGTTTGGACGACGCGTTTGCGATTACACTGACTCAACGTCGCCGATCGCTTCCTCGTCTTCCTCTTCATCTTGTTCTTTATAGCCAGCTAGTGGAATATTTTCGTCAAAAGGTAGTTCGTCTTCTGATGAATTATCGGACTCTGCAGCACTGCAAACCAAGGAGGAAGGAGCATGCAAAGTTGCACGGAAAGCCGCCATGTTTGTTTTAAACCATTCTCGACCCCTGTGCTTACGCTTCTGATTCCTGGCCGTCATGCGCAGAGGAGCTCTGGGGTAATAAACAGAATCAACGCGCATGCTCATTGAAGGACATTTTTCCTCGAACCTACTCGCGGGACTCGGAAGATAACAATTCCCGCGAAAATACATTTCCGAAATTTATGCATTTAGTTCAACACGGCATAAGCACGACGTTTGAATCGCTGCCGTGCCAGAGTCGTGTAGCACGACAGACCATGTCGAACTTGTTCTTTAGTGCCGCACTAAATTAAGAACTTTGATTCAGACGTCGTGCTTCTGCCGTGCTTATGTCGAACTTAATTCAAGAATTAAGTTCGGCACGGCAGAAGCACGACGTATGAACTGGGCCTAAACTGCAATTACAGTGCAATTAATCTATCGTGAAGTACAGTGCACGCTCCCCAAAAAGGAGAGAGGTGCTCACTTCCTCACTGCGTTGTTAGCTAAATATTCTCTCCCCTGATTTTTCACGCTTGGTACAGTTTAATTGGAATGATACGAAAAGTGAATGCTTACTCCTGGCCGAAAGCCAGCGTGTCAAGGGAAACTTTCCAAAACGTGTCCTGCGACTCGCGCACTTGTCCGGGCGCGTGCAGGAGACACTCGTTACGAAATCGTTTTGTCCAAAAAGATTTTTACATTAACAACAATCTTCGAAATTCATTGATACCTTAAATGGCTCCCGTGGCCGAAAACGTGTCGAGCTGCGCAAGCAGACGGAGGAAACTTTAGTCTAGAAAATGTTCTGTGACTCGCGCACTTGCCCTGGCGCGTGCAAGATTATGAAATCGTTCTGTCCAAGCAGGCGCTGCATTACGAAATAACTATGACGTCTTGTGCTTGTAAACGTTCCCCAATGATTGAGACGCGAGCAATAGTGCCTGTCGATCAAATTCTCCGTGTAAAATGAAAAACTCTAAGACATTTTTAGCTTAGCAGAACACAAAGACAGTAGCTGATACTCAGGGAAGACAAAATGTTTGATTTCCCCTTCCTTGTACCCTGCACAGCTGAGGAGAATCTACGCTTCCACATTTTGTCACAGGGCCAGAAACTATGGTCTTCGTCTTGTTACAATGAGCTCAAAGTCCCTGCTAGCAGAATTAAGTCTCTCACAATGAAAAAAACTAGAGAGAACTCTGCTAGCCGGGCAAAGAAAAAGCGCTCGACCAAAATAGATTTCCGTCCGTTTCCAACAAATACAATAGTTTTCATTGGGAACTTTTAGCGTCTTTTAAAGTAGATCTCAGTCAAGTTTGCATGAATGTGATTTCAGATATAATCGTTTCTAATTTGAGTTTAAATAGCCTACTCAGCTGTAGACTTGAAAATGAATCGAATTTTCCTCTAAGACGAAACCTCATCCTTCAGATCCTTACCAATTTTCTTACTCTCTAGTCAAAACGGTCTCAGGAAGTTAAGCATCAAATGCGGTTTTTGGAGTAAAAACAAACGGCACTTAATGACAGCTCGTTGTTTTTTGTATGTTTTCAAAAACACTTTGAAAACGAGACGAAAATCGATGGCCCGATTAAGAACAATTTGCGTGTTTTGACGAGAAATTAACTTCCGGGAAGTTCTTCCTCTACAAGAAAGTTGTCAGGTCGAAAAAGCAGCGTAGTGTAGAGTTACATTTAATACAATAGGGACTTTAAGATGCCACGACGCTGACGACAACGAGAATGTCAAAAGAGGAATTGGTTGAATAAGCAAAACAACAACTGTGCACGTGCATCACGCTTTTTTGTACTTTGTTTTGCCGTCACTGCACGACTACGACGGAAAAAATGCCTAATTTCACGTTTTATGGAGGACGTAAACAAGCGACGGCTAAATTTTCTTTCTCTTCCTGAACTTGATTATGGTTCTTAGGAATTCGGCTCAAAAAGAACTCCCTTGTGTTTGACAAAGTTAATGAGTTGGAGAAATCGCGATGAGATTGAAAGAACGCAAATTCACTTTTTAAGCGACATTTTCGTAGCCGTCGCCGTCGCGGTATCTTAAACTCCCTAATGTATGTACGCTACGGTGTCCTTGTAGCATGTTATTGGGTGGCCGAATGACAGTTCAATCACTTGAAATAACTTGTGATCTTTTTCGAGTTAAATAACACGTTGTTTTTTGCACGGAGATGCATTGTTCTGTATTTTTTTTAAAGCCTAAATTTAGTTTTCTGTGAGAAATAATTACGTTCACAGTAACTGGAAAATAATCAAGTTGTAGACTTCAGCGATTTCTTTCGAAAGAAGAATACTCAAAAGATGAGGACAACCATTTCTCATATTTAAGGAGACTATCATGATAAATAAGTTCAAAAATCCAAACTGATCAATAATAATGATAAGATCAAAGGAAATACCCATAATAAAACCTTGAAGACAATGAGGACTATTTTTGTCTCGTAATTTGTAACCAAGAGAGTATCATGTTATTTCAACACGGAGCTAGGCAGTATGCATGTCATTTTGGGATCGGGTAACACGTGGATACACCACGTACACCATCCTGCGGCATAGCAAAAGTCAAGACCACGTAACAATTGTACTGTATATTTTTTTGCAGGAAAGCATGGCTTCCTCGATGGGACAAGACGATGAAGTAAGTGCTCCTAAAATGATTTTAAAAAAGTCTTTTTTGGGGGGCAGCGATCATAACCTAGGGTTTTCTTTGCGGCCGACAGAGAATCGTTAAACAGCTCTTATTTGACCTAGCTGGATTTGTAACGGTAATTTTATGACTTGAATTGTACGGTTTTCAGTTTTGTCGAAATGACATTTGCAGTTTTCTTTGTCTTGAGTTTTACTTTGTGCCCTTTTGGGATAGAAACGGTTAGATCGCCTCAAAAGATCGCGCTAAATCTTCATTCCAAAATAATCGTTACATATAGCTGACCTAATCATTGGGCTCTTTGAAATTCTCCTTGTTCTTGTATTGTTTGCATCCGTAAACAGCGGAGAATGTGGAAATGTAACAAAGTTTGATCTTTTCTGATCGATTGTTTTGACGTTTCAATTGAAGAGAAAAGCGTTTATAGAAATGGAAGTTTGAGGAGCCTAGCTGACCTCGACTGCCTCTGATCTAAAAAGCTATACGTTAACCTTCCTGTCTTCATACCTCGTAGATGTAAAATTGGTAGGTAAAGACAATTTAAGGAAAACACTCGTTTCAGAGTACTTAATGAATTACAATTTTTCTTCTTTAGGCTTTGCTCTTTCTCATTAGTGTGTTTAAGTCCATAATTGATAATCAATCCGGCAGGTGATGGTCCTCCATACATGCATTCACATGCCCACTAAATTTTAGGGTTCATTTTTAGTTGTTATACCTACCGTCAAAATTCTTGGTAAATCTTTTAGCTTGCCCTCTTCGAAGTCCATCTCGAGAACATTTTTTCAAAGAAGCGCTGAGCTAGATTTGTCTGATTTCGCTTAATTCTATTTACCACCATGTCGCTCATAAACGAGCTGGCCTTAGTCATTGCATGACCGAAGCAATGCACAAGTTTCGACAGACAGCCCTCGCTTTTTAGACATCTACAGAACAGAGTCGCTGCTTTTTAGTTTGAATAAGGCCGACCCCATGTGCGAAGTAAATCTTAACCTACAATGTCAGGGGAAGAATGCCATGTTTTCATGATTTGTTGAAGACTTTTCGTGTTTGGGCTCGAACCTCAAGTGAAATTGTTCAGAATGTGCAGAGGGCTTCCTTTAGCCTTTCCTCTGAAAAGTTCAAGAGGATTTGTTTGGCTGTTTTATGAAAAATCGCGGGAATTTTCACAACCTTGAGTGCGAGGCCACGAGGTTCAACCTTGTGCCTATATGTCTAGTATCCTAACTAGTGACGATCCGAGTATAGCTCATATAAACTACCGTAAACGGAATGCATTCTACATGTAAAGAACAAGTATCAACGAAAGTACGTGACTGTGGACGCTGAAATTCTGTACTTGGTATAAGCACAGCCGAGATTTTATTGTTTTCATTTCTTATTTGTTAACTGACTTGTTTTGATGTGCTCGAGTAGAACCTCATATGATCATAAAATTATTTGGAAACTGTGCAGAACAAGATAACGGTCCTGTTTTTGGCCGCGAGATCTCGGGTTAAATTCTCTGAGTTGAAATTTTGTTCTCAAGTTTAAGAAGAAGGTCGACTGACTAAACCTTCCAAGGGCTGTGTCATGAGTCACTCAGTGCGGGAACATGATCAAGGTTGTAGCTCATATAAACACAACCGATATCCCGTCTGAGTACTAGAGTCTTTTGTCGGTGGTCATATAGTTATTCAGAGTAGAGGATTAAGGTTTATATAAATGTTACTGAATGACTGCAACCATTTTGTGCAACCGATCATATAAAGAGTTCTCAAGAAAAGTGCAAATGGCTTGCAGGCAGTGCGTACAAGTTAAAACCGACCGATCAATGAAATCAGTGTCCTTTTGACCCAACCAGGCTGCTATATATTTCTAATGAAGAAACGTAGACTAAATGAAATATCGATATAGTCAATATAGTCTCCCATTGTCTCTTGAGTCTGTTAAGTAGCCTACTGATTCTATCTTTCCTTCGTGTTCATCAGTTAGTGAGAAGTAATAAAGAGATAAGTAGTAGATTCTTGTTCATCATGAAAGCCGGAGATCGAACTCTTTCTTTTAATTAATCAAATCAGGCTGACATATAATTATGTTTGTATTGAGACTACTGAAGAGACTAAATCAGATTTAGCTAGATTTAAAATCTTTGAAAGAGGTTAGAACTTCAAATTACTGAACAGAAAAAGGTACACAATTTAGGGGAATGAAACAAACTAGGTACAAAGATAACACTTTTAAATTTATCGGCAACTTTGTGGAACGGTCTTCCTGAGAACCTGAAATCTCTATGAATATCCTTTAAAGATTTTAAATCCAGAATGCACCAAATTTCTTTCAGCAAAAGTGTTGCTGTAATATATGTATTAAATGAGTAGTTTGATTCCTTTATTCATGAAATTTAGGCTTGTATATGTGATTTATTTTTATTTAGCAGATGAGTCTGTTTCCCAGGACGTCTGTTGCAGTTCAATATAGTCTATTTCTACCTTATTTATTTACTTCTTATTTATTTTTCTTCAAGATATCCATTATGTTATCGCAACTTCTCCGCAAATTCTATGTTTATAGATAAAAGTGATTACAGACAAATACTTGAATAGACCGGCAAAAGGGAATACTAGTACATTTCCAAAGACTTGAAGCCTCTCTGACGGATGAGTATAGTAAATTTTAGTCAGTGAAAGATCCGATAAATGTCCGAGGAGACATTTAAGATTCGGCATTGTTTACGTGCAGTTTTGAAAACAGACGAACTCAAAGTAAGTCTGCCACGGGAACTGATTAAACCGCTTCCGACTCTGCATTCTGGTTAGAAGTTAATTCCTAGCTACACTAGAGTGCACTCTAGATATTCATGTCTAGATATTCATGTCACTGGGGAAACTTAGATAAACGACTTCTCTATTAGCTTAGTTCTTTTTCAGACACCCCAGGGCCCGAGTTCAGTTCGAAACTGTCGAAACTGTTAAACTATATATACACGCCTAGGAACCAAGAGCCTTACATAAATTATTGTTAAGCGGAGACGTAGTTGTTTTAACCCTATGTGAAATTCTAAAACAGTCCGCAAGAAAGTATGTTGTTTGTTAGTATGTTGTTTTAAGAAGGAGGAGTATTTGTTTTGCTAGTCTTGTAATGATGTAATGATTAAAACCAGTTAAAACTTATATATCAAGATATATAGCGCAACTTTCCATGGCACATGATCAAATGCGCTTTACAATAAGTTAAAAAGGAAGACTAAAATGAATAAAATTTACAAGCAGGTACAGTGTAGAAAGATTTAAAAATGAAATAAAATGACAAATTATAAATAATAAAATAAATGAAACAAATACTCTACTACAAATTAAAAGCTTGTTTAAAAAGACATGTTTTCACATGGCATTTAAAATTTGACAGAAAGTCAAGGCTGGATATTTCACTAGGTAGGTTGTTCCAGAGCTTAGGGGCTGCATAACAGAATGCTCTACCACCAAGTGTTGGGAGTATCTTGCCGCTTGGAACCTCAAGCATAACTTTTTCGCTGGATCTGAGGGAATATCCTGTTGATTTCCTTCGGCTGATTAATTTGCAGATATAATTAGGCGCCATGCCGTGAATAGCTTTAAAAGTCAAAAGTAAAATCTTAAACTCAATGCGATACTTGATGGGAAGCCAGTGAAACTGAGATAAGACTGGTGTTATATGGCAAAACTTAGATTTCTTAAAATTAAGCCTTGCAGCTGCAGTTTGAACTCTTTGTATTTTATCGATTTGTACCTGTGGCAATCCATAGAGTAAACTGTTACAGTGATCTAATCGGCTGGAGACAAACGCGTGAATCAAAGTCTCTGAGGAGTCACGCGATAGGAAATGTTGTAGATAGTAAAATGATGCATTGCAGACTTTGTTGATATGGGAGTTCATTGACAGCTTGTCATCAATGTACGAGCGTTTATGTTACCGAGCTTTTTTACAACTTAAATTCAGTCTTTTCAGTCGAGTTACCTAAACTACACTGCCTTGAAACTAAAAGCAATTTAAACACGCCAATTGACCTTGATCAGTTACCACCGAAGAACTTCGTCTTGTTTTCAAAAGTGTTTATGCGTGATGCTTTGAAGTGATCGAAATTAAAGGGTTTTTTATTACACCGGAAACCACATTTGACGTTTAAAATTTCCTGAAATGGTTATAATTAGAGCAAGTAAATTATCACTAAATGATGGTTACACTTACTCAAATCCTTCACCCCTGGCCCTAGACTAACTTATGAGCCCCCGGGGAGCACTCCCTACAATGGAACCTATTGTAGTCAGAAATCAAAGTGAGCCGCTGCAACATATAGGGGTCCAATTAAAATTAGTGGTTTTAAAAAGCTCCAAGGCCACTGCGCCTCTGAACAGCGTATGGTTTTCAGGGACTTGAGTAGGGTGTCCTTTTGGACTTGAAGAAAGTGTGAAGGTAGTTCGCGTGAAGGCTTGCGATGAGCGGTCTAGATTTGGGGTACCAGCTTTAACAAATACTTAATGCGATTCAATTTCATCCCACGTTATACGCCACACATCACGAGTCGATAATCGGCTCCTGGCACACTTGCACAGAGGGCTCCCACATCTGATTAGATTATGTAATGTTTAAATACAATATACCGTGTGGCACGAAATTTTTGCCGGTTCTAAGTTTTGCGATTTTTGCGGTTTTTCCAGCGATCCGCAAAAATAAGTTCCTGTAAATAAAACTTACCGCAAACATTTTTCCCGCTAAAATTTACTCCAGAGTAAATATTCTCAAACTTAAATTCGCTACACAAAAATACAGTACTAAGAAATCGTGTCTGTTCAATCACAACTTGCCTCTTTCATTCAGAAACAACGAATATTGGTTTATTGCTTGAAAATATGTATTTGTATTGCACGTACTCAGTAAAAAAGAAAATATTATCAATCTGACCAGTATAGTACTGGGTACTTTCTGAAGTCGCCAAAATTAATTCCCAGTAAGAAAAACCAATCTGTTCTAATCGCCAAAATTAGTTTCCGCAAAACACAAAAAATCGACAATCCGCAAAAATAAACTCCAGCAAAAATTTAGTTCCACACGGTAATAAATATAACTTACTTTATCGATGAGTGGAATTTGTTTTCCTTGGCGCCATTTTGAATGTTGCGGTTAGATAATGCGAGGCCTGGAACCAAGAAATATCGGCTCTCGACAATTCTCGACAGGGCACCCTAACCAGTTTTACCCATCCCTAAAAGGTAAGACGACCACCCCCCCCCCCCGTACGTTTCATAGGGCACTTACAAGCTGTAGACCAACGGAATTCGAAACTTGAAAAGGACGTCTTCCAGTAAAAGAAGAGTTCTAAAAACTAGCATTTCTCACGTTTTAGGACCATCAAAAATCTGTTTTAAAATATCTAGCTCTTATTAACCGAGCTAGGTCGGTCTGTATGGGAGAATCTTGACCGAGGTCGCCAGTACAGGCCGAACGCAGTGAGGTCTGTACCAGCGACCGAGGTCAAGATTCTGCCATACAGACCGACCTACAATCTTGGACAAAATAAAATGGGACAGCAAACTCCCATCCCCCCCAAATCAAGGATGAAGCCGCGCGAAGGGCAAAAACGCGCCATTTTCCCATCTTTGATTTGGGGGGGAGGGGAGGTCAAGGTTTTCCATTTATTTTGTCCAAGATTGTAGCTCGGTTAATAAGATTTTTATTATATGGCCAAACAAGAAAGCAAAGGAACAAAAATATTAATTTCGGTTTCATCTTTGCCCGTAGCTTCCTCGGCAGGACTCAAATTTGTCAACGTTTGCTCGTTTTGTTTACCTGCTTCCTCGTGAAGGTCCACTCACTCTTCCATTTATAATTAGTATTATTAACAGGAACAAGCTAATTTTTTCATATTCTTTGTTTTTAACTTTTTGAGGACAGCTGTTGCAACAAGATCGGTCTAGATGCCGGTCAAGATCGATTTTAGCCAATCAAATTCTTGAATTTGTTTGTTTCCAGTCCTCTTGAGACATGGCCATATAATAACACTGAATATTAAATTCCTGTAAAACATTAAAACATGCTATTTTTGTCTTGTTTGAAACAAAGATGACGTCAACATGTTATTTTTGATGTGTTTGTATTGCCAATTGATTCCACCAAATACCAACACTTTGCGTGCCATATCAGGTAACAGGCGAAAGGGTGTACTGGCATAAGGCAAGAGGCAAACCGTAACCGCTTACGCTTAAGAACTTTACAGTTTTTCAAGGAAAACATGGCTTCCTCGATCGTGCAAGCGGATAAGGTAAAAGCTGCTAAAAGTATTTTGAAATAGTTATTTTTCTTTCGCAGGAATCCGTTACTTAATATATAGGATTTCCTTCGCCGCCCGCCAGGGTCGAACGGAAAATCGTTGATACACTAATATTACTTGACCTGGGTTGTTCTGTAACGTTCATATTATGAGCTGGATTGTTTGCTTTTGGGGTATTGTGTAAATGAAATTTCCAGTTACAGTCTTTTGCCGTGATTTTTAGCTTTTTCTTCTGTGGAGTGAAAACGCCTAGATTTTCTAAAGATCAATGACGCTAAACGTTCAAAACAACTCGAGAAGAATGTTTACACTACAATAATGATCCACCCCAATGTCCCAAAATCTTGCTTTGGCTCGTATTCTTTGCGCACGTGGACAACGAATGTCGAAATTAAAATAGTTTGCCTCTTTTCTGGCCTTTGTTCAAACATTTCAATAGCAGACGA
Source organism: Porites divaricata (assembly GCA_038088405.1). Taxonomy (NCBI): domain Eukaryota; kingdom Metazoa; phylum Cnidaria; class Anthozoa; order Scleractinia; family Poritidae; genus Porites; species Porites divaricata. The sequence goes on from JBBMOI010000004.1 coordinate 1,077,187, forward strand.
AAAATAATAAGGAAGGCCGGAATTTAAGGAGCGTAGATGACCTTAGAACCTGCCTATCTAAACTCTAAACTTTATAATGTTGTCCTGTCTAGTTCATACAGTCAAGTAGATGATACATTTCCTCCAAAGTGAAATTGCATATTGCTTAAGGAAACTGTCATTTCTTTGTAGTTTTCCGACCCGTTTTAAATTTTCAAAACGACTGAAAGGTTTACATCTTTAGAGGCTATGCGGCGATTCCTTGTTCTAGCTTTCAGGCTTTCAGTGATAGTACGGCATCTCTTTAGACCGTATGTTTATATGCCTTTAAATATTTAAAGGGCATTTAAAATCTGTTTAATCAAACATCAAATCTTTTTGTTGAGCTTTTCAATTGTTTTTCTCAAAGTCCATTTCGACATGATATCCTAAATTTTTGTTTTTTCCTGTTGGTCACGGCTTCATCATATAGCGCTTAGCTTCCTAGTATCCGTACGGTAATCGACGAACTCTAGTGGCGTCAATTTCGTTGCAAGACCGATTACCGTCTGCAATGCAGTGTAGAACAATGGAGAACAAACGTGCATTTTGTAGACACTACATTTGACTGTGGTTGCTGAAATAATTTGGTGTATGGCGACTTCACGCGCGTTAATCATAACGGTGGCGATCAGTCAATGTTTTCATCTTTTATTAAAGGTTCGATTAAGGCTCAGGTGACTGAATTGTTGGGCAGACTGTAAAAAAAAGCTTGCCTCCATCCCTTAACAAAGTTTAAAACGCTTGGTGATAGGAAATTAAGTTAAAAATCCCTGAGGTTTCCACAATTTTAAGAAGGAGGCCACGAGGAGTTCATGACCTATTAGCTTTGTGCTGTGTCAAGTGTCCAAATCAGTAATGTCTAAGGGAAAAAAACTGCTAAATGTTACAACACAGAACAAACATCAACTACATATGACTGTACATGTGGTCGTTGAAATTATTTGGTTTAAGGCAGACTTCATGCGAGTTAATCAGAACAAATGAAGATTTCAATGTTTTCTTTTTTTTTGAATCGAGACTTATTTTGACGTGTTTGATTATGTTATCAGTCAAATCTGTAAGGAAAGCTTTCCTACTTTCCTTAACGAAATTGATTACAGGTCCTTGTTTGTTGGGTATTTGGTTATCTGTGGATTTATTGTTTTTCAACAACTTTAAGAAGGATGCCTCTATAGGTTCAACCTTATTACTTGTAATGTGCCAAAATCTCCCAACAAGAAATGCCCGAGTCAAGGTGTACATATAAACTCCCTCATCTTGTGAGAGCTAGAGTTTTGTGGCAGTGCTCAAATTCCATGAATTTCATACTGCAGAATAAAGGATTCAGATTGAGGCTGACAGAACTGAACAAACCTACGTTAGGCCGATTTTTCTGGTGCAAAGCAGTTCTTCCGTGGTAGGGCTTTGCAGAATAGAGGATTGAGATTTATGAAGCCCATGTCAAGGGTTCTGTGGAAAGGGAATATATTTCCGATGAATTTGAGTCTTGAAAATTTCGTAATTTATTTATTTGTAAACAATGATGCATATCCATTCTAAAATTGTACTTTAAATGAAAGAGGTTGAAACTTCCTAATGCATTAATCATTCGCGGTAGAAGCTATAGATGAGAGTAGGCAGTCAGTCCAAAACAGTTGGGTTTACTCAGTCTGTTTCACACAATAGCCGATTATTTGTCCTTTTTATCATCACTGAGTTAGTGAGAAGTAATTAATAAAAGCCGAACGATCAATGAATATTTTCTTCTAAACAAAACAGGCCTGAGACATGTTTGTAAAGAGGGAATCGAATGATTCGCACGTAGTAGACGCTATAGAAAAATACTGTAAGCACAGCCATATGTAATGATAGCACTGAAGTCAAGTCAAAGTCTAGATCTGTTTCGCAGTAGCCGATTCTTTATCCTATAGTGATGATCAATTGGTGAGTAGTAATTCATTCTTCACTACGCGAGCCGTTCGATCCACGTTGGAAATTTTCCTCCTAACCAAGCCAGTCTGAGACATGTTCCTAGAGAAAGAATTCGCACATTAGATTTAAAGGTAGCAGACAAAAATAAGCAGTACCGTAATTATAGAGTATGTAATATATAGTAACAAGGCAAGTTTAGTCTAGTCTGTTTGGCAGAAACAGATTGTCGGTTTTCCTAGCTATAATCAGTTGGTGAATGGTAATAAAAGAAAACTTCATTCATCCACAAGCCAGTCGATAAATGAAATTGTCTTCCTAACCAAACCAGGCTGGTATGTCTCTAATGAAGAAACAACGAATGATTCGCACATTAGAAGCCAGCAGACAAATGAGCAGTACCCGACGCAGTTTTTTTTATAGCAACTCGGGCCTGGCATAGTATACAGTAGTAATAATAACATATGTACAAACTGAAGTTCGATCAACCAAACTGGCAATTAATGGTCGATGTATGAAACAACTGAGCAATACGACTGCTCGCGTTAATTTTAACATGGACTTCGTACAAATAGCTAACAAAATATAGAATATTTTGTATTTCCTGCCTAACAAATGGTCTAGCGACAACTGGCCACTCTATAAACAAACAGGTATATAAGGCAACAAACTTAACTTATTATACACCTCGACTGATGAAACGTCATGCATGTAACTCAGAACACACAAGGCTACGATTCTTTAAATATCCCGGGGTGAAGGGGGGGCACTCCCTTATATGCAAAACTGGTGTGTCCGCTGAACAAGGTATGTTTTTCAGGGTCTCGAGTCTTTACAATTTCTCCGGGGGGTACTCCCTTATATAAGCCATATAAGTAGATGCCG
>JBBMOI010000004.1:1082500-1145000 GCA_038088405.1 Porites divaricata
AGCAATGATGACATAATTTCTGTTTTATGTTGTTTCGTTTTGTGACCACCTCCAGGTCGGTCTGAGAGTAGGTATGGAAAGCGACATTTTAGTCTGAAATAGGGTCAGGATTTGGAGATCCGGACGGCACATCCCCACCAAGAATTCCCAGGAGTACCCCCCCCGGGACAATTTCACAATCTAGCGTCTTGAACAGGGTGTCTCTTTTTGGACGGAATCCTCCTGTCATAGAATAAGGAAATTAGGTCTCTTTTCTAAACAGGGAAGTGAAATAAACATTTTTTTTGTTTTGTTCAGTTCGTTGAATGAGAGTGTTGAAAGAATCAGATACAGATACAGCAGAGGCCGGTTGACGGCGGATGCGGACAAGTACAAACAATATGGGTTTTGAATGACATGCAAAATAAATGATGTATGAACTACCGGGATAAAGCGACCAAACAAGTGATACCTTGACCCTCGGAGTGATTTTATCAACTTTGTAAAACACAAAACGACTTGAAAAAAATTGTTAAACCTTAAATTTGCTTATCAGGTAGTAGGAAAGACTTCTTACTTAGCCGATCAACTAGTGTCTGAATTGCTGAATTGAATTGGTTTTGTTAATAGTATAAGTAAAGTATTCCATGGCGCTTGAAAGGAAAGTCATAAGTAGAATGACCTTGGTTTCCGTCGAACAAAAGAGAGAAATTTTTGGAAATATTCTGTTATCAAGAAACATTACTTCAACGACAAGACTTCATTTTCACTACAGTGGTCCTTTGGGGCAGTCAGCTCTCCTTTATATGAGGACCATCTTAATAATCTTAATGACGACTAAAACAGACATCTAGTATGTGCTCCTTACCTTTCGTAGGGCTCTCCTATCCCGGGAGAGAGGGTACTATACCATACGGCGGAGTTGGTACGTGTGCTTCGGGGCATAATTTGGTTGTTTCAAATTTTTTTGGGCCCAGAGGTCAATTTTTCTGATCCCATTCCCAACCAACAGCTACCATTTGTTTACGGTGGAGCAGACGCATAAAGGATTGCTTTGCACTCACGTCGGCACTTAAGGGTCTTTGATACGCGGGTATTCCCTCTGCTCATTAACCCGACGGCTATGCCGTGCTGGTGAGCCCCAATAAGGGCGAAACAGCTGTCTATGACTGCCACTGCCGGGGTGATATGGTTGTGTGCATGCGTAAGGTACTGGCCATACCGCGGACCTGGTACGTGTGCTTCAGTGCATAATTATAGGTCATTATAAAGATTTCCCCCCCCCCCCCCCCCCCACCCAGAGTCGCAGAATAGGGTGTGGATTTTGAGAGTTCTTAATCCTTAGTCAAGCTAAAGTATCCTTTTTAATAATTTGGTTCTTAGACAGGGTACTCAGCAGGACCTACGCCACTTTAACCTAAACTTGCTTGTGAACTCACTAGGGTGTGGTTTTCGAGAGTGCTTAATCCTTACTCAAGCTAAGGTATCCTATTTAATAAATTGGTCCTTAGACAGGGTACTTAAAATTACAGCAGGACCTAAGCCACTGTATCCTAAACTTCCTTGTGAACTCACTAGGGTGTGGTTCTCGAGAGTGCTTAATCCTTAGTCAAGCTAAGGTATCCTTTTTAGTGATTTGGTCCATAGACAGGGTACTTAAAAGTACAGCGGGACCTAAGCCAATGTAACCTAAAATTCCTTGTGAACTCACTAACAAAACAAATTTACCAAAAACTTTAGGAAAGGCTTATTCTTCAGTTGATTAAGTAGTGTCTAAATTGTATCTGTGGTACTTAGTATTAGTCTTTGTAATGGTGAAGGAGACAAGTGTTTTTGTTAATAGTTTAAGTGGTTTATTGACATGTTCTTGAAAAAGAAAATCATACCGGAATTGAATGACCTTGGTCTCGGTCAAACGAGAGAAACTTTGCGAAACATTCGATGATCAAGAGAAATCGTTTCAAAGCGGCCATGAGTTCAGATTCTCTTCAGTAAACTTTCTCTTTATTCAATGGGCTATGTTAAGGTGAGTTCCACAGTTTTCTGTCAAAGCTCAGACGAAACAATAGCTAAGTACTTTCGGTCATCCGTTCTCATATTTGGAACTCCAAAAGAAAGTTATCGAATGATTCTATTAAATAAAGGGAAACAAAGCGTGATTGGGTTCTGGTCATTATTCGACAACCCGAGGAGTTAAACTTGAGAAAGTTGGCCAATCATTTCAAGTTGCAAACCGTTTCCCAGTCCGGCCTAGCCATTAAAAGGCGAAGACACTGTTATAGTTGAGGTGTAGTATTAGACTAAACAAAACCTGCCGATTCAACAAAAATCACTCTTGCCGCAATTGTATGCTTAATAAGTGATTGTCCAGCCTGTTCTTAAAGACACATTGAAATTAAAACACCCTATTTCAGAAAGGGAAAACCGATGGTCGGTTAACTCTTGGAAAGGACGTAGGTTTTTTCCTGGCCCTTAAAAAGATGTCAGTTTACAGTTTTATTTCCCTCAGTTAAATAGGGTCAAGGTTAAAACAGCCGGATTCGTGCCAGACGCCTATCTTGCATGTTAAAGGAAGTCAGAGAGTTGACGACGATTTATTGGATATTGCAAATCTCACCATCTTCGAATTTTTTCAGTTCAAATTAGGTCAACAAATAAATAAGGCACTTAACGTCACATCTAATGATATTAAATAAATGTCTGAAAATTTTACACGTCATTCCAATCATTTGTACTTCATATCAAACACATTCGTAACACGCATTCAAATGTAGAGGGGGGTGGGGGGTGGGGAAGGAGTGGGTACTCCCTTATATGGCCTATGCAAGGATGTGCAGCTGGACAGGATATGGTTTTTGACCTTTCTGTCCCAAACATGGTATGAATTTCTTGTTTAGTCTTTCCTAAATTCCAAGAAGATGAATTTTCTATACAGAAGCAATGATTAAAACGTGAATCTGCTCCATTGCAATTGCCAATAAATGGCTTTTAAACATGACGGCGTGCATTTTGTCTCAAAGGGTATGTATTCTAGTATATATTTTTTCTGTTCTAACAGGGTAACCCTTTGCGGCTCACCTATACCCAAACCTGCTTGATCTTGCTTAGCTAAACAGGTTCTGTGTTTTTGAGTATTAAAGTAGCAAATTCCTGCCAGGAGTTCTTAATACTCTATGTTCTTATTCGCGGCTGTTTACTGTACTCTGCCTGCAAAAATTACTAGAAGATTTTTGTAGTGAGTTAGTGCTAAATGTGTTTGAAGTGAAATGTGAACTTGAAGGGCGCGTCCACATTAAGGCCCAGTGAGTGCCAGACTCGAGCACCGTGGCAGGACACCAAGTCTGAATACGACCCAAGTTTTTCAGTTACCTTACAACAGTAGTTACGGCACGATTAGTTGTGTTAGTTGATCAGCTATGTGAATCGTTCCCCTTATAATGTATTCTATTATTCCACCCTCTGTATTTATTCATGATTGATTTTATCTGGATTTTATTCATGCCTACTACAGTAGAATTGCAGTGATAAATAACTAGAAATTTTATTTTCCTCGTGTAAAACATACTGATTGTATTTTTCAGTTGCTTTACGCGATGGACACTTTTCGGAAAACGAGATAAGTGCTAAAGAATCAATAGCCAAATCGTGCGAGTTTTCTTTAAAATTCTCAAACCTGAGAAAGCGTGAAAACAGCAGCCGATGACTACCGTGAGAAACAATCTGATCCGTGAATTGCGCGCATTCTTTTTATTGGGTCGGAAAGCGGTTTAACGTCGTTGCGCGTGCGCAATTAAGGCAACATCTTGAAATCGTTCTGTACAATCACAACTCAAGCATTTATAACAAGTATCTTGTTTAGCGCTGATTAATGAGTCTTCCATACACACACGTGCGTACGTCAATTTTCCGTATTAAAATGTTTCCGGCTTACGGCGAGTAAGGACAATGGTTGACCACAATTGTCTGGTACTCAGGATTAAAAAATGATTTGACAGGTGAAAAATATATCATTTATATTTTTCGAATTGAGAGCTTAAGTGCCCTGACCCCAATGGAAGATGTTACGGATATTTTTTACGTAAATATCATGTTTTACTAATATGTGTAGGACACATGTAATAAGTAGATTTAACCAAGGCCAAAAGCTAGGAATCTTTTAAGAAACGTCTCTCTCAAGCAGGGGCAAGTAATTCAACTTCTTCCGTAAGCAGAAAGCAAACTGAATTCCACCTTAAAAGGATAGACCTTAGCCCGTCATCAATTGAAAACCAAAATTGATGTTCTTTTCGCTCTCTACTCTGACTTTCACTATAAGGCAATACGAACCACGAACTCGATTTTTTTTTGAGCAGTTATTTCCAATATTTGAAAATCTTGAAAACCAAGCTGATCCCAATCGAGAATGGCAAAAAGTTCGAGCTTTTCCTTCCAAATGTCCGCGTACAGGGAATCCATGTGGACTTGTGCTGGGCTATTCTGTCACAAGGTAACTTTTACCCAGTGGAGATTTTTAGTGTTACAGCGTGCGAAATGAGCCGAAGTACCTGCATTGACCTTTCTTGGCAAAGTCAGTACCGAACCGTTGTTCTTAGCCCTAATCAAAACAATCACAGGAAATTATACGTCAAATGCGGTTTTCCGTGTAAAAATAAGCTACACAATTTTCGCACGTTTTCAAAATGACCCCAAAAACAAAACGAAAATTGATAGTCAGGTAATGATATTAAATTGACATTTAAATTGCAAAGGACCTCAAACGAATATGCCACAAAACATGGGAGCGATAAAAGACCTGACCAGCAAAAATATACACTGAGTAGACACACTGAATTCTGCAAAGCTGATCGTACTGGTGAAAATTAACTTTGCAAGACATCAACAATATTAAAAAGCTAAGCAACAACGAAGGCGACGGCTACGAAAACGTCACTTAAAAATCGCACTTATCAGGTATGATGTTTACGGTGGCCGATAGGAACAAAACATAATCACAAAACTCAAAACAGAATGACAAAACCCAAAACAGAATCACAAAACTCAAAACAGAATCACAAAACCCAAAACAAAATCACAAAACCCAAAACAGAATCATAAAACTCTAAAACAGAATCGCAAAACCCAAAACAAAATCACAAAACTCAAAACAGAAACACAAAACTCAAAACGGAAACACAAACCTCAAAACAGAATCACAAAACGCAAAACAGAAACACAAAACTCAAAACAGAATCACAAAACTCAAAACCGAAACACAAAACTCAAAACAGAAACACAAAACGCAAAACGGAAACACAAAACCAAAAACGGAAATACAAAATTGATAACAGAAAAAAAAAAACGGTAACACAAAACGGAAAGGAAGTGAAAGACAGACCTTTGGTTTTGTGACTTTTCTCGCATATGAGATTTTGCTTAAGCCTCAGAGAACGTTAAATGGAAGACAAGAAATGTTTTTGGGTTCCTTTCTTTGACGGCATGATAAGCAGTAACAAATAACGAAAGTTTTTTTTTTTTTAATTTATCTCCCGCTTCCGCCATCGTATAGATCCCGCTTCCCGCCCTTTCTTCTCCCGTCTCCCGTATCCCTTCCGCCCCCTGTTTTCCCGGGCTCCCCCCGTCCCTCCCCACCAACCAAGACAGAAAATCTCGGAGATTCCAGGGTGGTATAGAAATTCTAAGGGGGTGGGGGGTCAACGCATTACCACAAATTCTCCTGAATTTTCTGAACTACTAGATAAGGAAAAACAACTATTATGATAATACAGCGATAGAGAAACAATACAATTATGCAAAAGAAAATGCTTGCATTGCTTTTTGATTAAATTTCTTCGTTGGAAGATGTATCAAACCATACTGGGGGAGGCGACGAAGTGCATAATTTTTTGAAATACATGCTGTAAATTTTTGGCTGTTGTAGGGTTGACACACTCGCAAGCGTAGGCTGATCCGTCTTGAGAAGGCCGAGGGGCGGTTGGGAGTGGGAAGATATGTCAACCAAACAGGGGGAGGCGAGGCTAAGAAGTGCTTCATTTTTTGAAATACATGCTGTTCATTTCGTAAGCGTAGGCTGTGTTTCTGTTTTAGGGTTTTGTGATTCGGTTTTGAGTTTTGTGATTCTGTTTTGGGTTTTGTGATTTTGTTTTGGGTTTTGTGATTCTGTTTTTGGGTTTTGTGATTCTGTTTTTGGGTTTTGTGATTCGGTTTTGAGTTTTGTGATTTTGTTTTGGGTTTTGTGATTCTGTTTTGGGTTTTGAGATTCTGTTTTGCGTTTTGTGATTTTGTTTTGGGTTTTGTGATTTCTGTTTTGAGTTTTGTGATTTTGTTTTGGGTTTTGTGATTCTGTTTTAGGGTTTTGTGATTCTGTTTTAAGTTTTGTGATTCTGTTTTGTTCCTATCGGCCACCGTAGGTGTTCAATCCCCGCCAAAAATCAACTTGACTACTCAACATTCACAGCAACCAACTTTTAACTTCTCGTTTCAACATTCAAAGTTGAAAATCAAACTTAAACTCCCAAGATCTAACATGATCACTAGTTCTTGAAAATTGCGCGCGCAGGATTCTACTTATATACACAACATGTAAGTTGTGCAACCAACATTCAACTTGAGAAAACCAAACACCAACTTTGCAATTTCAGTATTCAGTCCTCGGCGTTATATATATAAGTCCGGTCATCTTTTTTTATAGTCCGATGTTGAAAAGATATTGAACTCGTATCTGGCGTGATGGGTAGTGAATAATTGCCGTCACGGATTAAACTTCATCGTTGCGAAATCTTGACCTCGTTGTGCGAACAGCGTAAAATGTCCGCCAAAATGTATCGTATGTCACAGGCTGACGTAACAGGCCAACTTCAAGTATCCAGTCTCCCCTGGTGTGAAAAGGGGGTCGGTAGGCAACACACCACTGCCTCGAGCAAAAATGCTGCTTCTTCCAGTGAATGTTTTTTCTGGTGGGTAGATTATAAGAAAAAAGGTTTTGACTGAGGAATTGGGATTTTTGACTGAGAGGTCGTGATACGCATATTGATTTTCTGAGGTTTATCATCGTTTCTGGTCGGCATGATCATGATCAGGGATGAAAGAGCGTTCTCTTTGACCTCTTTGAAATGTAAAGCTCTTTATTGCAGCTCAATAAGGGTTTTAGGTTGTTTAATTTTCTCCAAAGTGCACCCTGGATCTGAATACCGTAAATCCTCTATTAAGCCCCCCGGGGGGCTTATTTATTTCAAGCCCATTTGAGGGGGGGGGGGCTTAATAGAGACGGGGGGCTTATTTGAGAGGGGGGGCTTATTTAATTTAGAAACGACGATGGTATCAGTTTTCCATAAAGAACTAGAATACAAAGTGGAAAAGCTCAAGTACAAGAAGTTTTAAGTCATGCAGTCGAGGATCAGAATGAAATCCGAACTTCCAGTTGGTAATAAACCATCCTGGATCAGTCCACACGGAGTTTTGCGGTCGTGATTGATTAATACAGCCTATCATTTATTAGTGAAGAATAATTGGGGGTGGGGAGGGGTGCTTATTAACTTTCTTCCCCTGAAAAGGGGGGGCTTATTAGAGGGAGGGGGCTTATTTGAGAGGGGGGGCTTAATAGAGGATTTACGGTAACTGTAAACGATTTTATTTTTGTCTGTAACTGTGTGACGGTTTCCGGCAATGTTTTATCACTCTGGACCGCAGCTCGTTGGCGTTTTTAGCCGGATGTTTAAAATTCTCACGGGTTGTGATCAGATCACAAAAAATAGATTGGAGCCTAAACTTAAGCTTCATCAACTATGGAGAATTTCGATGTGACTCAGTCTTGATTGCTCTTAAAGCAATGATTAGAAAACTCCAGCTTGTTTTTCTAATGATAATGTGAGGCTTTGGGCAGGGCACCCGAAGGTGGTTTCCCCCGAAATACATATGATTGTATCTGTTCGATCATCCTAGGGGAACTTGAGTCTTTTCGAAATTACAAGTATTATTTTCCCGAAAATTTTAGCTGCATCTAAACATACTAGGACTGTTACGAAAGTGAGAATAATGTAACCCTAACCCTGGGAGTGAAATGTGAAAAATCAAACTTGAGAAAATCGTAGGGAATTTATTAGACATAAGCTTCGAAAATTGTACATGAATGGAATGGTCATCTAGATATTTTAAGCCGTCCTTACTTAATAGAAAATTATAGGCAATATTTCCTTCTCGGACAGATATTTTTACAGAAACCAGTCGTTGGGTACCTCTGTTAGACTAGAGCTCGTAGTTCCTCCCTTGGTAATGATAATAACTTTTGATTTAGCTTTTTAAATAACAGTATTGACAGTCTTTAACGTTGCTGAGCTTCTTGTTGCTCATATTGATTTATGAGTACTTAATGAAAATGTTCCTCTTAATATCTTTTCCACAGTGGCTGGCAACAGACGCCACCATCTAGGTTGTGCAAAAGGAGGGAATAGGGGAGACCGGAGACTGGAAACAACCCCTGTGGTTGGCCTGTTACGTCAGCCTTTGACATAAGATACATTTTGGCGGACATTTTACGCTGTTCGCACAACGAGGTCAAGATTTCGCAACGATGAAGTTTAATCCGTGACGGCAATTAATTATTCACTACCCATCACGTCTGAAACGAGTTCAATATCTTTTCAACATCGGACTATAAAAAAAGATGACCAGACTCATAAGTAACGCCGAGCACTAAAAACTGAAATTGCAAAGTTGGTGTTTGGTTTTCTCAAGTTGAATGTTGGGTGCACAACGTACATGTTGTGTATATAAGTAGAATCCTGCGCGCTCGATTTTCAAGAACTAGTGATTATGTTAAATGTTGGGAGTTTAAGTTTAATTATCAACTTTGAATGTTGAAACGAGAAGTTGAAAGTTGGTTGCTGTAACTTAATGTTAGCCGCTTAAGTTGAATGTTGAGTAGTCAAGTTGATTTTTGGCGGGGATTGAACACCATACCCAACGAGAATGTAGTTCAAAACCACTTTAACATGGCATTGTCAAACGTATTTTAGCGTTTAAACGGTAGATATAGGCATATTTTTACCCCCTAAAACTTTTTCATCTGCTCGGATTTCCTTGCTGAAAGTCTAGTGATCCGAAAATTATGGGGATCAAAACTTACCTTTCGAAAATTTCAAAAAAAAAAAAGGCTCCCGAAAATTCTAGGTGACCTTTTCAGGGTACTCCGTTAAAAATGGGCGATTATACCATTTTTTAGATGTTCGAAAATCCTAGGACAGGCAGGCAAGCAAGAAATTTTACAGTAAATGTTCCGAAAATTCTAGATCAAATCGTCTTCCGAACAGATATTTCCCGAAAATTGACGTTGGGTGCCTCGACTTATTCCAACTCGCTCAATTCGTCAAATGCAAATTTTTCTGGACTTGAATTCTAAACGACTGCGTCAAAGCTCAGAGTCCTTGTCTTGTTTTCACGTTCTCGACAAAACGTAAAATTAGGCACTTTCACGTTGTAGTCGTGTAGCGACGTCAATGAAATGTACAAAAAAGTGTGATACACGTGCGTAGTTGTTGTTTGCCAGTCTAAACCCGTTGCTTTTTTCCCGTTCTCGTTGCCGTCGCCGTCGACGTTGGTTAAGCTCCCTAATTAGTCCATACAATACACATTATGTCGGTTCATTTAAGACACAGAACAATTAGCCTAATGTTGTAGGGAGGAGGAAAATACAAAAAATATTCATGCAAGGGGGAATAAACTAAAAAATACGAGAAATCTTAACGAAAAAGGAATGATGCTTGAAAATTCCCTCACCTCCCCTTCAATTTTATTCACACTTTTATAAAATATTCACATTATATATAGTAAGGTAGGAATATTAGAAGAAGGAAAAAAGACAATTAATTTCTTGGATATAAGTATACGGTGGTCAGAGGAGCTTAGTTTTCGAGTTAATCACTGCTATATTATGAGTGGAAATGCATAAAAAATGTGCGCTTGGTGCCATGGCAACTGTGGACGATTATGTCAGTAGTCATTTTATGTGAAACAGGCATATTACATTGTTACCTTTGCGAGTTAACCAGAATTCGCTTGTATTCTTTTTTGAACTTATGGTAGCTAAGTGTCTTTATCTTAGTAGGAATCTCTTCCCAAGTTTTGGTTATGCAAACTTAAATGCGTGTTTGCCGTAATTTGACCTTTCACGTGGTACATGAAAGTTGAGATTTGAGTCATATCTGGTCCGCTTCTAAAACTTGACATTGGCTAGTAACTGATCGTGACATTGACCTTGCGGTTTCTGAACTGAATTAGATGTATTCTTTCTCATGCACGTAGATGCATTGTTCTATCATAAGGTCTCTTTTTAAGCCGCCAAAGATGAACTCGTTGCGTCACAGACGCTTTAAATCTTCTGTATATACTATACAAATGGTTTAGACGTGCACGTGGGCCGGCTGCAACGCAGGGTACATTCCGCTTGCATCTTATAGTCAGAAGGAGATTTAGAATGGATATTGGATTCTGGACTCCATGTTGTGGATTTCGGATTTCAGATACTGGATCCCGGATCCTTTGCCAGTGGACCTTGGATTCTGGATTCCATTCGTTAAAAATGTACTTTATTTGTGTGTCAAAGTATTTAGCACGAAAGTACTAATTGGGGACACTATTTTTACGTCCCCAACTGGAGACGGGACCGCCATTTTACGTGGTCTATCCGAGCCACGCGATCCAAGGTCTAGCCGCTTGCAGTGCAAAGGGAACACCTTCATTTCTCAGTTATTTTAAGACCCTGAGTATTGGTCCGCTGTCCCTGGAATTGAACCCGCGACCTTCAGCTCTGCAGTCAATCACTCTAGCTAATCCTGCCGCGGTATAGGGGGATCCTGGATTCCAAAGCCCAGGGTTCCGGATTCCACAAGTAAAAATTTCCCGGAGTCTGGAAAGCGGATTCCTTTACACTGGGCGATACAAAAACGTGCCAGTTGCAGACCGACGGGACACTTGAACTCTTTCTCTTAAAAGAAGAATTTTTGACCGTCACAAATGCTTTTCAAAAATCAAATGTCCATAACAATGCATGATAAAATCAGGGGAAATTTTTATAAACCAAAGAATCTGCTCAATCAGTTATAACAAGACTATATTTGTCACTCAAAATGTTGCCATGTTATTCTTGGCGCATCTAGCCGTTTCTACCAGGCGCGCTTGCGGGGTATATCGAGTAACACATGCATGTAGAGGCAAAGCCGGCAACACGTACTTTGCAACTGATTTTTTGAACATGGACACAGGCATAGCTTCAACGATGATACAAGACGATGAGGTAAGAACTCCTGAAATGATTTGTTGTAAGTGATTGTGCTTTTTTATGGACCCTTTACGCATGGTTTTCTTTGCACGCTGCCGAGCAGGTCAGAAGGAGAATAGTTGTATAATGTTTAACTCACTAGTTCTGTTGCGGAAATTTTTAGCCCAAGATTAACGAGTGAAGAATGCTTAATGTAATACTGTCAGTCAGTCCTAACCAAACGGTTTGCTGTTTGTTCATGCTGTTTAAACTGTGAACAGAGAACCTGGAATTTCAACGTAGTTTGATCTTTTCTAGTTTTTTAACATTTAGATAGTGGAGAAAAATTATAAAAATGGAATTTTGAGGACTCTCCTAGCTCAAATGTACTAGATAATGTAACCGGAAGCCGTGACAAATTTTCTCGAAGATCCAACATTTTGCTTAAGAAAATTCTCAGTTCTATTAAACTTTACGCTGCCCGGGTTTTAGAAGACCTAAAGGAAACGAAGTTTTTATTGTTTATAGAGGTTCTGGTTGGGTTATTTGTCCTATAATCTACCCCGCGGTGTCGGTTACCAAGAACCCCTCTTAAGTCCATATGCCTTTATAGAATAGTTAGGGTCCTTTTTCATTTCTGTGTTACATAAGCATTAAATCCATTTCGAGATCACTGATTTTAGAAGAGAACTGATATCTGGCCAGCATTTCGCTTAGTTATTCTGTTTACCTGCGTTATCGGTGCTTAGCCACCTAGTATCATGGTGGTATCAGTATCGTGCTCAGAGCACGAGCGTTTCGTAGCACAAAGACCGAAACACTTGCGCTGCAGCTTGGTTACAGACAGCCCTTGCTTACTTGTACAGAATGAGCATTATACAAGGCCTATGTATGCCCGGTATATTGTGTAAGACCGACTTCATATTGATATATGCGAGTCAGTAAACTACATGCAGCCTGTTCACATGTGATGTTTTGAAATTGAGTTGTTCATGGCAGGGTTCCTGAAAAGCTGAGTAGCGCTTATCCTGGATTTCAATTTTTTTTCCACTTCTTTCTTTTGCTTTTCTATGCATTGGATAGAGTAACATTTTGTCTTATCATTACTGTATCTAAGTATAAAGGCTCAACAGTATTTTGTAAGCTTGAGTTACATGCTTTAGACAAGAAAAAAGTGCTTAAAATTTGGCTCTTAATTTTGGGTTAAACTTAACCATCTTTTGAGGAACCGGGCCCAGATAAAAGACTTTGTTTCATGCATCGCTGATGTGTTTCGAAGTAGAACCTCCAAAGAAATTACTTGAACCGTTCAGTAGGATTCAGTAGGGCTTCCCTAGACTAGACTAGACTGAGTGTTCCGTTATTTCAGGTTAACTGGGGTTTTCGCAACTCTACTAAAGATAAAGGCCTCGAGGTTCCTTGGTACTTCTCATATAAACTAAATGTTCACATGTCTCGAAACAAGCATCAGTGACTACCCATGACCGACTGTGGTCACTGAAATTATTTGGTGCGAAGGCCGACTTCAGGCGAGTTATACACAAGACACACAACAGTGTCAACAGTGAAGACTTCAGAGTTTCATTACTTTAGGGAGACTTGTTTGATGTGATCGACTAGAACTTCAAGACTGTAAAGAATGAGCTTCCCTCCTCTAAACAAAGTTAAAACGCTTCGTTTTTGGCTGTTTTCTCATAAATCTCTAGGTTTCTAACAGCTCATAGTTACTAGAGCTTGCTGAGAACTGTGGAGGCTATAAGGAGTTCACGGCAGAGGTTGTGCTCTCTCTGGTGTACTAACGAGTAATGAGCACCAAGGCTGGCACATCAGATCGCATAAAATGCTAACATACACAGAATAACTCAGCATCAACAACTATACTAAGCATACACATGACTGTGGAGGCTGAATATTGATAGAAGGCCGATTTCTTGGTGACTGTTATTCCCAATAATAAAGGCTTTGACAGTGTTTGTCATTACTTGTTAAAAACTTATTCTGATGTGCTCGTCTAGACCTCAAATAAAATTGCGGAATACTGTGCAGAAAGCTTTCTTTCTTCCACCAACTGTCAGCTTGTTGGCTATTTGCTTAAAAATATCGACTTAATGAAGGAAACTACGAGGTTCAACTTCCGGGTAGCGTCAAGCCTGTAAGGTTTTTTAGCTCATAAACGGGATCAATGTGTCCGGGACGTGTGAATGCTAGAGTTTTGTAGCTGCGATCAATTTCTTTCTACATAACACTGCAGAATGAAGGATTGACTGAGATTTATAGTTTATACAGATAGATAGAATGAATCCAGGATGATTTGGTTACAGGGCCGGTTCGGCAACAGTCACTGCCAATATCAGGCGTTCGGTTTAAAGGAATATATATACAGTATATATATATATATATATATAATCCGTAAAGTAAAATCACTCAACTCTGATGACCATAAGTTTAATACAAACTTGTTTCGTAGGTGTTACCACCCACTCCTCAGTTAAACTTACAATGGTTGGTCCCTTGTTTGGCTACGTTATATGTATGACTTCGTAAGACGCACAAAACTATCCAACTGTTAAAATTGTGCGCGTGCCTAAAGAACATTTGCGCGCGCTACTTGTTTCGAAAGAACTTATTTTAGGCTATATCTTAAAATGTATTTACGTCTGTGCCTACATGTCGAAATGAGTTCATTTCTTCTATTAAGCGAAGCCATTTGCGGTTTAGTTAATATGAAATATTTTTCTGCAATACACAGGTTGCATCGTTTCGTTTGATTCGAATATGCCTTAGCTTTAGCTAGAATTTTCCAGGTGATGTCGTATTCCTGTTTACGATCCTTTAACTGCCATATGTGCTTGCTCAATTCTGTCTCGTTCTTTCTACTTTCCTTATTAAATGATATCTTATGGTTACGCCATCTAGTTTTAAATTCATTGGATGTTAAACCTACATATGTCTCTGTGCTTTCTTGTGACTTAACAGTGGCTTGATAAACTATTTCCTTAGTTAGACATTCTCTGTTTAATGGACACTCCTCTTTTTTTCTGCAATTACACGTTCTATCTAAATTATCTTGGTCTTGCTGCTCTGCTTTTTTCAGGATGGTTTTGTTGTGTCCATCTATGATTTGTTTAACGTTAGGCATACAACTATAGCTAAGTTTGAGCGTGTTCCTGTTAAATATTTTTCTTAATTTGTGGCCGCTTGTGAAACATTTATCTATTAACTTAAAGAACTCTTTACCTACATTAGTTTCAACGTTCTTATTGTATGGTGGGTTGAACCATATTACATTACGTCTCCGTGTACGCTGTTGTGTTGCCGCTCTTGGTGCTGGTGGTTTAAACTGGAGTCTGTAATCGTAACCGCTCTTCCGCAATGCCTCTTGGTATTCTGGTGCCGCCTCGTCGAATGTTTCTTCGTCGCACGATATTTCAGATAGCCTCCTGTTGATCGATTCTGGGATATTTCTAATGATGTTGGGCGGGTGATTTGATTTGCTGTGTACGTAAAGCGGGTGGTTTGCTGGTTTGGAGTATGGTTTGTACTTTCCAGTGTTCAAATCGAGCGTTACGTCGAGGAAATCAACCACTTTTTTGTTTGCTTCAATAGTGACTCGTAACCCATTTTCTGCGAAAACTTTGCAAATTTCCTTCTTTGCCTTCTCTATCTTTCTGGGTGTTTGAGACATTACCGCCAGACCGTCGTCCCTGTATAGGCCGATATTGATCCCCTGGATCTGTTTGAACTGTGCAAGTAGAAAACAGCCGACAAGTTCACATGTTTCTGCCCCGTCGTAGCTCCCCATTGTAACATCGAAAAGTGTGGTCGAAGATCTCTTCTCCCATGGGTCGCCTTTGTGGAACAGAAGATATATATATACATATATACAGAGATATATATACACCCGTAAAATAAAATATATATATATAAAACCGCATACCGCGAGGCTAGATGATATCGCAATACCGCGCATTATAATTTAAAATTACCGAAAAACCGCTTGAAAAAACCTTAATACCGCGAACCCAATGTCCCCGAAGTTGAACTCGTGTGCATCCTAGAGTCAGAAAAAGATTTAGAATGGATGTTACCGGAAAAAGGCGAACTAGCACGGGAAACGTAAGAGAAAATGAAAAACGGGTAATTCTCGCCCCTCTGAGCTAGCAGAGGTTTCTTTTCGGCGTCTCTAAACACGTGCCGGTTTGCTTGTTTACTTCCCCAAGACGACAGGGATGTAAATGTAATTCTAGCGGCGCGAACTACCTCGTAAATACTAAAAGCCATGCCGAAGAAACCCTGCAAGCAGGGTACGGATTCTATAAGAAATAATTTCATGTCAATTGAACAACGTGCAAGTTGTAGATCGACGGGACGTTTGAACGCCCTCAGCCTACTTGATTGCACCGTCACAAATGCTTATTCAAAACTAAGATAAAATCAAAGAAAATTCCTATTAAACCGCAGAATCTGCTAGCTATAAGATGATGTCATGTTATTTTTGGTGCATCTCTGCCGGGCATGTATGCGTGTCATATCGAGTAACACGTGCACATAAAGCCGAAAGTGCAACACGTACTTCGCAATTTTATTTTTTTTGACATGGAAAGATGGCTTCCTTCACGGTTCAAGACGTTGAAACGGTAAGACCTGAAATGATTTGTAGAAATAGTTATTGTGCTTTTGCGGGGATCCTTTTATACAAAAGGTTTTCTTCACCCGTTGCCAGGTATTAACTTCATTAGCCATAAATTGTTTGTTTTTCGATATTGGCTAAATCGGAAATCTGGAGTTCTGAAGTGAAACCGGCTAGTTTTCCTCGGTCCTCGGAAGATCATGATGAACGCCCATGAAATCTTCATGCCAAATTAACCGGTGAAGAATGCTTACGTAATACTGCCCTAACCTAGGGTGTGTTTTGCTTTTGTTCGTATTGTATGCTTTTATAAAAAAAACCGTGAACAAAGAACGTGTAATTTTAGCGTAGTTTGATCTTTTCTTATCTTAAGGGATTTTTGCGGAATGTAAAATGACCTTGACTCGCTTATCTAAAATTTTCTGTATAATACATGTACTGATCCGGACATTTTGCTTGAGTTGAGAAGTCTCGGTTCTTTGCGAATTTCAGACGGCCGGTTTTATTTAAAGTAGCTAAACTTGACATTTTCATCGTTTATAGAGGCTCTGGGTACTTTGCTTTATCCTACAGTATTGTGTATAACTGAAACCAAGGCCTCCTCGAGTCTGATTTAGAGACAATATGTCCAAATGCCTCAGTTCACACGATGAAATATTTAGGATCAGATGTAACATCCAAATCTTTTACGAAGTGTGTTTCTAATCATTTTAGTAGAAACGCTAATATCCTAGATTTCGTTTCATTCTGTTTACCGCGGGTTAACGATCGTTGCTCAGCGACCCTGCATGAGTATCAGGATTCACTCAGCGAACTAGCGTTTCGTTGAAAGACCAAAGAACTGCCTTGAAGTTTGGCGAGACAGCCCTCGCTAACGTGTTCAGAATAAGTATCATAAAAGGACCATATGACTTTGGTCGCTAAAATTATTTGGACAAGGTCGACTTCATGCGAGTTAGTTACACAACAATGGAAGCTTAAGTGTTTTCATGCATTATTTGTTGGAGACTTAATCTGATGTGTTCGACTAGCATCTCAGTCACATGAAATTCAGTGTTGGAACTGTGCAGTAGGCCTCCTTCCTTCTTTTAACAAAGTTTAACACTAGACGTGGCTGGTTCTTTGCTTAAAAATCTCTGGATTTTGGCAACTCTAAGAAGAAGGCCATGAGGTTCTCTATATATCTTGTGCTTTGTTAAATGCCCCAATAAGCAATGACCAAGGTTGTAGGTCATATAAACTAAATGCTAACATGTACAGCACATTCATCAACGACTATACATGGCTGTGGTCGCTCAAATAATTTGTAATTATTTGGCCGACTTCATGCGAGCTAAACACAACAATGAAGACTTCAGTGTTCTCATTACTTGTTAGAAACTATTTTTATGTGTTGGACTAAAGTCAAATAAAATTTTTGGCTGTGTATGTAAAGAGACTTTCCCATCTCAGTTCGTCAGTTCCTTTAACAAAGTTGAAAACGTTTCGTGTTAGGATATTTGACAAGTTTTGGAAAAAGGCTACGAGGTTCTCTTTAATCTTGTGCTGTGTCTAGCGTCCCAATGAGTAATGATCATGGTCATATGTAGCTAATATAAACTAAATGCTGTAACATTTATAGAACAAGTATCAACGACTTATACATGACTGTGGTCGCTGAAATTATTTGGCAAAAGGCCGAATTCGTTGAAGTTAATCACAATACATTGACAACAGCGAGGACTTTAGTGTTTTCATTACTTTTTGAAGACTTGTTTTGATCTGTTCGACTAGAACTTCAAATGCCATTGTTGGGACTATAAAGAATTGCTCTTCCTTCCCTTAACAAAGTTGAAATCGTTTTGTGCTTGATTAGTTTGTTTAAAAAAATCTCTGGGTTTTTCCCAATGCAGACATGATGAATAGAGGCGCCACGAGGAATTCAACAATGTGCTTTGTCTAGTGTCCCAAACGGAGTAATGACCAAGCGGGTTGTAGCTCATCAGATAAACAAAATTCTACCATGTAGACAACAACTGAGCATTAACAACTATACATAACTGTCGTCATTGAAGTTATTTGTCCGCGTAAGGCTAACTTCATGCGAGTTAATCACAGTAATGAAGACTTCAATGTTTTCATTATTCTTTGAAGACTTATTTTGATGTGTTTGACTAGAACCTCAGATTAAATTCTACTGAGGGACACTGTACAGAAAGCTTTCTACCTTCTCTTAACAAAGTTGAAAACATTTCGGGTTTGGTTATTTGGTTAGAAATCTTTGGATTAATGTTTACAATTCAGATTTAAGAACAGGAGGCCAAGAATAATTCAGAGTAGTTCAACCTAATGTGCTGTGTCTCATCTGATAAAAGGCTAACATGTACACAACATCTGAGCTTTGGCAACTATACATGACTGAGGTCACTATTTAAAGGCCAACTTCACTATGCGAGTTAATCACAGCTATGAAGACTTCAATATTTTCATTTTTTGTTGAAGATTTATTTTGATGTGTTCGACTAGAACCTCAGATGAAATTCTATGCATTTGTCTATTGGGCGACGCCGTTCAGAAAGCTTCAATTCCAATCTTCCTTTAACAAAGTTGAATATATTTCGTGTTTAGTTAAAATGAATCTTTGGGTTTTTCTCCCAACTCAGACGTAAGAACAGGAGGCCACGAGGAGTTCAGTGTCTCATCAGATAAAATGCTAACATGTACACAACATCTGAGCATCAACAACTATACATGACTCAGTGTGGTGGTTGAAATTATTTGATGGAAGGCTGATTTCAAGCAAGTTAATTACAACAATGAAGACTTCAGTATTTTCATTACTTGTTGAAAACTTATTTTGATGTGTTCGACTAGAACCTCAAATGAAGTTGTTTGGAGACTTTGCAAAAAGCTTACCTTCTTCTTGTCGTCGTTTGGGTACTTGGTTAAAAATCTCTTGGTTTATCTTTTCACAACGTGACAAATGAGAGGTTAAAACTTGGGTCGTGTCAAGTGCAGTATACGAGAAATGACTAAGGTTGTAGCTGGTATAAATTCAATGTATTCAGGGCTTGTGTGAGCTAGAGTCTTGTGGCGGTGGACAAATTGTATTAATTTAATGCTGCCGAATAGAGGATTGAGACTTATACAGATGGAACTAAATCAATCCATGCTATGATTTTCTGCTGTAAGGTAAGTCTCGCGTGGCATTGCTCTGCAACATTCACTGCCCAAGTCCGGGGTTAATTTCGAAGGAAATACAGACCTGATAACGTTTCTCGAAAACTTCGTTCTTTATTAATGCGTAGACTTCTAAAATTGTTCTTGTACCTAAACCAGGTTGAATACGTGTTCCTTTTGAGTAATGCTGAGCAAATTCAGCAGGAAGCCTGAATGAACACGAAGCCGAGTGCCCACCATTAATAGTTATAGCAAGTCATGTTCAGTCTCTTCTGTAGCTTAGTTGTAGCTTGGTTTCCTTGGATCGGTTAATGAGTAGTATTTAATTTAGAGCCATAGAAAGTTTCTTCCTCATCGCACAAACCGATCGATCCTGTTAACCAAACCAGGCTGAAGATGTTCCTAGACTTAGTCATAGCAAATCAGTAACTCCTTTTTCTTTTTGATCCGTTAGTGAGTAGTAACAAAAAGAAAAATTCTTCATCATACAAGCTGATCAGTTCTGGCTCATCTTATCAATCTTTACATGCAATAGGTGTTAGAAGGCTATGGCTAAAGTTGAAATGAAGCCAAAACCCGGGAGGGGGGAGGGGGGGAGGTTACTTGAGTAAGGTTTTGCTGGGTATGTGCCGCTAGTCCATCATAATCGCTACCTCATTGTAGTCAATTCTTTGGCCAATTATAGACTCCATATTTGTCGCTGCTTTTGGGTAAATGTAATTTTCGCGATCCCAAGTTAGTCACTTTCTGTTTATGCATCCACTTTATAAAGCCTTCTAATAAGGTCATCCTGAAATGAATTGGCACATTTATTGCCCTTAATATAGTAAAAATCCTCATGGTTTGAAATCCCTAATTACCGGAACCTTCTTATCCCCAAGATCCAGGTCGAAAATGTGCGACCCCATTCTAGTAACTCTATTGAAACGACCATTATAGTCAATCCAGTCGTAAAAATGCAACCTCATCCAGCGACACATCCCCATTAGCCTATTCCTAGGAAGTCCACCCCCCCCCCCCCCCCCCGAGCCGAAATTCTAAAGTACGTTGGAAAAGACTGACACCAAGTTTGACCGGCTCAGTGGCGAGATCAACATTATATTGCTTAAAACAGAGAGGCGTGTATTCGATTAAGAATTCATTATTCACCGAAGTGACAAATAAGGGGTGATTTCATGAATCAGGCTGGGCTGGCTCGCTTTGCTAGGTTTGGCTTTTATCCCATATAACGCCATTTCGATAGCGTGGCAGCTAACCGGGTTGGCTGGTTTGTCAAGTAATCACAAAGTTTATTTTTGTTGAGTTTAATTAACGTCCTGCGACCTTGGCAAAGCTCAGCGAGTCAGCCCGGCAAACCGGGCCACCCTGGCTTGTGTGATCATCTCCTTGCTTGTGCACTCAGATGTATTTTTGATAATCGATTGGTTGTGCATTCCGATTATCAGCTCTTCTCAACTCTAAGTCCCGCCGGCATTCTAGAGATTCAGCACCAAGTTTCATGGCAAATGTTTGTCAGTGCGTTAAACATTAGAAATAAATCAATACTTCTTTATCAGCCTGTTTTCGAGAAACGCCAGGGCCCAAGTTGCTCGAAACTCAGTGCCACGTTTAAGTGGAATCAGTTAAACCAAGTATCCTCGTCTAGGACAAAGAATAAGCTTATATGAAATACTGTTTAGCCTTTACTCAGAGACTCAGTTGTTTTAACCCTACATACTCTCTAAAACACTTTAAAAGAAAGTAAATCTAATGGGGGGGGGGTAAAATTGAAGCCCTCTAGTTAGAGTAAGTGTTGTGTTGAGAATTGAACGTGAGGATGCATTTGTCTACCAGCGACTTTTCATGTTCATCCAGTTCTTTTAGTAAAATTAAGCTAGCAACTTAACGCTGTCTTCGACTGTCTAGTAGTAACAAGAAATTTTGCTGTGAATACAGATCCATCCCATCGAGTTAATTTTGACAAGGAGCCTCTAAAAATAGCAAGCAATCTATAATACTTTCATACCCAACAAACCACATAATTACTATTAATAATGGCCCAGTTTTTCTTTTTGTTAGTTCAATAACCACACAGCAGTTCAATAAGTACACAACAGATCAATAACCATACCAGTAGTTCAATGACCACACAATAGTTCATTGAGCGTAAACTACATGCAGCTGCGGGAAGAATAGCCACAAATATGTTAGTTATTTTTTAATAAGAACACATAGCGTTAAGTACGTGGTAAATACTCATTTAGCTATGGTACGAGAACTAAATAAATAAATAGCTATGTTACACTGTTATTAAGTTCTAGTGAGCTCACTAATATAGACGGGAACATAGACTGATGTTATTTTAAATAATTTAGTCCGCTCAAAAGGTCTGTCAATCTCATCAGGGGCACAGTGAACAGACCTGGAAAGAGAATCAGCGCCGAAAGGGCAAAACCAACTCGGCACAAAAGCTGCTTACCTTAATCAGCATAACCATCAAACGAAATACTGTACCTGTAAAGTGATGCACTTTACTTAGAACAAGGCCATGATTACTTAACACTGAAACATTGGTGCACATCTGTGTGATAATTTGTTCAGTTCACTGCAATTGTTGAAAGTAACAATTTATTGAAATAGTTCAGCGGCTACATTGGTTAATGCACAACTAACAACGGACAGATGCAGCAAATGGACGGTACTATGACCTTCCCAGTTACGTGATTATCTTTGAAAAAGAATTTGAAAAAGTTGTCAAGCCCGGCGGATATAAATCTGCTTATCCAGGTTGAAAAAAACGCTTCTGTCTGAGTTGGTCAAGTACCGTCTGAAGGACAATTGGTTTTGTTGATAATATAACAGAGAAGTCCATTCTGGTATTCAACCAAATCATACAATAGAATCAGTTGAACGAGAGGAATTTGCGAAACCTTAGACTTCATTTTCACTGCGGCCAGCTCTCTTCATTAAAAGGACTGACCTAGTTTATGTTGCTTTCTAATATATGTGGCACTATCATATTCAGTTAAATGTATACGTCGGGATGGGGTGTGGTTTTTGAGGTGCTCAGTCCTGAGGCAGTTTCTGTGTCCTTTTTAGCACTTTCGTCCTTCGTCTCATAGGGTGCCCAAAGTGAATTCAGCCTCTGAAACTTTCTTGTTTCCTCAGTAACAAAGCAAGCGAATGATAGCGAAAGGAACCTGGAATGATTTTATGCTTAAAATTTTGTCATGCAGTGAGTCTAAAGGATCAAGGCTTCCTACTGAGTCGGTCAAGTATTGGAGTAAATTTGCTTCTCGTATTATGCTGTGAGATACTATAGACTTTTGTTCTTAAATTTACATTGTACTCACTATATGTCTTCTCAGTTGGCTAAGAGACTAGAGTTAATTTTGGAAATCAGCCCAACCTACAGATTAGTAAGCTATCTGCTAACAGATAACTTACCTCGACCTTGATTACTCCGGATATCGCAAAAGCCTTATCCAATGTTAATTGTGTATTTTATTTAGTATTAGTAGTCTATGACTTTAAGGTAAATCATACCTGAATAGAATGACCCTGGTCTCGGTCAAAGGAGATGGATTTTTGAAAAACGAGCCGACTTTTATTTTTTTTCACTTCAGTCAGATTTCTGATATTAAAACGGACATTTCTTTTCGACTGAGAGCTGAGAACCACCCCGCTACAGAGTAGCTAAATCATGTAAATCAACTGTAGAAACTAGTGTTGTGAAGCAAAATTCTTACTATTTTGGAGTTATAAGATCTATACAGGTTGTCAATTTTGAAAGAAATGTCGATAGAAATTAAGTTTTCGGAGACAACTTCCTTTGTTAAAGCTAAAACCAAATATTGAGACCACCTTCCAGATAGGTTGCCTTGTCTAGTTCAGTTGTGTGATATAAACAGGAAATTTATTTTAGCTGTTATATAAATGGCATCTTTTCCTACTTCCTACTTAGTTCTGTAGGGCAATACAAGAGACTGAAGGAGCTCAAGCATTCTCTCTTGAGCAAGACTTAAGTTTTAACTCTAGTTGCGCTTTAAAGAATCGACCTAAGGGGGTGTTTACATGACACCGGGGCGACTTTCGCGCCGGAGCGAGTTCACTCCGGTTCCCTCTCATGGCTCTATATTCGTTTACATGATACCACCAGAGAATGCCATGCCGGCGCGAGTTCACCCCGGTTCTTGTACCGGGGTGAGAACTTCACTCCAGTACGAAATCTCGCAGCGGTATCATGTAAACGCGAGACGACCACCCGTTTCAGTGTGAAATCGGTCTGCCGGTAGACTGGAACGGGTAGCGCATGCGTAATGTTTGCGATTTTGAATCACATGTGTATTTTATCAACATGAAGTGTACCTTCAAATAACGAGATATGAAATGACTCAGACATCATGTAAACGCGATTCGAAATCAAAAAGTCATCCTGGTATGAAACTCGCGCCGGTGCGAGTTTTCTCATGTAAACACCCCCTAAGTAAGCGGGAACATGGTAGGGTAAGGAATATACTTCCCTTGACACACCCTCTAAAGGAAGGGTCTTCGGCGGGACATCTTAGCTGTTCAGTGCCTTATGTTAGCGCAAAAACCTCTTTGCAAACTTGTGACGAATACAACTGCTACACGATCAATAAGCCCAGAGAGCTAAATTGTCGGAATGTGCTTAACAACACTAAAAAGAGTTGCAAAAGTGCATGGCTTCGAGCGACAACCCATATTTTCGAAGGCTTTTCAATTAGAATGGTGCAAGCCATTTAATTTTCCAATTGAAACTTCCGGTTTCCCCCAAACTCCTAGAGTTTGTCCTTTTACTTATTCAATTTAATTCTTTGACTCACTAAAGGACGGACACCTCTCTAACATAAGAAACACTTTATCGCCGGTCCCAATTTAAAAGGTGACCGATTCAGAGAAATCGAGTTGACTACCGCCTAGCTCTTTTGATTTGCTCGGGAAGTCTCGGCTTCTAAAAAGTCCACATTGTATGTTCGGATGTAGCGTAAACCATGCAGGAAAACGTGCGAATAAAAATATAGTTACAGCAATTTTAATCATTATCAGTTTTATAATCTTTACAGGTCTGTTTCTTTGTCATTGATTTGACCATTTTTTTCTATTACATGGCGATCAAGCAGCCTCGTGACCCCGCCTTTCGAAGCCGATCTCATGAGAAATTGAACTTTACCTCGAAAGAAAGCGGATGTGGCTAATTGCCAGCTAACGCCCGGCCCGATCAAATGCTCCACAAAAATTCTATCGAGCAGTAGAACTACGATAATCCGTGTGTTCTCATCGTTGTAGAGAAGCGACCTAGAGCAAGTCTGTCAGTTACCTCTGATTTTTTTAAATTTGGCTTTTGTGG
Source organism: Porites divaricata (assembly GCA_038088405.1). NCBI lineage: Eukaryota > Metazoa > Cnidaria > Anthozoa > Scleractinia > Poritidae > Porites > Porites divaricata. Next base: position 1,106,870 of record JBBMOI010000004.1, read on the forward strand.
GATGATTACTTTTGACTTCTGACTGTCCGATGGAGTAAGGTTTACATCCTTGTCACAAAACGGAAGGTAATCAAACCTTTAGTGACTTTAGGCTGACCTCCATCAGATCATTATTTTTTATCTGGGCCATTGTCAGTTACTTAACAACACTCTCGAAGGGAACAATGGAAGTTCTTCTGCATTGCCCTTTTCCTTTTGCTTTTGAAAGGTGGGTGTTGCGATATTGGTGATATATTTATCAAGTTCCTATTAGGTCAAAACCGAACAAAACAAAACAAAAAATAAAATACTTAAGATCATACTGTTCCGACTACCTGTTCTACAGTCTTTCTCAAAACATTCCATCCGTTAATGTCTGCGAGGAAGGATTCAGCGTGGGCCACGCTATCGTTTTTAAACGAGGCGGCTTCATCATCTAGCACCACAACGAGCTCCGTGAGCTTGAAGACGGTTTGCAGCCATGTTGAGGAGGAACCTGTTTTACAGGAATTAACCGGAGTTGTGCTCCCTACGAAGCCCCGGATGTGCGACTGGATATATATATGTTGTGGTTCAATTTTATCCTTGGTTCAAATTTTCTTTTCTTTTGTTTTTGGGTATGGTAATGTATGATAATAACATGATAATGAGTTTGAAACAAAAGAAAAGAAAATTTGAACCAAGGATAAAATTGAACCACAACATACATACCTGCAGGTTCTGGGAGAGGCAAAACTCTTCATTGGGCTTACTGCCAAATTCGTTGTATCGCGCTGCGCGTTTTGCAAATTTCGAAGGAATTCTGGGTTTTTCTGTTCCGTCAATCATCTTAGTAGCCTCTCAGGAAACACAGGTTTATTTAAACGAGTACAAAAGATCAGGTTTTTTGATTTCTGATTGGTGGATCTCGATACGTCTGGTTTTTTTTCTGTGTTTCAATGTTCGTTGCTTGTGATAGTCCTGTTTCGGGCAATAATCGACTACAGTATGTAGTTTGCTTCGAAGATTTTTCTGATATTTCTGGATCATACGTAGTTTTCAAACTATCGCCCTGTTTCAAATCTTACTTTCATCAGCAAAACAATTGTAGGTTATATCTGCACATTTTTAAATTATCTTAGTTCTTGAGCAGATGAAGAGCCACTCAGTGGATATGCTGAAATAAAGCCATTATGATTACAGTTGAGAAGTCGGTTGCTAACCAGCTAATCTCCTATATTAACAAATGCAATCTGAACGAGACATTTCAGTCAGCTTACAAACAGCATCATCTCTCATCCGCGTATATAACGACATCCTCACAGCCATTGATAATCGTAGAAATGTAATTTTATTACTTCCTAACCTCTCTGCTGTGTTCGATACGATTGACCACGATATTCTCCTTTCTCGCTTTCAAGAGCGCTTTGGAGTTACTGTTTTCAAACGTATTTGTCCAATCCCATGCAGTATGTGTCCGTTGATGGTGGGGCTTCCTTGAAACAAGCTCTTCAATGTGGTGTTCCACAAGTATCAATTGTGGGGCCCATTTTATACCTTCTTTACCCTTCACCGCTTTCTGACATTGTTAAGAAATTCAACTTGAATTATCATTTTTATACTTATGATTCACGACTTTATTTGTACTTTCAACAATACCTGGTGATAGGGAATTAGCTGTAACTAACATCGAGCGTTGTGTACATGAGATTGAACCGGCCAAAAATCTGCTTGACAAAATTCACTGTTTTGGCGTTATGCTAATGTTTGCTACTTAATGCGCACGGCACATACCTCCATGACTAGTAGATTTCAGTACGACAGAATATTTCGTAAAAAATTAAGCCTTATGTTTTTCTTTTTCGAAATGTACCAGTCATGGAGGTGTGTACCGTGCGCATTAATTAGCAATCATTAGCATAACGTCAAAACAGTGAATTTTGTCACGCAGAGTTTTGGCCATTTCGTAGGCTAGGTTCGTCTTGAAATTTCAAGGTGTTAAAGTGAATCAATCTTAATGAAAGTTTCAGACATTATTACATACATTATGAAGATTACGGGATTTCATCTTAAAAAAATTTGTTCGAGTAGTTTCAGAGATAAACAAAAAAGCGTTGAAAGTCAAAATTTTAAATAAAGTTGCGCTTAGACAGGTGGTGAGAAAGCAGGTTGGTTTTCAAGATCGTAAGAACGAAAATACACCAAACTTTCCTAGCACCGAAATAAGATATTAAGCAGCATTCCGACGCTGCTTAAGGTTAACGTAAGTTATTTAGAACTTTTTTATTAAAAAATTTATCACGGCTAATGAAAATACGAGGTTTGAAATACATTTACGTTTTATTTGAATTCAAACATACAGAATTTTTTACTTCTCACGGAGGTTATTTGCTAAACACCAAACTTTAAGTTCCTAGGGTTGCTTTTTTAGTAGCAGGTCTAGATTGAACAAAATTCGGCTTTTATCGATTTCCAATTTTTTTGTTTATTGTTGTCATAGTAAGATCGATTTTAGTTAAAACTACATTTTGACAAACTTCAATCTATGGTCAATCACTGGCGAAAATTTTATAGTGATCGCACATACCTAGATAAAATCTCCATTAAGGCGATAGAAGAATATCGGTATGGTCTCCGAAAAACACCTTAAGCCCTCAGCCATAAGCAGAACGAGTAGAAACAGCAAGACAAAATCTTTGCACGTGCATCACTAGCCTTCCACGCAGACGTTCGTAGAGGTTCGTCACGCGTTCCTGCGTGACGAACCCCTAAGAACGTGTGCTTGGGCGGCTAGTGCATCACGCGTTATTGTACGTTTCTTTTCGCCGTCGTTGCCCGATCACGAGTAGACTGCCTAATTTCACGTTTAGTCAGGACGTGATCGAAAACAAGGCAACGACTTTCTAGTTCTTCTTTTAACCTTACAAATAGTCCTTAAGAATTCAGCTCCAGAAAAATTCACCATTGAACTACTCGGAATATTAAAGAGCGATGAATTTTGAAACGGCATGAGGCTACGCTCACATGGCATCAAACGAATTTTCGAACAGCTGAAGAATTTAATAGGGCACTTTAGGAAGTTTACGCAACGACGACGGCGACGGCAACGAAAACGTCACTTAAAAAGTGAATTCGCGCTGCCTCAAACTTTATTGCGCTTATTCCATCTCGTTTAATTCGTCAAATGTTGGCAGTTTTTTTGGAGTTCAATTCTAAAGGACTGCATCAAAGTTAAGGAAAAGAAAAAGAAAGTTGTTGCCTTTTGTTCCCGTCCCCGACAGTCGTGCAACGACGGCAAAGAAGTGTACAAAAAAGTGTGATGCACGTGCAAAGTTGTTGAGTTTGTTGTCTAAGCCTATTGCTTTTTTGCCGTTCTCGGTGCCGTCGCCGTCGTCGATACCTTTTGTTCACGCGGGACCGTTGAATATCGCTCTGTTCACACGGAACGTTGAACGGCTAAGCGTCTAAATTTTCGTACGCTTAAGGTAGTTCCTTGTGAACGGAAAACCTAAAAGCATGAATTTTCAACCGGTGGAAAATTCGTCCGATGTCGTATCAACATAGCCTAAGAGACGTTTTTTGCCACCACGTCGTCATCGTAGCCAGGAACCCATAACCCATAGCGGTCATAACGGTTATTGGCTCCTGTCGTAGCTCAAAACCCCCCTAAAGACCTTTTCACGGTTTTTTTAACTCTTGACTTGGACAAGTTAGGGAAAATCCTTCAACACCACGAAAAAAAGCGCCTTAAGATTAGAAAAATTGCTTAGTCTAAAAGTGATTCGTTGAAAACTAACGAAGCACCATACAAACGTCTGTAAATTTTCTCAACCTTTTTGTCCATGTCAAAAGTTAATAAAACCGTAAAAAGGTCTATTTACACCGTCTCAAGACAAGTACATTCTAACTTATCATTGATTTAATGGGAAGTATCTGTAGCTACGACATTGTGTATTACGCTTAAGAGTAACGTCCTAAATGTGTATTGCAAACGTAAATCAAAAGCAAGAAAAAGGGAAGAACAGGATAAGAAAGGGAAAAAAAAAAAAAAATCTTTTTCTCCCCGGCGGGGAATCGAACCCCGGTCTCCCGCGTGACAGGCGGGGATACTCACCACTATACTACCGAGGACAAGACAAGCGAGCGTGGAAAACCTTTGTTATTAAAAGGTAAAATCACACCCTGAGAAGCCGCTGGCAAAGAAAACCGCGTGTTCTTATCTATAAAGAACACAACAAACGTCTCAAGTCTCATGTCCACCTCATGACGGCGTCTACAAACCAGGCAAAGCTCTTTTCTTATAACTAGCTGGTTTCAAAAACTTCTTGGATAGATCTTTTCCCTTTGGAAGTTAGCGTTCGTTGAGTTTACATGCACCCCGAAACTTTTTGAGTTGATTGAAAATCGTCTAGAAGAAAGACCGCTTTTGATAAGCGTGAGTCTAAAATGGCCGTGGCTCGTGGCATGGGCTTCTGTTAAGCTTAAAACTCAAGCTTATATTCCAGCCATTTTGTTACTTAAATGTCTTAAGTTTTCTCTCGACTGTATATGGATTCATGTCACACTTGGTACGTAGAAAACAAATGCTATCTTAGTTAAGCAGACAGTGTTGAAATTTCGCTTTAACTTCTCACATTTTTGTCATTGCTCGATGTCTAAGGAAAGTTCTTATTTGTTTTTTATTTTATTTTCAGTGTACTTGTGTTGACACGTCGCATGTAGCCGTTGCACCAGCAGAACTTGTGGGCGCAAATTTAGATCCAGGAGAATCTGAGGTGCGTATGGAACAACATCTTATGAATATAGGTTAAATTTGTGTTCACACGGAACAATCCCAACCAAACGAAAATGGAAAATGGTTGAATGGATGCATAGCTTCTCAGTTCGGAGATCCTATTTTGTTTAATTAGCACCCTGTGCACTGGTGGAAGGTGAAACCACTTACGAAAGTTAAAATTCAACATGGTTCATCAGTTCCGTGTGAACAAACCAAAAATATAGAATGGCTCTGTGAGAACAAGGTCTCCCAGCATGTAATATTTTTTGTCGAAAATTTGTCCGCCTCCTTGTGAATGTAATCTTCAATTTCCCTAGCCCACTGCTGCTCTCTGGCCCCAGGGGAAGAGTGGTACAGTGTACTCCTGGGAATTCTTGGTGGGGGGTGTGCTGCCTGCTGCTTCAATTCCTGACCCTATTTCAGACCAAAAATTGTCATTTTCCATTCTTGTTTTCAGACTTGGCCTCTAAAATCCTTAATCATAACTATAACAAAATTCTCAAATCTGGTTGGCTAGTATTGTACTGATTTCAGCACCAGCAGGACAGTGTAATAGGACAGTATGCATTATGCCAAAGTAATTGGACAGTACATGCCATCACACACGAGCTAAAATGGTTTTTTTTCACTGCTAGCAAAAAACTCTAGGAATTTCTTGTGCTTGGATTTAAAATGAGGTAAAGTTAAAAAATAAGCTCCCGGGGCTTATAATTTTCAAGGCCCTCTTTGAGGGGCTTATATTCGGAGGGGCTTATGTACGGAGGGAATTTTGATTGGGCTAGCCTTATTCTTGGAAGGAAATTTATTGTTTTTCTTTGTTTTACTTTGAAGGAAATTTCCAAGTACAAGCCCCCAGTGGAGAGGGGGGCTTATATTTGGAGGGGCGATTTAACAGATAGTGTTTTGTGTTATGAGTTTGGGGGGCTTATATTTGGAGGGCTTATTTTTGGAATGTTAACCCATTTGCCCCTGAACCGCCCGTAACCGCCCGTGTACGACAACCCCCGAATTCCCTGAACCGCCCGTAACTGCCCGTAAAAATGGCCGCTGCATTCAGTCCATTCCCCTCTCCACCCTGGTGTTTTTTTGTCTTTTGTTTTCACAGAGTGATTGATGGATAATAAACCAATCATTTGCCATCTTTTGCGCATTTTTTGACAGATGATGAGAAGCACTACAGGGTCGGGTTTTTCGAAGAGCGCGAGTAAAAGAAATTCGCGAGAGTAATGGCCGCCCGTGTCGATTTCGAATCAAAGTTCGCATCACGTTTGAGAAAATAGAGAGATAATTTGACTTTTGATCACTACAGATTGTTGAAGAGACCTTGTGAAAAACCTTCTGATTGAGAGTTAAACGATCTTAAGATTGAAAAAGACAATCCTAGCCCTCAAATTGCCGAGCGCTTCGTAGGCAAACAAACCACATGGACGATCGATGAAGACTTACCTCTTTCATGTCATTTACTTACATCCAAGTACCGTGTGCCTCGTAGCAAATGTTTGAAATGAACTGTTTCTTGAACTGCTGGAGGTGATGCTTTTGTGGTCACTGTGTTAAAAGTTTGAGCAAAGAAACGGATTATGTGCGACGATCGATTTGGATTGACAATCCTCATGAATAAAATTTACTTCACATCGCGCGGAAGCTCACGGAGAATAAACGGTAACCGTCTTTTTATTCAATTATTTACAGTTGCCAAATGATAGTTTATTTGCTTATTTTCTTTGTGTATAACTATTTACACATATCGATGAGTGCATCGGTAGATAGAGAATTAATAAAGCAAGTTTGGGATTTAACTTATTTGTGCTTTACTTTGTTGATCGGACATGGTTGGATCGGGGAGGCACTTCAGTTCTTCAGTTCAGGATATCAAATACGCTTCCCTGAAAGATTGCGGATTTGCCACCTTCTCTGGCGAGTATGATCATTTAATTTATTGTTGAAATTCAAGAATCGAAAAACTATATGAAAGTGTGGGAAGCTGAAGTCCAGCATTCCCTTGTTTTAATAAACTTTCCCATGCTTGATGTGGAACTCTTCAGATCGCTCTTCGTGAAGTGATCCTCACCGAAGTTTCACTACATTTTTCTACGGTGCTTCTCGACCGGACTGATCTGAAAGAGAACTTGATGAAACAACTATCAGTAAATTGACTTTACAGTGTTGTTGATGTTTTTTCGACTGTGTTTATTACTTTAACAGCGTTTTTGTTCCACGTTTCACCCTTTATTTATCACTGCAATTATCGCGCGGCGAGGAAATTTTGTTGATTTCCATTGTTTTCGTCTCTTTCCACAGCTTTTTCTTTCTCAGACCGGCTTTATTTTTACACACCTTGGCTGCCCATTAACTCGTCGAAAAGAAAAAGTTTGTTTGAAAGCCAGAGTTTATCTCTGGTTTTACTGCGCATATGGCTTATTTTAGGCGCTTGTGTACGCTTATTTTCTACCAAAAATTGCCAGGGAATTGGGGGGTTGTCGCGTGTAAAAGTCCCAGGAGTGAATGGGTTAAAATTCAGATTAAAATGTAACTGAGCAAAGGGGCGGCACATACCAATATGGCTTATATAAGGTGTGCACCCCCTCACCCCAGGGCCTCTAGGATATGCATTTCATATTGGGAAATACGTTCTTTGCGTTAATTAATTGACTTCCTTTCCAGTCCAGTACTTATGGTTATCAGCTAGCTTGCAATGACAAGAGCAAATATTTTTCAAGAAAAGTCAGCTGATTAAAGGATTGTTCTGGTCGTAATGAAGAAAACTTTGTTATCTTCCAACTCAGAAGCCTTTTATGTGTCACTGATGAATATTATTATTTGAAGAGGACCCCCTGATATAGCATACCCTTTGTTATAAATATGGATGATTTTTCCAGCCTCTTGGTATTTTGTTGTACTAGGCAGGTTCCACTTTATACACATGATGATCAGTAATCTTTAATAACACAGTCTAAAATCAGATTTATCAGGACAGAAAGTAGGCAACCAGATTTGAGTATACAATATGTACATTATATAACATGCACAATTCTTGCTTGTGTTTTTCAAAGTGAGTATAATGTGAGATAAACAATAAGCAAACTTATCAGAATTCAAGTTTATTAAATAAAGTTATGATTATTGAAAATACTGTACAGTCGAGATAGCAGTGCATTTCATTCACCTTGAGTTTCATTGATCCGTTCGAAACTCAAGGCATGTGAACATTCTGGTAGAAAAACAGATATTTGTTTCGGTTAGAAAAGAGTAGTCATTCGCAGTCATTTGTTCAGCCAAACAATGACACAGAAAGAAAATTAATGCTATGAATAACAAAGGAAAACACGCATGCTTGTCACACGCGTGCGTGCCTGATGCGTATACACAGAAATGGTGCGTGCATTTTGCATTGGCGTTGGTCGCTTATCTCTGAGCTGCACTGTAGTTGTATAAAAAATGTCTAGTCATTGACTGGTATCTGTGAGATGATTTGGTTTTATATGCACCACTGTAGTTTTTGCAGTGCACATAGTGATCCATAATTTTCTAGACACTGTTTTAAGCAACCTCAATCCTTTATCTGTAGCAAGGGCAGTCAGCAATGTCACAAGAGGTATTGAACAGTCACCAACCCAGGATTACATGCCTTCCAAATCCTGGAGATTACAGACTTCTAAACTTTATTGGTAAGAAGGAATTATTACAGAACGTAATTAATAATAATAATAATCATAATAATAATAATAGTAATAATGTTAATAATATTTAATATTTGGAATCTCTCCTTTGGGACACCTCTATGCAAGGGATACCACCATTCAGGGGACACAAAATATGGAGGTCACGGAAAAATGTTCACATAATCTTTGTATTTGTTACCTCTATTCAGGGGAAGGGACACTTTTTCTGGATCCCGAGACCTGCCTCATTTAGGGAACACGTCACTCTATTTAAGGGACCCTTGCCTTCTTCCTGAGGGTGTCCCCTGAATAGAGGTTCCACTGTATATGCACAGTGTACAAATATGTACAACCTGTTCAATCAAATTTCAAAAAGAAGAAGAAGATGATGATGATAATAATGATGATGGTGATGATCTGTGTCTCACAGAAATCTGTTGTCAGGTAATATTGTCTTTATTAATTTTTCAGGTCCTGGTTTTAAGGGTCTTTCTAAAGTGTTTGTAGCTCATCACTCTCCTTCAAAAACATTGGTAGTTGTCAAGCAGACAAATGTTGATGTTAAAAATGCTGAACAACTGGAAGAATTAAAGGTTTGAGCCTTCTTCATCAAATGTCTTTTCTTATAACTGCATAACTACATTGTCAATATTTAACATTAGTATAATTACATTGATGACTATCGAAAATGGAGCGCTGTGATTGGCTAGGAGCTTCGCACTATCCCGCTATAATCACCGCGCGGTGATTATAGCATTGAAGGCTAGCAGTTTTCAAAATGGCAGCCAGATTTTTTGATGTTTCGGGGTTGGAAATTGATCAATAATTTTATTTTCTCGAATAATCATCAATGTAATTGTACTAAAACAATTAGTCGCCTCAGGCGACGTGAATATTGGCGAATAGTCACCTCGACTTCGTCTCGGTGACTATTTGCCGATATTCACGTCGCCTAAGGCCACTAATTGTTAAATATATTATTCCACAAGTGTGCATTGGATATGAGATGGTAGATAGCCAAAGAGGCCTGTAGCACTGAGTTAGCTATAATCATCTCATATCCAACAAGTGCGAGTGGAATAATTGTTTTATTAAAAACGCCCACAAAATATCGAGAAATCTTCCCAACTTTATTTGCACGAACAACAGATTTTCTGCTTGTTTTTAATTTTGAGCAGATGTGTACAGTTACCATATTTGCAGAGCATGGTATAATGGCTCATACATACCATGATGGCTAAGTCGATCAGAGCTCTAGAATTGCATTATCCAATGATTCAGTTTTTATTAATAGTACATATAGGCTAACTCTCCTGGATTATCTACATGTAGGAGTCTCCCGGATAAAGCTCCGATCTCTTGCTCTCCAGTAAGGGTCACCAAATCTCCTGACAAAATTGACTTTTGAGTATTTCTGTGCCTTAGTTTGAAATTTAGCCCATTTCCCCCTTATTTTGGAGGTATTTTTGCATGTACATGTATTTAGTCACTGATAAAGACTATTTCATCATCACAATGATGAATGAAATTTTTTGTTTTTTTTTTCATTTTGATTTGTTTGCTAGGGTTGAGGGGGTTGGGGTGGGGGTTGCTTGACATTCAGGAGGTGGGGGGGGGGGGGGGGGTTGTGCAAGAGATAGTCTCCAGATTTTAGATTAGAGGTTGGCCTGATAAACACCTCCTATCCGTTAACACCCCCCCCCCCTGCTTCTTAGACCTCTAAAGTTAGATACATGTAAATGCTGTGGGTATGCCTATAAGATCATTTTAGTAACTAAAAATTTTGTCAATATGATTAAACAAAAAGTAAATTATACTTGGTGCATAATTAGCAAACTGAAGCAAGCTAATTCCTTCTATACTTCACCTTGTTTAATGCTTTTTAAATTGCAGTATGAAGTTCAAGTGTTACGATCTCTCAACCACCCAAACATTCTGCCTTTTTATTGCTCATTTGTTACCCAGCAGGAGGTCTGGCATGTTCTTCCACTTATGGAGTTTGGTATGCACTTACTGTATGATTATACATGTACTTTTTCAAAGCCATTCAAGACTGTACCTCAAGGAAAATTGAAGGCTCCCTCCATACCCCTGAAAAAACTAAGATTTCCTAGTCACCTGAGAGCAAATGTAGAGTGCCGAGGGCCATCACGCTTTGCTAGACAGGGTGCAAAGAAAGTCAGTTTTACAGTCTGCCATTTGAGCAAGCTGTAGCTAGCATGTACTAGCCCACAAGTCATTTCAACTAGCTCCAAAACCCTTTTTGATCAGCAGGATTGATTCCCGAAAGCAAAATCCACTAGCCCAGGCCTATTGGACACAACTTTCTTTGCTCACTGCTAGAGCACAGCCGTTCCATTTTGCTAACAGAGTCAGTTATGTTTATGATATAATTTTTGAAATGAATCATATATGAACTGCGGAAATGAAATGAAATGAAGTCAGTTATGTGCTGGCCTCCCATGCAGATGATCTCAGGGTTTTGTCATGTGTCCCTTCTCACAAGACAAGCCAGTAGAACATCTGTGTGGGACGATAGTTATTAGCACATGTCCGTAATTGATTGGACACACATTCCAAAAAATATGGACACAAAAAATGAAGAGCTGACTTTTGAGTCTGTGGGTAAAATCCTGCAAAGTGAACTTTGTATAAGTGCAATCCAACAGGGTAAAAGAAGAAGCTGTTCAAATGTTTCGAAGTAGTTGGGCGGGGGTGGGGGGTCTAAAGAGGTCCCTAGTCACTTGATGAAACCTGGGGTCCTGTCTGTGGCAATTTTAACATAATTCTCCTCAACTAAGTTTTGCTTACTAGTGTTCTATGCAGAATGATTTATTACCACTCACTAAATGCAAAGATTCTGTCGTTCATTTTTACACAGGGTCCTGTGCTGATATGCTAAAAAGCAGCTATCCAGATGGAATGAATGAAATTCTCGTTGCAGCAATTCTTTGGGAGCTGCTACAAGGTCTGGAATACCTTCACAAGATGGGAATAATTCACAGGTAGATCAGCTTGTATATTCTCCATGGGTGTCCGTAGAGTTGGGGTTTCACTGTACCTTTTCTACAGTCAAAAGTCCACTAACGGACTCGGGGGGGGGGGGGGTTGCGTATTAGCCTGCATTGCATGCGTCCTGCCAGGGTTTGCACACACCTTGAAAGTCCTTAAAAATCCTTGAATTTTAAAATAAAAATTCAAGGCCTTGAAAGTCCTTGAAAATTGCAGTCGGTGCTGGAAAGTCCTTGAATTTCGGTGCTAACTTTATAATTTAAGTGCAACTCCAAAGGAAAAGGAACAAACACAGAAAGACCTTTCGAGATAAAATTACCTATGTTGTGGAAGAACTGAAAAAAGACATAGAATAAAGGCTCTTTTTGAATTGAATAGAGTCCTTGAAATATGGGAAATGTGTCCTTGAAAGTCCTTGAAAAGTCCTTGAATTTTTTGTTCAAAAACGGGTACGAACCCTGTCCTGCGCACTGTCCAATCCCTAATAATTATAGTCTCTACTCTGCCGCCAAAGGTCACTCGACTACTACACGATACCGCCAGCTACGCAGGCTACGTATTAGCCTGCATTGCATGCGTCCTGCACACTGTCCAATCCCTAATCATTATAGTCTCTACTGGTGGTTTGGAGTCTGTGATGCAGGCAGTGCTTTTTTTCTTAAAAAGAGGGCTTGATTGTAACATTTACAAGATGTAATTTTCTCACAGGGCTGTTAAAGGAAGCCATATTTTGGTCGGTTCAGACGGTATGGTGTGTTTGTCAGGATTAAGAAAGTCCATTATGTTGCCGCAAAAACGTGACAAGCCTCAGATTGCTCATCACTTTCCATCACATGCTGTTGCTGTGTTGCCCTGGATGGCGCCGGAGATTTTACAACAAGTACGTGCTCATAGAGAGAGAGTAAGCCTTCCTTTAAAACCATTAAAACTCGTGACGTTGGTGGAATACATGAGTCAGTAGTATTGCCATAGTCACTCGGGGGAAAACTACATGTTTTGTCAAGGTCGGGAAAAGGTTGCGTAGCTTGAAATTATGAGTCAGTTGTGTTGCCATAGTGATGGGAAAAGTAGCCTGTGAGCATGCTCTCTATTTGGAGGAGTCGCGAGAATTCACGCGAGAACGCACGCGAAAGGAGACGCGATATGCTAGGGGCAAGGAAAGGAAGGGCTCTCCTTTTCCCCTGCCCCTCGCGGGTACGCCGCCGCTCGCTCGCGCGTTTTCTCGTTCGTTCTCTCGCGGCTTGCCTTGGTCGCCAAAATTGGCCTGCTCTCAGGCTAGGGGAAGACTGCATACTTTTCAAGGTCGGGGAAAAGTGGGAAAATTCATGCAAAGTCAGTTGAAAGTCAGGAAACGTATGTAAGAGTTTTGCAAAGATTCTAAAAAGGCATTTTCATATAGAATAAGTATTATGTAGTCCCTGGTTGTGCAAACGCCGGATAGCGCTATCCACCAGAGAAATGGCTATCCGGCAGATAAGCATTAAGGAAACCAATTGTGTTATCCACCGGTTAGGGATTTATCCAGTGGATACTGGCTGTTATCCACCTTTTGAACAACTGGGGCCCGGCCAGGTGATCAATTTCTTTTTCTTGGTTTCGGTTTCCTCGAAAAAAAATTCCGTATTCCGTAAAACGTAAACGATAAAGATTTTGCTGATAGAAGAAATGGGATTTACTAGGTCTGTGAAAATCGTTTGGAGGTCTGGAGAAAGTCCGGGGGACTCGTCGGGGAATTTGTTTTTCTTCTTGAAAATTGATGAAATCTAAATCATAAAACGCCCCAAGCTTAGCCTGAGAAAACAGCCGACATATGACGACGCCACCACTGGCTTCCCTGCGAAATGATCTCTGAGGGAAGAGCGCAGATAGGCCATTTCCGAGTTCCAAAAAATCTCACTTTCAAAACGAGGCTAAGTGCGAAGCCATTGATATGAAAATGATTTTCAATTATTATGCAAATAAAACTCATTTTCACAACAAAGGTTTCGCACTTAGCCTCGTTTTGAAAGTGAGATTTTTTGGAACTCGGAAATGGCCTAATATGCAACTACTCAAATCTGGGTAGTGCTTCTGATTGGTCCGTGCCGCCGCCAGGGAAATTTGCTTCAACCAATGAGAGACACTACCCAGACCTAGGATGTGACACGTCATCAGTATGGAATTGCTGCGCTCGTTCCTCACACATCGTTTCACGGGGAAACTAGAGGTGGCATGGCGAAATTTCGGCTGTTTTCTCAGGCCACGTCAGCTTACACAAACTGTACGCTTTAAAATCGCAGCAAAGTCACCGGTTGTATTTCCCTCGTGCCCGTAGGATCTTCAAGGATATGATTTCAAGTCAGATATCTACAGTGTCGGCATAACAGCAATACAGTTGGGAAGAGGCACTGTCCCATATGTGGGAATGCCACCTACCAAGGTAACTCGACTGGTTTACGGTCATCTCGCCACCAACGAATAACTCTGAAATAGTTGACACATTTTAATACTTAGGACCTAAGATTTTGTACTTTTTCGTCAAGTTCATTCGAATTTAAAGTCGACCCAAAATAATACAAATCTGTCGATCCTAATTGACGATCCTTGTGTCGAACGTCTTATGCTCTTGGTTATGCAAATACTAATAATACATGTATGGTTTCTGTGAATGTAAACTTTGACATTTGAGAGATTAAAAAACTGGCAGAAACGTTTCACAACCACAAGTCATTTCTTTGAAATCTGAAAATAAAGCAACGGTTAAGAAATTTCCGTTCATGAAGGTTCAAAACAATGCTAAGCTAAGTTCTATTCTTGGTGGCGATTTCGTTGGTGGCGAGATGGTTTGGTGGCGAGGTGACCAGATACCACTCGGCTGGACCGCTTTCTTAAATGAATTAGTTTTTGTTTTAGGTCGCGGTCACCTTTTCATGGTCCTTATGAGTTATTTTTTATTATCTTCACCTCTGTTAAACGGTCACTTTGCCATGATATACCATACAAGTGCAATAGATACACTGAGCATGGCATACAAGGAGAGGCAGAAACACTTCGAGGTCAACTTATGGATATTTCAGTTTGTGACCATCTTCATTGTCATGATAAACTCTTAGGTTTGTTAAACCGGTCAACCTGCATTGAGCTATCTCCTCAAAATCCATCGTCATTAAGACTAGATCATGTAATATGCATATCTAGTTTTATTTTTTCAGTTTACCTCCGCATCAAAGGAAAAAAACACCTCAAAAGTTGCTTGATTTACCGGAAGTAAAAGAGAAATTCTTATTTCCGTTTCTAGGGAAAGTGATTGGCGGAAGCCACAGGAGAGAAATATGACTCTCCTGTTGAGGACCGACAGCCTCAAAACATAGCAGGAAATCACGGACCAAAAAGCTTTACGCATGTGGTTATTCAGATCCATGTATTTTAGAGAAAACCTGTGAAACTAAAATCTTTATTGAAAGGTTTTTACCCGAAATAAAAAGCTTCAGGCTTTAAGTGAGGTCAAAGAATATCAGTACTTTATACTATTACATGAAAAATTCTTGCAATTTGATTGGCTTAGAGCAATGGTATTTCAGCTTAATTTGAAATACAAACCTTTTGCGGGTAGTAGTATAAACAAATAATAGCATGATTTGTAATGATATTTGGCATAATACCACTTGTGATATTTCAAAATTGTCTCAAATTTCACTCGCCTAACGGCTCGTGAAATTACGCATAACAAATTTTGAAATATCACTCGTGGTATTTATGCCAAATATCATTACAAATCATGCTATTACCTATACAATCTCCATCTGAGATCAAATCGGTGAGTTGGACATTGAGCAAGGGTGGCCGCTTAATGCTACCTTGGGTGCCAGAGACTTTTCTAGCGCGGTTTCCGGTTTCTGTCAATTCGGCCTACGGCCGAAGATGTGTCGGCCTTCGGCCAACACCGAAAATCCCGCCGCACGCGAGAAAAACCTCTGGTACCCAGGGTTCCTCGGTAACTGACTGAATCTAAACTTTTGACAGGTATTACTAGAGAAGCTTAGAGGCGACACTCCAAAGCTTTGCGATTCATTAGTCATGAATGATGTGGATACATCAGTTCCTTGTACCTCAGATTCCGGAGTGAGTAGCTCCGTCACGTCGCCGGGGGAGGGGAGAAACGGAGGTCAGCCTACCCCTCAGGGGAAATTCTCCGTGGCGTTCCAACAGGTACGTGAGAGGATTTCACGAGGGTCTTGTGCTTTTTTCAGTTGAGAGGAGAAGTCGTTCCGTCACGTTGCCATGGTGGCAAAATTTCTGAAGGACAACAAACCAAAACGTCACTTAAAAAAAGTGGATTCGCACTGTTTCAAACTTCATCGATTTTATTTGATTTCATTTAATTTGTCAAATGTTGGTGAAAATTTCTGAGTTAAATCCGAAAGGACCGTATTTGAGTTTAGAAAAAGAAAAGGGACATTTCTGAGTTGTGTCCACCTATTCCATAAAGCAGGCGCGTGAAATTAGGAAGTTTCATGTCGCAGTTGTCGCAAAATTTTGCTTGTGGAATCCGGAATCCTACTAAGGATTGGAATCCAGATTCCATAGTTCCACCAAAAAAGATTGGAATCAGGAACCTGGAATCCGGAATCCGGAATCCAAGGCTGTCTTGGATTCCCGTCAGTACATGGGGCGATAGCAGTGTACGTTTAAATTGTCGTTTCTGGGGACTTACATCGCGATTTTCGAGATACCCGGCCCAAACCTTTGCTATCAGACAACTGCTGTAACGTGAGGAAGCTCGCGTGATCTCGTAACTTGCAGGACGCGAGTGTGCCTAAAGATAACTTCGAAAAGAAACAGGCTTCTTGCACGTAGCCTCCTACGGAGACGTTGTTTGCGTTCCGTTTGCTCATATTTTGCTAACTAGATCCCATTGTTTTGTAGGTTGTTGACTTGTGTTTGCAGAGGGATCCTCAGTTAAGGTACATCGTTATTTCATTCCACTTGCGTCTTTCCTCATTTTGCTAAACCCTTCAACCTCAAAGAATGAAATATTGCTTCAAATTTTTGGAAATTCAAAGAAACTAAGATCTTTTAAATCAAAGGGAATTTTGTCTTACAGGAAAGGCACAGTTTAAGCTCTTGTTTGTTTTCCGGAATGTATTTAGCGCGGACTTGAAGGGTTTTCAAGTCTCCAAGAACTCTGTTTTGTCTCCTCCACTTTCTTAATCCGAACTGAACGTGGATGCACTCTCAAAACCGCGCGCCAAAACAAAGAAATTAAGTTTCGTGTGACGTCATCCATGTGTCTGTAGTTTTATAGAGCATGGGTAACGACCAATCACAGCGCGCCTATTATTCACCACACTGTATAAATTCCTATCGACCATAGCTGTCGACCTGTCAGCGCGCGAAGAGTCGCTCTGTTATTGTTACGTATAGTTTGGAACAATGGGAAATATAATTTAAACCAAAGATCAAATTTAACTGGAACACATCAAACAACATTGGACCAATTTGGGTGAACATTTTGGGTCCGTTTCAACATCGGCTTGTAGCGCTAAAGTAAGTGATGTGTTCACTGTATTTTCAGACCGACAACCAGTGGTTTGGCTTCTCATTTGTTTTTCAAACAGGTAAAGTTGTAAAGTAATTGTAGAGTAAGCTTTGTACTTAAACCAAAGTTGCACCGTATTTGCTCGACTACATACATACATACATATACTTTATTTAAGCTCGAAATTGCAGAGTAGCTGTAGAGCTATTATCTTCGAGAAAATAAGTTAAAATAAAATGAAATATGCTATTGCTGGTTTTCAGTGTCACGCCATTCAAAATAGATCAAAATAAAAATCAAAACCGTCCAATGGATAAAGTCCAGAATCTGGGAAATGAAAGGAGGTACAAATACAAAGACCCTCGCCAAGATTCAGGTCAGAGGAATATTTCGTATACGAGATATCCGAAGAAATGTTTTACCCAAATTTATAGAGATTTGTATAGAGACGCCATGCTGGTGCTCACCTGGATGAGCTCCAACATGGCGGACGGAAACCAACAGAAACATCTGTTTCCGAGTTTTGCTACAAAAGCATGAATTTATTCCTCGAGAAACTCATAAACATTAAAGTAATACTTTTTCTAATACATGAACTGTTTAAATAGCAAAATTTCCTGAAATAAGTCATTTTTTTAACCTACATGACAGCTCTCTTGGCCGTCATGTAAATATCGCGTCACGCAAAAACTTAGAAATTCAAGCGTCCTCTATCACAAAACCAAGAACCCTTTTGAAGCGAAAATGTGTATGAAAATTAGTTTTCAGCTGCTCTAATGCATCGTGAAAGTAAAATCTCGGTAGGATCGATAGCTTTTTAGTTTGAATTTAGTGACGTCATGTAAAAACCAACAATATTACAATTCCAATATTATTTATAAACTATATACAACATAATGCATGCAGAGGGAAATATAACTTGTAGATCTGCTGCGCAAAAGCTTCATATCTGAGGATCTCCTGCTTGAATTCTAGAAAATTTAATGTTTTGTAAGTGTCTGGGAGAGAGTTCCATATTTTGTTGGCTAAGTATGAAAAAGAGTGCAGACTGTAAGTCGTTGTTTTTGGGTTGGGAAGTGCTAGGATATGATTTCCGCGCAAATTGTAGGATGAAGACCGTACGGTGAACATATCTTTTAAATAACCTGGATAATTCGTAACGAACAGACTCTTATATAATGTGATCATGAAGTTACTCAACGACTCAACGCCACCCTCAAATAGAGACCCACTGCGGGTAGAACTTGGCAATTGCGAGTCTTCCTCAGAAAAAAAAACAACAACGAGACTCTGGAACTTTTACATCTTTCCGTCTTACATAGTATGTATGTACGAATTATTTATCGTAACTGTTGTTAGTGATTTAAGAAATGCGTTTTTGAAATAAATGTCGCCCTTAGCAAAAAGCCCCATCGAACCCCCCCCCCCCCCGAAAAAAAAACAACAACATAATAATAATAATAGACGCCGCGGCGTTCAATGTAAACTTTGCCCCCTGCTGTTTGTATTAAGGTAAAGAGGAAGGCAAGAGAGGTTTTAGCCGAACTTATGGCGGCCGTGCCGTCATTAGCGAATCGCAGCGAAGATAAACGAATAGGTATGTATATGCACCCTTAACGCCTATTAAAAAGCGGTATTTTAATAATTCAGGAATAGTTCAATAGGCCATTATTGGAACGAATCGTTTTAAAGGTGAACCGTAGTGCTTGTCCTTTTATGGAAATAACTTTTTGATCTAACGCAAAGTTAGTTTATGTTCGTATGAGTGGCCGGGCGCACTAGCCTCGCTTACACAAAAGGCTTAATTTTACATGTTGCTAAATGATAACTCGAGACATGGCAGACCGGTGGTCTCACATAGAGATAAGCGGGTGCGCCCTAATTGCTTCGCAGGGTTTCACGTGTACTTGCAGCCTTTCCATGAAATCTGGTAGTTTATGTTCATATGAGTGGCTGGGCGCACTAGCCTCGTTTACACAAAGATGCATAATTTTGCATGTTACTAATTGATAACTCGAGACATGGCACACCAGCGGTTTCAAAGAGATAAGTGGGGGCGCCCTAATTGCTTCGCAGGGCTTCACGTGTATTTGCAGCCTCTCTATGAAATTTAGGCTGAGTTGAATTCGAGACATGGCTGTTCAGTGGTCTCACTTAGAAATAAGCGGGGTAGCACCAATTGCTTCGCAGGGGTTCGTGTGTTTTTACAGCCTTTCCATGTGGCTATGTTAAACTCAGACATGTCTAGCTAGCGGTTTCACGTAAGGATATGCGGGGGCTCCCTAATTGCTTTGACGGGGTTTCATGTTGATTACGTTCGCGTATCGTTGTCTGTAGTGGCTCGTGCTTTCAAAGTGTCTGTGTGTTCTGCTTCTTCCCTAACTTAGTTTACCGCAAGACTCCTTAACAATTAGTCACCGAAGGCGACTAATTGTTTTAGTATAATTACATTGATGATTATTCGAGAAAATAAAATTATTGATCAATTTCCGACCCCGAAACATCAAAAAATCTGGCTGCCATTTTGAAAACTGCTAGCCTTCAATGCTATAATCACCGCGCGGTGATTATAGCGGGATAAAGCGAAGCCAATCACAGCGCTCTATTTTCGATAGTCATCGATGTAATTATACTAAAATCATATAGTTACTGTTAGAAGAGGCTCCCTCTACTTAACAATCTCAAATGCAATATTTTCTTTAGTTAAACCAGTAATTGTTTTATTGCAGACCAAGACATTGCCAGCTCAATAGCAAGTGAAGGATTATCAGCCATGAATTTAGATGAGTGGTCATTTTGAATTCTGACCGGCTCCACTTGGGACATTCTTAACTCCAATTCGAGAGGAAACTGGAAACTGAGTCCCAGATTACCATGTGCCGAGTTCACGGTTATTCCAGGACGAGGGGAACTGGGAACTCGTTAGCATTAGCAGAGCAAACTATAATTTTGCCGTTTGAATCAACATGAAACTGATTATTTGCAGTGGTCTGCAAATTGACTTACAAAATGGGGAACTTGTAATAAGCTTCACACTTGACGAGACTGGTCTTTTTACAGATGGACTTCAATAATTATGAATGTACATATGTAAAATACCCTTTACCAAACGGGCGTTTTGTTAGCCCTTAGGAATTCAAGCAAGGGTGTAACATATCTTAAAAGGCTTGCTACATTATCACGGTCTGTCCGCAACAGGTTCTGCGCAAAACGGTGCCGGCTTCAAGTTCAGAAATGCTGGACAATTTAACTAAAGTTCAAAAACACAACAATGCAGTTTTTTTTAAAGAGATTATGAACTTTAAATGTTGTAAAATAGCCATGTATATTATATTGTAAAGCTTCTTTTGACTATTTAATTATCTCTGCTTATTATGTGTCGAAAGAAATGAGAGGGTTAACACTCCTTGCCGAGATCCACATTTGTGAAACGGGCAAAAGTACGGGAAGCCAAGCTCACGTTACGAATGTGGAATGTAAATTTACTTTCTCACAAGGAGACTTGCCTTTGATGTATTCCTGTGTTTGTTGGTGTGAATTCATCTATTTAGTCGTTTTTTGGCTTTACTTCGTCTTATGAAGGGAGTGACAGGGGTCACACAGTCACAGCCAAAAAAAACGACTGAATAGATGAATTCGCACCAAAAAACATAGGAATACATCAAAGGTAAGTCTCCTTTATTTATTTTATAGAAAAAAGGTAAAATTCGCAGACCTGAGTATTTTACAGTTGAACTTCTCCACAAGGTGCACCTTGGGGACAGAACAACTTGGCCGCTGTAGAAAGGTGGCCGTTATAGAGAGGTTTAAACAAGAGTCGATGTATGGACTGTCCGCCAAAAAATGTGGCCGTTGTAGAGAAGTGGCCTATAGTGGAGGTAAGACTGTATTTCTCACACAGTCTCAACGCTGAACGGTCGCCTGTAACGCGACACCGACTCTCTTGTGAGAAAGTAAGGTTACATTCCACACTCGTAACGTGAGCTTGGGACGCCTGTGGTGCAAGAGGTTCTGAGATCGATTCCCAAGAGTAACCCCAAATCGTCGTTCCCACTTCTTTTTTTTTTTCGTGTAGCTTGAAGTAGCTTAAGTACCCGTACAATCCAGGTGATCTGTGACGTCACTGCGGGGCCTGGGGAAAGAAATTCTAATGCCGTATCCCATAAACCAACGCGCGCACCAATTCAATTCAATTCAATCTGTTCCCGTCAGCTTTGGTTTATGGGATACGGCATTAAAATTTCTTTCCCCAGGCCCCCGCAGTGACGTCACAGATCACCTGGATAGAGCCGTAGTGGAGAGAGTGGATAAAAAAAATCGCACCGTTGCCCTAGGGTACCTCAGTTAGAAGAGCGCTGATCTGCCGAGCGGGAGGACGCGAGTTCAAACCCCGGCCGGACCACCAACCAAGGTCTAAAAACATGTAAGATCATGCTGGCAGCGGGGTCTTAAGACCTTGTCGCCGTTGGCATTATCTCCTTCATAAGCTTCCTTCATTGGTGATTCAAGCGAAGGGAACGTAAAAGAACCCACACTGGCACCAGTGGAGGATCCAGGCCTTCAGATAAGGAAAGGGGGGGGGGCAGTCATCCAGACCCTGAGATAAGGGGGGGGGGGTCGCAAAAAAAATTGTTTTCGGCCCTTCGGGCCTCATTTTGGTTTAAAAATAAGGGGGGGCGCCCCCCGGGCACCTCCCCTCCCCTGAATCCGACACTGGGCACTGTTCGAAAAAGAGTAGGTGGAAGTGTTTACACAAGTCATTCCTATCAAATTAAAAAGAAGGCGAATTAACAAATCAGTACACTCGAACAATAGAAAATTTCCGAGAATTTATTTATGTTCAAATTCCTGATTGTTTTTAACATAAACACAACTATCTTAAATAGCATTAAGTAATAAATAAACTAGGAATAAGCTCTTCAAAAACTATTCACGAACTTCCCTTGAAATTGTTACAACCTTTTAATTAAGAGGTTTTCGTTCTCTGTTAGTTTTAAATACGTTACACTTCAGATTTAGTCTTGAAGCCAAATTGTTGTCATAAAGAGTACTCTGTTACGTTTGGCTCGAATGACGTGGTTTTACACTTGTTTTGAGCCTGTAAATGAAAAGCCGAAGTATTACCATCGCAAATGATAATTTTCTGTGGTCCGATTTGCTGTAGTTTACAAGGTTGTCTGTGGATGAAATCCAAAAGTGAGACCATGCAAGTGAAAACTAATTAGCAGAACTTTTCTGTGGCACTTTTTACTGTGTTCTTCAATGTGTTTGTAAGGTTTTGGGTCAGAATAGTTTTGTATGGTGAGGTCGCCGTGTACCGTGTAAAGGGTGGTTTTGACCCTAAAGTTCTGTGAGTGGAATCTGCACAGAGGACATCTCTGTAGCAAGATGCCTACTTTTGTACTACTTTTTGAAAATATGAAAATTCGTTTCCTATAACCACTTTCCTGGAAAATATGATACAAAATGAACGAAGCATGAAAAATAGAAGCCTTTTCTTTTTAACTACAAACGTTGTGTACGAAGACATTTTGCCGACCTACTGTATAATTAAATTACCAGCTGGCGGTCACATACCGATCGGGGGGAATTCTAACTGGATGAGAGGTCGTTTTTACTTGTCATATTGAAAATATGACTTATCTGACTCGCAATACCCTTTCTTTTCTTTTAATTAAGTGTTATAACTTAGTTTAAAATAAATAATCTGTTCCCTTGCTTCTCTTATGCAATTGGTACGTGAATGTCTATCAAACGCTCTTTCAAAAAATATATTTATAAATCTAGCGGAATTCTTCATTTTAGTGTTGGTTTAACCAGATATGATCGGGAAATGCCGTATAATTTATCTTCCTTGTTGACAATATATGGGAATAAAGTAATTTTAAGAAACACGAAACAACTTCTTAAGTACTTGTTTCGGCACAGCTGGTCTCAAAAAACTGACTGAGGCTTAGCTCACTCACTTGTGCCCCCTCGTAAAGCACGCTTACGTACAGTCTACGTCATTGCCAACGCTGAGTCGAGTCTTGAACAGTCCAACACCGAGAAGACATCTTAAAGGCGGCTGGTATTTTATAACTTCTTCAGCTTTTCGAAGGATACGAATATTCTCCCTACTTCCAAGCTTTTTCGTGAAACGTTTTCACACGATGTAATGGATATATGTTACAAAATTGATCAATTAATGAACAATTTTGTCCGGTTTAAAGCGACTATTACAGCAATAAACACTGACGTGGCCAAAAGAACTAACAGTTCCCTGACATTTTGTAAAAGATGATCAAACTTAGCCGTTTTATCTTGGTAATTTCTTTATATATGTTGTAGTTAATTTTTTTCTTATCTCAGTTAATATTTATTTTTCCACTGTTTTTGGGTAAGGTAATGTACGCTAATGAATTTGAAACAAAGGAAAAACTAAAATTAATTGAAATAAAAAAATAACTACAACATATACATACAGCGCTGTTTTTTAGTTTTCAGTAGCCATTAGGTGGCATACTAAGTTATGAAACATGTCCTAAAAAGTTTTATCGTTCTGTTTAAAAACCTTACAAAGGCTATGTCCTCAGGAGTCCGTCTTAAAAATAGAGTTTGTAAACGCAAAAAAGATCTAATGGGTTTGACCCGCCGAGGTATCTCCAGTGGTCGTTATATTTCGATGAAACATTAAAACTGAGATTTTCATGTCATACTTTCTCAACAGATTCCGGTATCTAACCTTTCTTTGTCTAAACACAGCCTTCTCTCCTTCCCCAAAGTTGAAATTCGCCTTTTATTTGCAAGTATTAATACGTCAGGGGCAGACGTTTTAGGCTAACCAGAGTACTTCTAGATCTTTAAATTTTAGGTATCCTTTTTCTAAGAAAAATAGTGTAACCTGGGTAGTAAAGTATGAAAAATAAAACTTCAGAAAATCTTAGGGAATTTATTAGATAAGCTTCGAAAATTGAAAATGAATGGAACGTTCATTTATAAATTTTTTTGCCGTCCTCAAGCAAAAGAAAATTCTAGACAATATTTGCTTCTCCGAATAGATATTTTACAGAAAACGGTCGTTGGGTGCCCCTGATTTTCGAATCCAAAAATTTTAGGAATAAGAAAAATTAAACTTCAGAAAATCGTAGGGAATTTGTTAGATAAGCTTCCCAAATTGTACCCTAAATGGAATGGTCATTTCTTAGCCTTCCTCAAGATATAGAAAATTGTAGGCAATATTTGCTTCTCTGAACAGATGTTTTACAGAAACTGTCGTTGGGCGCCCCTGATACGTGAATGAACAGTGAGGATGGCTTATTAACGTGGTGACAAGTACTATGGGACCATCTGAGAATCAAGCAAGTTTTTCCTCTTTTCTGTGGACCATCTTAAACGAATATTTTTTGTGAAAAAAGTGTCTAGGTCAATCAACGCTCTATTTTTTTTTTGGCGTTTACAAATAATACGGACTAGTGTTGACATCAGCCTTAAATCACCGAGGCCATTTGCCTTGACATGCTAATATCCGCGTTTATTACCTTCAAGATTTCAACTCAATAAAAAGTCTTTTGTATAGCTCCAGTTAAATGACTTCCATTTCTTTTCTTTGCGACGACATTGTACTTTTTAATTTTGAAGAGCTCTCCTTTTCCGACAACGTCCGCGCCGGTTTGGGTCGAGAAGTTAAACCAGTTCACACATTCGATGAACTCTTCTGGACTCGTTACTATGTCGCTTTAAAAATAGCCCTACAGCCCATTCTTGATAATTTCCCCCGCCAAGGGTGAATAGCCGAGTTGCCATGGAAAGAATATTTATTTCCACAATTGCAATGGCTCCGTTGTCGTAAAGTATCCCTGTTGCTTCAAATGTTTCGGGGTTGTTAAGAAGCTTGTGTAAAAAAAGCGATAAAGATTGACGATCGTTCGCCCCTGTAATGTCCCTGAGCGTGTCTGAGCCGTATTCAGTCAAATCCGAAGCTAAATAAACTTGACGAGCATGAATCGCTTCCCGCGACTCTTGAACCCGAGCCGCCAGTTTTTCGAAACATCGCCTTGTTACGTTGGCGCCTTTTCGTTGGACGTGTCTCTCCGAACGCACTTGAACACCTATAAATTTTCCTTTGAATGTGTTTTTGACAAAATTTCTGGCAATTCTCACAAGATTTGCGTTAAATTCCAGATCAGACGGTTGAAGAGGATTGGTGATAGCTGAGTGAAGTGGAAAATGCGTGCGTTCATCACCAGTACCTCTCCACTGAACGATCCCAACGCAGGTTGCTCCTTGGAGAACCTTGTCCTCGAGTTCTCGGCCAGATCTTATGACTTCCGGGTCCACGCACACATACCGGCTTATTTTAAAACCGATCTGTTTACTAAGTCGAGATCGCTTTATCCAAGGGCAATCAATCCAGCCATTGTGTTCCTTAGCTTGTTTGTACATAGCTTTCACTTCTGCATCACTAGCTCTGTACCACAACGCCGTATTTTTCATGAAATCTTCCTTGTCGAACAAGAAGTGAACAACGACGTGAAATCTGTTAGAACAGTGATGTTCGAGGTCATGAAAACGCCTAAACGTACTGTAACCATGAGATTCTAACTTGAAATTAAAGTCTTGCATGTCGAAATAAGTATCCAGTGGAGCGTAGTTTTTCACTTTTTCAACCTTTCGGTAGTAGTGGCTCACTCCTCCTGGCAGCCCAGACATACGTGAATTATTTACAAACGGAACAACAATTGCGCGATTATTAAATTTAGCTAGCGAAGCCAGCGCTAGAATGTTGGCAGTGGCTCGGCCTAACTGTTCATAATAGCGAAAAACATACAAAAATCTTGGCTTCGGTCCTTGCATGGAATATGACTGGTTGTCCTCGCCGTTAATGATCATAATGTTTTCATTTTCAATGTCCGGTAGCTGATTGCGGGACTCATTACTGTCAGACTGAATTTCGCTGGCGTCTGCATCTCTCTGTTGCTCGTAACTACGCCAGACTTGCTTTTCGACGTTTGTCCGAGTAAGGTAACGCAGGTTTACGCTAGGAAGTTCGAGCTTTTCACTCTCGACGAAGCTAGCAGGAACGTCGAGGACGCCATTTTCACGGAAAAGTAGACTAATGAAGCTAACAACGATGTACAAGGCGATGGAAAAAAAGAATATAAATAAACATTTCGTCCTTGTTCGAGCCATTAAGAATCTGGAGATAACATATCTCTTCGTCAAAGCCATGAATATTGAAGATTTTGTTGCACACGATCCTCGAAATACAGCATTTGTCGCTGAACAACAAGACTGACTGAGAACACAAAGGACTTTCAGGACACGCTATGCTAATACGAAGGACCCAGACAAAGTAAGCCGTTATCTGCTTGCACTATTTGAGAAGGCCAAGAGGAACACACCGAGACACTGCATGTCTCTTACAGCGGGTGGAAAAACCAAGTTTAGTTGTCGCTCCATCCAAACTGTTGTCCCGAACCTCGACGAGATACGACACGCTTGCTAAATCTCGAAGGTTTCCTCCCGAGCAGCAATATCGACAAGTTGTGACACGTTATTGGCAAATTTAACTTGAAAGGGTCTATTTTTGTTGGCACATCTTCGTTTGGTCCTTAGGTCGATGTACAGTCCTATATCATTAATTTCTGCGGGGGATTTTGTGTCTTCCAGCTGTCAATATATTGATGCGCCAACATGTAGATTTTTATGTCGTGGTTCGACTGTTATCGAAACTCACGTGCTGTGAGCCGGGGTGAGCGCGTCATGCTCCATGAGTGTTTTTCAAGGATCTGACTCGACAAAAATTAAAGCTAAACTCTGCGATGGCGTATTTCTTAAATATTATCACAAGAATCTTAAATTTATCTCGATGAATATTTCTTGATCACCCAGATCACCTTTGGTTATGTAAACAAGCTTGTTGTATTCAAATACGCCTACTTTGCATAATAATTCCCTGCAGCAAAAAAAAATCGTCCTTTTCTTTCATTGGCGGCTAAATCACAATTTAACAACTTTGCCTTTCAAAAACATTATCCAAAGCAATAGAGAAATAAACATTTACGACTAAGACATCCATTTATTCATTATAATACGGTAAGCCGAAATACTGCGGAAGGCAGAACACACGGTTCGATCAAAAGTGGTGGACTGTCAACACAAAATTGCAAGAAATTGTCGCGGTGACACTTTTAACGCCTTGTAAGTGGTTAATAGAGCGATAAATCATATTCACAGCAAATCGCTCTTCATTTTCAAAATCACAATTTCAGAAGTAATGGCCTTACTAAGCAGATTATTTTACGAGAATTTTAAAACTGTGGAAGCATACACGTCTTTCCTACTGATATTCAGAACCCATCGCTGTTGGAATTTTATTCATGTGCGAAGACTTCCTGGTGATCTTGAGTCTTACATGCAGAGATCACTGTCATCGCACAGATAAAATATCTCTAATGACAGAATATTTTGCCCACCAACAGATTTTTATCAAGTGGTTCACAGTAGGTATCCTTCTTTCTCCTAAAGAACTATGAAAACTAAACGTGTTCCCCTGAACTCTGAAAAGGTCTCGAAAAAGGTTTGCCCCTCATCTGACTTCAAAACTTGCAAATTATCTGTTTTTAAATTAGTTATTTCCGTAGAGTTCCAAAACGGCTGGGAAAAAAAAAGGCCAGAATCAAAGTCTTTTTGAAAATCCAAATAATATTTCTACCTCTTCTAATATAAACAAAACGAAAATAAAGGAAAAAACGAAAAAACAATTAGCCTATTTTACTGGCCCGCAATAGCACTTGATTGAAAAGACGAGATTTCACCGTAATATGATTATTAGATATGAGTGACAATGTGTTTGTAGAAAATTAACATATGAAATGGACATAACAGATCAACAAAGGGGCTAAAAGAAATTAGCCCATGTCAAATTAAATACTCTGAGCGACCGATGTTAAACAGCGAGGGTGTTTAAAATTTTAAAATTAGCTTTTTTCTGGCGATACGTTGCTGCCTAACGTTTTAAACCAGATTTCATTTCGCTTGATACGACGACGGAAAGAAATGACAAAATGCAGTTTCAATATCCTCAATAGTTATATATGACGTCCACACCGCAATCACAAAGGCAAACAATTATCATAGACAATAAGCCCCATAAAACTGCATAAAAAGTTTGTTGAGAGCGAAGCCCTAATGACCCATTTAAACAATAATAAACACTGCTCATAAATCAGTTTGCACAGTCAAAGAGGTTTCCACGCCAAAAGAACATTGTTGAAATGAAATGTGTCGCTACACTTCCAAATGTTGCATTGCGGACATTTTTGCGGTAGAAATAAATCACTCGAACTAATAAGTAGTGGCACTTCATATCTCCTCCTTAACCCATAAACTTTCGTCTTCGGAAGTGGAAATATTCATGCTCTTTTGACCTCTTGTCTGAGCAAGACGGCTAATGCCCCATTAAACATAACATGTTCAGACGGGGGGGTGGGGGGTGGGGGAAAGGGGCACGGGAATAGGAGAAATAGAAAGGAAAATTCTAAAGGGTGGGAAAAGGGAGAAATTGGGGGAAATGCTTAATATTTCGCAAAAGCGAGGAAGCCAAGAAAAAAGGGACAGGAGCCGAGAGTGCAAGGTGCCGGAAGCGGAAGATTTGGACCCCGTGAAAAGGACTCGGAATAAAAAACTTGAAATCCAGTTTGTCCTTTAGGCAAGCAGTTCTCACTTTGCTTGCCCGGGGCCAATTCTTGCTTGACTTAGTTAATGATTCAGTCAGACGATGACTTGCTTAGACCCTTGACCATTGGGCACGTGAAGCTTGCCCAATGGTCAAGGTTGTCCTGGACTACCAGACCAGGGGCCCGTTTCTCGAAAGCCCCGATAATTAACGGGCCCGTAAAGCTGTTGTTGTTTAAATGGAAGATAGAGGTTTAAATAGTTTCGCATCTAACATGATAAAACTCTCAGTTTGTGAAACAAAATGGAGTAGTTTGCTAGGCAGGACCGGCGCTTTTATTCTTTATATTTCGATTTGAATATTTGATTTCGGGCCCGAAATGTTACCGGGACTTTAATTTCGAGAAACGGGCCCCCAGTGCCGGATCCAGACCTCGAAATAGAGGGGGGAGGGGGGAGGGGGGGGGGGAGTGGGCTGTCCCAAAAAATTTTTTTCCGCCCTTCGCGCCTCAGTTTGGTCGAAAAATGAGGAGGGGGCGCCCCCCCGGGCCCTCCTGGATCCGCCTCTGGACTTTTTTCGAGCCCTGTTGTTTCCCCCTCCCCCGCTCACTTCTGATAGTGGCCAAGGAAAAAATGCACAAAAAATATTCATATTTCTTTTTCCAAAATCCAAGAAGGAAATAGCACTAAACATAAATGTGTGATAGTCTCGTTTTGTCCGGAGAACGTTCTTCGTCAAACCTACCACTCAAATGCGCCTTTATGAATAATCTTTGAAAAAGAATGACCGAACAGGCACTACAGAAATGTTTATAAACTTCTTTGACAATCGCATAAATGAGACCCTGCAAACTACAAAAAAAAAAAAGCGGTCCGCAGAATTTATAGTCTGCTACACAGCCGTTTTTAGTGTCGTCACCTCCGCATAGGCCTAGTTCTAGAAATTCGTATCGGACACAGGTGTTCATCATACAGATATTTCAAGTAGCAGTCTTGTATTTTACCGGCTTTTTTAATCTAATTAATTGTCTTCAAGTATTCAGTTTTGTCTACATTTTAATATTTCTACATCTCACGTGTATTTTCTTTCTTACTGTTCTAATTAAGTCTTCTCAAGCGAGTATGCATGGCTAGACAGAACATATTCATAGACAGCCTTCCAACCTGTCTACCGGATATTTCAGATATTTTTCTACGTATTTTTCTATCTTATCTTTTCATCAAGCGTTCTCGAGCACCTACTGGTAGTGAAGCTAATACACCACACACTGATGGATAGACAGCCAAGAAGGCTGTCTACCGGATAGGTCCTCAAATATTTTCAATCTTATTTGACTCGATTCAAGCACGTACAGATAGCAAAGCTAATATTGAACATATTTTAGTCAGCCTACCACAAATCAGCTCCAAAGCAAAGTCCAACAGTTCAATGAAACTCCAGTAGATCTGCCATTAGCTAGTGTCCCTCAACCTGTCGTACGCAAATGCCACATTAAGAACAGTGGCTTCATCAAACTTTCTCCCCAGGATCATCATTCCTACTGGCAAACCATCGCTGAATCCTGCGTTGATTGTAAGAGCTGGGTGCCCTGTCACGTTAAATGGACCAGTGTTCTCGCAGAAATCAAAAGCGTTTGCTAAGTATGGAATATAATCAAAATGTGCATGCCGTCAATTTTCTATTAATGGACACTTGATTTTGGAGTCCCTTTCCTTTTCTTTGACTCTCTATAGGCAACCGAAAACCAAGAGTTGGACCCTTCCATTCTGAAGTCATTTTCTTTTAGATGACTTTCTTTTTGGTAGACATCTCTCTACGCCAAACACCTAGGGGCCAGTTATTTAAACGGAGTTTAGCCAGGGTTTAACAAAAACTGCGTTCTAAGCCGTTTTCAGTTCGCCGAACTCTTTCATGTAAACGCCATTTTTCGTGAACAGTTCATGACAGCATATGGCGTAGACTTGAAAAGCATTTGTCTTCTTAAAATAACCCACTAAGGAAGAGATCTGTAGGTCCAAAGATTTCCTAAACCACGGTCTAAGTTAGACTTCGTTGAAATAACCGACACCTGGATGTGGACCCTGCCGTTCTTCAGTCATTTTCTTTGACTTTCTTTTGAGCACCTTTCCTAGAGGGCCCCTCATGATCATCAGTGCTTGTCTAAACAGTGTCCGTCTTACAGACAGCGAGCTAGGGACAAAGTAGACTAAGAACTACTCGGTGGATCTAAGCCTTCTACAAAGTCATTATTATTGTTTTATTATCTATCTATCTACCATTACTTTGCCTCCATCACATAACTGATGATTCTTGCAAATTGGCCAGCGGTCGATAAATAAATAAGATAAAAGTAATAAATAATATTATAAATTAAATTAAATGTAGTTTGTGAATGCCGTCAAAGAAGAGGCATTTACTGTCTCGTTTGGCAAAACGTTCCACTCGTTTATTGTTCTTGGGAAGTAAGAGAATTTATAATAATCAGTGAAAGCAAAAGGGACCTCATAAGCTTGGTTGTTCACGTGCCGGCTAACTCGGCCCAGCGGCTTCAGATATTTCCCAGTGTCTATTCCAATTTGGTCATTGTGCATTTTATAGAACATGACTAGCCTATCCTTTTTCCGTCTTTCTTCAAGGGTGTTCCATTGCAATTCCTGTAGCATTTCATCAACACTTGATAAATAATTGAAAACTTGTCCCATGAGATCATAACTCGGAGCAAGCGACTTCCATGTACTTGTGTCACAGCGTTTTCACTGTTCAGTTTATTTTCAGAACGATTTTGGCGCGAATTTAGAACAGTCTAGTCCCACGAACCAGTCATCACAACCTACAGCCCTGAAAAGGGTATTTTGGACCTTTTATTGCTGTTTAGTTTTCCTTTTTCACATCTTACCTTTCAAATGTGCTCATAGATGGAGCCGAGCTTCCATTTTTGTGGAGAAAAGTGCTCTTGAAATAAATGTATCTAAAAATAAACCGGTCTATGAAAACACCGTGACATAGGCCTAGTATGGGAGTCGCTCTCTGCGGATTATGGGCTCCTGCTTGTCCAAAACAATTCCCTGGAGTGCACGCTCCCATCAAAATTACGTGAGGACCTTCCACTATAGTTACTTACCAAAATACACTTCACCAGTCTCTGGGACTTTTGGCGGCTAGTTCATGATTGTTGGCATAATAAGAACATCGTGGAATTTCAAAGCTTTGTCGTACTCTTCATATAATTTCCGTGCTAAGTTGATCGCCTTTCCATGAAATACCCCATGACTATCTTCATGTAAAAGGGCACCCAGATCTTTCTCACGGGTGGTGAAACCACGACCAATGGCTGCTTGAAGACTGGTGTTGACAAAGCCTTTGGCTTCTGAATTAGTCCCTTCAAGACCAAATTAACGAGAAGAAAAGTGATGACGTCACGAAAACTAAATTTGTGAAATTATGAGATTGGTTGGTATATCCAGAAAGAACAAGATGGAAAATGTTCACTTGCCAAAAATCAGCCTGTTGGTGCAAATTGGTGAGGAGATATAAGCAACGTTAATAATAATAATAATAAATACCGGGTAACAATAATAAAATATTTATATAGCGCTTATACTTTTCAGTGTTATTCTCTGATGACTCACCACCCATAGCCATGTTGACTTTACCTCCAGCAACCTGTCAATAATACTGATTTTTATTCTAACATCAAAGATGGTACAGATAATTCCTCCACTTTTCAAAACACAACTTCTTTTTTTTTCTAGAAAGACTTGAAGTTAGATCCTAAAATAGGTCTTAAAAGCACCTTTAACAAAACTATATATTATACTATCCTGGCACAAAACAGATGGGCTAAAAGATATATACTAAGAATGACACTTACCAGTGCTGCACAACCAGATGAGGATCCAAGTGCCATTCTTTTTTCATCATGAGGATTAATAACAGGACCTGTGAATGATGTACAGCTGGTTGCAGTGAAACACCACTCCTCGCATACTGCTTTACCCGTGATTGTCCCACCAGCATCTAATATCCTGGATACCACAGTTGCATCATAATCTGGGACGTAGCCTTCCAACAGATGTGACCCGCACATCATGGGTATTCCTGCTACAGAAATGGTATCCTTCATGGCTATGGTCTCTCCAAGAAGTTTTCCACATGGTGCACCAACTATGTTACATCGCCAGTACCTGCAGTACAAAAACTGACTTTTGACCTTTGTATCTTGCAACTTAATTTTCAAGATACGTACATTAGCCCCAGGCACACAACACAGCGAAAGGTCTCAGCTACAATTCACTTTGTGTCACCCTATGTATAGGAATCCAAGGCGGTCTTGGAAGTTCTGGCTTCCACGCCATGGATTCCGGATTCTTTGTCACTGAAACAGTTGTTACAAGGACTTTGGATTCCTTGAGCTGTATTCCCAATTCCAAAGCCCAGGATTCCAAACTCTACAGCAAAAACGCTCTGATTCAGGATTCCACAAACAAAAATTTCAGGATTCTGGAATCTGGATTAATGTCCCCTACATGGAGTGATTTGTATGATATGAGAACTTTTTAAAAATTTTTTTGCAACCCACGCCCAATTTTTTTTCATAACAATTCGCACAAACTCAAAGTGATCAGGTCTGCAGACATTTTTCAGATGATCTGCATATATTCTACAAACATCCTGCAGACACTCTGCAGAAGATCGGCTGATATAATCTCTAGACTGCTACAGATCTACAGATTTCCTGGCAGTTCTGCAGCAGACTATGAACAGATCAGTTGGTTTTGCATGAACAATAGTAAAAATTGACTACAAAACCTCCAACTCACCATACATTGTAAGGGTTTTCCCCTGGGGCTGGTCGGTACCCAGGTTCTCGAGGGTATATAAGAAGAGACTTTGGATCTGGTAATTCACTTATTTGCTGATAAGTATCATTTAAAAAACTGAATATGGCATCTGAAAAGGTTTCGAAAATGGACACTTAACCAAACTTAGAGACAACAGGTAATGACCTGACATGAGTTTAAAGAAAAAAACTTGGCCTAAGGTGGCCAGTGGGAGAGTTGGTAGTGGAGCAGTGTAAAATGAAGACTGCGGACTGACTGCAAACTATTTTTTTAGGGTTAGAAAACAATGGGACTATTGTTGTCATGTGCTCATTTGCAGGGTGAAAACAGTAATTTGCAGTCTGCGTTTTACACTGACTGGCTGGTAGGTTCATGCGTAGCCGTTCACCTTGGTACATGCTGATATCTTTCTCTCTTATGTCAAATCCCAATTGATGAGATAGCACCCTTATTTTTTCGGTACTGGGGGACTGTATGTGTGGTAACGATTCCTAGAAGAGAAATGCAGTTATCAGAATTTGTGGTTTGTGGTAAAGATACCTCTTTTCTCACAAATGTTTCAATCTCAAAGCTCGAATCCCCCGGGGGGGGGGGGGGGTACTCCCATATATGGGCTATATAGGTACGCGCCGCGGAATAGGGTATGGTTTTTGAGGTTCTCGGTCCTTAAATAGGGTATCCTTTTTGACCCTTTTGTTTCTGTGTCCCTGGTGTGGTCCTTAGATAGGGTAGCTTAATTGTATTATCTAATACTGGAGTGTGAAAACGTCTGCCTAAACGAACGGTTTTTTTAAAACTTGATGTATCCGTTTAAGTATTAACAAAGTGATTTTGCAACAGAGGTTAATAGCCGTTAAGCGGGTAAATACACGTAACGCCTCTTCAAGCCGCATTTTTTGTTTTTTCCTTGAATAGGGTGTCATTTTTCGACTTTGGGCCTTAACACGAACCTTCGCGGCACACCCCTATCCAAAATTCGCGGGAGTACCCCCCGGCTCGAATCCTGACGAAATTAAAGCCCACGCCCTTCGTGATCTGGAAACTCGTTACGTCAAAAAAGCAGGGGATCATTCGATCGAATTCTCTGTACTATAGCTAGTAAATTCCCCAGTATTCTCATAGAATTTGTCAAGCTTTTCTTCGATGTTTTCTAGCCCGAGATCGAGAAATGAATAACCACTTATTATAAACTTAATAGTTTCTTTCACCTCTATAAAGACAACGCATTGCTGGTAGAGGGGGGGGGGGGGGGGGGGGGTAGGGGCTACCATCTAATCAGAGATGGAATACGAAAAGCAACATTAATGGTTATGACTAGAATGGATACCCCAAAGTCAGGTTGGCCACCTTATGTTTATTACACAACGCTATACTCTACTCCACGCAAAAAGTGGAGAAATCAGAGTAAAAGACAATTGTGCAAGGAAAAGAGTCGGATACAGGGTTTAGCACCGAAGTACAGTGATTAGGGTTAAGCGATGTTTTAAAAACGGTTAGCTTTCAATAATGTAATGATCAACGCCATGTAAAGTACGTTAAAATTAACCGGTCTCGGCAGGGGTTCACGGTGGGAGTGTGGTGTTGGGTGAGATGGAGGAATAAAAGTAAACTTTTTTTGAAGCAATATTATCACAACCTCGTTCCCAGGGTTCTCTCTCGCTCCATGGGGCGGGTAGGAGAGAACCCTGGGAACGAGGTTGATATTATCAAACTTACGTCCTAAGACAAAGTATTTTTGAAAGAATTTTTAAATATAATTTATTGGGGTCATCAAAACTTTTTAAAATCCCTGTTCCCCTTGTATGAAGGCTACGCAAAGAGATTTTGTTCAATAAAAACTGGTTCATACAAGTTTTATTTTTCAATTTGAATTTTTCTTTGCAGTGTAATACAAAGCTAGATAGACAGTTTTACACGCTATGTCAAAGCTTCGTTAATCAGTTAAGTTCCAGACTTGATTGACTTGAGTACATTGAAGGATTTCAACTTGTACTTCTAAGAATTTTAAGTTACCGATGAATAATAGGATAACTAAAATGTGTTTAGTTATCTTGACTGTCTAAGAAACTCCTCACAGCATCTGTATATATGATCAAACATTTCTTCAAAGTCCGAACTATCTCCGTAATAAGGATCCTTAATTGTTCGTTGTCCTTTAGGATCGTACGTTCCAAACAGCTTCACTTTAGCTCTCGCAGTGCCATCAGTAGGCCTAAATTCCTTCAGATCCTCCACATTACTATCATCAAAAGCCATTATAATATCGAAGTGGCGGAAATCATCTTCGTGTACCTGTCTTGCTCGGTGTGGATTCGCAATTCCATGCTTCTTCAACACTTTTAGGCCACGACTGTCCGATCGAAGTCCGTGATGGAGATCAAGTATTCCGGCGCTATCGATTTCCCAATCAGCGCTGTTCCCTCTTTCTTTGAGAAGATGTTTGAGGATTGCTTCGGCGGAAGGTGAACGGCATATATTTCCGAGGCAAACGAACAGGATTTTTCGGTCCTTGATCTCCGCCATTTTGTTGAATTTTGCTCCAGGAAGGTACACTTAGGTAAAGCACACATGCGATATTATGTTATGATAAATTAACCGCTGACCAGGATGAAATTAAAGAAAGAATTCAAGATGGCGGGTCAGGGTGTAGGGTTCAGTGAGTTATCCTCTTCATCAAATGGTTCAGACAATACGAAACGGCCAGGAACACCGCAAATAACACCATCAGAGCTTAGTCGTCCCGCCAATTTACAAAGAATCGCACAAAGGAAAGCTCAAATCAAAACATATCCTGTTAGAAAAAAACTTGAAAAACTTGGCGTCTATTCGTCTTGCAAGGTAAAACTTGACCTCGTTTCATTGTCAGTGTATGCTCACTGGAGTGGAATGATGGAAAGATCTATTATTTTTTTGTAAACAAGGAAATGTCTTTTCATTGCTGATGTTATTAAAATTTATTTAGATCTTGAAATCCTATTATGCGAATGTTCTCTCTCCTAATGTTTTCTTACGGGGCCATATTTCCTTTCTATGGTATTTTTAGCTTTTTATTGTCAATTTTGAAGGCGAAATGCATAAAATGTGTGAAGGTAAAATACCACCACAAAGTTGCAGAGTTTTGCAGAATGACAGTGAATTAAGGTGGATGATGGTGAATGAAAGTGGATGAAGGTGGATGAAAGTGGATGAGAGTGAATAAAAGTGGAAAGGTGGATGAAGGTGAATCAAAGTGGATGAAGATGAATGACAATGAACAAAGGTGGATGAAGGTGGATATTTGTGAATGAAAGTGGATGAAAGCTCGTATAGTGGAACCTCGATATACACGTAATGAAGGCTGGGCCGAGGGACTGACAAAATATGTTTGCTATAAGAATAGTTTGTTATATTGAGGTTCTTGTCCATAAATTTTACTATAACTGGGGCGAGGAATATTGTTCGTTGTA
This sequence comes from Porites divaricata, assembly GCA_038088405.1. Classification (NCBI taxonomy): domain Eukaryota; kingdom Metazoa; phylum Cnidaria; class Anthozoa; order Scleractinia; family Poritidae; genus Porites; species Porites divaricata. The sequence continues at coordinate 1,143,743 of JBBMOI010000004.1, forward strand.
CTGAGGACTTTTATATGTAGAGGTTTCGTTAAAACAAAGTTCCGTTGTAATATGTTCGTAAATAACCTCAATTCTTTGTAACCGGGGACTTGTAGTGGGTATTTCCATGAGATCTCTTCCTAAATGTTTGCTCCTTCCCCACTCCGCTATACAAAAGTAAGTGAAATTTTGTAACTTTGAAGAGCCACATCTTTGTTAGTTTTCAACACATCACTCTTATATTTAACATTACTTGACTGCTTCTATGATGCTCTTTCCAGTAATGTTGATAGATTGTCACCAACTGTAGTTCGAGCCAAAAAATGACAAAACCATGGAGGGTAGGGGTCTTGTACATTTTTGTAACTTTCAAAATGACATTCATTCCTATGATTTAAAAGTGCCAATGCTGAAAATTAAAGAAGAGTAACAATTTTGTATGTGAAGAATAGGAAAAAAATTAATAGTACTGCTTAGAGGTGTTGCCTTTCATCATGCAGGATGACACTGCTTGCAAATAATACATTACTGTTGTAGAATGATTCTTTAGGATCACAGTGCAAGTCTTGACACCTGCAATCAAGTCCCATTTCATTCACAGTTGATCATGGGCCACAAAACAAACCATATTTTTGGGTAGTCAAGTACATGTACATGCAAACAGTAAAACAAAAGGTCTGGAGTGTGACTTTTTTTCTGTCACTCACATGTCCTGAGTGAGTGTGAGGCTTGCAGGATTTGTGTGTGTGAACTCTGATGCTATGCTAGTGCTTCACATCTTAAAAAAAAGATTAATTTGAGAAAAAGACTGACTGTTTTGCAGTCTATACTGTAAGTTAGTCACGTTTGTTTTCTTTCAGGCTGAGGAGTCTTGCAAATGTAATGGATGGAAGAATCCCAATCCCCCACCAACACCCAGTAGAGTGGACCTCTCTCAGCCCCTTGCTAATTTGACAGACCCATGCCGCAGTTGCAGCCACACCCTTGGTGCCCACATCTCACACTTACATGACATACCTGAAGACGAACTTAATAGACTGTTGTGCATGGTAATCGATGTAGAGAACTTATTTATGTGCGTACACAAGGAGGAAGATGCCGACACCAAGCAAGTATACTTTTACTTGTTTAGACTTTTGAGAAAAGGAATTTTGCAGATGGCAAATGTTACAGTGGAGGGTCCCCTTGGGACACCACCATTTGAGAAGCCAAGTATTGGAAAAGTAAGTGGTACCCACAGTGGCTTAGACATTAAATTCAAGGCTGTGCTCTAAGGAAA
>JBBMOI010000004.1:1147500-1152500 GCA_038088405.1 Porites divaricata
GTGAGTCCTAAGACTCATCTTGTGAAAAATCATGAGTCCCAGTCCAGAACCAATGAGTCCAGTTGAAAAAAAGAACGAGTCCGAAATTGAAAATGCTTGGGCCTTTATGTAACCGGACAGTTAATCTGAAGACAGACTCTAAAACTCTGAATTACAGTATACTGAAATTAAAATATAGTCGTTCTTTTTTATTGGCAGAACAAAGGCTAAAAGAAATAGGCATCATTAAACAATAGCCACAATAACTGCCACAAAATTACAAGTCGGATATTTCTACAAATACACTTGTTAAAATCAATCGATCGATTGATCTTCGGTCAGGGATGCAGGATGTAACGGGGTTTACAAAATCACTGCCAACTGCATCATTTTTTTTTTTAACAATATCAAGACAAAGTAAATAGAGAGGGTTAGGAGAGTAAACTGATAAGTGAAAATGCTTTGATCTTTTATCAAATTCTCTCAACTAATTTGTTAAGGAAATGTACGGAGATAAGTGTGAAGAATTTGTATGTAGATGTTAAGGCTTAAGAAAGGTTATCTTGAATAGTGGAGAACTATTTGTTCTCTTGTGTGCTGTAGAGCTTGTATAAGTGTTTTAGGGACAGAAACACAGCCTTCCTCTTTTTTCAGATGGTTATGCTATTGCCAAGTTCCAGTATTTTGTGACAGTTTAAAGAGATATGACCCCACAGCTGTGTTCGGAAGAGTGCTTTTAAGATCAGTGTTCTCTGTCATGAGGAGACAACTCTTGGAAAAGTTCAGGGCAGAGAAAGACAAAATGCCACCGGACAAAAGGACTATTGTTTTGACTCATTTTCCGAGGTATGATGTTATAGCTGGATCACTGTATATCCTGTACTCCTGGATTGAAACAGTTATTTGACAACAATCATAAATTCTTTTACTCCTCTAAGACCACATTGTGGTAAGATAGTTCATTTAAGTCTGTGGACAAAATACTATGATATTACCATTGAAATGAAATCTCTCTAGCAGATCTTTTGCATGGTGCTGCATATTTCTTGGCACTTTGCAAAGAGAAATTTAGAATTCATGTGAATTTTCTACACCATATCCAGATTTTCACTACTTTTTGACGTAAAAGGGTGCCCAAGGTTGAGTACATGTAGGCACAAAAGCTGTGCAAGTTGTTCAAAAGGTGGATAGCGATATCCACTGGATAAATCACTGTCCAGTGGATAGGCTTTAGGAATGTCAATTGTGCTATCTACTGGATAGAGATTTATACGGTGGATAGTGCTATATCCACATTTCAAGTTGCTTTGTAAATACAACAAGTAGTCAAGGAATCAAACAGCCAGGGCTTTCTTTTAGGTCTATTTTCTTCTTTTTTCCTACGAAAGTAGCAGGGGTAAATCTCTTGCCTCTGCCCCTGGCTGACAGGGGTCTCTTCTGAGGAAGAGGTCTGGACAGTTAGTAATTATTGTGATATTGCTCTCATACCTTTAATTCTCTGATGAAGCTAGTAAAATAAACTCTCTGAATATCAAAAGAGCACAACAATTTTAGGTTATCTGTGAAAATTTGAGCCTAATACAGTGTACAAAAATAATAGTTTGTATGGGCTCAGTAATGTTTTTGGCACCTTTGTTATTACTTGTAAAGAGCTGAAAATTGCAGAAATTGCTCAAATTAACCGACTCTCTCGACTTTTGAATTTTATTTTGTTCATACGGTGACGCCTTCTTTGGGTTAACTCGTATGCTAATGAGCAAAAATGTAAACAAAGAAGTCAGTTAAGATTGGCCTATATTTTACACTGTGTTGAGATTTCTCATTTCTGTCATATTATACATTGTATCCTTTCAGATTTCTTTCAATGTTAGAGGAAGAGGTTTATGGTGATAACTCTCCAATCTGGGATGATGACTTTACAGTTCCACAATCATTATCTCTGGGTGCTTCGAGAATAACGCCTTTGACACCATTATCAGAAAGAGGGGATTCCCTTGTGGCTACTGCAAGGTAAGACAGTGAAAGAGGTTACCTACTTCTTTGGGCCAGAGTTCAAGAAAAGGCTTGTGTTGATGTTACAGGTCAAACTTGATTTCACATTAAATATTTTTAACCTATGTTGATTCTTAATTGTCTCCTAGCCCTAATTATTTATGACTTCGGACTAGGAAACAAAGGAAGTTGAGAATCAATGTACATTAAATCAAAATTAACTTGAAATCAAATCTATGAAATCAACATCGACAACAGGGACAACAGAGACAACAGTGAGAACATCGCCAACATTGACAACAGTGACCGCAGCGACAACAGTGACAACATTGACAACAGGGACAACAGTGACAACATCGATAACAGTGAGAACAATAACAACATCGACAACAGTGACAAAAGCGACAACAGTGACAACAGGGACAACAGTGACAACATCGAGAACAGCGCCAACAGGGACAACAGTGACAACATTGAGAACAGTGACAACAGCGACAACAGGGACAACAGTGATAACAGCGAGAACAGTGACAACATCGATAACAGTGACAACGTCGACAATAGTGACAACAGCGAAAACGGTGACAACAGGGACAACAGTGACAACATCGAGAACAGTGACAACAGCGTCAACAGGGACAACAGTGATAACAGCGAGAACAGTGACAATGTCAACAATAGTGACAACAGCGAAAACGGTGAAAACAGGGACAACAGGGACAACAGTGACAAAAGGGACAAAAGTGACAACATCGACAACAGTGACAACAGCGAAAACGGTGAGAACAGGGATAACAGCGACAACAGTGACAACAGTGACAACAGGGACAACAGTGACAAGAGCAACAACAATGACAACATCGATAACAGTGACAACAGCAACAACAGTGACAACAGGGACAACAGCGACAACAGTGACAACATCGATAACAGTGACAACATCGATAACAGTGACAACATTGACAACAGTGACAACAGCAACAACAGGGATAACAGTGACAATAGTGACAACAGTGATCACAGTAACAACATCGACAACCAAAAGAACAGGAACAAAAGTGACAAGAGGGACAACAGTGAAAACAGTGACAACAGTGACGACACTGTCACTGTTGTCGATGTTCTCACTGTTGTCCCTGTTCTCCAACTTGTCGATGTTGTCATCCCTGTTGACAGTGATAACAGCGACAACAGGGACAACAGCGCCAACATTGACAACAGCGACAACATCGACAAGTTGGAGAACAGGGACAACAGTGAGAACATCGACAACAGTGACAGTGTCGTCACTGTTGTCACTGTTTTCACTGCTGTCGCTCTTGTCAGTTTTGTTCCTGTTCTTTTGGTTGTCGATGTTGTTACTGTTATCACTGTTGTCATTGTTGTCGCTGTTGTCCCTATTGTCACTGTTTTTAATGTCGAATTTTTCTGTACATTTTAAACCGTTCTGTTGAAAACACCAGTTGATGTAGTTTTATGCTTATTCATGAACATCTCACCTAAATAGATTAACGTATGACTTAATTTGCATTAATGTTGTAAGGAAAAAACGTTTTCTCTGATTTCATCGATAAATTCAGGTTAAACAGTGAAAGGTTTTCGTGTTGCCGGGATCAGCTTTTTTTTAATTTGGGAAATTCTTTCGTTTATTCCGGTAGCAAACTGGGAAGCCATTTTGCTCATAACTTACTCGAGTTTGGCGTGGCTCGTTGCTTTGGCCCTCAAGGTGAATCAGTGAATTGCACTGGATATCCCGAGTTTGATCAGATTAGAGTGCTCGAAAAATGCTTTCCACTGTTTCAGTATATTATAAAAATAAACTATCAGTGAATATGTATAATCTTGCTTAAATCGTCAGACATGAGTTTCCCTTGTTGCTAATGCCTGGTAAGAAAATGTGGAATATTACTGATTACTGCTACGATTGGTTATCAGTCAGATCACCAGACCATTTTCGAAGATTACAGTGCCCTGTTAAGACAATATAATGGAAACGGGGCCTTGAAAGAAACGGATACCGTCCCGTTTCTACAATAGGGCCATTTAGAGGAGAAAAAAATCAGTAAAGACGCAAACTATCCCATATATACGAAACTTATCGTCTGAAATTTAGCAAAGTCTTTTCTTGTCTAAGCTGAACTGCTCTTAACACCTTTTTTTCGATAAGACGCGTCTTAGCTAAGTTGCGTCTTTTTGCGCCTTTTTACATGGAAGTGGGGGACCCCAGGTAGGTGAGGTAACCCGCCTGTCCATGTAATCTGTCATTATAATTTGATCACGTTTACACGATAGGTAGGGTGACCCACCACATGTTACCTCACCTATCTGTGGTCCCCCACCTCCATGTAAACAGGCCCTTAATAGGCCGTTTATGCGGAATAGTTTGTGTCTTATTTGGGACGCGTCTTATTTTCCCCGTATAAATGGTTTTGTTATGTCAGACATATTGATGTTTTAAAATTTGTATTCCCTCTCATTAGCTCAGCTGTTGGTTCTAGCCTGTCGTCATCCTCGGATCTTCAATTGTCAACTTCCAGCTCTCCTTCAGAAGGTATACGCTCTTCTCACGTATGGTAATATGCCCGTCCAACCTCGTTTTTGAGTACAAGTTATTTTGAAATGCTAATCAGACGATGTTTTCGTATTTGAATTTCAAAAGAATTTTTACTCGTAAACAAGGTTGGACGGGCATATTACCATACGTGAGAAGAGCATATTAGGGAGCTCAAGCGACAACGACGGCGACGACAACGAAAACGGCAAAATGCAATTGGTTTAGATTGGCAAAACAACAACTTTGCATGTGTATCAGTCACACTTTTTTTATACATTTCTTTGCCTTCACTACACAAGTACGACGTGAAATGCCTAATTTCACGATTTGTCGAGGACGGGAACTGTTCTTTTCTTTTCCTGAACTTTGATATAGTCCTTTAGAGTTCAACTCCAATATTTGACGAATTAAACGAGATGTAATAAGCGCGATATAGTTTGAGGCAGCGCAAATTCACTTTTTAAGTGACGTTTTC
>JBBMOI010000004.1:1157500-1347500 GCA_038088405.1 Porites divaricata
TGTAAAGTCAGTCAGCCATTCATGCTGCTTGTAACTGTCAGTGGTATTGCTCCTCTAAGTAAATAGAAATTTTTACGGACAAATTTCCTCAAGAGATATAAAAGATAAAAATTTGTCATCATCACCACCGCCACCACCACCATGATCAGTTGGCATTGAGTACTGTTTTATCTTCATCGACTTCTGCTTCATCCGTTATCGTTGTCGTCATCATCATCATCATCATTTTTTTATGGTTACCGTAAATCCTCTATTAAGCCCCCCAGGGGGCTTATTTTTTCCAAGCACTTTTGAGGGGGGGCTTAAAAGAGAGGGGGGGGCTTATTTAATTTAGCGAAACGCATCATCTGTAGCAAAAATACCGTTGTATGAGACAGAGTAGACATTACGCGCTGTACAATTAAACTTGTGGTTCCCGAGCGGTACACTGCTTTGTCTAACGACAAGAAAATGGTGGCAATTCTCCACAGAGAGCTAGAGCGCAAAATTGAGAATGTTAAGCATATGAAGTTGGAGGTCATGCCGCCGAAGACCAAAAACAATATGAACTTCCAGCCTGAATAAATCATAACTGATCAGTCCACGTTAATCGTTAATTTTTTTGTGAAGAATAAGGATTGGGGGAGGGAGAGGGGGGGGGGGGGGGGCTTAATAGAGAGGGGGGCTTATTAACTTTCCTTCTCTGAAAAGGGGGGGCTTATTAGAGAGGGGGGGGCTTAATAGAGGATTTACAGTATAACAATAATTTATAATTGTAACAATTAGCAATTATTGAATTCGGCTTTCGTGGGATATGAAGAATTCTGCAGATCGAGGATGGTGTTATCCACCGAGGCCTTCGGCCTTTTTATTATTCATTCAAAATAATTCCAAGTTTAATAACAAGCTAAAACCTGCTTACCTCGGTCGATGTTAAGTTCATACCGATAGCGCCTCTTTATTGGCAAGGTCTGTTCAGGTCTGCAAATACACTTCAAATAGCAGAGGTCGTCCGTCTTCATGCTGTTCTTGCCATGTTTTTTAGACAATATTTGACCGTGAAACGAGTGAAATGTTCCGCCGACTGTTCTGCCATTTTGTTGTAACTACCAAAACAACTCAACCTCGTCCCCAGGTTTTCACGGTCAACGTTCAATAACCTGCAACCTGGCTGCACTTTCGACGTCATTTTGACGTCATCGGTTCAATATGACAAAATGCTTTCCAAATTTGGTTAACAGTAGCTGCATGGTTATGGTGAATTATGCGTCTGGTTTTGGCCAATCAGAAACGGGGAAATATTTTGAATGAATAATAATTATTATCACCATTGACGTTATCACCATCATCATCATCATCATGATTATCATAATTATTATTACCTATTATTATTATAATCATAATTATCAGCATTATCATTAACCTATTCCATTTACTTACGTGTCATTCCTACTTACTGAGAGCCTGGAACAGGCTACTTTAGTCCAAATTCTTCCAACATTTCTTTGAGAGTATATTGAAACTTACAAGGAGCCCCGGGTAATACTCTCCTGGATATACTTACGAGAACTTACTTGTTGACCCTAGCGTTGTTTGCATTGTCGTTGAAGGGTTATGGCACACATCTCATGAATCACCTCAAGGATTACCACGTCAAGCATTCAGTTTTGAATTTTTTGACATATGCTGATGAATACGCGATTGGATACTTCAAAAAACAGGTAACTCAACTGATTCAATACTTAATAAATAACTTGTGGTAAAGTTAAAGGCACGAACAACTACCGCGGCGACCTTGGCTATAACGTCACTTAAAAAAGTGAATTCGTGCTGTTTCAATCTTCTTCGCGCTTGATACAACTCGCTCACCAGAAAATTTGACACAAGTGCAGAGTTGTTATCTTGCTGATTAAGGGTATTGCTTTTGTTTTTTCATTTTTCCATTTTTTCACGTTCTCGTTACCGTCGCCGTCAGGCTGCTTGAGCTCTTTATTATAGCACAAACAAAGACGTTAGTAGATCCATTATGAAAATGTCAAGCGGTTGACATTCCTGCCAACAGTGTACTCATCCTTTGATGTCATAGATTTTTTTACAGTGGTGCATATTCAGAGAGGTTTGGCGGGAAACAGTTTCATTGTCGCACGTCATGTGACCTCTATTCGGCCAATGAGTGTGAACTTTGGGCAAAATGTTCAAACTATTTTTTGCCTATTTTTCAACAGGGATTCAGTAAGGACATCAGAATACCCAAATCGTCCTACATCGGATACATAAAGGATTATGAGGGTGCCACTTTGATGCATGTAAGTCTGTCATGTTTTTTCTAACATTTTTCTTTTCCTCAACACGTCAACATCTCCTTTGTTGTTCAAAGTATCTCGGAGTTGTACCTTTTTTAAGAAATAGAAAGCGCTGTTCTAGGCATTCGGGAGAATTAAAAGACAAATTTGCACAGCCTTCTCGATTTTTCCAAAGACTACAGTTTTGCTCCCCTTAAGGATGTGAAAAGTAATATCAGTTACTTTTGAAAAGGAAAAAAGCCCTCGTACAAACTGTCCTTTGTTAGCGTTTTTCTTATCACTAACTGATCTTGATTCATTTCGCACACAAGTCAGTATTAGTTACCCTTAGATCAAAAGCTCTCTCGCCATAGACTTTAAAATTGTAAATTGCACAACTGGCTCCAGGCCCCGGTTGTTCAACGTCCAACATTTGAACATCCGTTGCCAGTTGTTCAAAAGGTAAATAACACTATCCACAGGATATAAACCTCTATTCATTGGGTAACGCAATTGGTGTCCCCAATTCTTATCAACTTGATAGTGATAGTTATGAGTAGGATAGTGCTATTTAACGTTGGAAACAACAGGGGCTTGTACTCCATATGTTTTTCGTGGCTTTCTTTTGACAGTGTGCCATTAATGCAAGAATTCAGTACACAGAATTCTCCACCATCATCCGAAAGCAGAAAGAGGTACGTTTACGCTACGTGGCACTTTTTCAACTCTTTTCATATGACGTCACGTCCGCTATGTTGTGTCCCAAAATAATAAAAAGGCCGGTCATGTTGGTGTCCCAAACCAGTTCTGTGGGAGTTGAACTCTTTTCAAATCATTATACGATTCTGGGAAACTGCCCACCTACCCCTCCCTAAGCCAACATTAACACTTACTTCTCACTTAAAGCAAAATGTTGGCTCAGGGGAGGGGTAGGTGGGCAGTTTCCCAGAAACCTAAATTGATTTGTAGCCGCCTGCGAGTAAGCTCTCCATTTCGAGTGGCGAACGAGGTTCACGTCTCCTTCACGTCTCCTTTCCTCGCCTGACTTCTCGTGACTCCCCCAAATAGAGAGCTATAGTAACTGGCACTGAAAATACACTTTGCGCAGTTTTCTAAAAGAGTCGTCGCTGATCTTTTCCTGCAGATCGTCAAGAAACTAATGGAGAAGAAACAGACTGAAATTCGAAAAGTCTATCCTGGACTCAAGTGTTTCCAAGAAGGGGTCCGACATATCCCTATTGAGAGCATTCCGGGAATACGTAAGTGTCGTCGATCCTGAAGCTAAAAACATCCCCATTAATTGAAGCTCCCAAAACACCCGACTAACGGCAACTAAGGGAATTTTCAATGTCCCTAAGACAACGAGTCCCTTAAATAATGCACATGTACTTTAACCTGGAAAACGGAAAACCCCGAAACTCCCCGGAACACGTCAAATAAAATACGGCAGCGGCCCGGCGGTCCAAATTCAACCCGTCTTCGCTGTTTGCATGTTTTAAAATGTTACGTTATGGTCAGGAGACCAGATGACTGTTGTATCTGATCATTCTGTGGCAGCATTTTCAGTTTCAGAACTAGCAATAGACCTCTTTGGTTTGTATGTTTTGTTTTCCCAGTAGAGGTCTCAGGGGAACTTGACCCTTTGTCTCTTCATAAATTTTGCATAGATATGCACGTGAATAAGACGAAATTTGAAAGAAACAGTTCTCTAGAGTAATATCAGATGACCTGTATTGAAGCTAAGGAGGTCTATTGGTAATTTGGCAATTCTGTGTTCTGATGGCTTCGCTGAGGGGGGGGGGGGGATGCTAGGACCTGGACCCCCGTCCCCCTCCTCCCCCCACTGATTCGTAACCACCTTCTAGCTCAGCCAGAGCGTCGTATAAAAGTTGTTTTCACTTTTACTCTACTATTAGAGAAGGAAGACTTTTTGGTGGCGGTAGATAACCTCAGGCTTGAATTCGATGAAACGCTTCAATTTAAATCCACTTACCAGCAAGGAATTTACGTGTTTCATCAGTTTGCAATCCGATGATTCAATGCCGATACAGGCACGCAAGGCGTACGCACAAATATAACCAGATAACATTCCTTACATCTGCCAACCTTTCAAAAGGGATGATGTAGCAGATAAAATTCATGATGAGCATGTGGTTTTTTGTCAATGCAGGTGAGACAGGATGGAAACCCTCCCTGACAAAAAGGTTTGTTGTAGTTCTTTAAGTAATGATCCGGGTAGGGTGAAAAGCATTTTCATTTGTTATGCGGCAACGTGCTTTCCTCACATAGGAATGTTCTCATTTTTAAACAGAGAACGTATAAACTTTCAGAAGGGCCGTTTACGCGATAAAATGTATGTAAACTCCACTTTGAAAGACTATTTTTTGTGTTAAAAGATTTTGACCAATCAGAAGAGTTGCAAACAAAGCCCAGGAAAAGTGTACAGTTTTACATGTTCCCCACATAGGTTTTTTTTGTTAATCAGACTGAGACGAGATTTTGTTATATGAAAGTCGGTTGGAAAAGTAAGGATGAATATATATACTGCTTTATAAAGTTTTCGTAACTTTTAGTGCTGTTTAAGCCAATCAGAAGTATAGTACAGAATATAATAAAGTTAGCACCTTTTTGCATTCCAACATGTTCAAAGCCGTTGTTGCTGTCCTTCTTATCTGGACCGTTACTTAAACTTGATGCTACTCTGTAACCAAAATCACCCAGAACCATTGCCCCATGTATTGTAAGGTAATCCAGATTCCGGAATCTGGGAAATTTTTAGCTTGTGGATTCCGGAATCTTGGGCTCTGGAATCTGTAATTCAGCTCAAGGAAATCTGAAATCCACGTTCCACCGGTAAGGAATCCGGAATCCAGTAGCTACAATCCTGAATTTACAGTGTGGAGTCCAGAATCCAGTAGCTACAATCCTGAATTTACAGCGTGAAGTCCAGAACCCAATAGCTACAATCCTGAATTTACAGTGTGGAGTCCAGAATCCAGTAGCTACAATCTTGAATCTACAGCGTGGATTCCAGAATCCAAGACTGTCTTCGATTACCTCACACGGAGCGAGATGTATACTTGCTTTATTATAGTTATTCTTTTAGATTTCTATTTCACTGCGTAACTAAGCAGTTTTTATGTTTTTCTTAGTGAGGATGTATTCACTGATACAGACCAATTGCAGACTCAACTTAAAAATATTCTAACGCAAGTTAAGGTAAGTGAGCTTCTTATAAAGAAACGCCGACGTTAAGATTTAATAAGCTTCGTCTTGATATGTTGTCCACACACAGAAACGACATAGTCTGCAAGCAAGCTATCCACTTGGACCTAGCTCCAATTGTTGAAACAGTGGATAGCGCTAGATTAACGCAATTGTTTTCACAATTACTTATCCACTGGATAGTGATTTATCCGGTGGATAGCGCTACAATGGGTTACAGGGGGTTACAAGGGATTACTGGGAGTTACAGGGGGTTACAAGGGATTACAGGGGGTTACAAGGGGTACAGGGGGTTACAAGGGATTACAGGGGGTTACAAGGGGTTACAGGGGGCTACAAGGGGTTACAGGGGGTTAGAAGGGATTACAGGGGGTTACATGGGGTTACAAGGGGTTACAAGGGGTTACAAGGGGTTGTAGGGGTTTACAAGGGGTTGCAAGGGATTACTGGGGGTTACAAGGGATTACAGGGGGTTACAAGGGATTACAGGGGGTTACAAGGGGTTACAGGGGGTTAGAAGGGATTACAGGGGGTTACATGGGGTTACAAGGGGTTACAGGGGGTTACAATGGGTTGTAGGGGTTTACAAGGGGTTGCAAGGGATTACTGGGGGTTACAAGGGATTACAGGGGGTTACAAGAGGTTGCAGGAGTTACAAGGGGTTACAGGGGGTTACAAGGGATTACAGGGACTTACAGGGGGTTATAAGGGGTTACCAGGGATTACTGGCGGTTACAGGGGTTGTAAGGGATTACAGGGGATTACAGGGGGTTACAAGGGGTTACAGGGGATTACAAGGGATTACAAGGGGTTACAAGGCATTACAGCGGGTTAGGAGGGGTTACAGGGGGTTACAAGGGGTTGTAGGGGTTTACAAGGGGTTGCAAGGGATTACAGGGGGTTATGAGGGGTTACCGGGGTTACAAGGGATTACTGGGGGTTACAAGGGATTACAGGGGGTTACAAGGGGTTACAAGAGGTTGCAGGAGTTACAAGGGGTTACAGGGGGTTACAAGGGATTACAGGGACTTACAGGGAGTTATAAGGGGTTACCAGGGATTACTGGCGGTTACAGGGGTTGTAAGGGATTACAGGGGATTACAAGGGATTATCCGGGGGGTACAAGGGGTTACAGGGGGTTACAAGAGGTTGTAGGGGTTTACAAGGGGTTACAAGGGATTACAGCGGGTTAGGAGGGGTTACAGGGGGTTACAAGGGGTTGTAGGGGTTTACAAGGGGTTGCAAGGGATTACAGGGGGTTATGAGGGGTTACCGGGGTTACAAGGGATTACTGGGGGTTACAAGGGATTACAGGGGGTTACAAGGGGTTACAAGAGGTTGCAGGAGTTACAAGGGGTTACAGGGGGTTACAAGGGATTACAGTGGGTTACAAGGGGTTACAGGGGGTTACAAGAGGTTGTAGGGGTTTACAAGGGGTTACAAGGGATTACAGCGGGTTAGGAGGGGTTACAGGGGGTTACAAGGGGTTGTAGGGGTTTACAAGGGGTTGCAAGGGATTACAGGGGGTTATGAGGGGTTACCGGGGTTACAAGGGATTACTGGGGGTTACAAGGGATTACAGGGGGTTACAGGGGGTTACAAGAGGTTGCAGGAGTTACAAGGGGTTACAGGGGATTACAAGGGATTACAGGGACTTACAGGGGCTTGCAAGGGGTTGCCAGGGATTACAAGGGATTACTGGCGGTTACAGGGGTTGTAAGGGATTACAGGGGGTTACAAGGGGTCACAGGGGGTTACAAGAGGTTGCAGGGGGTTACAAGGGTCTACACAGTTATAGACCATAGAAATGACGCCATAAAATGTCCAAAACTTTCAAAGACTTTTCCTAAGTTCAATCTTACCATCTTCGCAGACTTTTTTCACAACATTTGGCACAGATTCAGAATATGAACAGATGTTTTTTCTTGCCGATACTCCTCATCGCTTTAAGGCTTCTGTTCACGTGTAAAAACGGTGATTTCAGTGCGATTTCTATATCGGAGCGAAACTGCACCGCGCCGATCCTTACAGTCACATGTCAGGTAGATGTTCACACTGCCCCGGATAGCTTTCGCGCTGGCACGAAAACCGAAAAGCATGCTGGATAGAGCTTCTGTTCACACAAGAACGGTTGTGGCGGCGCGATGTCTCTAACGGAGCCAAGCTGCGCTGCGCCGATCTCGAAAGTGGAGAGTCACCTATCGATTACGTGTTATACTGTATTTGTGAAAAAAGCGGTATAAAAATCATCTCCTCAAATGTTAGTCATAGTTTCTTTTCTTCTGTGAATTTCCAACTAAAATTTACTGTGTTATCATATCTGTTATCGTTTTCTGGTTTATCTGAAAGTTGTACTTTTTAATATAATATTTCCAATCCGTTTTTATGACACTTCTTGCCTTGTAAATTAGTTTAATTTTAGTTATTATTTCTTTCTTTCGCCAGTCCTTTCTTTACTTGCAGATAAGCAGCAGCCAACTCCAAAGCTTTGCTACTTTGGCTGTTGCACACTGATTCGAAAATTATACATATAGTTATATTTCTATTCGTTTTCTATAGTTTCTTATATTCTCATTATTTTTTCTTCACCTTTGTACCTTAATAGTGTGAATAGAAGATTGTTGTTGTTGTTATCGTGCCGACACGAAAAACTATCCTGTATAGTGTGAACAAAGCCTAAGTTAGTAACAATTTTTAATTCCTCCATTCTGTTAACAGAACCATGCTAGTTCGTGGCCTTTCCAAAGACCTGTAGAAATCTCGGAAGCACCAGATTATTATGACCACATCAAGTATCCGATGGGTGAGTTGTTTTTAGCCCCAACATATTGTGTTAGTGTTTTGTTCAAACATAATGGTTTGAATTCCGGTTTAGCCCTTCCTGTTGTAAACCTTTTAATGGAGACCATACGAGGACGAGAGTTTCTCAATACTAAGAAGAGAGCGCGCTTGAACCAGTGTCATTTTGGCGGGAAAACTAGATAGCCGTCGTCATTCTACTACGGGTTTTTGTGAAATTATCGTAGTAACGGAAACAGGTTATCAAATGAAAAAGTTTATCATTTTGTGATCGGGAGAGGGGCTTAATCTCCTTCAATAAAAATAACCATGTTAACTTTTGTAGTGAATGAAGTTAAATGAAGCTTTCCAGCGTGTCTATGTTTTGCAACAAAAACTCAAAAGTCAAGCCTCGTCCTCAAATATTACGGTCTCTGATGGTTCGTCCTGTTAAACGGTTAATTTCGTTTGCCGAGAAACAAAATTAACCAGTTTCCCGAGGGACAAATTGTTAACTGATTTGTTATATATGCTAAGGGAAAAGTAACGCGTGCAAATCTATGAAAGTATTTCTCAGCGATAGTCAATATTCGCTGCGCCGGTAGCAGTGCTCTGTTACCCTCTCACATCATCGATTGTTGCCCGCTCAGAAACTTTTGGCGGGAAAAAGTTTCATTTTGAGGTGTCATGTGACCTGCAAAAACCAATGAAGGTACTCGTTGTTGAGGAAAAATCCAGCTATATCACAACAAAATTTATATTCTTTGTCTTATTCCCCATATAACACCCATTAATTTACAGAACAAAGTACAATCTCGAATTACTTTTATCGGCTTCCATCCACACAAGAACGGCACGCCCGACGTAAGGTAATCCAAGAAATCTTTGGATTCTTTTCACGCTGTAGATTCCGAATTCCTGATTTCTTGTCAGCGGAACTTGGATTTTAGATTTCAATAGTTAGCGGGTTACGGATTCTTTGAGCTGAATTAAACGACCTTAAACGTATACATATTTTCGTTAACAGTTCCTACAGTTGGTAAGTTTATAAACGAATTCATCGTTCTCATGTCAACAACTGTTAACAAACCGTCAAGGCTCGTCAAAAGGGACCTTAAGCAAGGACGACGACGAAGGCAGTGAAAACGTCGCTAAAAAAATGAGTTTGCGTTCTTTCAAATATAATCGCGTCTATTTGGACCCTCTCAATATGTCAAATGCAGGCGACCTTTCCTGGAGTTGAATTCTTAAGGATTTTATTCAAGTTCAAAAAGAGGAAGGAAAATTCGTCGTGGCATGTCCACGTCCTCCACAAAACGGCAAATTAGGAGTTTTCACGTCGTAGTCGTGCAGAGGACGTCAAAGAAATGTACTAAAAAGCATGATGCACGTGCTGAGCTGTTGTTTTGATCATTAAACCTATTGTTTTTTGAAGTCGTCGTTGTGGTCGTCGTCGTAGTTGCTTAAGCTCCCTTTAAAGACGATTCCATGGCGGCCGAAAAGGCCTTGAGCGATAGTGACGGGCACATGAACACGAAATTGGCACGTGTAACCTTTTCACCTAAGTAGAAGTGATTCTACATATTAGCACGCTTGACAAAATAAAAGCAATTGTTCTGCAGTTTCTGGCAAGCAGTGTGAATTGTGTTCTGTTGTAGCCGCGCTGTGCACTCGCACAAGGGGTTTGAGGTTAATTACCTCCACGTGACTATTGTTGTGGTCTTTTTCTCTTTTTTTTGTTTTTTTTTTTGCCTCTGGGTTAACTTCAAAGATTTATTCAGTCGTTTCCTCTCTCTCAGTTTACGGCCGTGAGATTCAATAAAAGTGGTTAATCACTGATATTTTGCCTTGTAAATCTAACTCCAGCTTGTCATTGTCGAGATGTATGTTGTAGTTAATTTTTAAACTCAGGTAAATTTTTGTTTTTCTTTTGTTTTTGGGTATGGTAATATATGCTAGTAAAATGGAAACAAAAGAAAAATAAAAATTACCTGTGATAAAAAATTAACAACAACATGTTTACCATTCCGAGCAAACTTTTTGGCTGTGGATCAGTAAATCCTGGGATGTGACCTTTATGAATGAAAGCTACTAAGCACTAGTTTTCTAAAGTACTGTTAGTTGTGCGTTTCAGTGTGGTGGTAACGTTTGAGTCAGTGGTCGAAATCCTTAAGAGCGTTTATTCAAATGAGAGCCTTTCAGGCCCTGTCCACACGAATCCGCATGTTTCGGATCAATTTAGCTTTCTGGGAAACTGCCCACCTACCCTTCCCCTAAGCCATCATTTTCCCCAAGTGAGAAGTAAGTGTTAATGTTAGCTTAGGGGAGGGGTAGGTCACACGAATCGGCCTTCCGTCCACGCCGTCCACTTGAAACCAGTGACTCCACTCACCAAAACCGCATCTGTTTGAAACCGTTCTTCAGAGTGATTGAACCGTGAAATAGTAGTTGAATACTACGCACTAATTCTGTTGTCTTCTTTTGTTTACCTCTCGCTATTTTTGCATTATTTTTTATCTGTTTCATGGTTCAAGTAAAATCATTCTGTGCGTTTTTTTTAAAATGTGCGGATTCGAGAGGACGGGGTCGAATTCGTTCTTTCTTGTAGTATTGTCTCTTTCAGTTGTACACTGCCGCTCCGTTTAAATCTTTAAAGACGGACCAGTAGCTTTGTATTGTTTTAGCAGGGGCTACCCGTTGAAATGTTTACTTGTTTTCAGAAGGGAACAGTATTTCAATAGTTTTTCTTGTTTTCAAATTGAGTCAATCATTCTTCAGGAAGTGAAAGTCTTCATTTTTTTTCCTTTTTCCTCAGATCTGCGTACAATGACCGAGAGACTAAAGAGTGGTTATTTTAGCTCCAAGAAACTTTTTATCGCCGATATGATGAGGATTTTCACCAACTGCCGAACGTATAATGCTCCCGACACTGAGTATTACAAATGCGCCAACACGGTGGAGAGATTCTTTCTCAGTAAAATCAAGGAACTTGGAAAGAGTTGAAAGAAACTCTTCGAAGTGAAACCAAACAACTTTCAAGCATATCTTGTTTCCCTTTTCACAGGGCTTAATTCTGTGTAAATAAAACTGTATGAAAAATGTGTTACGTATTTGAATGGTTGTAAATAATTAAAACACACTGGCAACATAACAGTCCCGTTGATGCTCTCGAGTGCCGACCGGAACTTAACCTGCGATCAGGCGTTTTTTCTTTTTTCTTTTAACCGAAACTGAACTGAACGGAAGTGAACTCCTATCAAGCCATAATGGGCACGTAGTGTAATGCGCGTGCTGGTTTTCTTGCTTAGTCTGTTAACTTAAGGGGCCCCCGGTGATGCCGTTCACGGGGTGTTTTAACTCAATCAGGTGCTTTAATCGCTGCCGCCAAGGGTAAGGGGAACAAGAACTTCGTGAAAATTAACCACAATTATTTTGTTTGTCGAAGACAAACAAGCAACTTTAAAAGGGTGGAAGTTTTGGGTGGGGTGACTTTGAGAAAGCAAAGATGCGACACTCTAAACTAACGCAGAGAAAAAAGAGTTACCGTATGTACCTACGAGAAGGAATTGGTAGGAGCAGCAGAAGACTCCTGGGGCGGCACAGTTTTAGAAAGACTTGCATCCCCCATGCATTTTTTCTTCCTAGCTTTCTATGGACAAAAAAAATAAGTGCTAATCAAGATCAACCATCCACTTTAGATATCGAGTTGTTTCGTACCTAAACTTCCATTCGCGTAAAAATTTAAGATAAATCATAAATTTTGGTTTGTAAAATACTGAAAACCATTAAAGAGGTCTCACATGTTTGTACCATAGGCTTTCGTCCCCCGGTTTCGTCCACAGAGTCAAAACTGGTTAAATTCAGTTTTCAATGTTCATAAAAGCGCGTTATCAAACAAAAGAGCGTGCCACATTCACTTGCTTTTGATAACTGTTTTTTTTATTTAGCTCAGCTGAAACAGAAGCGGACAATCAATTAATTGAACTCTGTAAAACACTAAATTCCCTCAGATAGCGCGCGGAAAGTCATGTGCGTTTCGAAAGGGAAGTGGTTTGCGGAATTATGAATTTCTTTAGTCGCGTGATCCGTTGATATTATGCAGGCACGTGCCAGGGAAATTTGACCTTACATGCATTTTATTTTAAAGCTATAAGATTTTATTCACGGAAATCAACTTAGTTTCGGCTAATTGAGTTTTATTTGCTTTTATTTATCGACCTTTCTGTCAAAAGTGCTTGACTTTGGCTCGAATGAACAAACCAGACAAACTGTACGTGCTTCCTGTTGGACCGGAAGTGAGAATTCATTACCCAGAATGTCTTGCGCGGAGCATCTGGCCCAAGAAAACAAAAAATACAGAGCTCGGAGCTCTGCGAAAGGTTGAATTGTGTGAACAAGGTGAATGTATGCGAAATTCATGTGCTCTAACCACACCAATCATACAAGCTATAACCATTCACATTCAAGGGTAAACTCTAGAAGCCGATTTGAGGTGAGTGCTCGAATTTCTTGGTCGAAGGTTTGCGTTTTCCGTCGGCACTGGCAAGCGACCACAATAAACAATAGATTTGCTATTCGTTTCTCCTCGGTGCTGAAAATATTCACTTCATTTTTTCTTGAAATGCGATATTGCTCATTCCTTTTAACCTTTTGTGAATTATCGGCTTATTTATGGGCATTCTCGCCTTTTACTTTCTTGCTGGTTTCATGTCTGGCGCATTTCCTGTCCTTCATAATCATTCGCTCACGAAAGCTTAAGCTTATCGTTGTTTTGCCAGAATATTTTGTTTTTCCTTGTTTTGTCTGAAGGAACATGACCGTCGCTATTGATGCAATGTGCAAATGAAAATTATTTGTGAAAAACGTTTCTCGTTGCTGTTGCTATCCCCTGGTATTAAAATCCGTGCTGTTTTCAAGGAGGCAAAATCATTCAGACTATAAGGAATGGGCTCTCTGTGAAATTGTGCTGCCATTCAGCTGTATATCCTCTCGATCAACTTAATTCAATCTGGACTTCTGTATTTCTGTTCTAGATTTTTCTCACTCTCACCTTTGTTATAAATCACGATCGAGTTTATACTTTCATTTATGGTAGACCATCGCACGTTTCTCATCAGGCTCCGATCCAAAAACAATATGATTTTTTTGTCCATAATATAACAATCTTGGCTGCAACATTTTTTCTAAATTTAGAAACTAAAAAAGGCCCTTTTTAATTTTAACTTAAGCTTAAGTTAGAGAGAGCATGAAACTTTTTTTTAAAGAAATACATGCGCGTTTTTTGTGGAGATCTTCTGAATATTGGCTGTTCAGAATTTAAACGTGCCTGAAAAATATGGCAGCCAACAATTGTTGTTTTTTGAAGACTTTCCAGACAGCTTAAATGCAGAATTAGAAATGACCGGTTATGATTATCCTCCTAGTCCTCTAGCGTTGAAACAGGTGTTATTTGCTGTAATGCAGCGCTTCAACTGTGGATTGATAGCTAACCGTGATTGAGGTATAATTTAATTTACCTCATTCGGAGCTAGCTGTCATCTGAAAGGGGGAATTGTTTTGACAACCACGAGACCAGACCAAGTGTTTTAAAAATATTTCCATTCTTGTTTCAGTTATACAATTTCAACACAAATGAAGATCAAGCTCTAATAAACAAGAAACTCCCAAAGGAACTTATTTTAAGGTATCTTTAAAACTAAATAAGGTTAGCCGAAGAAGTACTTCTAAGTTAAGATCCACAAAATTCGTTTTTATTGGTTCGCCTATTGATCGTTAAGTGCGTTTTTTGTGTTTTCTACAGCTGACCGTAATTTATAACAAATTTGCATGTCTGTGAGGCATAGATTTTGCAAATGTCAAAGCAATGATTTTTTTAGTTGGTTTCCAGGTTGCCAAAAAATAGCCTTTATGGTCGTTGTCGGTAATTGATTGATTTGAAGTAAACGTAATCTTTCATAAATTATGGATATATTGTATACTGTTTATAAATTTACAGAAACTATTTTAATTGTGAGTTAAAGGAGATTTTTTTTCGATTTTGATATTCTTTTTTTTGTTAGGGTATTTTCATTTCTAGATGTAGTCACTTTGTGTCGCTGTGCCCAGGTGTCTAAGGTAAGATGCTTTTGATTTCAGTGTTGTGCTATACCAAGAGTGTGTAATAATTTTGGGTTTCATATAACATATTATCATTCGATGCAAATGTTTCTTCCTTTTCATTGGCCGAGAGCCCACCACATGACCTGCAAATAACTGCCTACAAATAATGGTGTGCTCATGCGCAATGTCGTTCAACGTTTTGGGGCTGCAAATACTATTCTGCTCATGCGTAGATGAAACCACGCTTGCTCCTTGCTCGTTTATGTGATCTCTGGCATTACTCCTGGAAGGCAGCGCACGCTAACCGCTTTCCGAAGATATTATTTATTAAAAAACAAACTCAGGGATCGAATGATAAAACAATTATTGAACTCGGTTATCGCAAAATATCGTGATTTGTCAGTGTCTCGCAGATCAATTATTGGCCTCAGCCTTCGGCTTCGGCAAATAATTGATCTGCTCGCCACTGACAAATCACGATATTTTGCTCAACCTCGTCCAATAATTGCTAATTGTTGTCTTCACGTTATGTCAATTCTTGTAGCTATGGAATGTTTTAGCCCTGGATGGAAGCAATTGGCAGAGAGTTGATTTGATGAACTTCCAAACAGGCATAGAGGTACAACATTTTCCATGAAAACTAATACACTATTTTATAAAATAACTAAGATAGTACGCGCGTTCTGATTGGCTAAAAACCTATGGTTTATTGTGCCGGTAAACTCATAGAAAACTTAAAGTTATTTTATAAAAGCGATAGACCACACTTTCTATGGGTTTACTGGCGTGATAACCCCCTTGGGATGTTGGGAGAACACTCGAAAAGCTTGTAAATCACTTGCCTTCAGCTCGTGATTTACGTGATCGGCTATTTATCGAGTTACGAGCTTGAGTTGAGTAAGAGTTGAGTTTGAGTTGAATGTGAGTTAAGATTGAGTTAAGTTTTAGTTACCAAAAAATGCCTTTTTTTCTACAGAAAATGCGTTTTCACCGTTTTTGTTTCTGTTTTTAGTTTTTTTCAGTCTTGTATTTTTGTTGTTGCGTTTTTATGATTAGTGCGGGTAACTACGCCCCTGCAAGGGAAACGAAACACTTCATGGCCACATGTTATTAAGAGCACTGTTCACATGTTCTGTTGGAGTAAAGTTCTTTAATTTTCTTCTTATTCAAGTGCAAAAATAGTTTTTTGGCCGCTAGAAACCCTGAATCATTTCTAGTTTTAATTGATCTATCTTCATAGCTGATGACAAAAGAGAATTAAACTCCATTGTGCAAAAAACATGGACAAGGAGAATAAAAGATGTAGCAACTGTTTTTTTCCCACGATTGTTTATGCATTTGTGACTGACTGATAGCATTCCATTGTGTTCTGATTTTGCGGTTTCAATACTATTGCACTATACCTATAAGTACTCTTTCACTGCAAAGTCAGGTGCTCTCTGCTTTTCAAAGCAACATTGTTACTTGCAGGATCGGCCATGGATCCAAACATACATGTAACAACAACAACAAGACCGGCAAAAAAGTAGATTAGGGTTAGATTGGCAAAACAACGACTTTGCACGTGCATCACGCCTTTTTTCTTGCCATCGTTGCACGAGCTCGAAGCGAAACTTTTCAGGAGGACGCCGAGGACATGAACACCATACAACCATTTTTTTATTCTTTCTTTTTTAAACTTAGATACAGTCCACCGACATTTGACAAATTGGAAGACATGGAATTTTTGCGATGAATTTTGAAACAGTGTGATTTCTTTTTTTAAGAGGCCCCCCCCCCCCCCAACGCTGTCAACGCACGAGAGAGAAAAGAGGGCATACCTTGTGTGACAAGCGTGACATTAACAATTTTGTTTGAAAAAATGTCTCGCCAAACTTCGCCCTCCTTTAAACAGATCTTTTAGTAAATGACCAGAGAACATTAACGTGAAGTGAAGATCACGACAAAGCACACAAGTAATAATAGCCTTATCTCGTTTTTCAGACACAAGTGTTACAGCACGTTTTGCTGTCCTATCCTTTCTGCCATCCTGTTGCGTAAACTGAGTGTAGCTAAATGTCGTGGTTTGTGAGTAGTGGGTAGAGGTCGTGGGTCGTGGGTGTCGGTAAATGTCGTGGGTAAAAAAAGGTTTTCTGAAAAAAATAGAAATTTAAAATCTAAATAGCAAAAAGTTGTAAAATTCATGAAACGGAAATCTCCGCGTACATACCAAGAGTCTTATTCCTCTTCTCTGTGGTAAACAAAGCAAATAAGGCCCGGTTCAGACGCCAAACTTTACATGAGCCGAACCTAATTCGAATTAAGGCCGACCCAAATTATTTAGACTGGCTGAATTGATTCAGACGCCGATCTTAATTCCAGCCGAACTAAATTCAAAAGGAGAAAAATGCTCATTTTGGTCAAACTACTTACAAAATATGTTATAATAATTTATGCATTAGGTTCGGTACATGAAAAGTTCGGTGTCTGAATCAAAGCCGTTCCAAAGTCGCTCCAAAGGCGAAATTCCCGGCTGGGCTAGGCGAAAAGAACGGCTGATCATGAGCTGTTCCAAATTGAAACAGGCGTTCCTAATTGATTCAGACACCAAACTTTTCATGTACTTAATTCAATGTATTAGGTTCGGCTCATGAAAAGTTTGGCGTCTGAACCGGGCCTAAGCGAATCCTTTAGTGCAGACGGACACTAAAAGCGCATTAAGGCGAAAAATAAAAGAAACTCTGTACACTATGTAACCTGAGACTGAACTGCTTTTGTCAGAGATGTCAGCATTCATGACTGAAACCTGATATTTAGAATCGTTACAGCAAAGGTTTTGTATACAACCAAAACAAATAGAAAAGGAATCGAGAAAATTATATTTTTGTACGGCAATAAAATTTTCATACAGTCTAGCCTTAACTTGAAAGGTTGGCATGAAGGTAGTTCCTTCGCAAGCTAAGAGACCTAAAATGTCTTTAAGGAAAAGTTCTATCAAAAAACATGAAATAACTCAAAATTGTCCTTTTTTGCCCTCACTTCCCTCCCCTTTCCCCGGAAGGTGATTGCATTCCATCGAGTTAAAAATCTCTACTTTCCATTCAGAGAGTCAGAACTGTCCCATACTTTCTGCAAATTGCACGTTTCGACATATTTTACGTCTGTGTCGTTTATTTTGGCGGCGATCGCTCAGGTATGGATAAATCTTTATTGGCAACATGCTTTTTATACAGTGATGTTATGAAAGGTGACCCAAGTCCAAGGTGCATGACTAAGAAAATATTGCGAAGAGGACGAAGAAGAAGCCGTGAAAAGGGCAATGAAGGAGTCGGAGATTTTCGTTTCATAAATATTTTAACAATTTTTATATTTATTTTAATACAATTAGAATACTTACCTTAATCATTTTTTTCTACACTTTTTTTACCCACGCATTCTACCCACTATATCCACAACATTTAGCTACACCCAGTTTCACATCACTTCACGTTGTAGTTGTGCAGAGACAGCAAAGAAATGTACAAAAAAGCGGGATACAATTGCAGAGTTGTTGTTTTGCTTATTAAACCTATTGCTTTTTTGACGTTCTGCTTGCTGTCGCTGTTGTAGTTTCTTAAGGTCTCTATCACCATGCGATGACGGCAAAAAATCTACCAAAATGTGTGTCGCACGTTTAGAGTTTACTATAAGTGTATTGGCAGTTTTCAAGTTCCTTTATTGTTAAGTCCAAACTCTGTAGTGCACAAAACAAAGCACATGGCAAAAAACAAAGTAGCGCGAGTCGTGGCATTATAAAATGTACATTGGGGAAGTCTTTCAGAGATTGACGAAGAGGTTGTTTAATTTTGTTAAGATGCTCCAGCCTTCTTCAGAATTTATTATTGAAACCATAGGAAACTTGATGTAGCGTGCATTAGAGGAATGGTTTCTGCTGTAGTCTTTCGATCTTCCTATAGCTAGTGAAATCGAGAAAAATGATGACAGGATTCACGCAATGGTAATTATACATTCTTTTAGTATTGAAATAATTTGCTCAATATTAAAAGCCTTTTCCAGGCATTTAGAATGTGGTCCAGGGTGTGGAATCCAAGGCAGGGGAGGGGGATGTGGCTGTCTACACCCTGTCACTTATGTAGAATTAAAAAAAGCTTCGCATTGAATTTACGCACTTGATAAGTTTAGTTGGATTTCCACTCACTGTCACGTAATTTTTACGCGCGCGGGGAACACACGTAAATAAAATAAAGACAATGTATGAGGGGTGGGGGGAGGGGTAACGCGTAAACGTAAAAATTTGAACGTCGCTTACTTTCAGGTTTACGCGGGCCTTTCATACTTTACCTCTATTTCATTTACGTGCGTAAAATTTATGTGTCTCTGCATGTAAAAATTAAGTGATAGTGGAAATAAACCCTAACGCCGATAATCATTGCCATCATTTGCATTCAGAGAGTTTAAAAACTAAAAAAATCTAATAAATCACACCGAAAGTGGTAACTCAAGCCTAACCCAATGTTAACTCAAACTCAACTCAAACTCAACTCTAACTCAACTCAGACTCGTAGCTCGATCGTTATTCTATCTCGTGATTTACACTTGCTTTTCTCGTGTTCTCCCAACATCCCGCGTGGGTTATTATGCCGGTAAACCCATAGAAAGTGTGGTCTATTGCTTAAATAGGATACATGTATAATTATACAAGATAGTGATAAATCAAACAAGTGACATAGCAACATAAACATACAGTAAACTTTGCGATTATAAGCCCTGGGCTCATACAACTTCATAAGGGGTTTTAGGAGAGCTCATAAACGGGGGGCTTTTAATTGGGGGAAGGAGGGTGGGGTGGCTTATAACTGGACTAAAAAAAGTGTGGATCAATTTAGGTGTCTGGGAAACTGCCCACCTACCCCTCCCCTAAGCCACTGTTTTGCCCTAAGTAAGAAGTAAGTGTTAATGTTAGTTTAGGGGAGGGGTAGGTGGGTAGTTTCCCAGAAACTTAAATTGATTCAAAATTGTTTGAAAACAAGCTACATAGCAGTGGTGATCGAAATACTTTTTGCTTATAACCGGATGTACTTTTTGTTTACAGTTAGATGGGCCAATAAATAGAAGGGCTTATAAGGAAAGGGGGGAGCTTATAATCACAAGTTTATGGTTTATACAGGACAATCACCTAGGGCCAGGCGCTGGGGATTTCCCCCGGCTACTGCAATCTATGAGCATAAAGCCTAGCTACAGCTGTGTGTATTTTCATAGGAACCAAAAGGAATATGTACAGTCAAACCCCATGAATATGGACAATGGGTGGGCCATAGAAAGTGTTCGTATTAACAGGGTGTCCGTATTAAGGTGGTTGAATGTAGAGAAAAATGAATTAAAGGGGCTGTGTCATGGCAGTCCAGTTCATTTTGTTTAATTTTGCCAATTACTCACCCTCGATCGCTATGGAACTTAAAGTAAGCAAAGAAATTACAGGTAAATGACAAAATCAGAGATCTGAGTCAAACAAATATTTCGCCTGAGCATTATTTTTGAAGTTGCAAGCAGCAGGGATCAACTTTGAAAAACTGTTAGGCTGAACAGTTTTCAAAAACCTCAATTTCAATCCGTTTCCATCTTCTTCAGTTTTGCCCATCCATGGCATCTGTTGTTTCTGTTATAATGTTATTTTAACCTTCCTTTAAAATTTTAAGTGGTTACTTTTATCTTTCTCTTAATTTAACGGGCATTTTGTAAACTCTCAGTAATAATGAGTAATAATCCATCCCTTGCGAATAACTCTTGGAATTCCTAGGAATTCCTAGAAAAAAATTCCTAGGAAATCCCAGAACTCTGGGAATTCATTTTGCAAGGGATATTAAGAGGGTTTCTGTTAATCCTAGGGGGATACTTCAGATCTCAAGTGATGGAGATGATTGAAGGATTTTTTGGGTTTGAATTTTTCTATTCCAGGATTTTCTTGGGTAGGAAAATTTAGCAAGTATTTTTTTGGGTAGCTTGGTGGGATTTTTTGGGTATTCAAAACAATCTGAAGATTTCTGGTAGTGCCTGTGTATTCTGGCTGTGTAGCCTATGAAATGTTTTTATTTTTCGAGTTATGTTGATTTTAAGGCTTGGAAATTTGGCATGGGATTTTTTTGGGGTTTAATTTTTGTCCCCATTCACCTCCCAGGCTGTTAAGCAGGGTTTGACTGTAGAACCAAAAGACCATCCCATTCAAAAGCTCATAATTATGTATCTTAAATGGTTAAATGTATTTGAATACTTGGAGTTACCCTCCAGTACAACATTAGATGTAACATAAAGTAGAGTGATTTTACTAAACCCGTTAACTACTGATAGTAGTTTATTAAGCAGTATTACACTCTAATTTCATTGTTTTCTTTTGTTTACCTGTAACTATTTGGTCGCAATAAATTATTGTTAGATATCATTTCATGGGTTAAGTAAAATCACTCTAAGCAAAGTGCATGTCATTTTTTTTTGCGTGTTAAGGAATCAAAAGCTAAAAAGTGGACTATTTATGTAGGGTTTAGATCAATTCTAAAAATAAGATATGCACTAAGTGTATATCCCAGGGGGGTACTTTGGAATTTAAGTGACGGGGATGATCAAAGGATTTTTTCGGGTTTGAATGATTCCAGGATTTTTTTGGATAGGAAACAAGATTCATGGTAGTGCCTGGGTATTCTGGCCGCGTAGTTCTGCAAATAAAGAACAAAGGGCAGGCCACCCCCCTCCCCCCGCCCCCCTTCGCTGCCTGGTCCCAGGCCATTCATTTTGTTATTTTCACAAATAGATTATTTAGTATGAAAAGCATCACAAAGGGTTTCTGACCTAATTTATTAATATTGAAGTATTGATGAGGGCTCTCATACTGCACTTGTTTGTGCTTTATTTTATAGGAAACTGTAATACTTAATTTGGCAAGACGATGTGTAGGATTTCTCAAGAGTTTAAGCCTTAAGGGCTGTAAGAGTGTAGAAGATCGGGCTTTGAGGTAATTTTACACTCATCAGACAACTTGTTAAGGGGGCTTCAATTTACTGTGTTTGAGGAGGGGAGGGGTTTGGGCAAAACTGTTGGGATTGGTTATTTTGTTGAACCCTTGAGGGAGAATATCAAAGTTTTTGGAGACCTTGTAGGGTTGGAAGTCAAGGGGTGTGTACTAATTTTTCATTTTATTTATTTTATTTATTAATTATTATTATTATTATTATTATTATTACTATTTTGCTTATTAGAGATGGGGAAGGGGATGTAAAATATTTTGCAGACATGTCAGTATTTTGCCTCCCCACTCCCCCCTCGAGGTTGTAATAAATGAAGGCTCTCTATACTAGATTTGTCATTAAGGATGGACCAGTAGAAAACTTGTGGGGGGAGGGGGGCGGAAGTACCAAAAAAATTTCGCACAAGGGAAAATTAAATGAAAAATTCATGCACACCAAGTAATCCCAAAAAAATATTCATGCTATGGCCTAAAAAAAATTCATACAAGGAATTTGATAACAAAAAAACAAATAGCTAACCAATAATTCCCCACCCCCCCCCCCCCCCCATAACTTTTCTAATGGTCCGTCCCTGTCACTTGTATGAGTGGCCTTGTCATTCAGTTATGAAAACACAATTATTGTTGGAAATGGAAACGGTAAGTGCTGGGATGGTGATTTTCAGCATTTTTTCTGTTAAATGAAAATTCATAAAATAAAATATATATGGTTCCGCAACAACAATTTTATGATTGGGTATTTCAGCATATTTGCTCAGCAGTGTAAAAATATTGAAGAATTATGTTTAGAGGGATGTAAAAGAATATCAGATAGGTAAGTCATCTTATTGTTTGTTTATTTATTATTATTTTATTTAGCAAGTTAATACACCATTGCCTCATGAAGACTTAATACGGGAAGCAGTCAAAATGCTGCACCTTCAGGCCTGATTGAATGTGTATACAGTCAAAGCTCTCGTAAGTGACAACCACGGAAATTCAAAGAGCTGGTTGCTTACAAGAATGAGCTCTTGTAAGAGACCGCATGTTTAAACTATAGAGAGTGGTTGCTTACAAGAGCTTCAGAAACTCTTTAATAATTCACCAAGAAAAAACATAAGAAATTAATGATTGAGAAGTGTCTTCGTATCTGATATAGAGATGGCTAAACTTTACGTCCTATTTTTTAGACCAAAATAACCTCAAGATCTTTATCAGAGAACTATTAGTGCAGTGTGCAGTTTCATTAATTTTAGTCATTGATTTATATGAATAAGACTCCTCAGTCACTAATTACGGGAGCAGTCACTTACAAAAGCTTTTCATGGCAAAGTTTAAGTCACAGTTCAAATGGGGTTTCACAAAGGTCACGGGTCATAACTAGAGTTGGTCGCTTAATTAAGAGAGTGGTTGCAAGGAGAGCTAGCTTCAACTGTTTCTCATTCCATTTTGCAGCTGTGTAATTCTCCATGCTTTTCCCTTGCGGCCATGAATAAATTGGATACAATCAGTCTTTTGTATTTTTTTCTTACTGTATTGCAATCAAACACAGCTGACCATTTTCTATCAATATTTACAGCACTGCCATTAGTCTAAGTAACTACAGTGGACGTCTCAGGAGATTAGATTTGTCTTCTTGTCATCAAGTCACTGATAACTCACTTAGTGCTTTAAGGTAATTTTACTGATCATAAGATTTCTTTGCTGTTTAGTTGACTTTGCAAAAGGATGACAATAGTCATTTGTGGTTGGCCTTAAGGGGGGGGGGGGGGGGGGGGCAGGGGTTGCGGTTGGATAACTCTGAGCAGTGCACTCCCATTAAAGATGGAAGTATGTACTGTATCCCCCTTGGTTTTGCTTTATAAATTTGAAGAAATCTTGAAAAATTTACTTCCTAATTTATTTCCTTTGATTTTTAAGCAGGGCTGTCATGAAGGACCAAGGGCAGGGATTTCCCTGGCTACTTCATCTGTATGAGTATCACCCTCCCACTCCTTTCATAGAAAACAAAGGGAAATAAAGAACCAAAAGAACTTTCCACTGCTGTTCAACATCTTGCCTACTGCTTCCCAGCTGTTAAGCTTTTTTGCTACTAATTGTACCTAGCAAATTTTTTTTGTTTTTGAGAAAACGTTCTGGTTGTGTGATTTAGTTGTATTTAAAAGACAGTGAATTAACAGCTTTTAAAAGGGATGCAAAATTCTAAACTAGTTGCGTGAAAGGGCTACCATTTGTCAATAGCAGGTGTACTTAAAGCGTACCTTGTCTTTCAAAAATGCTATATAAAAGGGTAAAGAGTTAGACCTTTGGTTGACAGCCCTGCCTTAGGCAGGCACCTTTAACTCTTTAAGACCCAATAGTGACCAACAACAATTTGCTCCTAACAATATCCATGTTGCCAAGAGAAATGGTTATGAGAGTTAATCAAATTATGACTAAAGAGAAAATGCTTTGATCTGTTACCAAACTCTCTGAACTAATTCTTTAAAGAAATGTATGAAGATCGATCAGTATGGAGAATTTATATGCGGATATTGGGGCTTAAAGGCTTGATGGAAGTAGCACCAGGTAATTCGTGTAATGAAGTGTCTACCTTACAGAGAATGAAGGCTGATAAGCAGCAGGGACCAACTGACTTGGTGTCTGTTCTTAGCAGATGCCATCTTATACAGTTGACTGACAGTGCTCCATCATTGTTTTATATTGGTCTTTCAGTAAAGGCTGCACCAAGCTGGAACATTTAAATATTTCTTGGTGTACTCAGATATCTTCCCATGGTCTCAAACTACTGGCTCAGGGCTGTAAGAACCTTCTGATATTTATAGCAGAAGGGTGCTGCTTGGTAAGAAAGCAAACCTGGTTTGCTATTAATTAACAGTTAAATACTTCACTGTTGTATGTAAGCTTGTTTAGAGTTTTTGTCACTAATCGTAAATTCCCTTTATGTGTATATTATGTGTAAATCTCCCTACTGCTTCCTTTCCTCTCTTCCACCCTGCACAGAAAGAATTGAAAATTCCTGGGGGACGAGGAGGGCCCAGATTTAAATAAATGCAGATGTTTAATTAGAATTTCCATGGGAGGTGGGCAGGGATTCTTAGAGAAAATCCCTTTCACGGGAGAACCTTTCCTTGGATTCATTCCTACACGAAAAAAGCGTTTTTTTCCACATTGCATTGAGAGAATAATAGGGAAATTCTTAAGTATCATAGCTCTAAAATTCATTTGGAGTGGATCTTGGCTGGAATCCATGGACTTAAAATGGCAATACTGCGTGTTACATGTACATTGTGGTTGCTCAACCATATGACAGAGGAGAAAGCAGGCTAAGGGCCAGATATGATTGAAATGACTACCCCGCACAATATACATGCATCTAGTCAAAAATTAATCACGAAATAAGGAATAATGAATACCTAGTGTTGTCAATTTATTTGTGTAGTTGTGGACATTTTTTGAAAAACTCTTCTTTTCACAGTTGACAGATGAAGGCATCTATCACTTGACAAAAAGCTGCCCTCAATTACTTTCAATCAAACTGACATCATGTGAGGTAATTTATGTACACTTTTGTGCTGCGCCAGGATTAGCTCAGTCCATAGAGTGCTTGACTGAAAAGAGGGACAAAAATGGTGTCCCCAATTAGTACTTTAGTGCTAAATACATTAACTCTCAAATAAAGTGCTTTTTTTTTTCACCTTTGGTCTGACTAGATTCAAACTCACTGTTTCAAGATGTAATAAAATGAACAAAATGCACATGTATGCAGAATATGAGAATATTAGAGCATGCATTTTCACAGGATGTCACAGCAGCCATTATAACTGGAGTTCCAAAGCACTGTGAACAGCAGCCATGTTTATTTCTTTCTCTTTCCTTTGTTTCATTAATTTCATTGCTGAATGCTGGCCATGTGAGTGAAAACACTCTTAGCCTGTGCAGGGGTCTCAGTCAATGCAGACACTCAAAAAAAGAGTGGACAGTGAAACAGGGAACAAGCAGAAATGGGCGGGAAGAGAGAAGGGAAGAGACCGTAAGCATCTTTTTAAATACCTCAATCTGCCTACTTCCTGAAAAAACATTTCTGGTGTCAACGTATCAAATGTCGAAACTTCCAAAGTTGTGTTTTAGGAGCATTTCACAATGCTTGACATTTTTGTAAGACTCTGGGCACAGGAAGCCAAATGATTGACGTAAGTGTTTAAGTAATCATAGGATATCCTGGGAGCTGGTATACCAAAATGAGGTGTTGAAAACAATGCTTACAAACTCTACTGCTCCATCTCTCCCCTGCCCCCATGAAGTTTTCACACAACTATTCTCGACCTGAGCTTTCCGCACTACCTTCTAGCCTGGAACAGGCTAAAACACTCTATACATGCTCAACTGAGTGATTCAAGTATAATTAAAAGCTGCACCAATAAGGGTTTCTTGACAACATTGCTTAACGTACGTGTTACACATTTGACATTGTTCCTTTGTCCCATTAGAACATAAAGGATAATTCAATCAAGGCAATCAGTGACCACTGCAGTAATATCTCATTACTCTGTGTATCTGGCTGTATACAGTTAACTGATTTATCACTTCAATATCTCGGGGCCAGGAGCCATGAGCTCAGGTGAGTGCAACATTCCCTCTGCAAGGGGGTAGCTAGACACTGGTGCATACGAGGGTTTAAAAAGGGCCTGGCAATTAGGGGACGGTACAGTAGGGGAGAAGCCACCCCCAGTTTACAAGAGAAGAGGGGGAAAACATTAGCATAACCGATTTGAAGAAAAGAGGCATTAACCAACTGCCTCGCTTAAGTGGAAGGTGGGTGCCCGGGATACCCAGGGGCTTCCACTGTGGCCAGCCAGCCCCTAGATAGAAAAACTGCCCCCATGGCTGGCAAATCCCCGCAACCCAGCCATGAGCCCCCATTCCAGGCACCCATCACACTGATGAAACAGTGGAAGGAAGAAAAAGGGGGATGGGAGGGGGGGAAGACGCTGAAAGACCGCTCCCCAAAAAACCACAGTACAAAACGCTCAAAAACTCACAGATCCTAGCCGTATACAAAGCTACACAAACCACATGAGCCTACACTTAAGGGATTGACCGCTGGATCCATGCTAAGCCCGTGGGCTACTTGACCGTTACGCTTGTGGACCACATGACTGCTTGACATGTGGACTGCTAAACTTGAGGACCGCTTAACCGCTAAGCTTGAGAACCGCTAGACCGCTAAGCCTGTGAACCGCTAAACTGCTAAACTTGTGAACCGCTAAAACGCTAAACTTGTGAACCGCTTGACCGCTAAACTCGAGAACCGCTAGACCGCTAAACTTGAGAACCGCTTGACCGCTAAGCTTGAGAACCGCTTGACCGCTAAACTTGAGAACCGCTTGACCGCTAAACTTGTGAACCGCTTGACCACTAAGCTCGTGGTGGTTAACTTAGTTAAATTGCATTTAACCAAATTTAAAAATAGATCTTTTCACCTTTTTTTCAACTTTTGACATGGACAAGTTAGGGAAAATCTGTCGACACCACTGGAAAGGGGTCTTAATAATTATTAGAAAATTGTTAGTTAGTATTTGCCTAATTTGAAAGTGATACGTCTTAAGCAAGCAAAGATATAGCTCCGCAAAGTTGGGAAAATTTACAGATGCTTGTATGGTGAGGGGCAAGTTTGTGCCCCCCGCCACACAAATGTCTGTAAAATTTCGTGACTTTGAGGAGCTGTATCTTCGTTAGTTTTCAACAAATCACTTTCAAACGAGGCAATTTTACCAATCTCAGTGGTGTCGTCGGATTTTCCCCAACTTCTCCACGTCAAAAGTTGAAAAAAAACGTACAAAGGTCTGTTGGAGAAAGGATGGTGGGAAGGTACACTCAGATAGGCAAAGAAAGAGGAGTTGCAACTGGGACGGTTTTTGGACTTTTTCAAGATATTGTAGAGTGGGCCTGTTGGAATAGAGGAAGGGGTGGAAACCACAAGTAATGGATGTAGCCCCGTTCTCCCAACATAGCAGTTACAGCTTCTTACTGCAGTAGATCTCAAGACGACATCACATCTATGAGGAGAGAAGGGCCTGGTTCCTGAAAGGATGATTTAATCTGGGTTTATAACTGAATCCACAATGTTACATAAAATAATATTCCCCTCTATGTTTTTAGTGTATCATTTTGGTTTATAGTAACTGAAACTTGGAGTAAAGGCACAACTTGGCTTAGCCCTGGGTTTAACTTCATTAGGACCCGGACTTAAAGGGTGCTAAGTACATTTACATGTACCAGGGTATATTGCTATCATTTAGTGGTAAGAAAATAGTGATCATCGGCTTCATACCATCTCTTCTTCTCGCAGGACGCTGGAAGTTGCCCAGTGTTCACAGTTTACAGATGCTGGTTTTCAAGCCCTTTGTAGGGTAAGTAACTTAGGTTTAATAAACTTTGTAGCCTTAAATAACAAGATTTTTTGAATCTGTAGGAATTGTAGTTCAAAGGCTTGCTTAGACAAGACTAAAATTTATGGACACAAGTAATGCAATAATTAATGCTATCTTTGTTAACACTGCAAAGTGATTAGCTTTAACTATTTAACAATTATTCCTCGAGCCCGAATGGGCTCTGAGTCAATAGCCCATGAGGCCGAAGTCTGAATGGGCTATTGACTCAGAGCCCATGAGGGCGAGAGGAAATTGTTTTAGTAAAATCCAACTAGTTGGTCAAAAATATGAGACAAAACAACTTTAGCTAGTTAAAGCTAGACTTTAATCCTTTTTTCCCGCCAAAAAGCCGGCACTTTTCGCTACTAGTGGGCTATAACATATATCCTAGTAGTAGCTCAACCGATCAGAACGCAGCATTGATAATAGACCACTGGTTGGATTTTACTAATATGTGATGATGATGATGATGATAACAGGGCTATCATTAAGTGGCAGGGGCTGGGAATTTCCCCTGGCTACCAATTGAACA
This sequence comes from Porites divaricata, assembly GCA_038088405.1. NCBI lineage: Eukaryota > Metazoa > Cnidaria > Anthozoa > Scleractinia > Poritidae > Porites > Porites divaricata. The sequence continues at coordinate 1,185,803 of JBBMOI010000004.1, forward strand.
TGGCCCCCAGCTAATTTCATAGGAAAATAGAAGAAAAGTAGAACCAAAAGAAATCCGTAGCTGTTTGATTCCCCGCCTACTCATTGTATTTACCCTTCAACTTGAAATCTTAGTGACAGCCCTGTGATAATAATGGTGATGATGATAATGATAATAATAATGACCAGTGTGGTGACAAACATCCTGTTCTAAAAATTCTCGGTGTTGCTTTGACTCTTTTCAGGGTTGTAACAAACTTCAGCGTTTGGATTTGGAAGAATGTGTTTTGGTGAGATCCTTATTTGTTTGACAGTTCTGGAAAGAAGTCTTTATACCAAACTGCTGCATGATTTTAAAGAGACCTTTTGACCTGAAACTCCAGGATTGTTTTGTGTTTCTCACAGTCTTAAATTAGTCTTGTAGTGCATCCATGATTGGGTCCAACCACATTTGATCAACAAAGGGAAAATGCTTTGATCTTTTATTAAACTCTCTCAACTCATCTCTAAGGAAATGTATGAATATCAGTGTGGAGAATTTGTATGTGTGTATTGGGGCTTAAAGGGTTAAGTGTCAGTACTGAAAAAATAACTTGTTTCTTTGTTTATGTTTTGTTTTGCTTGTAGATCACGGACTCCACCTTGAATCACTTGTCTCTTTGGTGCTCAGGCCTGCAGAAACTTGTGAGTCATTATTACATTTTAACATGTATGCTTGATTAAAGGAGCACTGTCGTAATGATATTTTAGAGACACACACACGCACGCACAAGAAAAAAATTAAAAATTGAAGAAAATAAAAAAATGAAGCTTTGGTAAGGTAGAGAAACACCAAAGAAGTAAAATTCAACCCAAGACTTTTAATCCTTAAATCCAAGAGTGACCAACATCTACCAACAAATGCTAAATCACATGCAAAGGTCTTGAGGCAATCTTGTTCCCAGGCTTCTCTCCTACCCATCCCTACGGAGGAGAGAGAACCTGGGAACAAGGTTGGTCTTGAGGAAAAGGAAATGATGAACAAAATCTGTTTTACCTTTGCTTAGACTCTTTCTCACTGTGAGTTGATTACTGATGATGGCATCCGACACTTTTGTGGAAGCCCCTGTGCTGTGGATCACATTGAAGAACTAGAACTGGATAACTGTCCTCTTATCACAGATAATGCCTTAGACTACTTAATGTAAGTATGTGTCGAAATGAAAACCCTGACTTTATGAAGTTTCATTTCAGTGGATCTAGGTCTTTTTAGGGCGAGTTCGACCACCGCCTGGTTAGCTCAGGTGGGAGAGCGCCAGACCAACACTCAGGGTCTTTCAATAACTGAGAAGAAAGTGCTGCCTTTGTAATGACATCTGCAATTGGTTAGACTTTCTAGTCTTCTCGGATAAGGATGAAAAACCGTAGGTTCCATCTCACAGCACTTTCACTGATTTGTTCTTGTTGGACGTAAAAGAACCCACATCACTATTCGAAAAGATTAGGGGACGTAGACCCCGGTGGTGTGGCCAACCTTTTAGGGATGGCACCTCGCATGGACTTGAGTCCCGTTCGTGCACATTCCCTCTGGGCAGGCCTGTGTCCAGAAAAGCTGGTAAATAAATAAATAAATAAATAGATTCCGGAATAATAATAAATGGAATTAACTCTAACACTTTAATTAACTCTAAAACTTTTGCACAATCTTATTCCAGAATACAATCAATCAGACGCACCCTAAGTATGATAATTTTGACGGAGAGGCTTGCTGAGCCCTCCTCCCCCCACCTCTCCCTAGATGTCATTGATCAAAAGTGGCAAAATTAATTATTTTCCCTTGAAACGGCCCATGTTTAAGCCTTGCCTTAAAAATGTGCGCACAGCACAGTTTTAATCACGTCTAAAAAGGCATTGTTTTGGTGACATTACTTTTTTTGTCGGTTGCAGTAATTGCCAACATCTAAAAAGAGTGGAACTTTTTGATTGTCAACTTATCACCAAAGCAGGAACAAGAAAACTTAGGGTAACTATTGCAAATGTTATTATCTATGTACTTTCTGTTTTTTTTTACCTCCTGTTTACATGATTCTTATGATAACTTATCGCACAAAACACAGGTGCTTTCAGGTTGCTTTTTCTTTGCTTTCCTTCCATTTATCACGTGCTTTCAAGTTACCCATCACGTGCTATCAGCTCATTTGTCAATTAAATGTACTTATAGTTCACTTACCTGTTGTCACGTGTTGTCAACGTACTTATCATGTGCTTTCAATTTACCTGTCAGGTGCTATCAGCTCATTTGTCAAGTCATGTACTTGTAGTTGGTTTATCTGTTATCATGGGCTGTCAACTCACGTTTCATTGGTTTCAGTTTACTTATATTTTGCTGTCAGCCCTTTTAACAAGTGTTTAAAGTTCACTTGTCACGTGGTCACAGCTTATGTAAGGTGCTTTTAATTAACTTGTCACGTGCTATCAGTTAACTTTTGATTTGCTCCCAATTCACTCATAATGTGCTGTCGTGTTCTTTCATCGCGTGTTGTCAGTTAACTATAAACCTCTGCTGAAAGCTGACGAGAAATATCCCGTACTTTTAGTTGTCTCATCACCTGTTCACGTGCCCTCAGCTCTATTGTCACGTGTATTGCAGCAATAATGCCCATCATTTAATTGTTTTCTCTTCCCAGGCTCATCTACCAGATCTGAAAGTACACGAATACTTTGCACCCGTGACCCCTCCCCCAAGTGTAGGCGGTGGACGACAGAGAATGTGCCGTTGCTGTGTTGTGCTATAGTACTGTGTTCCAACTTACACAAAACTCAACCCAAGTACTTCCTTATCGCGATAGTATCAATCGCTTTGCATACTGTAGAGTTGAAGCCTTCTAAGAATAGGTAATGAATACTTCTACTCAACTTCCTTCCCACACGGCAGCTCGTCACGCAATCGTCTTGCCCGTTTAGTATGAATTGCATGACATGGCCAAAGATCTTCGATACTGGAGAGTACCTGCATTTTGGTTGCAATGCAAACTACAGAAGACCGCACTCCCACGGAACGTACACGATTGTAAACATTTAAAGACACGCTTACGATCGTTCTCTTTGCCCAGGGTAACAGAAATTGTGGGTATTGCCTCGTATTGTTTGGTACATCTGCTGTGTTAATCTCGTTTGACGCACTGCTTAGAATCGCCCAATGCTTCTCTCACTGAAGAATCATTGGGTTGAAGCCAAGAGAGGATAAAAGGAGAGAGTGATCGCGATCTTCCTCACCGTGCTTGTTCTCCAGTTTAATCCCTCTCGTGCTATTTTTAGTGACAATGGCGAAGTAGTTAAATGACATAACTTTATATCTTTTAAGGATACTAATTTTTTTTTTAGTTTTGAGATCCTTAGAAATGTTCTTTGAGTTCCCGTCATAAGATATCCAATAATAGTAAAACCAAAATTTGGCGTCAACTTTGTGACGTTATTTTCCCAGCAAAACTTTCAAGATCTGGAAAATGTTTTTCATAAAAAAAACTATGAGGACTGGGATCAATTTAGGTTTCTTGGAAACTACCCACCTACCCCTCCCCTAAGCCAACATTAGCACTTACTTCTCACTTAGGGCAAAATGTTGGCTTAGGGGAGGGGTAGGTGGGCTGTTTCCCTGGAACCTAAATTGATCCGACAAAAAGTTATCTGAATAGGCCATTTCCGAGTTCCCCCGGGCCTCTGTATCAAAACGAGGTTAGGTGCTCAACCTTTGATATGGAAATGATTTTTTATTCTCATGCAAATAAAACTCTTCCACAAGAAAAGTTGAGCACCTAACCTCGTTTTGATACAGAGGCCCGGGGGAACTCGGAAATGGCCTATTTATATCTTGAGAAGAATTCGTGGGGAACAAGTCCTTTTGGGCAAGAAGCGCGCTCACTCTGTCCTGTGTTGACCTAGTGAAGTTAAAGTGCCTCCTTTGTCTTAAAGGTGGCTAAAACACACTCTTGACTTGCCATCAAACGTTTCTCAGTGTATCACTGCACTATTTTAGCAAAAATTATCAGTTATTGTTACTGGGAGTAAGGGAGGCAGTGAGGGATGTCTGGACACAAACCAAGCACTTACATTTCGTTTGGGTTTGAGGTTTATTGCTTTGTGTTAAATACTTAATTTGGCCAGAAAACTTAACTTATTTGCATAATTCCTAAGTATTATTAATATCAAGAAATGTTTTGGTTGGTAACTTGGTATGATACCATACTTGTAAGGTAAACGGTTGATTTCCATCGTTTTTCTCATATACACAGAACACTCAAAATACAGTCAGTGTTTTAATATTTAGGTTTAAAAAGGCGTTTTAATTTTTGCCAAATTAATGTAAATATCATAATTAAACAGAGACAAACGTGATCACTTTTTAAGGTGCTTAAATTTAAATTTATCGTCGTTTATAATAATAAAATAGATTGGTTAGCGTTGGTATAGCAGTTCTTAATCATCTTTAGAGACGCGAGTGTCGCTTTTAAGGATAATCGCGGGTAATTAGATTAATAAATAGGAAGAGCGGTTTTCAATAGATTGTGGAAAGCGAATTCTCGTCTGCACCTGTTTTTCCTTAAAGTGAGGACCATTTTTGCCATTGCTTATTTCTTGAAAGTCCTGAACACGTTTCGGGCCCGGTAATGTTTGTTATGTCTGCAATGTACCTGAATGAAACGCAATACGGCTCTTATTAGACCAATAAAAGAAGGCTGGTGTGTGGGCTAAAATTCGCACTATCATTCTTAAGGTTTTGAGCTAAAATATGGTTTCGGGCCTGAAAAGTCAACGGGCACCGTGTTCGCGTCGTTTGGCGGCTGCGACCTGTATTCCCCTCAGATCTGATTGGCTCATTATGCATTTGCCTTTGTTGTGATTGGCTAGAGTTACATTTCCCTCGGAACACATTATTGAAAACCGCTTTCTAACGTTTCTAAAAATCGGGGCGGACGTGTTGATAATTTCAGTAATAACTTCTGTTTAATTGTATATACAGGAAAACCAATCAATTATCTAAGCTATTTAATTATCGATTGAATTATTATTCTATGTGATGTTAAGAGTGAAGTTGTTCATTTGTTGTAGTTCAAGTGCTGGTTTGTATTGTTTATCACTGGGAATATTGTACTAGTAGGCTAGCGATAATTCATCGACAAGATGTTTTCATTCTGGACAGTACTTTTGGATTCGTCTGAAATGGCGAGGCACAGAGATAATTCTTAGATAGAACGTTTTTCATCTTGAGGTTGGCACGTCTGAAATCTTCTCACTCCATCCAAGATAACGGCAGTCTCGAACCTCGAGTCCGAAAAGAGGTACGAGACATGATCATGTTTCTAAGGCGAGTTGTTACTTTGTCTACCCCGCTGTTTTCTTATAAAGTCTCCTTTCCCCACTCATTTAGTTCACGTTTAGTGTAAGTATTGTTTAGTATGCTACGTCGTACTCCTTCGCACAAAATGATGACTTCGTACCAACAAAATTTTTGTCAAACGGCTTTTTACACAGATGTAGAGCTTTTTACTCCGAATCGGGACTATGAAGTCCTAAATCGTGATCCCTCAAATAGAAGTTACTCAATAGTACCTCCCTTTCGTGCTGTTTATTATAATGTGCATGGTTACTCAAACGTTTTCTGTAGTGTAAATTTCTGAAATGTGACTTTTGCTGTTGGTGGCATTTTGTTGAGGACCTAACAGTTTGTCAAGAGTTTATAACTGGGCGGTTTCTATCATCATTCCCAAAATTTTGTCGAGGATGTGTTTAGTGTGTAGTGTATTAACGTAATCTATCAGTTTTAGGTCTAGTGGCATACCATGCTCTTTATTTGAGTGCTGTACAGTGGAGTAGTTGTATTGACTGGCCATGTGTTGGTATTACTGCGTGTGCCTGGCAACCGGAAATCACGTGACATGGTCTGTGACTATGTCCAGTCCCCTGCCGGTCAGGAATAGTTTTGTGATAGGTTAGCTATGAGTTCCTCGGTATGATAAAGTTTTGGTTCAGTGCTAGCATGCAGGCCAAATATTTGTATTTCTTACAGAGAAGTTTGGTATGTACAACTCGCAATGACTGTGCAGGGAGAGGCACTTTTTGTGTTCTTGTGTTAGTTTTGTTTGTAGTGCTATGAATTCTTGTATTTTTTAAATAATTCTTAATTTTGGTTTACGGTAACGCTGTCAGTTATAATTGTAAACCGGAAGTGGAATAAAGATAATTTAAAGTAAACATCCATTTTCAAAATGATCTTTATTCTTTTTGTTATAGTCTAATGCATATATTTACAGTCGTTCAATAAGAGACCTGGGCGCTGAGATCGGATTGATGAAGAGCGCTTACCATTTGCACGAAAATTTCGGTGGAAAATTTCCGTCGAATGGTACTGGTATTTTTTTTGGCACCGAAAACAGGAACTGGATTGAGTTGTACCGTTTACAAAATACCGGTAAAGTTTTCGCTTTCTCTGGACATGAAGCCTGGCACTAGTAATCCAAACAAATGGTACAAAAAATTTCGGTCGTTTCGGTAAAAACGGGAAAAAGGTGATACTTCGAAAGGTATTACTTTTTTTCCGGAAAATTTCCACCCGGATGAACCGTTCCACTTGAATTCTCCCCGGAATTTTCGGGTTTTCCATACAAATGGTGAGCGCTCGAAGTCTACCTGATGGGCCCTCTGCAGGTCAGTCACGTGATTGTTCATTGGATTCAGTTTTTTTCTCGTTGGGACTTATAAAGATAGCTACAACTAGAGATAGACCTTTCGAAGTCCTCGTGAGTTCGGTCCCAGTTGGGCCTTTGAGTATAGGCAAGGATGGGTTCTTCCCGATCCCCGAGGTAAAAGGTGCTATCCCCCTAAAAATAGCTCAGTATAATAAAAACTATTGTTGAGGTACAAAACCTGAGCTCTTTACATGTAAAGTTTTTTTTTTTTTTTTGGCTGGCAGTTTGTGGTCAAAAGGATTCAATAAATCAACCGTTTAATAAAAAGCGGTCCTAATGACGTAATACAACAGGTTGAAAAGACGCTGAACAATACCCACAACACAAGAGCGATCTAATAATGGTTTCCGCAACACCGACAAATATCCTAAAAAAACAGATGGTTTTGCATCAAGGCAAAACCAACTTTAGCTTCTCGTGCGCTCAAAGGTCAGGATTTTAATTAAGCATACAACTTTGTTTCTATGGGCTATTATATTTAGTAAAATCCAACTGGTGGTTTATATCAATGCTGCGTTCTTATTGGTTGAGCTACAACTAAGGTCTGTGTTATAGCGCACTAGTACTGAAAAGCGCCGGCTTTGAAAACCAACAACTTTCCACGTGCATCACGCTTTTTCGTGCATTTTCTTTGCCATCAATGCACGACTGCAGCTTGAAACTGCTACTTTCACGTCAGCTAATGCAGGGGTTGATGTAGCAGCTGATCCTAAGAGAAGTCACCAATGGTGCGTAACCCTAACCCCAAACAATACTAAAACAATGGGAAGAATGACATGTCATTGTTTTCAGTGACCAATGAGGAGAGACCTTAGGATCAGCTGCTACACTACTGAATGCAGGACGTGAACGCTGACGAGACAACAATGTTACTCTCTTTTTATGAACTTAGATAGAATCTTTCAGACTTCAACTCCAGAAAAATTTGCCAACATTTACAAACTGAAGCCGAGGGTAAAAGAACAGCGTTGAAGTTCAAAACAGCGCGAACTCACTTTTAAAGTGAAGGTTGTTATGTCGCAACTGCCTCCTTGATCCTGCAGTTTAAAACCGTAGGAAGCTAGAGGAGGAGAAATTGCTGGAGCGAAGACTTACATCTATGGACAGAGTGGAAAAATGGTAAGAGCAGTTTGCGTCTTTTCCTTCCGTTAGTTCATTGTCGATAGAGTAGTGTGGTTTTCGTTGTTATATTATATAACACGGTTTTGAAACGAGTTTCCAACCGGCCAACGCTTCTGTTCACTTTTATTTCGGCTCAACATTACTTTCGTTGGTTTTTCCAAATTTAATTTCTCAGTAATATACATATCCTATGATATCAACACTGTAACTGATACCATATGATTGATCGTTTCCTAGCTAGAATGTCGTTGATCCATGCCTGTCGATGTTGGTCAGCTCTTTTAAGCCTCTCCGTATATTTTCTTTGTGTAGTGGTTTCTGCAAAAAAAGGGGAAAAAATATAATTTAAGTTTCAAACATGTTAGAAATACGTAAGGTTAATTGTCCCAAATGAAATAATGACTCGTGAATTTGAACCAAAAAAATTGACGCGAAATTCTCTTTCCCGCACACCACATTTTGGGTTAATTCGTTTTGAAACTGTCGCCTTTGCTCGCTGGAATTTTGTCTTGCTTATACAACTTTAAGACAATAAAAAATTTCAGCGGGCATTTACATGTAAAATGTACTACAACGTTCAAGATGCAATTAATGCAATTGCTTTCCCCACAAAACCCACAAAGGATTTGTTTTCAGTTACTCAAAAGACGTTTGTTAGTCCCAAGACTGAGAAGTTGAAACAATACAATTTTGTGGGGAACACACATTGCATTATGGATTCTTACATAGAACATAGACAACAATGCACCTTGTTTACCCCTCAAACTTTTGCACAGCCATTTTTTCGATTTCTCTCTGGACGACTGTAATACCCTGGGGAAATTAGAATTGTAACTATAATTTGTTTACCCACAGATCACTTAGAAGTTCTTATGAACCTCGCTGAAACGTGTCCGTGCGTTGCAGTTCGAATTGGAATTTGATAAGTGTTGGTTTTTAGGGTGAGAGGAAAACCGGAGCACCCGGAGTAAAACCTCCAGCTCTCGAATAAAGAGAGAGAACCTGTCTAACAACAAACATTGTTAGAAACATAGGCGTACAGGTACTTTTTTGCCAGGGGGGGCGGTAAACTATTTGCCCAAAAAATTCTCGCAAGTTGCCCAAATTTTTTCGAAACAGTAGAAAAGAAACGAGGCCAAACGATGCAACAACGTAGGCCGTACTGGCATATGAAGGTGGCTCGATACTGTAACAGTTTTTCAGGGTCAATACCTCCCAATTTTAAGCATAACTACGTCGCCATAGACAAACATTTGGAAAAACTGCTACCATAGTTTTATTAGATATAGATGAAAATTCATCATAGGGTTTTACATCGGAGTTGTCACAGCAACGAAATGACGCCATTGTCTGTAGGGTGCGTTCGATTGCGAAATTCGGATTTCTAAATCCGTCCTCAGGGTGGATTTCAATTAAGAAATCCAAATCCGGATTTTTTGGATTTCCCTTTTTGTCGTTCGATTGGGAAATCCGAAAAAGGATTTGCTAATAAAACTGTTCTCGTGAACAGCGGACTATCTTGTGCTAATTATGCGACACATAAAAAAATTCGGATTTGGATTTCTTAATTGAAATCCACCCTGAGGACGTCTCGGAGGTGAAATCCGTTTTCGGATTTCGCGTTCGATTGGGAAATCCGGATTTAGATTTTCAAAATCTAATCCTCGAACGCACCCTTAATTGCAACAATATTTCTTGGCACTGGGAACTGTTCCTACAAAATCGATCACGGGAACTTTTTTGTCCAATAGTCGCGTCGATGTTTGTGAAGTTAAAGCCGAATCTATAAAAGAGTTATCGGAATGTTTTGGGATGAAGTTTTAGAAATATGCTAAAAAAAATATTGATGTTTGGCCGTTATCTGTAGAAAACGAATCTCTTTTGTCTTTCTAGATCTCGTCTGGAAAGAAATTTTGAATATAACAAAACTAAGTCTTAGGCTTCGGTTTTTGGTTCAAATTATCAGAAAGCTATGGGCCTGTACTCTTTGCGCTCACTTTAGGAACGTCACGTGGTATTTCAAGGGCCAAACTGGTGATCAAATTTGCCAATACGAGTATCCGCGGTCAGTTTTTTATATTCTATCCAAACGATAAGACGATTTAATAGTCATACGAAATGTACAGTTCGAGTTTCGACAAGATTCACGTCATTATTGTTTGCCGTGAGGACATCAAAAGAGGTAACAATGATCACTTCCAACCATAACTTGATATCATAAACAAACTTGAACTGCACTGGCAAAGTTTTTCACTTGTTTGCCCCCTGAGAAACCGCGTGACATCCATCCAACTTGCTTCAACCAATCAAGAGCAGTAGCCAGATCTAGGTAGAGTCACACCATCAGTATGGCCGGTATTTCTGCGCTCTGTCCCCGGAAGTCATTTCGCGGGGAAACCAGCACGGGCCTCGCGAAATGTGGGCAGCATTTTTCTCAGGCTATACTTGGAAAATATCCTAAAGCTTACCTGAGTTTTAATCATTTCGTCAGTCTCTTTCTCGGGCTCGTCTTCTTCCTCCTTTTGATCCTCTGCTGGAGATTCCTGTTTGGATTCTTCAAGAGCACCAGAAACATTAAAAAGCAGCGTGGTTGATTCATCACAGGATTTTTCATCCTCTGAGACATTTTCTTGAGTTGCACTGGCTGCTGCGATATCTTCAACATTGTTGTAGGGCGCGTAGTTTTCCTGTCGATTTAAGGGCTGCAAAAAAAGATACGTATTAAATGAAAATACGTCTAAGGCAAGCGAGCAAACATTGACGTTAAAAGTTGAAGTAAAACGGAAAAAGTCTTTTTCATGCGGGTAACAGACTAAAAGGGACGAAAATTAAAGACGAAGGATTACGCGCGCTACACATCATCGACGCTTCTTGACACAGGGATTAATGCTGTAAAAAAATATTTTCAAGGCAATATAAACGCAAGAACATTCATAAGCTGTGTGAGGTAGGGATAAAACTGACGCGACCTTAAATGTTCAATCTGATCGGAATATAAAACCCTTAATTTTTCAGGAAGCCTGTGTAACCGCAGGTAGATAGCCGTCGTCATTCTCGACTTGTACTTTTGCGCCTTCATAAAATCCGCGTTGAGAAACGATTCGTTGTACCTTTCAAACTTTTTTTTTTCATTATGATGGAGCCAGCGGGACACCCTAATCGGTGAATATTCGCCTTCCAAGAGGAGATAACGCACGCAGGGTATAGTATTGAAAAAGGAATATCCTTCCTCCGCGCTTCACCTATCCTTTTCGGAAGGCAGGTTCAGGATCGCATGTGACAACTATCCATTAGCCTTGCTAAGTTTAGTAACGCGTCACATGACCTTTGTGGAGTGGAATTTTTATTGGTTTAATATAAGTTAAGAAGCAAATTTTTCAATTACAAACTCCTACCTCTACCGGTTCGCCTTTGTCGTCCTTAGGAAGCTGAACGTCCATTTCTAACTCGTTAGTCCTCTCCAAGACCCATGTTTTTTTCTTTTTAGCTTTGTGGCAGACAAATATGAGCGCTGCCGCCAGTGATATCACAAGAACTGCTCCAAGGCAAGCAAGTACTATGACCAGTGTGGGGGTCTCTGTCTCAGCTGTGTGACAAAAAGTTCGAGTCAAATCGAATGAAACTCCTTGCAATTACACACATCTTGAAAAACAAATCTAAAAACTGCTTAACACATACTCTTAAACACACTTTATTTATTGCTTTCTTCAAACATGTAGAAAGCCTGGCATGCCCACAGTTGGAAAAGGTGGTGAAAGGTTTTGAAAGCATGACAATCAGTGGTCGGTTCTGGCAATTCTACTCTTTACATAAAACGCGGATAACGAAAGAGAAAAATGCCTAAAAATCAAGGTTTTTCTTTGTATTTCACACTCAAAACTAAAAAAAGGATATCTTTTTTTAACTTTCCCTCGCCATTATGAAAACCTGAGAAAAGTGCCCCCCTTTTCTCATTAAAATCCGGATTTTTTAAGGATTTGTCTTCGATATAAAGTGAAGCAATATTTGAGTAATATTTATATCTCACTAATCGCAAAAAAAGCTGGAAAGAAGTACAGAGGCTAGTAAAACAACAATTAGGCTTTGAAGTGATTCTTCTAGATGCAAATACTTCATCGACCGACGAAGTTTCTTCGGTCAGCGACAACGTGCACCTGGAACTTTTCTCCAATTTCGCCAGATGGCGACACGTCTACCATATGACCGATTTCTGCCACGTCACTAGACCCTTCTTGGTGGTGGTGAAGGTCGGTCGTTTTTGCATGGCCAGCGCACTCTGTCCAGGCGGGGAGGGGGGGGGGGTTGACATTTGTCCGTGTGGCCGTCCTTTGGCAGGAAAGAGGTAGCCCTGTAGACTGTACTGGAGGCCTTACTGACCTAACTGAGTTTGCAGTCATTCGTTCTCCGTTGATTGAGTACGTCTTCTCAAAGTCCTCGACGTGGTAAGAGCCAGTATGGGAGAATTTTCTCCCCTTCTTTGAAGGAAATGTACGTAGACCTCCTGGTTTAGGACGAACCTAAATATCATGACCAGAGTACTGTTGTTTAGAGTTAAAGACTTAAGTTTTACCCCTTTTTTATTTCTTTTTTTTTGTTTTTTATTTTTATTTTTTTATTTAATCTTGAGGTAAACGTCCGACATCTTGAAACATTGCCGGAACACAAAGTGTACCTACATATGAACAATAGTAAATTAACGTCACAATTCACTGCTCACAATTACCTGTCATTTTTGACAGCTGTCAGTTGAGAGGACTGAAGATTGGGATTCCCGCCTTTATTTGACAACTGTCCGCCCAAAAAGACCAAACAAAAAAAGAGGGAAAAAGTCGACTTTTCTTACTATGAAGAAAAAGGCAAAAAATTGAAAAAACTCGAGAAATGTCTCTTTCCAGCTTTTTTGCGATTCGTGAGATATAAATATCACTCAAGAAAGTTGCTTCACTTTATATCGAAGACAAATCCTTAAAATATCCGGCTTTTCGTGAGAAAAGGGGGCACTTTTCTCAAGTTTCCATAATGGCGACTGGAAGTTAAAAAAGGGGTTTCCTTTTTTTAGTTTTGAGTATAGAATACAAATAAAGATCTTGATTTTTAGGCGTTTTTTATTTTCGTAATCCGCGTTTTTTGCAAAAAGTAGAATTGTCGGAACCGACTACTGATTCATGACCCCCCTAGATGTGTGTGATCGACTTGCTTCATTTTTGTGCCGTTGCTCATCACACTATTTCGAATAGCTGTTCGTTTTGACACGAGAAGCTATTCGTTATAGTGTATACCTAACTTAAACCGTATCCATGATAAGCTAATTACCTTCACAACTGTTCTTTCCAGGGCATAAGGTAGTTGTAGCTTCATACCTCTCCTTCCCACCAAGTGGTACATTGTTTATGGAAGGATAAAAATAGATACTTTCCTTTTCAGCACCTGCACAGCTCAACACAAACTCATCACCGGTCCCATGATTCCTTCTGGTCGTGGTACACTTTAGGAAGGTCATTTGTTGTGGTTTGTTTCTCGGCGCGTACTGAACTAATACCCTAGTCGGTTTCTTGTTGTCTCTCTCGATAACTTTAATGGGATTTCCAAAGCGATCTCTGAGTACTACCACGAATGAAAACGATCCTTTTGTGGAAGTGTCTGTTTTCACGTCTTTTACCGAACTTTTCATAGCGTCTATCGGATCTACAACGCAAAACACTTGACCGTTTAAGTCCTCTTTTAAGTTTAGTCCCTCCTCCTACCTCTTAAGTAAAATTACAATACAACCTTTTTTCAATTTTACGTACGAATATGTAATTTTGAGCTGGCGCTAAGCCAGGGCCTAGTTGTTCGAAGGCCAATTAGCGCTAGAGTTAAATTTTAATCCGGTTTTCTTTTTGTCCTTTTCCTTTTGTTCAAAAGCATTCTATTCCTTTTGAGCGCATCCAATTATCAAATTGTATACGAAAAGAATTAAAGTGAATTTGCTTTTTAACCCTGGGTTATCCTAACCCAGCTTTGAATAGCCCGGTCCAGAGGTGAACGTTCTTATTTTGGGTTTGAAGTACATGTGATGCGTCTGAAACCACCACCTTGACTTTTCAGTTTCGAGAAGTCAATATTATGGACAATTGTGTTTACTGAATATTAATGAGTTTTTGAAAGTTGTGTTAAAGCTTGAGCCCCTTCGCTTTCTTTATAATTAACAATTATAGTGATATGTATCGGCTGAGAACACAGACGTAACAGGCATGAACAGGGGAAGGTGGATGGGGGTGGTGCTACTCGAGTGGCTTTCTACTCGCCCCTATAGATCCCGGTTCATCAAAGATTACTTACACTGTATAAGAATCTTCCTGTCAGCCCACTCCACCAGTCTGTTACTCAGAGTCAAACCAACCCGAAGCCGTGTATTGGGTGAAAATTCAGGGACATAGCACGAGATAACAGAATCCTTACAGATCCCCTGCTGGGTCTTTTTCGTTCCGTTTCCGGTCTGAAACCGGACGAAATACTGTAACCAATCTTGACAGGAAATACCGCTGACTGTTAAGTGGATGTTTTGAGCCGGTGAAACTAAAGAAGGGGTAACGTTTGATACTTTGAACGGTTCTGAAAAAAAAAAAGCAAAAAAAAACTTCTTAAAACATACAACGTTGAAACTTTCACAAATTTTCTAATTGCACGTTTTATTGAGGAAATGTTGTCTGTGTTCCTGTTCACTTTTTTCTTCGCTGCCGCTCATTTTCACCTTGGTGGACGCTAACATTTCTTCTCATCGCCACTATAAAAAAGGCTATAAAATTGGTCTCTTTTGTTTTTTTTTCTCTCTCTCCAGCTCTTTCTCTGTTATCCACGTCAGTGTAGAAAGTCGAAAGAAAGAACCGGCTTTATTCTTGTTGTTTCTTTATCTCTAAATTCCGGATGGGTATGCGATTTACCGTCGAAACTCGCGGGTGCTTGAAATGCAAAATTTCACTCCGGCTTACATGAAGGGGTGGACGTACGTACGGACGATTTTCTTGGATGCATAAGTAACTAAATCTCTTACTCAAGGTGCTCCGCTGATATTGTTGTAAACTTAGCCTGAGAAAAAAGCCAACATTTTGCGACATTTCACCTGCGGTTTCCACACGAAATGACAACGGAAATTCCATACTGATGACTCGTCACTATTTGGATTTGGGTAGTGCTTCTTACTTTGATTTAGCCTGAGATCATGCCCTCTCCCTATTAACCCTTTATGTCTCTCACGGGAAGAGGGCATGATACATTTCTTTGACCTATCACATGTAAAAATGCCGGATTCTGGACTTTTTTCTGATTGGATAGGAAACAATGCGAATGATTTGCGCCTTTTCGATTGGCCAAAATGCCGCCATCCGTTAGTTGTTGTTAATTGATTTCAGTCTGCATTTTTGCTTGCGTAATGCCGCAGTGAATACACACGCGAGTTCGTTATGAAATTTCTGCCGGCTCAGTTTTCTTGAATTTGAAGAATGCTTAAATAGAAATTTCATCCGTTGAAATATTTTCCATCTCATCGTACACTAAAAATTCACCGATCATTTGAATGCAATTTGATACTGGCTACAAGTTACAGAAGCGACAAACGGGTTCACTTTTCAAATAATCAATTCATGAACGGAGTCTTGACCTGGCTTGACTGTAATTCTTCCTTCAGAAACCTGCGAATTATTCTGAGCGATCTTCGCTTTCACACCACCGTGTCAGTTCGTGAAATATGGTGCTTCAGCCTAATTTTTTTTTCACTGCTTTCGGTACAGAACAAAGTCAACGAGCTTTAACCAGTAAATTCTTTATTATTTGTAGCTGTTAAATAAAGGTACGGCAGCTCCAGCTAGCAGTATTTCATCACAAAAACAACATTTAAAATTTCTTTTTTAGGAAGCGCCATCTGAACATGGGCGAACTTAAAAATTTTGTTTTCCCTAAAATTGATTTCAAACATGACAGGTCAAGCAGACGTTACATTATGTAAATTAGGGGGCGGTTGACGGCTTGTTAAATAAATGTATCAGGCGTTATTTTATTCCCTCTCGAGCCAAAGAAGCAAAGAAGCAAAAAAAAGAAAAAAATAACGCCTGATCTCAGGTTAACTTTGATTCTACTAACCGTGCAAATAGAGCGGCTTTATAGTTTTAAAAAATTGTCCATCAACATCAAGAAAAAGAGGGACTCTGTCGGTATTTCTCATTGGTGGCGTCTCGCAGAAAATAAAACCATCCTCTTTCCTAGCCGGCACAGATATGTCTTTAAATCTGCATTGAAGAGTGGTATTTGACGTTACGTTCAGTTCCACGCTGGTTTTAAGTGTTAGTGTTGTAATGGCTCTTACGGGAACAACCGCTGGCTGAAATGCTTTTATTTCCAAGGAGGAAGCTACAATAGATAGAGGAAAAATGCATATTTAAAGTCAATTTTACCCAGTTAGACACAATCAGTACAAAAGCCTTCTGTAAAATGAGGGAAATATGTAGGGAAAGTCGAAAATGGTTTTGAAAGGTAACAATTGAGGCAATAACTACGTCTCAATGAAAAACATCTTATCATCAATGCTGTGTGACTTCTGCCTTTTTTGTTCTTTTGGCTGAAGGTGTTTTTCAACAGAGTTGACGCCCCTCCCTTTCTAGGTTTCAACGTGCTTTGCAACTAGAGTAACTAGAGTAGCGGGCGATTTTTTAAAATCGCCCGCTGCCATGCATAAAAATTCGGACTTAATTCCAAGAGAGGTTTATTTTGGAAAAATAACTCTACTTGGTACGTGGACTCTTCTATAAGCACAACGCAGTGTTTTTCTGGCAAGGTGCAGAACGTACATTGAACCAGCTAAAGATCGATACAGTCAGGGCTTCTTAGTAACGTGGGCATAAGTTATCAGCAGCGCATTTAGCCATCAAAATGCTGTCGATAAATCTTTTTCCTACTAAAACTACTTTAAAAAACAAATCGATTTAAACCTTATCCATTACGGTTAGCAGAACCGCACAGGTTAAATTTTAATAAAGACATCTTACAGCTTCAGATCTATTTTCTAAGCGTCAGCATCTTTCTTTGGTCCAACAAAAATGCAGTGACCACTTGTTTGCGTGGTCCACAGAGATAATGTTGGCAAACTCAATATTATCCAACGGACTTAAAATAAAAAGGTTAAAAGATTATAACACCGATGCTATTACATTTCGCATTTTAGAAATTCTGCTTTAGCTAATAACCTAACGCCTACTTCCTATTTGTGGCGTTTAATTAATTAACTTATTTTTCATCATGATTACATCGGTTTTCAAAAGAGGAAGGTCGATACATTTAGTTGATAACCTTTCTGATTTGGGTTTGTTTCGGAGTCAATCAGTGTTCAAGTTTTACTATTTCACGTAAATTTTCTTTGCTTGTAGTCGCTGTAATATCTCTTCCGTTGATTTACCTCAATGCAACTACGCATGCGCCAATCTACTTTCTTTTGAGAAATGTCCCCTAGGCCAGGGGTCTGAGACTCACAGAATGATCGCTCATTGGGCGAAACTCGAGTAACAACTCTCTGTTTATTCATAGACGTTCGTACTGTGAGATTCGATTTGTGAACGATACTGTTACGACAGCTACCCGGGGCACACTATTGATCTTTGATTCCAGTTTTCCTCGCGCTTTGTATGTGATATGCTGTGTTTGTTTTTTGTATTTATCAACTCAACATCAAACATCCTTAATTTGTTTCATAGGGGTATCATTAACACCGTAGTTCCCCGGCTATCAGTGGAAAGCTGAAAGCTGAAAGCTTTCGCCAGTAAGTCCTGAGACTCATGCCCATTTTACATCCAAAGTCAAACAATATAACACAAGGGTTTCCACACAAATGTAAAATGTATACTCACATTTCTCTGAGCCGCACAATTTCAAGACCGTGACCATAAAGAAGAAGGAAGCTCTCCTCCAACAAAGCATGGATCTTCTTGTTTCAGTCGAAGGCATATTGCATGCTAAAGAATACTCTCTGAAAATGTAGCCAAGCAGTACAAACAGCTGTACACAACTTAGGAGATATGAATGTTCAGTGAAACGATTGACTCCTTCTGCGTGTGCAGTATGGCGTGCGATTGCCGCTGGAGTCAGACAACCCAGTGGCTATTCGTACGGGAACCGTACACCGACTTGTATTTGCCATTCATATGGGAGTCTTCTGAGTATGCGCAATGCAGCTATTACTCACAAAAATATAGGTGGGAGGTGTTGACAGGCCAAACAACCTTATAGTTTTGCTCTAACTAGGATATCTCCCAGCGATTTTGCTCTTTTATATGAAATGATGGGAGACTTGTTGTATATTTCTCTCTGTAGTGGTTGATCTTGAATTAAGTGCCATTTGCTCATTAAAATGTTTTTAAGGTTCGGCAAAGCAGGGTGGTACGTGATAACGAAAGGCAGAATGTATTTTGCAATTCATTGTTCTTTTGTAAAGCCGACTTCCGTTCGGTAAATTTAACCTCTGAGGTGATTTTTTTCTATGAGATTGTTGTGAGGGTAACCTCTAGGACCTCTAGCGCGAAGGCGTTTTTTGAAGTTGTAGATGTTCTCATACAAGGATTTAGCTGAGGAGTTAGTTCTCAGAAGTCTACAGACAAAAACGACAACAACAATAGCGTGATATAGCGCGACGAAGACTAAACGGAAGAACTGAAACATGCTTCAAACTATGACATGTGCCACGAACGAAACAAAAAGCAGAACTAAATTAAGACGACAGAATACATAACTGCGTATTTTGGCGCGAGTCGCGAGCGCTGACTCCGCCATCTTGGATAAATAGGCGCGCGGAAGTCTGGAACGAGTCCATAATGTACCCGACAGAGATGGGGACGGGTTCAAAAGAAAGGGACGGGGAGAAGGAAAATCGTTAGCTTACGAGCGTGGTCCTGTGCGTGGTGAGAGATTTTGCGTCACAGTTTTAGGGCGAATTCTAGAACGGGGTATAAAAAATTGGCCCATTTCTAGAACGGCATATCAATTTTAGGTGAAATAGTTTTTGGAACTGGGTGCTAATTTGGAGTACCAGGCGGCACATACCCACCCAAAAAATACCCAAGTGCCCCCCCCCCCCCCCTCACGGGGACAAAAGACAGACAAAAGTGAGGAATTCAATAATGCTAATTTCTGTTTGTTTGTCTGAGTTTCAGGTCTATAAATACACCTTATTCGATGGTTTAGCATATAATACATGCGGATATTTTGCGAGTTGCGTAGTATTTTTCCGAGCCCCACAGGGGCGAGGAAAAATACGAGCAATGAGCAAAATGTCCGCTCGTATTATATGCTAAACCATCGAATAAGAGGTTTATTATTCCACTACAAAAAAAATTGCTATTTGGCAATTGGTTTCTATTTTTTGGTAAGAGTATTCAGAAACATCCTGATTCCGTCTGGGAGAATGACGTTAACAACGAGCAAAATGTTCGCGCGTATTATGCCAAACCATTGAATGAGAGGTTAATTATGTACTGCAAAAGAAAAATGTTATTTTGGCTTCTATTTTCTAGTAAGAGTATCCAAAACATCCTGATTCTGTTAGCCATAGTTGCTCCTTCTCCATCCGCCAGTATTCGCCCTGTTGTAAACCGGTTAAACCAGGACACTACAGTGTATTACGGCCTCGTATTTTGCTTGTTCTCTTGACCTTATATGGTAAAATGACATAATAGTGGAATAATCAATAGTGTAACTGCCCTCAGCGCTAGCGCTATTATGTGTCCTGGCTATGGTCGACTGCTGAATACCCAAGACGTTCTCAGGCGTTCATCAGGAAGGAATGTTGACAAACGCCCGCTTGGGAGGCTAACTATCGGGGAGAAACGACTGAATTTAGAACCCTTGTTAGTTTCTGAAGAGTCTCGGCTCCAATGTTGGTGGCTTAAGGAAAATGGCTCTTTTGGTTTACACACTTTGCTTGGTAAGTTTTAACTATCCATAGCAATACATAATGTTTATAACCTCGACAGGACGCGAAAGGTATTTAGTCTGAAGAGAGGAAAGAGTAACATTTTTTGTTCAAGTGGACTTTATGAACCGTCGATGGAGTATACCCGCTTGGTCCGTGTATTGATGTGAAACGGAAATTTACATTTTTTCGATTGTTTGTTACATATATGAAAAAGAAACAAAACGAAAGATAAAAATATGAGAATTGAAAGCAGTGAATTAAACATACAGACGCTAATTAAGACATGGGGGAAAAATGTGAGGGAGCTGATGAAACTTTTCAAAGGGGAAATAATATTTACTGAAGCTAATTAGATTTTCTCAGAGCGATAAGTGAGGGCACGTCTGTTGCTAAACGTTCTTTCGTGTTCAAGAAACGAGGACTGTATACCGATTATCCTGTAGTGAAATGGCAAATTGTGATGCGACAAGTAGTGAAGTGTTAGAGTTAAGCACCCTGACGGAAAATGTAACAGGTGATGATGCCACTGAGGAATCGCAGCCGTTGAGGTTACGTCAAGTTCGGAGTATTTATCTAATCACATACAGCCGAGCGAACGAAGCGATAGTTCCTAATCATGAAAGTTTTGTTCAGCTAGTGTTGGATAGTTTCGAGAATGCAGACCCATTAACGCGTTGTGAGATAGTACAGTGGGTGTGCAGCCAAGAATGCCATAGGGATGGGGGCATTCATTATCATATGGCAGTTAAATTAAATGCACGGCGACGCTGGCTTAAAATACGCAATTATCTTTACGAGCGACACGGCCTGAAAGTGAATTTCAGCGCTCGACATAGCAATTAGTATTCAGCGTGGCAGTACACAACAAAGGAAGACGAGAATTACTTACAGTCTGATAATCATCCTGATTTGACTAATACCCCTGCACCCAACACTTCAAGGGCTACCGAAAGGCATACTCGACTTGCGAATGGAGCAAGGAAGCGTAAAAAGTCCTCTCAAAGTTTATCGGTTTATGATGTATCGCAGATAGCCGTAAAAAATGGCATAAAAACTCGGTTACAGCTGCTCGTGTTGGCACAAAAGCAAAAAAGGGAGGGGAAACTCGACTTGGCGCAGTTCATCGCGAATCGTGGAAGTCGGGTAGTGGATGAAGCGATTGCTGTAGGCTGGGAATTAGAAACTGCCGAGAGTACGCTGCAAAGGAGTAAAATGAGTAGAATCGAGATTTTGTACAGTAAATTAGAAGGAGAGTGTGAGCAAGGGTGTGACGGTCAGTGGTTGCAAATGGCAAAAGAAGTGTTACAGCGGAACTCTATTGTGAGGGATGACTTTGCGGAAAGTATCGCAATTTGTACTTGAAAGGTCCCTGTAACTGTGCGAAAACATTTTTGCTAAACCCTTTGAACACAATCTACAAAACATTCAGTAATCCAGCCTCTACAACGTTTGCTTGGGTTGGCACAGAACAATCAGAACTAGTTTTTCTAAACGATTTTAGGTGGTCAGCCCAAATTATTCCCTGGCATGATTTCTTAATGCTTCTTGAAGGCCAAACTGTTCATCTACCCGCCCCAAAAACACACTACCGACAAGATATTCTGTTCCAGGGAGATACGCCCATATTTTGTACCAGTAAGGATGAACTTAGTTATGTACGAGGCGGTGTTGTTGATCACAGGGAGACTCAGATGATGAAGGTGAGATGGCGAAGAACAGCAGAAGTCAGTCCCCCCGTGTGCAAAATGTTTTAGTCAACTTATTTTCCCCAAAGACGACTAATTCAATTACCACTGTTCTTATGTAAATATCGGCGAGTTTGTTTACATTTTGTTATCTTTGCTGTGGCTTAACGTTACACGATTCACCATGGTGTTTGGAAAAGTCTTTGCCTTTTTTAAGAACCAAAAAGCAACGCTACTGCATCTACAAGTATTTTAAGTGATGGAGCAGATCACGGAACATACACTTTAGGAGTAATTTTCTTCATTAACGTATTGAAGAACGCTATTTGAACGGTTTCACCATGGTGAACCGATAGTTCTTAAAGTCTATGGTACTATAATTACTTTACTTCAGGACACAGTGGTGAATCGTTGAGTTTTAGCGCAGAGAAGGTCTACAGACCGTTACAACAAATGAACTGTTTTAATAATGTCATTTCCTACAAAGTTAGCTTATTTTTGTACATAGAACTGTTAAGATCGTAGCAAAAGAAGGAAAAGGATCCGTCTTCATTTGACACCGTTGTGTACTTATTTGAGATAACGACTAAGTGGCAATAGACTTCTCTATTCTTTCCCTGCAGCTCAAACACAAATCATGTCTCACTGAATAGTGAATACATTTGATAAAGTGAGCGCCAAAAATCAGACTGCTATATAAACATCGCTAAACGTCGTATTCATGGCCATCGGAGCAATTTTCACTTCCTTCTGTTTTGGAAAATGCCACACCACCCCTCCCCCCTTATTTTTGCCGAATAGTGCGATATTTATATTGTCTCTGAAAGTTTCTATTTTGCGACAAGAATTCTCACGCTATTATCCAGAGAATGCAATAAGTGGTATTTCTTTAATATTTTATACGCCTCCCCTTATTTCTAATCACCATATCAATTCGTTTCGGCATAGAGCGTATTAAATTGTTCACAGTCTCAACAGATATCGAATTAAATGTACTGATAACACGATTCTTAAACTGTTGAAATGTTTCTCGGCGTAGTTGCTGCTGTAATGCTTGTCTTTTTAACATCCTACTCACCATGGGAAACACATTTTCAATGACCGCCAGATCCGGAGATCTTGGACAGAGTTTGATTAATATACTGTTCGTGCTTTACATCGCTGCGCGCGCTAAAGCCGAATTTTGAGAGGGATCTCCATCTTGTAAAAACGTTCGGCTACATCCTTTGTCAGCAGCTACGAATAGGCGATCAAAATGGTTATCTATAAACGCAGCGAAAGAACGTCCATTCAGTTTCTCGTATGGTTCACAGCAGTTAACTCCTTTATTGTAAGAAATTGCCACCATTAGTTGTAACACTTTACCCCCAGTTCCCTCTTTGCAGCCCTTTGCAATGCATCCCGGAGCCAAACCCTCTGATTTCTTTCTCCACACTCGAGCTTTGGGTGCACGAGCCTGATCTAGTGGATTTCTTTTGTACGTAAATCCTGTTCCATCCAGATAAAAGGCAATTCCTTCTGTCCAAACCTCCTGGCTGTAGTTGGCTTTCATGTACTTTGCAAACTTAACCCTTTTGATGTGGTCTTCCGCTGTCATGAGCCCCTTTCTGCGAGTCTGCAAATAGTAGTAATTCTGTGAATTGAGAAAACGAGAAATTGTTCTTACAGATACATCCTTTTGTTGAATTCCGGCTTCCTCCATCAGTGCTTTACAGGTAAAGTTCCCCTCTCTTTTCCTCAAAACTGTGATGCATCGTATCAGTCCTCTTTTGTCGCGGTCACTTAGCTTGTTCTTGCGACCTCTTTTACACGTCTCCTCCGAAGTGAGTCTCTTATAACTTTTCTCATGTGCAATTCTATAAACACTACTAGCAGAAATTTTGCACATGCTGGCAACTGTTCGCACAGAGAGGCCTTTAACCCGACATAGATAATACGCACGGGCACGAGTCACGCTATCGATGACGCCTTTAAACACCATCGCAATTTCCTAATAGACAGAACCGTTGCACAAAACTGTTTTAGCACAAAAGTACCTGAAAATCACTATACCCAAGCGTCTGCACAGATTCTTTATATAACTCCTACTTTATCTCTAGAACAGTCAAAACAAGAACACCTCGCACGTAATCCCTGTAGGGAACAATAATTACTCTTCATACGTTTACGTTACCCATCCACGCCCTTCACACACAAAGACAATACTCGTCACAAATAGTTGAAACAGACACCATTTCTCGCGAATTTTCGGGAAAATTCCCGAGGTTTACTCCTCACACACGTTTTCTTACTGAAGTGTCCCTCCTCCCTCCCCAATGTTGAGCGACGCGTATTTTGGAGCACTGAGATGACTGCAAATCCCAAATCAACATTGGGGAGGGGAAAATCGCACAAGTGTTCCAACATTTGTGACAAGTATTGTAGGAAACTGCAGATGGAGAGCGTAACGCGTCTATCTAATTTTCATTCGAGATGTAGCCCGATAACTACGAAATTAAAGTGTAACTCCAAAATCTCGCTTAAGATGAACAGTTACTATATGGTTAGATATTTCAAAGCGTGATCAACACCTACATTTTGAAACACTACGTGCATGATCTAAGGACGTTGCCAAAGTCTGGTTTGCTAATCACGTTCTTCAAAATTGTTTTCCACACCAACTTCTTTATACGTGGGTCTATTTGAAATATCAGTTAGGTCAGTTAATTCGTAATACGGGATTGTGTTAACGTTAATTTACACTTGTTCATTTTTTACGTGTCGCAGGATATTAAAAGGCACCTTTATTGTTTTTGTAAAAAAAAAAAAACAGTAGTTCCTCTAGCAACCTTTGTGGCCATTACAGGTGTGGTATGGAATCCCTAATGAAAGGGTTCCCAAGTCTCCACTACAATAGTGGGTAGGGTGGGGAGGGAGGATGTGTGTATACAAGAGTGTTGTATGTATAAAAACAAATAAAATTGGTTAATAGTTAAATTGTTAGAAAAAGTACTGATATTGAGCGACCAACGACTGCAATGCAGCCACGTCCAACACAAATATACAGTGCAAAGTAAAATGTTAAAAGTTAAAAAACACCGATATTGAGCGACCAACAAACTGCAATGCAGCCATGTCTAACACAATACATAGTGCAAAATAAAATAACAAGAACTGAGGGGTAAATATAATATAAAGTTAAGGACCTTAATGGGAAATAGGTTTATAGGGCAAATAGATCCACTAGCTAAACCGTAACAAGTCGATGGCTGCGAGATTGACCCATGAAAGTACTGAAAGGTTTTGGAAAAAAGAAAGTACTTGAATACTTACTCCAACTGATACATCAGATAGCCTCTGCAGCAGACCAATTAGCAAGCAAAATAAGTGGAGACTCCTCAGCCAGTAGACAAAAATTCATCTTCTCATAGGATGTGGCCCAGAAAAAGAGGCAAAAAACAAAGTTTTTTTGCTGCTCATGCCATAGGTAATCGTCAGCATGATGACGTACAAAATGAGAGGAATCTGGGGACGAATTTATCCCAGCTGAATGAAAACGAAAATGGTTGAACAAAAAAGGGGGTACCCTACGTAAAAATGACGTTAAAAAATTGCTAACCAGAGAATATAATCATCTAAAATGTTATTTCGTTCTTTAAAACTCCGAACACGAGTCGCTGCCACAAACTGAGATGAGAGGAGCCTGGGGATGAACCTCCCCCAGCTGAATGAAATTAAGAATATGGGCGGAAAAAGGAGAAAAAAAAGGGGGGGGGGGGTACAAGCGCTCTCCAAACAAAAAACCACCAAAGAAGATAAACTGCCAACTATAAAATATATTCATTTATAATGTAATTACATTCCCCAAAACTGTGAAAATAGGTATAAAACAAGTTGCTGTTCTAGTATAAAGTGAGAGGAGCCTGGGTACAAGTTGACCCAGCTAAATAAAAAAAAGGGGGGAAGGCTTTAACACACCTTAAAAAGTTTTAAGCCGTGTCGCAGGATATTAAAAGGCACCTTTACGTTTCCTGCGCGATGAAAAAAAAGTCTCAATTGGCGCAAACAAAACAATGCATGGTTTATTATCGATTGACCGTTACTTTTACTAATGCTGGAGGGAGGGGTAGGGGGGGTTGACGTCGTTGTTTTAAGTGACTTCAGAATACACATATTTTTCGAGATTGGTTAAGGTCATTATTAGGATATGACAACTATTTTCATGCTTTTTCTGTCATTAGGATTTATCTATTTATTTTTTTAACCTCTTTAATTTTTATCCCGTTACTCGTTTTCTCGTTACTCTGTTACTCGTTACTGCGTTACTCTATTTAGTAACACCCGGTTACTCTGTTTAGTAACACCCGTTGGTGTGTGAAGCTTTCTTTTACTTGAAGAATTTAAAATTTGCTTGTCTTGAAATATTTCTTAGCTCATTTGGTCTATAGTGTAAAGACTACCAACAAACTGAATGAAACAGTGCACAAATTATCGCCGCCTTATCTGCAAAACCGGCCTATGGTTCAATTCAATAAGAGCCCGCTGAAACTAGAGTCAAGAGTCCCGAGTCAAGAGTTGCTTTTCCAAGGTACAATCAGCTAAGCTAAACACCGACGAAACAATATTAATGGCTGGCACAGAATATTTTGGCGAAACCGCAGTTCAAACACGCGATCACATCCCTTTCAACACCATGCAGAAATCACACAATCACACTTTCGCGGCACTGATAAAACTATCCACAACCTCGCGTAATCTTCTCACGTTCGACATAAGCGAAATATCATCGAACTAGACACCAGAAGGTGTATACTGGGCTGCCATAAAACCTAGACTAGATAAAAATTATGTAATCTATGAAAACGAGAAGTTTACCACAACAGACAGCTGACAGCGTATGAAAGGAAGAAGTAACCCTGCTAAATCCATTCCTATGCCGGACACCACCCCAACCCAGAGATCTCATTAAACTGTTTGAACTGAAACTATAAATAAATGAAAATGATAATTGAGGGTCGATACAAAGCAAGATAGGTGGGTGTACCGTGTGGTACGAAATTTTTGCGGTTGTTTATTTTTGCGGATTGGGCATTTTTCTGTTTCGCGGAAACGAATTTTTGTGTACTTGGTGTTGTGAAACAAGAGTGTAGCGTGATTGTGAGGTGGCGTGATTTTACTCCTTTTAAACTTTGTTATTAATAGTTTCCCTCGTCTGCCAGATTTTACTGGTTGCGGGGTTAAACATTCGAAGTATTCAATTTAAAATTAACAACATAACTGAGCGAAAGAGAACTTGCTGACAGATCGGATTAAAAAAGAGCTTTTAGATTCAAGAAAGTCACGATTTCATGTAGAAGGGGGGGGGGGGGGGGGGGTCTAGATCACGTTTCACGGAAAATAAAACGGTCCTTTCACAATTCACGAAAAACAAAGACAATGAAAATCACCGTTCACGGCGAATTAAACATTTATTTCTCGTTTCACGGAAAATAATTTTGCAAAATCACGCTTCACGGCTACTATGGAAATCACGATTCACGAGGAAAAAATTAGCCATTTCACATTTCACGGGGAAAAAAAGGGCCGATTACGAGTCACGAAACTTTACCCTTTACCACCCTCATTGTACTATGAGGATTGAAACGAAATAAACCCTGTTTTTGCTTAAAACTGTGATATCGTGAAGAACAGCCGTACGGCATTCACGACACTAGGACACATTGCTTTTTCTCGCTGAGAATTAATTTTCAAAAAGTACCCAGTACCCAGCATTGATAATATTTTCGTTCTTGCTAAGTACGTGCAATCAGGGTGTAATAGAAATAGAGATTTTCAAACAGTACTACGATATGCGTACATTATGTAAAACCAATTCATTGTATACCGTTTTGTTTCTGAATAGAAGAGGCGAGTTGTAATTGAACAGACACGTTCTTAGTGCTGTATTTTTGTGTAGTAAATTTCAGTCAGAGTATATTTAATACTCTGGAGTAATTTTTTGCGGAAAAATGTTTTCGTTAATTTTTTTGGGGGAAATTATTTTTGTGGATCGCTGGAGAAATCGCAAAAATCGTAAAAATTAGAACCGCAAAAATTTCGTGCCACACGATATCTCTAGTTTATGTGGACTTTTTTTGTTTTGTTGACAGCTTGTCTCTATATTTGAAGAAAACAACAAAACAATCGTCCGTTCTTAGGAGAAAAGCTTCACCACAGCTCAAATTTTCTTTAATTAATCGCGTGCAATACCATTGAGCTGTAGTTAGAGTGCCCTGCGAGCAGCGTCTCCTTCGATCTTCCTAGATAAGTCGGGAAGAGGAATGACTTATCTCGGAAGATCGAATGAGACTCTGCTCACAGGGTATAGTTAGAGCGGCCGCTCTAAAAAATTGTCTAAACTAACCCAAACTGGTTCGACATGGACAGAGTTTTTAAGCCAAGGAAACGCTTTTTTTTTTAGTTTGTAATCAGTAGTATTTTTATACACTGCGAACCGACCGAATAAAAAATGAACTCATTCAATTTTTTTAACTATCATAGAAGGGACGTCTGCATAGCGTGTGCATAAGATAAGAGTGTTCATTCCGGAGGTCATATATGGTGCCAGGAATGGGCTCCGGATGGCGCTTTTTATCCCAGGGGGTACTCCACATAATGACATGCATTCGTATGCTTCCACCGAGGATAGATTAATAATAGCTTTGAGTCGTTTCGTGCTCCTCGGAATGTACTCTGCTGAAGTCTGCTGATCTATTCTACGCATTCTACGCTACACTTAGATCTTGCGCACGCGCTGAACACGCCAGAGTGCGATTTGTGCCAGAAGGAAAAACCGAGCCGAATTTATAACGGGGCTGTGCCACAGGCAGCCCAGTAATAACTCGGAAAAACTCAGCCTACTGGCAAATAAACACCTCAGGACTTTTCTCTTATACTCGTCTCATTCAAGTTCCCGGATGTAGAGTCAAACGGCCGGGGGGACCACCACCACCACAATCTTAGCCCGAGTCAAAGTTGACCTGCAATTTTGCTCTCACCTAATTCATTTGACTCCTAAGTCGAGTCTGTTCTCGTTCCCTGCTAACAGAGGTCTCGCACGACGAGGCAAAAATGAGAGACCTCTGCTGGCAGGGAACTGGACCAAAGACTTAGTGGTCACCTAAGAAAAGCGAACAATATCGTACCTTTCTGTCTCAGTCCGGATCAGGGTGATTGATCCGTTTAGCCAATGAAACGAGAATATAATACGATGTTGGACGATGCAGACTCTGCGAATCGAAATGACTTTGTCCCATCTCAGAGCTTTACATGATGCATGGTCTCCGGGAAACTTTACTTATGGTGACCAATATCTAACAGTAAACTGCTAAACGGCACCGAAACCAGCTTTAGGCGTGCGCACTGATTTCAAGTCAGTCATACAGTCAATACAGAAAAAATCTCGATTTGCTTGAACAGGGGCCGCGAGGAATCTGTAGGTAATGATGACGTTTCTATTGTTTGCGCCTGCAAGTACGAAATGGTTAGGATGACGGAAAACACAAAAAGTTCCGAAGGGACCGCTTACAATATAGCTAGATTTTGTTACACTAATTGTGCAGTCATACTTTGATACTCCTTTGCGTTACGTGTTATCAATGACGTTCTGTGGAGCAGTTGTTATGAAAGTTATGGACCAAAAGACACTCGTTAAGGGCAGATGAAGTTATAAGGTGCATATAACAGTGTATATTTTAACACTAAGTGAGTTTACCAGACACGAGTTCACAAATCTTTCATTGGAAACCTTGCCAGACACTCGTTCTTTGACCGGAATAAGACTCGGCCCCAAACAAGCAAGAAGAGTGAATGATTCAACGGCTAGCTTATCACTAGCAGAACGATGGACGATTACAGAGATTCGCCGACCATCAAATTCTGTGCTGACTTATTCCCTGCTCACAGATGTCCTTCCGCTATAAAGTTTCAGGGGCACCCAACGAGAAGATAATTCAAAACCATTTAAACATAGCACTGTTGATTACGTATTTTAGTATTTAAACGGTAGATATGGGCATATTTTTATCCCCTAAAAATTTTTCATCTGTTCGGATTTCCTAGCTGAAAGTCTAGTGATCCGAAAATTATAGGGATCAAACTTACCTTTTCGAAAATTCCAGCCAGAAAAAAAGGCTCCCGAAAATTCTAGGTGACCTTTTTAGGGAAAAAATCCTTTAAAAATGGGGGCAATTATACCATTTTTGGGGGGTTCGAAAATCCTAGGAGAGGCAGGCAAGCAAGAAATTTAAAAACAAATGTTCCGAAAATTTTAGATCTCAAATCGTCTTCCGAACATATATTTTCCAAAAATTGTCGTTGGGTGCCCCTGAAGTTCAAAATAAGACTAGAATGCGCGAGCGTGAATTAATCAAACGTCCTTTAAATTTCTAAGGCTTACTTCCCGGCAAATAAAAAGAACTAAATGTAAAAAGTGAAATAGAAATAGCGAAAATTAAACTTCTAATTAAATCTTTTCTTAAGGTCCTTATGTGTGAACATCTTCATTATGAATCGGTATATTTCAAAGCGCTACACAACGAGCAAGAATACTATTGACCGACAATATACAGAGCGGGGGCAGCTGTAGTGTCAACCATTACTAGTAAGTTTTTTTATCTTAGCCTTTTTAAGTTTAGACGTTAAGCTCATTTTTTCACTGAGTAGACTGCAAAATAATCCGCAGTGGCTTCCGCAACCATTCTTTTTGTGGACGCCCAAAGTGACTGGGTTCATTCCGGATACAAAATAAATCGCAGCATCCAGATTATTTTATGTCGGTCCTTCGCGCGTTGCTAAGAGCCTTCCTGAAAGGAAAAGAAGAAATTGTTTTGCATTCTGCGCGCCACCGAAATCTATACAATGTATTACAAGCATTATTGGCCGTTTTTGTACTAGAGGACGCATTATCCGTCCAGACGGATAATGCGTCTATGGCCGTTTTTATACTAAGGATGCATTATCCGACTGGACGAACTTGGGCAAAGATTTGAAGTTCGTCTGGTTATGCGTCTCAAGTATAAAGACGGGCACGAGACGCATTATGCGTCTGGACGAACTTTCCTTCAAAATACGTCTTGAAGGACGCCTTACGAAAGGTAGTTCGTCTGGACGCATAATGCGTCTTGTGCCCGTCTTTATACTTGAGACGCATAACCCAGACGAACTAGAAAACATTTGCCCAAGTTCGTCCAGACGGATAATGCGTCCTTAGTATAAAAACGGCCAATTATTACACATTATTTCATTATTTTACATCAGCAAGATGTCCGCACATTATTGTTTTCTGCTTCAGGATCTTTGAAACAGATTCAAAAGCATTGAGGTTACGCCTCAGTATTTTAGGCCGATACTTTACGACATTGTTTGCAGTTTTTAGAACTCATTTTTAAACCTTATTTCAAAAGTTTATAAAATACACCATCCTAATATATAGATTTAGCCAGGGCTAAAAGCGAAGCTACCATTAATAAATTTACAATTTAAATCAAGCAATAAACTTGTAATCCACAGATCAGGTAACTTAAGGGCACATTCGTTTAACTTGGTTTTAGAGTGAAACATCTTATATCGGGTCGATAGCCTTATATGTACACCCAAAAATAGCAATCATTTTCGATCACATTCAAGAGCCATAATGGTTCTTGATCACAGCAGATTAGGCCTGGAAAACACATTCTTGGAAAACAACTCTGGCAGAATTTTTTGCGTTGGACAAGTTTACTTTATAAATTTGCCAACAAATCTGTGTGCGTGTAAACTAACCTTTTATACTTTTTATACATCACATCTGAGGTGAAACAGTACTATTTATCATAGACCTCGGACAGAATGCAGTATTTCACAATTTTTCAAGACAAATTGCACTCAGTCAATATTCAGGACGATCAATTGTGAGCTTTACGGCCAGCCAGTTCTCACTTTTGACAGGCGCCAAATCTGCAGTGCGAACTGTGAAAAGTGTTTGAATGAACATTGATAGAGTTACGCTTTAACATAATAAAGAATTTATTATGCTTATTCTTTATTTAATGGTTTTATAACGATGTGTAATCTTAAATAGCGTTTGATACGTGCGGCATTTTGAGTACTCCGGCAACGATGTTCATGAACGACTGAAAACAAAGGGCACAACGATTAAAATTGCAGGAGAGACCACTAACAATCAATAAAAGAGATATAATTCACTGAAACATTTACAGAGACATCAGTTTTCATTCACGAAAACAATTAAGTATTAAAGTGACTCTAAAAATCCTGAGTCCTTAAGCTTAAAGCTTAAGTTTATGTTTTAAGCCGGCCTCCAGGTGTTTGCTTTTTTTCAAAGATGAACTCGAGGCAAGAAAATCGCTCAAAGTTTTCTTTCTACAGCCAGTTTTACAAGTAAATATTTTTCGAAACGTTTTCTTTCCATTTACGGTGAGAAAATATATTTGAAGGCTTTGTAAAGTTCTGTAAGCTTATATCAAACCTGATACAAAGTCAGATCATTGTCTCAAATATTACAAACGTGCAAAAACTTGCCACATAAAGTGTGCCCGACTTCATGAAATTAGATATAAAAAAACATCAAATACAATAATTACTCAGGCTTACCATTCGAGATGCAGCTCCTGAAAGCTATCAAGCAGGGCCAGAATCCCTTGAGACCTTTAAACCCTCTTATGCATCAAGCAAGATGAAAAACGAAAACCGGATGCCATGACAAAACTCTGTCAGCTTCAGCTGTCGAAGTAAACAAGTTTCAAGATGCTGCATAAATTTTCCACATGAACTCACCTGTCAAATTTTGACCAATCGGAGCACAAAAATTGGACTTAGAGTGTGACTAACGCGTGACCATGGTAAGAAAAGGTCAGTTTGAAATCAAAATCTTAGTAGTGTGAAGCCATAGTGACATCAACACAATATATTTCATATGCATTTTTAGAAAAATAAACTTAAGCCTGCGAGCATTTGAAAACTGGTAACTTGTCTGCGGATAACTTCCAAAAAATACTCGACTTCGATGGGTCGACACCTGAGTCCGCGAAACGGTCAGGTGATACTGGTCAGTGGATACCCTGGGCTCCCAAACTAGTTAGAAATTGTGAGAGTAAACATTGGTTTCCCTGTGGTGCGGACGGACGGTCGGTGGTCGGTGTACGGTTTATTGTTTATTGGTTTGTTTGCCATAAAATGTACAAAGCAAAAGAAAAAAAAGTTTTTAAGCTGTCATGGCGAGGAAGCCCAAGAGAAGCCACCGGGCTTATAAGGAATGGGCTCCCTCAATTAAATAATTAGAACAAAATATTATCATAATTACAAATCAATGGCAGAGCTACAGTAAATCTTATAATAAATACATTAGATAGTCGTACTAATTATAGTTCTAGGCAAAAAAAAGCGAAAGTGGCAAAAAAAATCGTTACTATTTATGATATGAGGAATGTTTTCAGCTTACAGCAAAAGGAAGCGGTACTTATTGCATTTCGAATTTCAAAACTAAGAGAGTTAAAAAATTTAGGACCTTGGAAACTGACTGAGAACTTTCTTATATTAGTCCTACATTGAGGTAAATGAAAAAGCTCCGAACTTCTAGTACCATAAGAATGGACCTGGCGTGTCACCAAAAACATGTTATTGAAGCTATAAGGAAGTAAGCCAGATTTGTATTGATACATAAATTTTCCTATTTGAAGTTTGTAGATATCCTCAAAATTCAGAATTTTTAAATTTTTAAATAAGGTGTCAGTGTGATCATCGAAAGCACTCCTCGAAATTATTCTTACGACCCGTTTTTGAAGCGTGATTAATCTTCTGAGATTTGATGGGTAGGTCGATGCCCAGACACTCACGCAGTAGAATAAGTAAGGGTAGATAAGGCTAAAATAAAGCATCCGTAAGGAGGAATTATTAAGGCAAAAACTTGATTTATAAATTATAGCTATGGCTGTAGACACTTTCCGAGCAACATTATGAATATGTGATTTCCATGTTAAGTGTTCATCCAAAATTACACCAAGAAAGGAAGCTTCCATGAGACGATCAATCGAATGATTACTAATATTAAAAGCTAGATCAAGTGTTTGCCTGTTTTGTCTCGGTCTGAATGTGATAAAATTAGATTTCTTAACATTAATAGAAAGCTTATTTGTATAAAACCAACACGTTATCTTTTTCAATTCTAAATTTACAACTTCCATAAGATAGGAAGCATCAGTATGTAAATAGAAGATATTTGTGTCATCAGAAAATAGTATCATCTCTAAGACCTTTGACACATTACATAGATCATTTATATACACTAAGAATAACAGGGGACCTAAAATAGATCCCTGAGGGACTGCGCAAGTGATATCTAATGATGAAGAGTTGTAACCATCATATTGCACAAATTGTTTTCGACAAGAAAGGTAACTTTCAAACCATTGTAAAGCAATACCACGTACTCCATAATGTTCTAATTTGTCGAGCAGAATTTCATGATTTACTGTATCAAAGGCCTCAGATAGGTCAATGAATAGGCCCAGAGTTATCCTTTTATTATCAAGTGCATTTAAGATCTTGTCATATAACTGGATTAAAGCATGTGCAGTAGAATAATTTTTTCTGAATCAATGCTGATTCCGGGAAAGAATATCATATTTATTTAAAAAATTAATGAGGCGATTATAGACGATTCTCCCTAGGAATTTAGAGAAAACTGGTAACACTGATACGGGTCTGTAATTTGTGAACAAAGATTTATCACCAGATTTAAACAATGGAATAACTCGTGCAATTTTCATTTCTTTGGGTACAACTCTAGAATTAAGACACAAGTTATTTACGTACGTCAATGGTGCGCAGATTAAGTTAAAAGACTCTTTAACAACATTCATTGAAATACTATTATATCCTGGAGCAGTACCGGATCGAAAGCTGCTACAAATCTCAGTGACTTCTTGTTCTGATGCCGATTGAAGAAAAAATGAATTAATAAAGCCTCCATTCAGAAAAGAACGATGAGATTTGTCAGACGCCGGAATTGATTTAGCTAAGTTAGGTCCAATATTCGTAAAATACTCGCAAAAACGGTTGGCTATATGAGTAGGATTAAATATTTCTTCTTCATTAGATTTGAAGAAGGAAGGCAACTTACACTTAATTTTCTTTCTGTTGATGAGATCGTTAAGTAATTTCCAAGTTGATTTTGCATTTGATTTATATTCATCTAACTTTTTATTGTAGTAGAGACGTTCAGCAACGCGAAGGGAAAGTGTCAATTTGTTTTTATAACTCTTGTAAAGTTTCTCACGGTATGACGTTGGGTTAGCAAGGAAACGCTTGCGTAATAAATTCTTTTTTCTTATTGATTTAAGAAGACCTTTAGTTATCCATGGTTTGCTCAGAGTAACATTCTTTACTTTGACTTTTTTGAGAGGAAAGCAGTCATTGTAAATGGTAGTGTATTTATCGAGAAAACACCGATAAGCGCAATCAACATCTTTGCATTCAGATAATTCATCCCAATCACGTGATTACCAAATTTTCTGGGATGGGTACATTTACCTAGCTATGGGGCTTCGCGCGCGCTATTCAGCGGAGCCCCATAGCGAAGTAAATCTATCCATACTAGAAAATTTGGTAATCACATGACCGTACACCAACCGCCCGCCAAGGTTGTTTATATGCTCAAACTTAGATGGCTCAGGATTTCTTAGAGACCACTTCAATCTCAATACTGAATGAAAATTGTTTTCTCTGTAAATGTTTCACCGAATTTTGTTTCTTTTATTGATTCTTTGTAGCCCGTCTCTTGCATTTTTTTTAAAAAATCGCTTTGCCGGTTGTTTTCAGTCGAACTAGAACATCACGAGTACAATGCGGAGCGTATCAAACGCTTTTAAAGATTACACATAATAAAACCTTTAAATGAAGAATCAAAATTTTAAATTCTTTATTATGTTGTTCAAACATTTGACAGCTTGCACTGCAAATTTGGCGCTTGTCAAAAGTAAGAACCGAATGGCTGCATAGGTGATTTTAGAAATTTTTCACCGTTTTCGAAGAAAGCCATTATTGCCCTGCATACCACATAGGAGCAGGTTGTTCTCACTGAACAACGCGGAGCCCCATAGCTTAGTAAATCTACCCATCCCAGAAAATTTGGTAATCACGTGACCGTACACCGCCCGCCCACCCGCTACCCGTCCGTCCGCACCACAGGAAAACCAATGTTTACTTTCACACTTTCTAACTACTTTGGGAACCCAGGAGGAAGCTAATTTAACATCAATGTTGTGATCACTTTGACAGCTGTCAAAACGAGGTATCCGCTGACCAGAATCACTTGACCGTACCGCAGGCTCAGGTGTCAACCCATCAAGGCCGAGTACCTTTTGGAAGTTATCCGCTGATAAGTTACTGGTTTTCGAAGGCTCAATTTTAATTTTTTTTAATTCATATGAAATCTGTTGTGTTTTATATGCCGCACAATTAAAATTTTAATTTCAAGCTGACTTCGGAAGCTAAAATTCAGCCAGTTTTTACAGGCAGGGAAGACATGCCAGTTGCTTTTGACTTTTCTCACAGGTGAGTTCATGCAGAAAATTTATGCAGCATCTTGAAACTTGTTTACTTTGACAGCTGAGGCTGACAGAGTTTTGTGTCCACTTTTGATGTTTTTAACTGTCTTTTCCACTGAATGTACAAAATGAAATTCAGCTGCTATCAAGAGTCCTGTTATTCATGGCTAGTTTGTTTATTGGGTTTTTGGTTGAGAAATACGTCGCTTGTCAAAGTCGGAAATCCGATTTCGGATGGCATCGTTTTCGTTTTTACCTCGCTTGATGCGTATTACAAAGAGGGTTGAAAAGTCTGAAGCGATTCTGGCCTTACTTGATGATAGTTTTCAGTGCATCTCGAATGGTAAGCCTGAGCAATTATTTTATTTGATATTTGCTTTCTATATCTAATTTAATAAAGTCGAGCGTAGTTTATGGGGCTATTTAGTTTATGCACGTTTGTAAGATTTGAGACAATGATCTGACCGAGTATCAAGTTTGATTATAAGCTCATAGAACTTTAAAAAGCCTTCAGACATTTTCTTACCGCAAATAGAAAAGAAACGTTCCAAAGAATATTTAGTTATGATTCTGGCTGTAAAAGAAAGCTTGGAGCAATTTTCTTGCCTGAGTTCATCTTTGAAAAAAGCAAACACCGGGAAGCCGGCTTAAGACATAAACTAGGATTTTCAGAGACACTTTTCTGAAATACTTGCCTTCGTGAATGAAATTGCTGTCTCTGTATATGTTTCCCCTAATTATGTTCCTTTTATTATTGATTGTTAGTAGTCTCTTGCAATTTTAATCGCTGTGCCATTTGTTTTCAGCCGCTCATGAACATCGCTTGCAGGAGTAGTCAAAATGCCACGCGTATCAAACGTTTTTGAAGATTACACATCTTTATAAAACCATTAGATAAAAAATAAACATAAATTCTTTATTATGCTGAAGCGTATAACTCTATTAATGTTAATTTAAACAGTCCACTTTGGCGCTTGTCAAAAGTGAGAACCGGCTAGCCCTATAGGTGATTTTGGAAATTTTTTTAACGGTTTCGCTAAAAGCCCACGCGTGCTTTGATCGTCCTGAATACTGAATGAGTCCAATTTGTATTGCAAAATTGTGAAATACTGCATTCTGTCCGAGGTCTGTATGATAAAAACAACACCTCATGGTACTGTTTCACCTCAGATGTGATGTATAAAAAGTATAAAAGGTTGGTTTACACGTCCCCAGACTTGTTGGCAATATTTTGTAAAGTAAACTTGTCAAACTCAAAAACTTCGGTCTCATTTGTTTCCAAGAATTTGTTTTTCCAGGCCTTATCTACTGTGATCAAGAGTCGTTATGGCTATGCTATTTTTTGGGTGTTCATATAAGGCTATCAACTAGATGTAAGATTAAGTTCACTCTTAGCTTGGACTGTTTGCAAATTATTTTTCTCTAAAATCACTTAGCCTTTCCCTCATAATGTCACATGAATGTGCTCTAAAGTTAACTGATTTGTGGAAAACAAGTTTATTGTTTCATTTAAATTATAAATTCCAGTTAATAGGAGCTTCGCTTTTAGCCCTGGCTAAATCTATATATTAATAAGGTCAATTCCGTAATTTGTTTCGTAAAGGAAACGCGTACTTTGATCGTCCTGATTATTGAAAGGGTGCTGCCTATTTGTCCTGCAAAATTGTGAAAAACCTCATTCTTTCCGAGGTACGTAAGGTTATTAAAAAAACAGCGACTCATAGTACTGTTTACCTCAGACGTGATCTATAAAATATAAAAGAATAAATGTCTTGCTTACACGTCACCAGATTTGTTGAGAAGATTTTGTAAAGTAGACTTGTTGAACAAAAAATTCGGCGTGATTTTTTATTTTGGCCTCCCTTTTGGACAAAGGAATGCAACCTTTTAATTACAATGAGTAAATTGGCTTATCTACTGTGATCAAGAGCCATTATGGGTCTTGACTCATCGAAGGTGATTACTATCGTTTGGGTGTATATGTAAGGATTTTAACTCGATGTCAGATTTGTTTCACTCTTGGACTGTTTGCAAATTATTTTTCTTCAAAATCATTTAGCCTTTCCTTCAAAAGTCACATGAATGTGTTTGATTTAAATTATAAATTTATTAATGGGAGCTTAGCTTTTAACCTTGGCTTATTAAATTGACTTCGGGTTGCCATAACCGTTTAAGAGTGGAGAAGTACTGATCCAAGTGTGAAATTTGTTAGCTACCAGCCTAAAAATGGTTACGCAGTAACTAAGATAATGCACAAATCTCTGAGCCGGCCCTAGACGAATGCGAATTACTCTCCCTTATGGTGGCTCGACCGGATTTTTTGGGGGGAATACCTCCCAAGTTTGAGCATTAACTACGTCGGCATGAGTAAAGATTTGGGAAAAAGGTTACCACAACTGTATTATATAAAGATGAAAATTTCTTTTGATTTGGGTTAGATTGCAATCGGAGTAGCCATGGCAACGTAATGACGCCATTACGTTTTTTATTTATCTTTGTGTTTCTCTGTACCTGGTGTTTTTTTAAGAAATCGCTTAAGGGAGTACGTACCTGCCATAATTGCCTCAATTATGGCAAAGTTTGAACAAATTCTATGAGAGCATATTCTGGAGATTTTTTCGGAAAGTAACCGAGGGTCCTTTTTGATGTAAATTCTATCTTTTTGCTAAATGTGCACAAACATATGAAACTTGAAAACAATGCCAGTGAATAATGAGGACACTCACTTGGAAACACAAAATCTGGGGGGAAAATTGGTTACATTTGAGGCCCTATTTAAAAGCGTTCCCTGTCTTCAATGTTC
Source organism: Porites divaricata (assembly GCA_038088405.1). Classification (NCBI taxonomy): domain Eukaryota; kingdom Metazoa; phylum Cnidaria; class Anthozoa; order Scleractinia; family Poritidae; genus Porites; species Porites divaricata. Next base: position 1,224,615 of record JBBMOI010000004.1, read on the forward strand.
TTCAAACTTGCAGGGTGTATGCACTTGCTGCGTTATTTATACCTTTTTTGACATTTTGAGCGGTCATTTTTATGTTTCACTCAAATTTGCAGAAAATTAAGTGAAGGAACATAAATCACTGAAAAATGTGTCGATGCAACTGTTCGTTACTCGTCTGCTGTTCAGTAAAATGCGGGCCAACTCTTTTTCTTTTTGGTTTTTACCACTGCAGATTTGTTGTCTGTTCTGTTGTCATGCCACCAGTCAAAACCAGTTTTCCTCACTGTCTGATGTGACGGAGGCCTTGCGTAAAGTAAACATCGATCTGGTCAACAGCCAGTTGAACAGTTCAGGAGTACAACATTGTGATGTGACGATTGCGGGGGTTAGGGTTTCTCTCGAATTTCCTTGGCCGCTCGACAAAAATGGAACCATGCAGTTGCCTAGCAACCAGAGACTGCCAATATCAGATGTACGTGACTTTGCCAGGCAACTATGGCGTCAGGTGGGAATTAATGGTTTATTGCCTCCTTTGCAGCTAGTCGGGCTTAATTACTACGGTCTCTCCATGGAGACGGTCCTGCTATCTTTTCAGGCGGGAAACACATCGGAGGTTCAAATAACTTTCAACATTCCCGGATGGGATGCCTTGCATCAATTCAAATTCAAAATTGTTCAACCTAAACTGCACATCAAATTGGATTTCCTAAGACGACAAGCTGATGTCAAAGCCAAAGGTTTCTTGGTGTCATTGGATTACGTGGAATCCAAATTGAAAAACAGAGGATTGCCGATTGAATTAATTTTTCCAGATAGCCTAGATGGCTCTATGGAAATCACTGTCGCTGATAAGAGTGCTATCGTCGAATTCAACTCTCTAATACCACTGCTTTCCTCGTTTATGAAGATTAAGTCTTTGAAAGCAATCAGTCGCATTTCTCAAAACATCACTGTTCCAATGTTACATTTGCGCTTAGCTGCTGGGCTTTCTAACATCTCCATTGCTAACATGACAATGATTTCAACACGACCCTTCTTAGTCCTAGGAAAAGTGATCATAACCACTGCAACGTTAGAGTTGACAGAAAACGGAAACTCGTTTCATGCCACTATCAACATCTGCGGAGAAGACATATTGGTTAATATTCGTAATGATAGAGACGGACAGTATCTAATCCTCGAGGCAGGGAGAGAAGAAAACAAAAGGTCTACATCAATAACTGTTGATGCTTTCCTTTCTTGCTTCGAGGACTTAAAAGAGCGCCGGCCAGACATCAATTTCATGCGAATGAACAATTCTTCTTACGCATTCGGTCTCAAACAATTCCGCATTAGGTATAAAATGAGGCCAAACCTGCGGCTAGCTGACATCATTGTCCTCTTTCAACTGCCAAGTGATTGGAACGTCTTCAAAGAAGCATTCCTATCGACACAGCTACTTAATTCAACATTAAGCGCTAAAATTACCCTCTCACGTCATAATTCACCCGCAGATATAAAGGCAGAAATTTTTGGCCACGCAATCATTGGACATCCACCATTGATAGAGTTTCCATTTTTGATTGAAGTCCCAACTAAAGCCAGGCCCATATCACTGTCTCTTCAAGATACAAAAACGATAAGCGTTGATTTTAAAACGTTGTCAAAGCTAGGAAGTCTAAGTGGGGCTTTTCCTTCTTTTCTGAACACGCTACTTACACGGCTTCTAGTCAGGAAACTGAAACTGGAATTTTCCTCAATGCTTACTGGCACTTTCACAATAACCACTCTGCATGTTGAAACACCGCCAAAAACAGTATGGAACTTTCCATTTTTGTACCTCGGGAATATCAAAATATTTCACACTGTGAATCACGCTCTTGTTAGTGGTGAAATCAACCTTGGAAATGTGAGCTTACCATGCCGACTTGACTGGCCGCCAACAAGTGGAGGCCCAGTAATAGAACTCCGAACTTCTGCGATGGTAGGAGTTTCGTCATTTGTTCAGCAAGTTTATCGAAAGTTCTTTGGAAGAGAGAAAATCAAGGACATTTCAAGAGGTCTGAAAAGAAGCAAACTATCAGTCATATCTAGCTTTACCCTTGAAAAGGCCTCATTTCATTTATCCAGAAACCTTTCACTTCAAAAGGCATCATTTAAAGGAGCTATTGGGATGTATTCATGGGAACTTCTGAACGATTTCTTTGGCGTTAGAGATATTTCTATTTCCATTGACATCGACGTCGGAAAGTCTTTCGCCCTATCTATCGAAGGAATGATCATTTTGGTCGAGGGAAGCGTTAGCATGCCTTTCCAGCTGAACGTTCCCTTCTCAAGAAACCAATCACTGGAAATCAGCCTTCCGGAAAGCGCACGACCACGTGTTTCTTTCCGAAATCTTACTGGAATATTATTTTCGGCAACAGGAAGCAAGTTTCCCTCCACCCTTGGATCGTATCTTCCAGAGTTAGTTCTCCAAAAACAGATTATTTCCTTCAATGAAAAGCTAACGGGGTTCGAAATTAATACACTTCAGGCTGTCCTGAGCACCCCATGGGATCTTGGGGGTATTGGAGCTGTTACCATTGGGAATGTTACAGTTTATATGAACCCGCACCAGTTTACGTTGAGGGGAAGTCTTTCGCTTGGTAATACAGTATTGGAGCTTAGACTGACAAACTCTTCCGATGGACAAGTGTTTAGTCTAAATCGCCCAATAGAAGTCAAAGGGCTGAATGATCTAATAACAGATGCCTTGAAAAAGATGTTGCCAGGAGTAAAAAGTTTACCGGATGTTGATCTGTTAGGCCTCAATATCGCTGACAAATCCTCAGTACAGTTTGCGGAAGTACAGTTCTCCAATAATTTTGATTTTCTGCAATCCTTTGCCCTTAAAATAAGGCTCTCCAATTCTTGGTCGTTTTTCCAATCAACCTTTTCATTGCTCGCTCCTACCATGAACTTACACGTTAACGATCTCAGTGACATTCCAAGTTACAAGCTCGACATATCTGGCACTATAGAGTTTGTAGATGGAAAAAACCGAATCGTGTTTCCACTTGAATGCAACATCCCAGAATCACAGAACTCTATGATCACACTGAAATTGCAAAACGAAGTGGTTTTTAATCTCTCAAATATTGCGGCGTTACCGTTGGTCGGTAAACTGATTCCACCTTCTCTACTGGCACCAATTTCAGATATCATTGGAGACGTTCAACTTTGGCCATTAAGAGCAGACTTCGAACCTACAACAGCACGTTTGGAGTCATTAAAGTTAACAGTAACCGCTCTCAAACACTGGCAACTGAAAGGCTTTCCACTGGCGTTCCAAAATATTAGCTTAGAACTGAGAGTGGGAAAAAACGTCCACGCAACTCTACAAGGAATTATTGTCTTAAACGCTAAGCCGATTTTTGTGCGAATGCCATTCCCACCAGATATAACGAACGTTCCTGAATTGAAACTGACATTCCCAGGATTTCCAGAGATAACGTTGGCAGAAATAGGAAAACAACTTCTCGGTGGCTTCGGCTTAGAGAACTACTTTCCGCCAGTTTTTGATAAACTGAAAATTTCCATGAAGGTTTTGAACTTACGCCTGTTACCACCTCTGAGGCAGTTGAAGATCCATAGCTTCCGGATGAGCTTTTCACTAAAAGACCAAGTCGCCATTATTGATAACTGGTTGCGTATATCTGACATAACGGCTGACCTGAGTGTGGCAACAGCCAATAAAGTGAGCGTCGCTGGGCGATTGGCATGTCTCATGACGCTTGGAAAAGGAGCCAATGTCCTTCAAATTCATGGGGTCCTATCAATGCCTCATTACTCTTCTCAAGCGTGGGAACTTAACATCCTCCCGCAGCAAACGGATCTTTCAGCAGCTAATATTGTTGCATTGACTGGTGGTGGATTTGATTTAAAGGCGCTTTTTCCTGACGACATTCTATCAAAAGCAGACAAATTTTTGTTGAAACACTTTAAAGCCGCTTTCAATCCCAACCCTCGTTTTCAAATATTCAACATAACATGCGCTTTAGAGGCAAACCTTAGTGACGTCTCGCTTCCCCTTGGAATAAGAATTCAGCGTATTTACATAAAGCTGTTTATTGAGCAAGCTTTCACTGCCAAGCAGTCCGTTAAGATCACAATATATGTCGTGATTAGCCTTGGCAAGGCAGTTGTTCAGACAGTTCTTGCTGTGTACAAGGACTCCGTTGTTCTAGCTATCGAAAACCTTAAGGATCAACCATTAACTTTATCAGACTTGGCAACCCTAATCGGTGGGGATCAGCTACTTAGCATCGTCCCTGGCGCCTTTTTGAACTTCAATAAAGTGACTTTGCACACCTTGAGCATCACATTCAGCAAACCTCAATTTGATGTACTCCATGCCACTATTCGATGTGAGCTCAATGGTTTTGATGTCGGTTTTAGTTTTCCACTCCCAGTGCCTGACCCATCCAATAAGTTTAAAGCAAGACTTAATGTTCAATATCTGAAACTCGACTTAAAGCAAAACAAGGACTGGGAGCTTAGCGCCTCAATTAAAGCATCGTTCACCGGAATTCCGTTAGAGAAACACTTCAGTGGCCTTGAAGGGTTAGTAACTGTGACGTCACGATCTACCATAATTACTCTTAAGAAGAAACTCCTTGACACCAAAGTTGATTTGAAACTTGCTGGCATAGATTGCAACTTGAACATCAAGTTTTCAGATCCAGAAATTCTATTTGTTACACCACGACAGCCCAAAATTAGTGTAACCCTTGAGGTAACTGGATTCGATGTTCTTAACAAAATGTTTCTCTTCAAAGTGTTCAAAGACATATTAAAAATGTATGTCGTGATAACAGAAGAGACAGGTATATCAATTCAACTAGCAACAATGCCAATTAGGGATGAGCTGATACCCTGCAAGAAGGACAACGAACTCTATACCTGTGATTTTTCATGGCTTTGTGAGAAACATTCTTATGTCAGATTCAAACTACCTTCTCTTGCATATACGAGAGACGGCTTCTCTGCTATCATTGACGTTCAAGGCTTGGACACGCTGTGTGTTCCTATCACACTGCCTCTCTTGCGACAGTTCTTTAAGAATATCCCGTTCCTCTTTAATCTAGCCAAATTAAACATTCCTTTGTGGCCCCCTCCGGACATAATAGGCAACTTAAATAGGATGGGATGTAATATCGATAACCTACCGAAGGGCATGCAGCGATTCAAAAGTCCAGAATTTCCAAGAGAGATAACCATAGCCCTATCTATATCGGAGATCGGTCCCCTAAAACTAAGTCTAGAGGTCCAGAATGGAGAATCCTTAGATGTAGCAAAGCCGGTGAGTGTGTTTGGTGACATTGCAGCAGTCTCGTTCAGGCGATTCTCGATTGGAACTATTTTGGGGTTGCCATTTGTTGACATTGACGCTGAAGTATATCTTTGGGATCTCAAGTTTGTTATACTTCTTTCACGCCTTCCAAGACAAACTCCATTGCTTATAAATGCGGAGAATATGGAAACACACATAATCTGCAAAGACTGCTTCTTCGTCATCCTGGGTTTTCTGCCAATTCCGATTTTTGCTGCGCCCTTGTCCGTGAAATATTCGACACTCATTGATGTCCAAGCTCAATTAACAATATATCATCGAAGACCAGATTTTAAAGACTTGGGCACAATTGCCTCTCTTTTGGTTGGGCTTGTTAAGTATTTCACAACCAAGGACTACTTATTATCGATAGATGACATAAAAGCTGCAAATAGCAGTTTACTTGTCCTAAAACTGTCGCACGAAAATGACTTGACTATGATTCAGCTACCCGCGTTCTTTGGTGGAAGTAAACTAATACTGAATGTCCCGCCAATAGATGGTAAGAAGTTTCTCATTGGCTGGATGAATTTCATGAAAACACTTGAACCTAAATGGCTGCTACAGTTTGTTCCCCTCAAATATCGTGTTTGGGACGTTGCATTCAATATCGGTCCTTTTAGATGGCCTTTGCTTAAATTTGCGGCTTCATCGCCAGAGGAGCTAAAGAAAAACAAAGCTCTCTGGCCGTATCGGGTGATGGAAAGTGGAGATGACTCATTGATAATGGCGTCCGCTGATTTAGTTCTCCTCTCTACTGACGTTGTTTTTCGAGTAAAGAACTTTGGAAATGCTGGTCTGTCGCTTCGTTTGAACGCTGGTATAAGTAAGGTTGTCAAGATAGACTTTGAGGCCGCCGCACAGATCAACTTGGAGGACTCTTCCGATCCAATGCTGATTTCTGCAAAAGCTCACCTAAAACTATTTGACGTACCACTCCTTAGAGGTGAGGTGACTGTTACCAAAGACACGATAGTGGTATTTGGGGAGATGAAATTTAACTTTCTGGGCGTCGTTAAATTCGGTGGAATGGTAAGAGCTGTCTTTGGTCCAGGCCTTGTATTCGTACTAGATGCTGCAGTAGATCTTCAGTTTATGGGTGTGCCATTATCCAGTGGCCACCTTTACATAAAGGAAGTTCCTTCCAGCTCGTTAGTACGGGCATCATCTCGATTCATGGGGTCGAAACTAAACATCGTGATTAGAAGACGTGGTCTTTCTATTTCCATTGAAGCACAGGCGAAAATAGCCGTTGGTCTACGAGTTGAACTCGGCAAAGTAAAGGTCTTTGGAAGGGATTTGGAAAGAATTGTTTTGAGCACTGGCTTTGATTGTGATGTGAGGATTTCATTTCCTGGACGAAGCGCGTTGAAGATTTCATTTCATTTTCTAGGAATAAAAATTGATCTTCCTTCGCTAACAATTGATGTAAAAAATGCAACACCTGAGAGAATCCCTCCACTTTTACTAGATCACGTTAAGAATAAAGCGCCTGCTTTGATAAGAGATCTGTTCCAAAAGGATCTTCGTTTGCTTCTAAAAGCATTTATAGAAGGACTTACGAACTTTGTTGGCAACGCGGGAGAATTCGTCAAAGACTTCCTAAAAATGGGCTTGAAACTAGGAGGAGAACTAATAAAAGACGTTGGCAGATTCCTAAAAACCTCGTTGACTCCACAAAGGCATTCGCCCAAGCAGTTGAACAGGCTGTTAAAGCTGCAGCACAGGCGGCTAAAGCTGTAAGAGAAGTCGCTACGAAAGCTGTAGAAGAGGCTAAAAAAGCCGTTGAACAGTTTTCCAAAGTGGCTGAGAAAGCTAAAAGACAATTCAAAGAGGCTGGAAAAGCTTTGATACAAGCTACAGGAAAGGTGATGCGTCTTAAAAATGCTGTCAAAGAGGCAAAAAGGGTCTTCAAAAACATCTCGAGGGCACTTGAAAATGTCGTTAATAGAATTAGTCAGATAGCCCAGAAAATAGCGGACGAGATTGCCAAAGGTCTTCGTAATCTTGCTGGAAAGTTGATCAAAACTTTTAAAGGATTGCTTGGTAAACGTTCAATATATCGACGTGATGCTCTTACCAATGAAAAGCGAGATAAAGAAATGACAAAAAAGAACCTCCAAAAAGATAAAAGCAATCAGAAAACTCGTGTCAGGCAAAAGGAAAGAGAGCTTGAAAGTGCACAAAAAAAAGAACACATAAAGAAAGTGTTGTATGAAGATGCGCGCAAGGGAGCCCTCCGTTCAACAGAAAACCTCAAAAAGACTTTGAAAGATAAAACCGATAAGGTGGTACACTTAGATGACATCATCAAAAAGGGGAAGTGCGTAACCGGTGAGCATAACTGTCACCCGAATGCAACCTGTCTCCGCTCGGGACCAGACGGACAATCATTCAAATGTATATGTAGACGTGGGTGGGTAGGAGATGGCGTCTTTTGTGAGCGGCCCATTCAAAATGTTGCAGTTATGTCTGATAGTCCAAAAGCAGTAGGAGAAGCAGTTTCGTTTTCCTCTTTCACCCTATCAGGAACAAATGTCAAGTATAGATACAGTTTCAACAGAACATTTAGTGAATACGGTGTCGCGTCACACGCTTTCAATTCACCAGGAGTGCATGTGGTAAACGTATTTGCAAAAAACGACGTAAGCAGTGTCTCAGCAAGTGAAATAGTCATCGTTCAAGTGCCGGTATCTAATGTGAAGCTTCAAACAAGTGGAGATCGTAGAGCATGCCGTGCTGTAAATCTTAATCCCTCAGCCAGTGGGACAAATGTCTCATTTACTATTGATTTTGGAGATAATACTTCACTTACCAATGTGAGAGATTTAGTAAGGCACCATTATCGACAATCAGGAGAATTCATCATAAATATAACGGCTTGGAATTTTGTCAGCAGCATTAGTGAGACATTTTTTCTGAACATTTCCTCGACCCCTTGTGATCTGATCTATTGTGACATGTGGTTGCTAGAGAGAGCGTTTCCAGGGAAAAAATTAACTGAAATTACGTCCTTGGCATGGTTTTTCACGCAGTCCTCTCTCGTTGGACATAGGGAGATTCGACTTAATAAGATTTGGAAATACCTGGCACTGATGTACCCATTGTCCTATTCAGTATTTGAGAAAGCTAGTGCAGAGATAAAATTAGGGGATAGGAGATCACAGTACAGCTTCGGAGGATCATACATTGAAATCGATGCTATTTTGGCTGGGATACTGGCATCGCGCCTAACGTCACCAAGTGGAAATAAACGCTTGCCATTTCTTCCACACATTTCAAAACCACTGGAAACATTCACCTGGATTGCATCTGTAGTAATCGACACGACCGACTTCTTAAGCACTTGGAATACTTCAGTAGAAAGTACAACATTGTGTCAGGACAGACTTTCAACATCAACAGTTAACAGTGCAGTTGATGGTTACGTTTTGGGTTTAGCGATTACAAATTCATCGGACAGTGAACAGCTGTCAAATGTTTTATTCGACTACTATTGTCCTTCAAAGAACGATGTGCAATACAGTTGGAAAACCAGGTACCAGGTATTCCATGCTGTTTTTAAATCAACGAATAATAATGAATTTCTCGGCATGGTGGTCAATTCTTCAGTAGTATTTAATAACCACATAGCGGGCCGGGAGAACTTTGTGTCACCCATAAGATCACTTTGCCTCGGCTATTTTTTGAACGTAACAAGGCTCATTCTGAAGAAACCAGATGACAAGGTGAATAAAAGGTTGGAGTTATTGGACTCTGCATACCCCTTCGCGTGCAACCTGAATCAGCATTGCTCTCAATGTGTCTTGCAACCAGGATGCGGATGGTGTACAGGTGAAAAAAGTGGTTTTTGCACCGCTGGCCTATCACGTGGACCAGCATCAACGGCGTCTTGTAGTCCAACGGAATGGTACCATGGAAATTGTACGTCAACATGTCCAGTACGTCATAGTAGGTTATGCGGTGGAAATGGAATATGTAGATCTGGTCGATGCCACTGTTTTTTGGGATTTCATGGGAAAGATTGTTCGAAAAGGGGCTGTGTCTATAAGACGAAACAAAACGATACTCTAGAAACAATTTCCGTTTGGTCGCATGTCGATGTTGTTAATATTCAAAAGGCCAACTCTGAACGTATCAGACTTTTCACTACAGCAGTCAATTCACTTGTGACGGTTCCGATGTCTAATCAAAAATACAATTGTGTCAACGATACTGACAGTTTAAAATTTCATCCGGAGTTCCCCAGAATGCTTCGCCTTTCAAGGAACAAAGCTGGACTGGATAGCTTCTGTGGCCTGTTTGAGTCAATAGCCCCTGAAACTGAATCCCTATCTGCCTGTAAAGGACACACAAGTAAAGAACGATGTTTGGAATCGGGGAAATGCTCCTGGAATATTCAGGAACCATGCTCTGGAATGATATTGGAAGGCTGTTTCAAGTTAACGCACTGGGTTGATCTGCTTGTTCAGAAATCTGATGTTATTTATTCGCCGATAACTGGCAACGTTAAAGTAGAAAAGGACGCCATTAAACTCATTGGTTGGCCTGAGAGTTTGTGGGAAGGCTATATCATAACAATCTCTCATTTGAGACCCGATAATATCACCAGTGTGCAGAGCGGTCAAAAACTTGGGAAAACCTTGACACAAGTTTCAATTCTTTCATCGTTTGTGAGCGTACAAGTCATACACGATGGCGTATATAAAGATCCTATGGCATTCCTAGTTCCATGCAGCCCAGGCTGCTCTCAAGTGCTTCATTTCCACAATGGGTTGTGCGACCAAGCATGTAACACAGAGGCATGTAACCACGACAACGGAGAGTGCATCTCTATTTATTCCAACCAATCCGATTACACACTAGAGCCAAAGAGTTTTCATGATTTGTTTTCTCTGGCTTCTTTAAGGACATTGTTCGATTTACAGACAATAACTGGAGAGAAAAGTTTGGAAATTGCACGTGGGCCACTCAGTGTCTTTTCTATTGCTAAATGGATTGTTGTGGAAACACTCAACACATCTGCCCTTCATTCTAATCTTGTATATAGAAGTCAAAGGAGTCGCTTGATCAAATTCATTTACCCTTTGATAGCATTGAACATATCAGTGGAGAAGATGACTCTGTTAACGGCACAGAAGGTGATTGAACTTGGAGTACATAACCTGTCTCCGTACAGTAGATGTGGTTCTGACTACGATACTGTAGACATTAAAACATCGTCTCTGCGAAATCAAACGAATTTTCAAATTGGATTGAATAAGCTTATGTCCGCTCAGATTTTAGATATGACGCTGGGTTCAAATTACACCCAATCTCAAGAACCGTATCTTAACCTAGTAATACCGCGTAATGCTGTGAGTCACCGCTGGTTTAACCATTTTGATCCAACTCTGAACATTGAGAGCACTTGCGACTCACTGACTTCTTGTTCAGGACATGGCGTTTGTTTTACTAATGATAGTTGCAAATGCGACACATTTTACATGGGAAGAAAATGTCAATTTAATACCTGCCCCGGCGGATGTTCTGGTCACGGTACATGCATTGAGGGTGTATGTGTTTGCAGCGTAGGTTGGGATGGAGACGACTGTTCCAAGGTAAAGTTTTGCACATCGCTGTGCCCTGAAGCATGGTTAGGTGATAAAGTTTGTGACCCAGATTGTAATATTCGCGAGTGCGAAAAAGACAAAGGGGACTGTCAGGACGTTTGCATTTGCCCAAAATCATGGCTTGGTGATGGCGCATGTGATCACATGTGCAATAACAGCAACTGTGGCTACGACGATGGTGATTGCGTCGAAGAGGAGTGCAGCCCTGGATGTCGTTCTCAAATGATGGGAGATGGGATATGTGATCATCAGTGTAATACTGAAATATGCGATCGGGACAAAGGAGATTGCAAAAGCCTTCCAATCTGTCCGTGCAGCTCAGTTCTTCAAGGCAACGGAATGTGCGATGATAAATGCAACATTTCGGAGTGCATGTACGACTATGGAGATTGTGCTTTCCAGATTGTAGAAGGCAATTGTCCTCAGGCGTGCTCACCTCCTATGATTGGGAATGGATTTTGTGACCTGTCGTGTAATTTTTCTGCGTGTAACTTTGATGGCGGAGATTGTACAATTTCGACGAGCTCAATTAATTCATGCTCTGAAGGTTGCCTTCCTAGTTTTCGAGGCGATGGAATTTGCGATTCTGTGTGCAACGTGCAGGCCTGCGGATTTGACGACGGTGACTGTCCCAAACCCTCCGGGCAAGAATGCGCACCGGAATGTGAAGTGGACATGGTAGGAGACGGAACCTGTCAGCAACAGTGTCAAGTAGAAGAATGTTCATTTGATGCAAATGATTGTATGTGTGCTCCAGGATGCCTCAACTCAACTTTGGGAGATGGAATTTGCAACATCGATTGCTTTGTGGAACCTTGCAAGTATGATGGAAATGACTGCATGTGCCCTCCTGAGAATTGCCCAAAGCATTTAATTGGTAATGGACATTGTGATGTTGCATGTAACAGTAGAATCTGCGACTTTGACGGTGGGGACTGTACATGTTCACCTGGTTGTACCATTACGTCGATCGGTGACAGATCCTGCGATCCCGCTTGCGATTCAAAGATCTGTCATTTTGATGGTTTGGATTGTGGAGGTTGTGAATCCGAGTCACACTTACACATCTGCGACGAAAACGCTAACTGTATTGTTGACAATAGATCATTACCGTTTGTACGATGTCAGTGTAATAGCGGCTTTTATGGGGATGGATTCTCCTGTGTAAAAAGAGGAAACTGTTTTAACGGAAGTGATGTTTGCTCGAGAAATGGGAGATGTGTTGACAGCAATGGGACATTTGAGTGCTACTGTAATGCAGGCTGGATGGGTAATGGCGTTTTCTGTGAGAATGTTGACGAGTGTAGAGAGCAAAGTCATAACTGCAGCTTTCACGCAAAATGCATAGATCTACCCGGAACATACTATTGCAACTGCGTGACTGGGTGGTCAGGCGATGGCTACAACTGTACAGATATTAATGAATGCGAACTCAATTCAAATTCATGTTGTGCAAACGAAGACTGTGTAAACAGTGAGGGAAATTATACTTGTGAATGTAAAGATGGGTGGCGAAAAAGCGAAAATTCATCCCTCTCTATACAGGAACGATGTACCTCAAATCATGTTAATCCATTGTGCGTTGACGTAGATGAATGTGCAGAAGAAACACATAATTGTTCTTCCCAAAACAACCAAGCAAACGCCCTTTGCTCGAACACTATCGGCGGTTTTCAGTGTTTCTGTTCACAGGGTTGGCAAGGTGATGGGTTTTATTGTAATGACATAAACGAGTGCGCTAATGGCTCCGTTTGTGGCGATAACCAATTCTGTATCAACACGGTTGGAAATTACTCATGTTCCTGCCTGGAGGGATTTACATCCACAGGCCCATCAAACGAGGACTGCCAGGACGTAGACGAGTGCGTTCTTGGTTTAGACGACTGCGATATGTTCGCGACCTGCATTAACACCAACGGAAGTTTTACGTGCGAATGTATGCCTGGATTAGAAGATAAAGAAAGGATTTGTACAAAATATCAGTGTGGTAATGAGACGAACAATGTCACACGTTCAAGTGAGAAAAACGGCACTGTTGCTTTCCAGCAAGTCTGTGCTTGTATCGGTCAGTACACAAACACTGGACGAACATGTGCAGACATAGATGAATGCGAAAGGAATTCGTTCATTTGCCCCTCATTCGCTCCAGTTTGCCAAAATTTAATTGGAGGGTATGAATGCAAATGTGATGCTGTAGACAACTCATCCTGTGATGCAGAAAGCCCTTGTGACTCTGCCAATAACATTTGCAACGAAAACATGACTTGCATTTCAACTGGCATAGACCATTATTGTGTCTGTCCAGAGGGGTACACTGAAAACCAAAACGGGACAGCTTGCATTGATGTCAATGAGTGCGATAACCTTCAGTTTTATGGATCTTGTGATTCCAACGCTGATTGTGTCAATGTTGATGGAAGTTACGACTGCAAGTGCCATCATGGTTTCTTTCAGAGTGGAGATGCTTGTTTCGAAATTGATGAATGCAAAGGAATGATTACACAGACTGTAGAAGGACAATTGCAGGAATGCAGAGCTGGTGTTTGTGCATCAACCCAAACATGTGTCTATTACAACAGTTCAATTGCTGAAGGCAAGGCTGGTAACTCCACCTCTATTTGTGCTTGTGACGAAAGTGACAACAGGAAAATAGACTGTGTCGAGAGTATAACAGAGGTTGTCCAAACTGGAGACAACGTGTCAACTGTCATATCTATTCCTTGGTATTCGGTAGTAAACGCGTCCATCCCCACGTACCAAAGTACCTTTACGCATAACTGCACCGACAAAGCAATGTGCAAGAACCTTGCAGGATCATACCAGTGTAGTTGTCTCCATGGATATAAAAGTGATGACGGCGGGTGGAGCTGCCATGATATCGATGAATGCCTCGACAACGACACCTGTCACCCAAATGCCACTTGCTTCAATAAAGAAGGGTCCTTTGATTGTAAATGCAAACCTGGGTTTGCTGGAGACGGTGCAACCAACTGTTCTGATATCGATGAATGCTCATTTGTAAACTGCACCAAAAATTCATTCTGCAGAAATAAAGTAGGCGGTTACGTTTGTGATTGCTTAGATGGCTTTCATAAATACGGAAGTGTGTGTGAGGATGTGGACGAATGTTCCAACAATACTCGTAATGAATGTCACCCGAGATCATCTTGCGATAACTACATTGGTAGCTACAACTGCACGTGCTTAACAGGCTACTATGGCGATGGCTTCAGATGTTCTGATGTAAATGAGTGCAGAGACAGCCTCATTTTCTGCGGGGACCATGCCTCATGTTACAACACTCTTGGATCTTACAAATGCACGTGTGACCCAGGATGGACAGGTGATGGACAAAACTGTACCAATATTGACGAGTGTACGCTTGGTTTGCACATGTGTATTGAGAATTCCTACTGCACAGATAATGAAGGTAGTTATACCTGTTCTTGCCACAGAGGATGGAAGCGTCAAAGGTTTGAACCATACGGTAGATGTTCCATTTGTGATGCAAACACATTTTGCTCCGGACATGGGCAATGCTTGCGAAATGGATCATGCGATTGTCTCAGCCACTACAGCGGTCAAAATTGTTCAGTGTGTAATCCAAACGTCCGTTGCTCAGGCCACGGAGTATGCGACTTCAATGGTACTTGTCATTGTGAGTATGGCTGGACGAGAAGACCCTTGGACTGTAGTATCTGTTTTCCAGTGAAACTTTGCAGCGGTCACGGTGTATGTAACGACAATTTGTTGACATATAGGGAACAGGCGTGTTTTTGTGATGACAGCTATTTTGGTTATAACTGTAGCACAGGTACGAGTAACTATTTTCCTGTACTGTATTTTATTGTTAGTATGTGTATGAGTATTTGTATGTTTTTATTTTTTGTCCACTAATTATCGATAAATACAAACACAATTAATTACAAAAAAATAAATAATGTTAAGCAGGAGAGTGGCACATCTAGGTAGACTAATACTGTGCCCCTTAGTAAAATGTTATATTATGAAAAAGAAAAATAGATACAGTATAGATATAAACAGACTTAAGACAGTAGAACATTGTGATACTATTTTGTTCTTAGCTGACAGAAAACGTTCTCATCTTGCGTGGTGACCACTGACTATTATTGTTGGTGACACTGTTGAGACGCGTTTGGTAGTTTTCGTGTAGTTTAATAGTTTTTAATGCGTCAGTCATAGTTTCTCAGCTTTACAGTCAAAGAAGGTAAGGCATGGCCTTACCAATGGGGGAAGAAATTGTTTCACTTTAGTCGATGAGTAAAGAAGCATATAATCCAAAAAACAATTAGTACTTACTGAAAGTTCATGTTTATGAAATAATTTTCAGCATGTCCATTTATAAAAGGAGAAATATGCGGACCTCATGGTGAGTGCAGCCGAAATGTTAGTGCATTGCGTCCATGCGTTTGCCATCCCGGTTATCAGTGGAGCGATGCATCTTCATCGTGTGAAGACACCAATGAGTGTCTTGTGGGCTCCCATGAGTGTCTGTCACCAGCCAAATGCGTGAACACACCTGGGTCTTACCGTTGCGAATGTCCTTCCCTTGTTGGATGGTCCTTTGATGGCAGAAAGTGTATTGATACTGATGAGTGTCAATACCCAAACGTGTGCGACCCACAAGCTTCATGCAACAACTACCCTGGAGGATTTAAATGCAGTTGTAATATAGGATGGCGGGGACAAGGGGAACATCCTGTATGTTCTGACATTGATGAGTGCACGGAAGGAATTGACAGGTAATGTTGATTTGTTATACTGCGAATTCCCCTCGGGCTGAGTCGGGGGGGGGGGGGGGGGGGTTACTCGTCCAATATTTGGGTGTAGGTGAGCCGCTGAGGGTTTGAAATCCTGACCCTGTTTAAGAGAAAAAATTCCTAAACTTCGATCATACCCTGTTTAGGACAACACCCTCAATTTTAGTACCCTGTTTAGGGCCCAACATCCTGTTTATAATTAGAACAGACTCGCATAATTCATGCACACTATTTAGGACAGACTTGCGCGAAATTGTATACCCTGTTTCGGACACAGAGGACAAAAATCATACCCTGTCCGCGACACATCCCTGTATTGTCCATATAAGGGAGTACCCCTTCCCCCGGGGGACTGAGTACGTGATCGCTGTCATAAAGAGACAAATTTGTCAAGGACAAACTCACGAAGTTTTATGTAAGCAAAGCCTCCCATCCCATTTGCAAAATGATCAAAATGCGTCACTTCCTTTACCAATTCCGTTTACGATATCAAGTCACTTTAACTCTTGAACGGTTGGTCACAAGAGAAACCACGTTCTTCTGGTTAGTTTTCTTTTCGAATTCGGTTTTGTCGGTTTTAGTTTTTGGGCTTTCGGCTTCTACCTGAAAGTCAATACTGTTTGTCTTATCAAAGGTGTCCTAATCCGTCAAAATGTGTTAACACCCTTGGAAGTTATTATTGTGTGTGTGATCCAGGATGGGAGAAACTGTCAGAGTTCCAGTGTTCGGACATAAACGAGTGCAGTCGTGGAATCCACGGCTGCGATCGCAACTCTTATTGTGTTAACACAGCTGGAAGCTGGAAATGCATATGCAACAGCGGATGGTACCCAGTTCCATCAAATGCTCGTCTGCCAACATGCAGAGACGTGAACGAGTGCGTTGATAAGCCCAATGCTTGCCCGGTACAATCAACTTGTCTAAACTCTGCGGGCTCTTATCGATGTAACTGCTTGTCTGGTTGGAGGAATCAAGGTGCGCACACTTGCGTCGATATTAACGAGTGTTCTCAAGGATCACACAGGTGCCCATCCAATTCGAGGTGTGCCAATACACAAGGCTCGTACCGTTGCAGCTGCGTGCCTGGTTGGAGAAATCATGGTCATTATTCTTGTGTTGACATTGACGAATGTATTGAAGGACGTTACAGTTGCCCGTCCAACTCACACTGCGTCAATACATGGGGATCATATAGATGTGACTGTAACCGGTGTTACTATAAATCTGGAAGTAGCTGTTATGGTATGTATTAGCCCGTTACGCAAATTACGCATAATTCTTGACATTGTACAAAAGCCGACATGCAATAAAACTAAATGCAGGGCTGGCACTACGGCAAAGGGCTGATTCATTATAGGCCACTGTGGCGGATCCAGACCTTCAGACAAGGGGGGGGGGGGGGGGGCAGTCATCCAGACCCTGAGATAAGTGGCGGGCCTCAAAAAAATTTTTTACGGCCTTTCGGGCATCATTTGGTTCTAAGAATAAGGGGAGCCCGGGCCCCCCGGACGCTCCCCTGGATCCGCCACTGGGCCAATATTTCGGCTAACAAAATTAGCCTTCCTCAGGGCCAGAGCTATACCGAGAGATAATATCTTTTAACGGCTCCTAAAATATAAATTTAAAATTTACATAAGTGGTTAATGATTAACTACAACTATAAATACTAGATAGAATAATATACAGATAAATAATTGTTTTGTTATTTACTCAAAATATTTTTAAGTTCTTAACAACCTTACCTCCTCAAAGCGTTCTTCAAAACATTTGCTTGTTTCTCGGCACGGTTTCAGGATTTTAAAAGTTGTTTTTTCTTCCAGATAATTCTCAAAACGTAGAAGACATCCATCGAACCATATTTTTAACGTATTCTTGCATTTCTTCCGCGGTTCAGTTTTAATCAGAAATTCAGCTATTTCGTCTTCGGATAGCAGTTAGCCTGCGAGCCGGCTCACTTGTGCGAGTTTGGGGATCATTCCGCTTGCCACGGAGGCTACCAGCGGAGGTGGAAACTAGCACAAAGTGAGCCTATTTAGCTCTCTACTCTTTCGACATTTTCTGAGCTAGGATGCCGCACCGCTGCCTGGAAACAAGGATCCTATTTTACCCCATCGAATCGGTTGCTTATTACCTACATCTTGCAAATATAGTAAGCGCCGACTGGTTATGATGAATATTGTTGTGAAGTATTTTGAAAGTTATTTTTAAGACGGATCTATCTTATCTTTTAAGTTTAGTTAAGTCTTGTTTTTGTCCACGTACTGTTTTCCTGTTTTGATCTTCTGTTTTTACTTGTACTTAGATTTATTCTTAGCTGGCGAATTTACTTGTTACCATATTACGAATGTTATTCGCTTGACATGTTTTTAACAGATGGTCGTGTTTGTGGTGTTAGAGCTGATCTTGGTTCTTTATGGTACTTGTCAGTTGTGGCTGTGCGTAAGCTAATCTGTTCCCTAACAATAGCAAACCTGTTGCAGTTTTCGCGATAAGATATACAATAGAAACTTTTCCGGTCAGCTAACCCAAACATGTCCACCTTTGGCTATTAAAACCGCTACTATACTTGAACTAGGAAGCAGAGTAAGGTAGAGTAAGTTAGAGTAAGGTTGAGTAAAGTGGAGAAAAGTAGAAAAGAGCTAGAAGATTAAAAAGTATAAAGACCAAGATGTAAATCAGATTCCTGGTACCTCATCGTGTAGCGAGCGAGTTGCTCGAACACACCCCTACAAATTTCGGCGGAGAACCCGTTATTTTGGCGGAGAATCTGTTATTTTAGTGGAGAACGCGTTATTTTGGAGGAGAACTTTCTTATTTTGCTCAGCATGGTTTGGTGAGAACAACTGAAGAGTCACAAGATCAGCCCCTGGAAATCTGTAAGTGCTACGACTTTTGCCATTACAAGCAACTGAGAACTCTTTTTATAAGTTTAGTCGTATGTAAAACGAAACTGTAATAATGCCAGAGTGTCGTTTTAAGTAATGAATAGGCCGGTTGTTGAGTTTCCACTATTTTATGGCGATGAGAGAGAGGATGTTCGTGAGTTTATTGGCAATTATAGACGCGCCGGTTTGTTAAATGGTTGGGATGAAGAAAAATTAGCGCTTGGTCTTCCCCTTTTTCTAAAAAAACACGCTAGCTTATGGTTTAAAACTTTATCAGGTTCAGAAAATTTGACTTTTGAAGTATTGTCACAAAAATTAATTTCTCATTTTGAATCAAAAGTAACTCTATGGCAGTTGAGGCAAAAATTAGAAGAACGTCGTCAGTTGTTAAGGGAGACTGTTGCCGATTACTATTACGATATTCTTTCATTCTGCTCTCCTCTAAATTTACCTAAAAGTGAATGGCTTTATTGTTTTGTACGAGGTTTAAGGCCTGAAATACGTGAACATGTTATTTTACAACAACCGCCTGATTTCGAGTCTGCATTGAACATTGCAAAAATGAAAGAGTTTGTAATTCTTAGCCGTAAATCAAATAATGGTCAAGAAGTCGAGAAGACTGTAGTTCTTCAAAATGAAGAATTGCAGTCTAACCCCTCAGAGGAGGAAATCAAACGATCTGTCAGAGATGAATTTGATGTTTGGACTACAGATTTCCAAATTAATGGCAATCGTCGTATTAATCGCAAATTTCGATCAGGCAAAGTTAATCGTTTTCGTTATGGGGGCAGCGTTTTCAGTAAGAATCCTAAATTGGGCAGTTATAGAAGTTCGAAACCCAACTTTAGAGGCCTGTATCGGAGAAATAATATGCAGAGTGCTTTTCACCAGGGAAAATCGGGCGCACAGTTAAACTGGCTGGCGCCCCTATCGTGTGTGGTAGTGAACCCGTGATGGGGACGCTTGAAAATTCTACAAGTAATAACCATTCTTCCGTCGGATCTAGTTCTGATAAATGTGCTTTCAGTAACTCTGGAAATTCGGCCGAGAATGTTACTAAAAAGGATATTCAAGAGTTTAGTCATGTTTTGTCTAATCCCTGTGAGACTGTTTTCTCGTCAGAGTCTAAAATGTTTAAACCTCAAGTTTCCGTCACATGTCAACACGAGTGTTCTCAAGATGGCCAGCCTCAAAATGTCCCTAACGAAAATATTTGTTATGACCTGAGAAAGACATTTCAGGTCATAGCAAATAGTGTAATCGCCGGGTCATCGCCAAATGAAAACGAAAATGCTCATTCGCCAAATGTACCTATGTTTTCTAAAAGTGAAGTCATTTATGAGAAGTCTTCAAGTGAAAATTTATCTCGAGAAGTCAGTATAGAAGAAATTAAAGAAGAACAGTTGGCGCCTGAGTCTAAAAGTGAAGAAAATTTGGAAGTAATTATCGTTGGGGCTGAAAATAATCATGTTTGTAGTGAGTGTCGTGGCTTATCTTTCGCAAGTAGCCCAGAGACTAGGGCATATGTGACTGACGTGACTGACAGGGCTTCTTTGCCTGCCAGATCCAGTGAAATTGATTCTATTCATCCTTTTGAGAATGACAATTTTAATGTAAGTGTAACAATAAAAGGAAATAGTTATTGTGCACTCCTTGACACAGGAGCAGCTGTAACAGCAATTAGTTCGCAATTTTGGGACAAGTATCTTAGTCACCAAAATTGTCGTTTATATTCCTCTTCGAACAGTAGTGTGACGACTGTAAGTGGTTCTCCTCTTAGCGTTCTTGGTAAAGTATGGCTCAATTTTGTTATAAAGTCTGATGTTTTTCCTTTTGAAGCCTATGTTATCAAAGATTTAACTCATGACGTTGTTTTGGGCAGAGATTTTCTTCAAAAATATTGTTCGAGAATTGATTTTTGGAGAACATTATTGAATTTTCCCGCCCCGAGGATCCCCTCCCCTTTGCTGATAGTTTTGGTGATGATTTGGATGCTGAAGATTTTGATAATTGTATTTTGTCAGTGCATGCTGATGATTCTTTTACTATTCCCGCTCAATTAGAAGTCGTTGTCGTTGGTAGATTAAGTTCAATACCGAAAGATGTAAACACCAGTGCCAGTGAAATTTATGGATTGGTCACGCCTAAGTCTGATTTGCCTCACCGTTACTCAGTTTTTGGAGCGTCAGAGCTCGTAAAGGTTTCTAGTGATGCAACTATTCCTGTTAGGATGGTAAACCCTTCCGCTCAGCCGGTTAAAATTTTTCGTAGGACTAAATTGGCAGATTTTGAGCGTGTTGATAATGATTTAGCAACATTTGAGATTGGCAAAAATTCCCCTTCTTCGGATGCTCAGCATTTTTCATATGATCGGCAACAGCCAAAAGATTATTCAGAGTTTCCCGATTTATCGAATAGTATTTTGAATGATGATGAGAAAGTAAAATTTAAGAATTTGTTTAATAAATATCGTAATGTTTTTGCTTTTCCTGGGGATCAGTTGGGTAGAACATCCCTTGTACAGCATGTCATTGATACTGGTGATGCTACACCTATTAAGCAAAGGCCGTATAGAGTATCTCCTGATGTTAAGAGAGAAATTGACCGTCAAGTGGACGAAATGCTTGAAAAAGGAATAATTCAAGAGTCTGTCTCTCCTTGGAGCTCTCCAGTTGTTTTGGTAAAAAAGAAGGATGGGTCATATAGATTTCGTGTTGATTTTCGTAAAATTAATAAAGTCACTAAAGTAGATAGCTTTCCAATGCCTTTATTTGCTGATGCGCTAGATTCTTTACCTGGTGCAAGCGTGTTTTCAACGTTGGATCTCAAAAGTGGTTTTTGGCAGATACAAATGCAGCAGGATTCGCAACAAAAGACAGCCTTTGCTACACACAATGGCCTTTATGAATTTCTGACAATGCTGTTTGGATTAGTGAACTCAGGAGCCAGTTTTCAAAGACTTATGGGTCATATTTTGAGAGGTTTAGAATACCGTTTTGCTTTGATTTACATCGATGATATAATCATTTTCTCTAAGTCTGTAGATGAGCATTTAGTTCATTTGGAGGAAATTTTTAGAAGGTTGCGTGACGCCAATGTTAAGTTGAATCCAAAGAAATGCAGTTTCGTTAAACAAAGAGTAGAGTATCTTGGTCATGAAGTTACGCCAGAAGGTATTAGTCCCAACCCAGACAAAGTAAGGGTAGTTCAGGAATTTCCCACCCCCACAAATTTGAAGGAATTGAGGAGTTTCTTAGGTCTTGCTAATTATTACAGACGTTTTGTAAGAGGTTTTTCAAATATTGCCAACTCTTTGAATGCTTTGACTAAGAAGAACGTTCCTTTTGTTTGGACTGTAGCTTGTGCTGAGGCTTTTGACAAGCTTAAGCGTGCCTTGGTTTCGGCACCCATTTTGGCATGTCCTAATTTTCGCGAACCATTTTTGCTATTTGTTGATGCTAGCTCCATTGGTATTGGTTTTACCTTGGCACTAATTCATAATGGAAAAGAAGTAGTCATTGCTTACAATGGTCGTGGTTTGAATCAGGCAGAGCAAAATTATAGTACCACAGAAAGAGAAGCTCTCGCATTGGTTGAGGGTATTAAGAAATTTCAGCCTTATTTACACAGTCATAAGTTTACTGTTGTTACTGATCATAGCTCTCTTCGTTGGTTAATGAATGTTAAAGATTCTTCTGGTCGTCTTGCAAGATGGGCCTTACTTTTGCAACAATATGATTTTAATATTGTTCATCGCCCTGGTAGAATCCATGGTAATGCTGATTGTCTGTCTAGACGTCCTTATGATTCTTGTGAAATAGGTTCGCTGAAGAACGAAGAACCTCAAACGCCCCAGACTCAAGAAATGCAAAGAAGAGATCCTGAATTAGTTGCAATGATTGATTTTCTAGAGAAAGATATCCTTCCTAGTAACGATAAAGATGCACGCAAGATTTTACTCACAAGCGATAATTTTTATATTGGTCAAGATGGTTTGCGTTACCACATTGATTTTAATCGAAGGCGTAATGCTCGTGAATCTTTTTCTCAGCTTGTTGTCCCAGCTGCATTACGTTTTGAAATTCTCTCTAATGTACATGATCATATTGCCGGTGCTCATTTTGGCTTGAACAAAACTTTCAGTAAACTTAAACAAAGATACTGGTGGAAAGGTATGTTTAAAGATGTAGAACATTGGGTTAAGTCTTGTGTTGAGTGTTCAATGAGGAAGTCTCCACGAAATTCCAAAAAGGCACCTTTACTTCCGATTCCAGTCGAGGGAGCATTTGATAGAGTGGCTGTTGATGTTTTAGGTCCTTTTCCACCTTCTAGTAAAGGCAGTAGATATATTGTAGTTTTTAGTGATTATTTGACTCGTTGGGTCGAAGCATTCTCAGTGCCTAGTTTCGAAGCAACTGTTATTGCACGTCTTTTGATCGATGAAATTATTGGTAGACATGGGGCACCACGTGTGTTGCTCTCTGACAGGGGAACTAACTTTTTGTCTAAGGTCGTTGCAGAAGTTTGTAAAATATTTCAAATTCAAAAAGTGAATACCTCTAGTTATCACCCACAGACTGATGGTCTTGTAGAAAGGTTTAATTCTACCTTGTGCCAGTCTTTGTCAATGTACGTTGCTAACAACCAGAAAGATTGGGACGAGTTTATACCACTTATTTTGTTTGCGCATAGGACTTCTGTCTTAGATGCAATTGGGGATTCCCCTTTTTACGTTCTTTATGGGCGAGAGCCACGCTTGCCAATTGACGTTAAGTATTTACCTCCTGCGGCTGATGATTTGAGTACTTCGGTCCTTGACTATCGAAAACGTGTTGTCGAAAAAGTAGAATTGGCTCAAAACTTAGCGAGAGAAAATTTACAGCGTGCACAACAAAAAATGAAGGATTATTACGATCAAAAGACAAAAGATCCTGTTTTTGAAGTTGGACAACGTGTTTGAGTTTATACCCCGAGAACTAGAAAAGGGTTATCTAAAAAGTTAATGCATAATTGGTTGGGTCCATACAGAATTGTTGACAAATTGTCACCAGTACATTTTAAGTTGCGCACGATCACCAATAAAAAAGTTGCTTTTTCGTGTCACGCAAATCGTATGAAGCCGTTTGTTGACCCAAATTTAAGACCAATTGACCCTCCGCCTTTTGATGATCCTGCCGAGCCATATTTAGATGAATCTGATATCCCAAAAGATTGTTTTGAGCCAATTTCTGCTGAAGCGAATCCTAAAGACAATGTCTTAAAACCAGTTAGTATAGAGATGCCACCGTCCCTACAGCCTCAAAAAGAGAAAGAATCAGACCAAGAAAAGACAAAGAATCAATTCCGGAAGCAGTTGTTATCGACAATGAAACTGAGTTTAGTGCAGAAAAAATTCTAAAACATCGAAATAGAAATGGAAAGGTTGAGTACTTGGTCAAGTGGCTAAACTATCCTAAGAATCAATCAACGTGGGAACCGGAACACCATATTTTGGATAGACGTCTCATTGATAATTATCTTCAATCACAAAAATAATTCTAGTTTTTGTACTCTGCCTTGCTGTTTAGTTTATTTTTCTTTGATTTTATCTTACCCATGAATTGAGTTCTGTAATACCCAAAGGCAAAATATTTTTGTCCATGAATTTATGAACATCTTCTCTCCGTTTCTCTAGTCTCTCTATGATCTTTTTGTGAGCTGTTGTTTACAGTGTCATGAATTTGATACGTTTTTGAAGTCAGAAGTTCAAGTTAAGTTGTCTTCAGTATCAAGTTATGCGTACGTGGAATTATTGCATCTAATGTCTTTTTAAAATCTTTTGATCTATTAGCTTCTACATTTATGTTTCGTTTCTGTGGCTATTTTAAGTTGTTTGTGTAAAATAGTTATTATATCCTTAGACGTCCGAAATTAGATAATTTATATATTAAGTGATTTGTAGTAGTTATTTTGCAAAGTTGCTTGCATTGGTATTTCGTCTTGTCACCGATTCTTCTGTTGTTCTTCGATGGCTTGATTTTTGGTTCCATTTGTGCTCCAGTGACGCTTAGATACATTTCAGGAGTACACATGTGTCTGAACATTACTCGATTGTTAATTTCCAAGATGTCTAAACACACTTTGATCACTCCGCATGGCATTGGCTACTCTGTTTGGTCGCGTTTGACCCTCTCTTTGTTACGGTTAAGCAGAACTGTGCTTGTTGATACTTATCACTGGTCAGTACTTTCTATCTTCATCAGGCGAGTTCGCTTCATTTAATTTGGAGCTGTGTTTCATAACAAGAATTATCAGTGATTTACAAACAAGATAGCCTTGTCTTCGAAGTATGCGTTCTCCGTTACATTCAAGTTGAAATGGCAGTTCTAAGAACCGTTTTTGGGCTGTATGCTACTACAGGATGATTTATGCTGTTAATTCTCAACGTTTTCAAGTGGTTCTCTAGTCAAGTCCTTCACAAGAACACTGTCATCGATTTATTTAGCTCAAGTTTTCAAGTCTCAAGATTCAAGAACAATGCATTAAACACTGAACTATTGACATTGAACAGTTGACCTTGTTATAATTAATATTCTGTAGTGTGATAGTTTGGTTTTGATATTTTACGCACTTATTTCTAATTTATGTGTATTACGTCCTTTTGCATCGAGGACGATGCTTTTTCTAAGGGGGGAGGAATGTTGTGAAGTATTTTGAAAGTTATTTTTAAGACGGATCTATCTTATCTGTTTTGATCTTCTGTTTTTACTTGTACTTAGATTTATTCTTAGCTGGCGAATTTACTTGTTGCCATATTACGAATGTTATTCGCTTGACATGTTTTTAACAGATGGTCGTGTTTGTGGTGTTAGAGCTGACCTTGGTTCTTTATGGTACTTGTCAGTTGTGGCTGTGCGTAAGCTAATCTATTCCCTAACAATAGCAAACCTGTTGCAGTTTTCGCGATAAGATATACAATAGAAACTTTTCCGGTCAGCTAACCCAAACATGTCCACCTTTGGCTATTAAAACCGCTACTATACTTGAACTAGGAAGCAGAGTAAGGTAGAGTAAGTTAGAGTAAGTTAGAGTAAGGTTGAGTAAAGTGGAGAAAAGTAGAAAAGAGCTAGAAGATTAAAAAGTATAAAGACCAAGATGTAAATCAGATTCCTGGTACCTCATCGTGTAGCGAGCGAGTTGCTCGAACACACCCCTACAATATTTATTAATTAACCTCTATTTTTACAGGATTTACCCCTTCGGCAGGGCTGATATCCACGGGGGTCCTGTTAAGTAAAAATTAAATACATGAGAATATAACCAAACATGAAATGGCTGATACTTGAAAAATGTACTACACAGCAAAATTACAAAATAACAGTCCCCAGCAAGTTCTTGAATTGTGGCAAGGATTTGCACTGCTTTGCTGAGTCAGTTCTTACAGCTGGAAGTAAAACATTACTCCTTGTTTTATAATTATGGCTGACTCGATGCGCGATGCAAGAAAGCTCTGTAGGTACAAGTCCCTTCACGCACTTGAAAATGAATGTGCACAGATGTTGTTACCGCCTACTAACGTAGGTTAGCCTACCCAAGTTGTGACATCGGGTCAGGTGGGCTAACCTACGTTAGCAGGCCGAAGGATTGGAGCCAATCAGAATCAGCGAAATATTTTGAATGAACAATAATCTAATATGAACTATGCAGACAACCTAGTAAATTTGCGGTATTTGTCATTATTTTACAGCCGACTGTCGTTTGGAAACTCAATACTACTACACTTCCACCTATATCAGCTATATTATATATAATACCAACTGCGGTTATTGGGGAAGTTGCAGGGGATCATGGTAGGTAGCAAGGCCAACGGGTACTTAACAAAGTTTTACACTGGTAGGCTCTACCCCAAGGTCCAACCCCTTACCCTTTTATATTTAATTTCTGACAAAAGGTACCCCTTTCCTATACCTTTTATCACAAAACTAGGACGTTTCTCGACTTTTTCCTAGCCATACATTGCATCTGTTAGCCCTTTTTGGTCTTTTTACAGACCGAAATGACAGATTTCCCTACCGTTTGATATACTTCAACAAGTGATTTCCCCACTCTTTCATATACCTGAAGCCTGAAAAAGGCCCGGGGGGGGGGGGGGCAGGTACTCAACAAATGTTTGTATGGGGAGGCTCCGCTCCGAGGTCCAACCCTTACCCTTTTATATACCATTTTTCAAGAAAAAGGTACCCCTTTCGTATACCTTCTATTGACAAATGGTACCCCTTTCACATACCTTGTTTAGAACTTTGCATTCCTTTGAACTGCTGTAAATGCACTGTCTTTTAATTAGGAATCAGTCTCAAAAATAGAACGTTTTCTTGACTTTTTAAAGTCATAAAATTCATGTGTTAGCCTGTTTGGGCTGTTTTACAGACCCAAATGACAGATTTCCCTACCCTTTCATATACTTCAGCTAGTGAAATCCCCACCCTTTCATATACCTGCAGCCTGAAAAAGGTACCCCTTTCGGGCGAAGCCCCCTCGCATAGGCCATCATAGGGAGTACCCCGCAGGGTAAAGAGATTGCCCTTTTCGGCGGAGCCTCCCCGTACAGGCCATCATAGGGAGTACCCCGCAGGGGAAAACGGTTGCCCTTTTCGGCAGAGCCTCCCCGCATAGGCCATCATAGGGAGTACCCCGCAGGGTAAAGAGGTTGCCCTTTTTGGCGGAGCCTCCCCGTATAGGCCATTATAAGCAGCACCCTCCCTCCTCGGGCCTCGGGGTAGTAAGGCATGCAATTGTTGGTTTTCACATGATGTCACTAAAATTCAAACTAAAAAACTGTCGATCCTACCGAGATTTTACTTTCACGATGTA
Organism: Porites divaricata; assembly: GCA_038088405.1. Lineage (NCBI taxonomy): Eukaryota > Metazoa > Cnidaria > Anthozoa > Scleractinia > Poritidae > Porites > Porites divaricata. Next base: position 1,252,075 of record JBBMOI010000004.1, read on the forward strand.
TTAGAGCAGCAGAAAATAAATTTTTATACAAAGTTTCGCTTCAAAAGGGTTCTTTCTTTTGAGAGAGAGTACGCTTGAATTTGTAAGCTTTTGCGTGACGCAGCATTTACATGACGACCAAGAGAACTGTCATGTAGGTTAAAAAAATTACTTATTTGAGGACATTTTGCTATCTAAACAGTTCGTGTATTAGAAAAAGTATTACTTTAATGTTTATGAGTTTCTCGAAGAATAAATTCACGCTCTTGTAGCAAAACTTGGTAACAGATGTTTCTGTTCGTTTCCGTCCGCCATGTTGGAGCCCATCCAGGTGAGCACCAGCATGGCGTCTCCATACAAATCTCTATAAATTTGGGTAAAACATTTCTTCGGATATCTCGTAAACGAAATATTCCTCTGACCTGAATCTTGGAGAGGGTGTTTGGTAATGTACCTCCTTTCATTTCCCAGATTCTGGACTTTATCTATTGAACGGTTTTGATTTTTATTCTGATCTATTTTGAATGGCGTGACACTGAAAACCAGCAAATATGACTCTCAGTAGATCCAAGTTAGTAACATGTAGTAAGTGCCAGAGCAAGATAATGCAAAGTTAAAGTACTGTTAAGTAGCTTTCACTGACTACAGTATTTGCCAACATTTGATTTTCCAACCGGAATTTCCGGGTTCCTATGTGAATGGTAAGTATCACCGGGGGTCCGGGAAGCCGTAGTCTACTACATAGCCGTCTTTAATGTCGTCACGCAACGCTCCTCCCCACAAAGGAGGTTGCATGAGGACACTAAAAACGGCTGTGTAGCAGACTAGGGAAGCCCCGCTGTAAGAAGAAATCGAGATATTGCCCTCTATCTATTTACGTTAGCTGACCTGATATTTTTCCGTTTTCCGTAGGAGGAAACGAAAGACAAAAAGTGTAAGAGCAAGCCGTCAGGTCTGGGTTGCCAACCGTCATGGAGCAAGTTGTCCGTGCTCATGAAGAGCAAAGTTTTATTAGGGAGCTTAAGCAACGAGAACGGCAAAAAGGCAATAAAGTTAGATTAGCAAAAAAAAAAAACAACTTTGCACGTGCCTCACGCTTTTTTGTACATATCTTTAAGCCGTCGTTGCACGACTACAACGTGAAAGTGCCTAATTTCACGTATTGTCGAGGGCGGGAACAGAAGACAACAACTTTCTTTTTCTTTTACTGAACTTTGATACAGACCTTCAGAATTCAACTCCAAAAGAATTTGCCCACATTTGACGAATTAAACGAGATGAAATAAGCGCGATAAAGTTTGAAGCAGCGCGAATACACTTTTAAGTGACGTCTTCATAGCCGTCGCCGTACTTGTTGTTTAAGCTCCCTATTGCCTTTTTCAGTGTAAATAACTCAATAGATTTTTTTTTGATGTCCATATACTGACCCAGTAAACAGTGTAAGTGTAGGGCCGGAATATACGTCAACCTATTAGATTGGTGAACTGAGTGGAACGTAGCTAACTGCCAACGAGCAGCCTCGCGAAGACGCGAGGCTGCGAGGCCGTAGCATAATAAAGCTGTGCGCGAAAGTTCCAAGGCAGAATGAATCTCGAAGCGATGTAGCATAAGGTAGTGTAAAGTAACTTTTATGACGTAATGCAGAACGGAGCATGCATTGTTTTTGAGTGCTTACGTGCGTTAAAGTTCCAAGGCAGAGCCACACTCCCAAAATTTAAACTTTGGATGCTTCAGTAAAACAGTTTGAAATTAAGTACTAGAAACTCCTACGTTACATTTTAACCCCAAGTTAAAGTTAACCGGTTTTTGAACAACTCAACCCCGTTGTTCCTTAGTTGAGGCACTCAACGAACGATTTCAAGTAATGCACGAGTGCGTACCATGACGGTAAATGACGGACACATGACTAACTTGCAGCCTGCATTCTCGTAACTTACGGTAATTCGTGACATTTATAAACAAATTGAACAGCGCGCGCGTATAGGTAAAAGCTTTGCTCGTTGTCACTAAGCGGTAGCTTTAAGTGTAACTAGTATAAGCTTGCAGCATTTTCTAGTAATCATCAATTGATTGATCAATAGTATAGTCACTCCTTGTCCGACAGTGTCGTTATAATGGTATCAGATGCATAGTCATTAGTAAACAAGTTGTTGTCCCTGGCCTTTTCCTTGTTTTCCTTCACATCAAGACTATCAAGGGTTACCATGGAAGCAGATAACAGGTTGAAACACCCTTAAAGTACTACTGCGAAACGTTGCAGGAAACAATTTTGTTCACATGCACGGGTAACTGGAAGGGATACCATTGAACTCAAACCTGAGAAAGATAAGAAACTCGGTCACATCTGTTATTATGAGTGAAAATGATTTTTTCTTAGCGTTATCATTTCGAGAATGTCTTTTAGACATGTTGTGAACTAAGCTTGAATTTTCAAGGCAACGCCCAGCTAATGCACGAACGGCCGGGTCCCCCATACAACGGGGCAGTGATCCAACGACAGCGGTTGGCAAAATTAAAAATCAGTGCTACACAAAAAAAAATATGCCAAAGGTTTTGGTCTTCGTTGGTGAGCAGAGTCCCCTATTGTCTTCTTGGGCTCTGTATGAATCGCGTCAAACCTTTATTCGAGGTCGTTGCAGCTTGCAGCCCGAACTTGCTAACATACCTTTCCTGAAGCCTGAAAAATGTACCCCTTTCGGCCGGAGCTTCGGTGTATATAGGCCATTACAGGGAGTATATCCCCGGGTTTCAGACCAAAACAACGCAAAAACTATACCCTATCGCTTTATTGCTTGAGTCCCCTCTCCCCTTCCCGAGGCAGGAGAACCCAAGCTTGCAACATAGAAAGAACAAGCCGGTTCCAATAAAACTCATAAAATGGTTATAAATTGGCTTGGGAATCACACAGCAAAGAAAAAACACACAAGAGAGGAAAGCCGATTCTTATATAAATCCTTTGACATGCATAGGTTCCAGAAACAATCGCTTTCAGTCTCCATACAAATCCTTACATTTTGAAGGTTTCGCAACAATGTCAATATGGACATATCTCGAGCTTTCGCCACCTGTGGTAAAAACTTTATAGAAAGACCACTTGTAATAGTTCCAATGTCGTCCTGAATTGTTCCCAAATTGCATTTAAATTTCCTTAGATCTTTGTAAATTTTAATCTCTTTCACCTCTCAGTGTTCTCATTATCAGGCGGTAACTGGTAAAATTTACTGCCTGAAACAATACTTCTTACCGCCTGTAGCATTAAGAGCCTTAAGGTTTACTAAAATTATAGAAGTACTATTAAAAAATACAGAAGTTTTGATCCGATCCGATTCTCACTTGCAACAAAGAAATGAATGAATATAAGGAAAAGTACTTAAGTATACATAGCTCTTCTTTTTCTGGGCGACGCATCGTGGAAAGAAGACAGAGTAAAATTATGTGCCAGTATACCAGTAAAAGAGAGATCCGTACACCCATCTTGGTATGAGCAGGGGGTGAGGGTCCCCGGGGGGGGTTACACCAGATTTCAAGTGGCAGGGATGATCGAAGGATTTTTTTGGGTAGGAAGAAGGTGGCTTGATAGTGCCCACGTATCCCGGCCGCCTTGTTCTGCGATTAAAGTGCAACCAAATTAAACTTGTTTTCATTTCTGGAGATTTTTAAGTCTCAGAAATTCAGCATGGGATAGATTTTGGTGCAGGGAATTTTTTAGGTTTTGATTTTTGGCCCCATTCGATCAACCCTGTCACTTGAAATACAGAGAACCCCCCTCGGGTGAGGGTGAGGAGTGGTGAAGGGTCAAGGTATAACCCTACTAAGTTGCGTGAAAACAAGTCTCAAAAACATTTCTGCCGAGTCAAGGCCGTGCTCTAAGAAATATTAAAGGGAGCCCACTGCCCTGAACTCGTAAAATCCAGGGTGCCTTAGCATAGGATTTCTAGGGAAAAAGTAAGACTTTGTAGTTGTCCAAAAGCAAAAGTAAGGTGCCAGGGCCACCACGTTCTTCTTGTGCCCATTAGTCCAGGACAATTAGATTTTCCTGCCAGGCAAGTTCCTTTTCATGTTCACTTGCCCAATGGATAAGAGCCAGACAAGTCATTCAAAGACCATGGGGAAGCAAATATGGAAATGGCTTGTCCAAAGGACAAGCTGGAATCCAACTTTTTTCAAGACCTGGAAAAGTATTGCCTTATTATTTTTGACTCTGCATAATGGTGTGTTCTTTCAGAGCTGTCATCTTCTTTCCTGGACCAATCTTTCTAACCTTTTCTGACTATTATTGTAGGCCCACAATGCACCTCAGCTCGCACAATGGTGTTTGTATGTGATCACTACAAACTACCCTGATTTTGAAACCTGTGAAGACTTTGAACTGATCAAAGGGGACAATCGCCGGCATGTTTTAGAGCACCGATGGCCACCTTTACTTAATTTGGCCAGAAAACTTAACTTATTTGCATAATTCCTAAGTATTATTAATATCCAGAAAATGTTTTGGTTGGTAACTTGGCATGATACCATACTCGTAGGGTAAACGGTTGATTTCCATCGTTTTTCTCATATACACAGAACGCTCAAAATACAGTCAGTGTTTTAATATTGAGGTTTAAAAAGGGGTTTTAATTTTTGCCAAATTAATGTAAATATCATAATTAAACAGAGACAAACGTGATCACTTTTTAAGGTACTTAAATGTAAATTTATCGTCGTTTATAATAATACAATAGATTGGTTAGCGTTGGTATAGCAGTTCTTACTCATCTTAAGAGACATGAGTGTCGCTTTTAAGGGTTAAATAATCGCCGGTAATTAGATAAATAAATAGGAAGAGCGGTTTTCAATAGACTGTGGAAAGCGAATTCTCGTCTGCACCTGTTTTTCCTTAAAGTGAAGACCATTTTTGCCTTTGCTTATTTCTTGAAAGTCCTGAAAACGTTTCGGGCCCGGTAATCTATGTTATGCCTGCAATGTACTTGAATGAAACGCAATGCGGCTCTAATTAGACCAATAAAAGAAGGCTGGTGTGTGGGCTAAAATTCGCACTATCATTCTTAAGTTTTTGAATTAAAATATGTTTCGGGCCTGAAAAGTCAACGGGCACCGTGTTCGCGGCGTTTGGCGGCTGCGACCTGTATTCCCCCCAGATCTGATTGACTCATTATGCATTTGCCTTTGTTGCGATTGGCTAGAGTTACATTTCCCTCGGAACACATTATTGAAAACCGCCTTCTAACGTTTCTAAAAATCGCGGCGGACATGTTGATAATTTCAATAATAACTTCTGTTTATTGTATATACAGGAAAACCAATCAATTATCTAAGTTATTTAATTACCGATTGAATTATTATTGTATGAGATGTTAAGAGTGAAGTTGTTCATTGTTGTAGTTCAAGTGCCGGTTTGTGTTGTTTATTATTGGGAATATTGTACTAGCAGGCTAGCGATAATTCATCGAGAAGACGTTTTCATTCTGGACAGTACTTTTGGATTCGTCTGAAATGGCGAGGCACAGAGATAATTCTTAGATAGAGCTAGAGCTTTTTTCATCTTGAGGTTGGCACGTCTGAAATTTCTCACTCCATCCAAGATAACGGCAGTCTCGAACTTCGAGTCCGAAAAGAGGTACGAGACATGATCATGTTTCTAAGGCGAGTTCTTACTTTGTCTACCCCGCTGGTTTCTTATAAAGTCTCCTTTCCCCACTCATCTAGTTCACGTATAGTGTAAGTATTGTGTAGTATGCTACGTCGTACACCTTCGCACAAAATGATGACTTCGTACCAACAAAGTTTTTGTCAAACGGCTTTTTACACAGATGTAGAGCTTTTTACTCCGAATCGGGACTGTGAAGTCCTAAATCGTGATCCTTCAAATGGAAGTTACTCAATAGTACCTCCCTTTCGTGCTGTTTATTATAATGTACATGGTTGTTCAAACTGTTGCACCTGTCGTATAAATTTCTGAAATGTGACCATTCAAATGAAAGCTGTTAGTGGCATTTTGTTGAGGACCTAATAGTTTGTCAGCAGTTTATAACCGGGCGGTTTCTATCATCATTCCCAAAATTTTGTCGAGGATGTGTTTAGTGTGTAGTGTATTAACGTAATCTATCAGTTTTAAGTCTAGTGACATACCATGCTCTTTATTTGAGTGCTGTACAGTGGAGTAGTTGTATTGACTGGCCATGTGTTGGTATTACTGTGTGTGTGCCTGGCAACCGGAAATCACGTGACATGGTCTGTGACTATGTCCAGTCCCCTGCCGGTCAGGAATAGTTTTGTGATAGGTTAGCTATGAATTCTTCGGTATGATTATGTCTTGGTTCAGTGCTAGCATGTAGGCCAAATATTTGTATTTCTTACAGAGAAGTTTGGTATGTACAACTCGCAATGACTGAGCAGGGAGAGGCACTTTTTGTGTTCTTGTGTTAGTTTTGTTTGTAGTGCTATGAATTCTTGTATTTTTTAAATAATTCTTAATTTTGGTTTACGGTAACGCTGTCAGTTATAATTGTAAACCGGGAAGTGGAATAAAGTTAATTTAAAGTAAACGTCAATTTTCAAAATGATCTTTATTCTTTTTGTTATAGTCTAATGCAAATATTTACAGTCGTCCAATAAGAGACCTGGGCACTGAGGCCGGATTGACGAAGAGCGCTTACCATTTGCACGAAAATTTCGGTCGAAAATTTCAGTCGAATGGTACTGGTATTTTTTTTGGCACCGAAAACAGGAACGGGATAGAGTTGTACCGTTTAATAATAATAATAATAATATACAATATTTATAAAGCGCTAATTCCCAAAGGTCCAAAAGCGCTTTACATAGTAAAAATAACAACAAAAACCTAAACCTACAAAACTACAAAAGTACATTGTCATCCTATAAATATTCCCAATGGTCAAAGGCGCTTTACATAATAAAAATAAGAACAAAATTCTAAACCTACAAAACTACATGATTGTCATCCTATAAAAACATCATCATTCTATACTACAACATCATAACCAATTTTAAAAAGCCAAGTCTTGAGCTTAGATTTAAAAGAAGAAAGGGAATTACAAGATCTAAGTTCGAATGGAAGTGCATTCCAAACAGAAGGTGCAGCAATAGTAAAAGACCGGCCACCATAAGTTTTAAGATTAAATTTAGACGTAGAAAGTAAAAGTTGATTGAAGGATCTAAGAAGTCTACCAGGTGTATAAGGCTTGATGAGATCAGTGATATAGCTAGGTGCAGCACCATGAAGCGCCTTAAATGTAATTACTGCAATTTTGAAAGTTATCCTTTGTTCAATTGGTAGCCAATGAAGTTGAATAAGCAACGGCGTAACATGCTCATATCTACTAGTAAGGTGAATAAGCCTAGCAGCACTATTTAGGACACTCTGTAAACGTTTCAAGATACATTTAGGCTGACCTGGACATGAAGCCTGGCACTGGTAATCCAAACAAATGGTACAAAAAATTTCGGTCGTTTCGGTAAAAACGGGAACAAGGTGATACTTCGAAAGGTATTACTTTTTTTCCGGAAAATTTCCACCGGGATGAACCGTTCCACTTGAATTCTCCCCGGAATTTCCGGGTTTTCCATACTATTATGGTAAGCGCTCGAAGTCTACCTAATTGGCCCTCTGCAGGTCAGTCACGTGATTGTTCATTCGATTCAGTTTTTTTCTCGTTGGGACCTACAAAGATAGCTACAACTAGAGATAGACCTTTCGAAGTCCTCGTTAGTTCGGTCCCAGTTGGGCCTTTGAGTATAGGCAAGGATGGGTACTTCTCGATCCCCGAGGTAAAAGGTGCTATCCCCCTAAAAATAGCTCGGTATAATAAAAACTATAATTGTTGAGGTACAAAACCTGAGCTCTTTACATGTAAAGTTTGTTTGTTTTTTTTTTGCTGGCAGTTTGTGGTCAACAGGATTCAATAAATCAAACGTTTAATAAAAAGCGGTCCTAATGACGTAATACAAGAGGTTGAAGAGACGCTGAACAATACCCACAACACAAGAGCGATCTAATAATGGTTTCTGCAACACCGACAAATATCCTAAAAAAACAGATGGTTTTGCATCAAGGCAAAGCCTACTTTAGCTTCTCGTGCGCTCAAAGGTCAGGATTTTAAGCACACAACTTTGTTTCTATGGGCTATATTTAGTAAAATCCAACTAGTGGTTTATATCAATGCTGCGTTCTTATTGGTTGAGCTACAACTAAGGTCTATGTTATAGCGCACTAGTACTGAAAAGCGCTAACCTGAGATCAGGCGTTATTTTTTTTCCCTTTTTTTTGGCTTCTTTGCTTCTTTGAGAGACATAAAGGGTTAATGGGGAGAGGGCATGATCTCAGGCTAGAAAAGCGCCGGCTTTGAAAACCAACAACTAGCAAACCAACAACTTTCCACGTGCATCACGCTTTTTCGTGCATTTTCTTTGCCATCGATGCACGACTACAGCGTGAAACTACTACTTTCACGTCAGTTTATGCAGGACGTGAACGCTGACGAGACAACAATGTTACTTCTCTTTTTATGAACTTAGATAGAATCTTTCAGACTTCCAACTCCAGAAAAATTTGCCAACATTTACAAACTGAAGCTGAGGGTAAAAGAACAGCGTTGAAGTTTAAAACAGCGCGAACTCAATTTAAAGTGAAGGTTGTTATGTCGCAACTGCCTCCTTGATCCTGCAGTTTTGGAGGAGAAATTGTTGGAGCGAAGACTTAATCTATGGACAGAGTGGAAAAATGGTAAGAGCAGTTTGCGTCTTTTCCTTCCGTTAGTTCATTGTCGATAGAGTAGTGTGGTTTTCGTTGTTATATTATATAACACGGTTTTGAAACGAGTTTCCAACCGGCCAACGCTTCTGTTCATTTTTACTTCGGCTCAACATTACTTTCGTTGGTTTTTCCAAATTTAATTTCTCAGTAATGTACATATCCCATGATATCAACACTGTAACTGATACCATATGATTGATCGTTTCCTAGCTAGAATTTCGTTGATCCATGCCTGTCGATGTTGGTCGGCTCTTTTAAGCCTCTCCGTATATTTTCTTTGTGTAGTGGTTTCTGCAAAAAAAGGGTAAAAAATATAATTTAAGTTTCAAACATGTTAGAAATACGTAAGGTTAATTGTCCCAAATGAAATAATGTCTCGTGAATTTGAACCAAAAAAATTGATGCGAAATTCTCTTTTCCCGCACACCACATTTTGGGTAAATTCGTTTTGAAACTGTCGCCTTTGCTCGCTGGAATTTTGTATTGCTTATACAACTTTAAGACAATAAAAAATGCCAGCGGGCATTTAAAATGTACTACAACTTTCACGATGCAATTAATGCAATTGCTTTCCCCACAAAGGATTTGTTTTCAGTTACTCAAAAGACGTTTGTTAGTCCCAAGAGAAGTTGAAACAATACAACTTTGTGGGGAACACACATTGCATTATGGATTCTTACATAGAACATAGACAACAATGCACCTTGTTTACCCCTCAAACTTTTGCGCAGCCGTTTTTTCGATTTCTCTCTGGACGACAACAACAACAACCATTTATTTGTACTCACACAATTTATAAAATAATTACAATAATCATTAAATTAGTATAGAGTACTGCCTGCCCAAAATAACCATAAGGGCTAAAAAGAGGGTATTACTGACGACTGTAATACCCTGGGGAAATTAGAATTGTAACTATAATTTGTTTACTATACCCACAGATCACTTAGAAGTTCTTATGAACCTCGCTGAAACGTGTCCGTGCGTTGCAGTTCGAATTGGAATTTGATAAGTGTTGGTTTTTAGGGTGAGAGGAAAACCGGAGCACCCGGAGTAAAACCTCCAGCTCTCGAATAAAGAGAGAGAACCTGTCTAACAACAAACATTGTTAGAAACCGTGGTGACGCAAAATTTGGGGGGTGAATAAGGTGCATTTTGGTCTATGTGAAAATGGTGATTGCTGCGAATAAATCCACCCTTAGAATTCTGTGGCGTCAATTGATTTTAAATACTGTTTCAAACAATTGATTGATGTCATATTATTCGAAATGGTGACACGCGGGAAATTCAAAGCGAAAATAGCCTAAACATCGAGTCCAGTTTTTGGTACATTTAAGATCTGGTCTGGAAAGAAATTATAAATATAACAAAAATAAGTCTTAGGCTTCGGTTTCGACTTTGGTTCAAATTATCACAAAGCTATGGGCCTGTACTCTTTGCGCTCACTTTAGGAACTTCACGTGGTATTTCAAGGGCCAAACTAGTGATAAAATTTGCCAATACGAGTATCCGCGGTCAGGTTTTTATATTCTATCCAAACGAGAAGACGATTTAATAGTCATACAAAATGTACAGTTCGAGTTTCGACAAGATTCATGTCATTATTGTTTGCCATGAGGACATCAAAAGAGGTAACAATGATCACTTCCAACCATAACTTGATATCATAAACAAACTCGAACTGCACTGGCAAAGTTTTTCACTTGTTTGCCCCCTGAGAAACCGCGTGACATCCATCCAACTTGCTTCAACCAATCAAGAGCACTAGCCAGATCTAGGTAGAGTCACACCATCAGTATGGCCGGTATTTCTGCCCTCTGTCCCCCGAAGTCATTTCGCGGGGAAACCAGCACGGGCCTCGCGAAATGTCGGCAGCATTTTTCTCAGGCTATACTTGGAAAATATCCTAAAGCTTACCTGCGTTTTAATCATTTCGTCAGTCTCTTTCTCGGGTTCGTCTTCTTCCTCCTTTTGATCCTCTGCTGGAGATTCCTGTTTGGATTCTTCAAGAGCACCAGAAACATTAAAAAGCAGCGTGGTTGATTCATCACAGGATTTTTCATCCTCTGAGACATTTTCTTGAGTTGCACTGGCTGCTGCGATATCTTCAACATTGTTGTAGGGCGCGTAGTTTTCCTGTCGATTTAAGGGCTGCAAAAAAAGATACGTATTAAATGAAAATACGTCTAAGGCAAACGAGCAAACATTGACGTTAAAAGTTGAAGTAAAACGGAAAGGGTATTTTTCATGCGAGTAACAGACTAAAAGGGACGAAAATTAAAGACAAAGGATTACGCGCGCTACACATCATCGACGCTTCTTGACACAGGGATTAATGCTGTAAAAAAATATTTTCAAGCCAATATAAACGCAAGAACATTCATAAGCTGTGTGAGATAGAGATAAAACTGACGCGACCTTAAATGTAGGTAGATAGCCGTCGTCATTCTCGACTTGTACTTTTGCGCCTTCATAAAATTCGCGTTGAGAAACGATTCGTTGTACCTTTCAAACTTTTTTTTTCATTATGATGGAGCAAGCGGGACACCCTAATCGGTGAATATTCGCCTTCCAAGAGGAGATAACGCACGCAGGGTATAGTATTAAAAAAGGAATATCCTTCCTCCGCGCTTCACCTGTCCTTTTCGGAAGGCAGGTTCAGGATCGCATGTAACAACTATCCATTAGCTTTGCTAAGTTTAGTAACGCGACACATGACCTTTGTGGAGTGGAATTTTTATTGGTTTTAATATGAGTTAAGAAGCAAATTTTTCAATTACAAACTCCTACCTCTACCGGTTCGCCTTTGTCTTCCTTAGGAAGCTGAACGTCCATTTCTAACTCGTTAGTCCTCTCCAAGACCCACGTTTTTTTCTTTTTAGCTTTGTGGCAGACAAATATGAGCGCTGCCGCCAGTGATATCACAAGAACTGCTCCAAGGCAAGCAAGTACTATGACCAGTATGGGGGTCTCTGTCTCAGCTGTGTGACAAAAAGTTCGAGTCAAATCGAATGAAACTCCTTGCAATTACACACATCTTGAAAAACAAATCTAAAAACTGCTTAACACATACTCTTAAACACACTTTATTTATTGCTTTCATCAAACATGTAGAAAGTCTGGCATGCTCGCAGCTGGAAAAGGTGGTGAAAGGTTTTGAAAGCATGACAATCAGTGGTCGGTTCTGGCAATTCTACTTTTTACAAAAAACGCGGATAACGAAAATGAAAAATGCCTAAAAATCAAGGTGTTTCTTTGTATTTCACATTCAAAACTAAAAAAAGGATACCTTTTTTTAACTTTCCCTCGCCATTATGAAAACCTGAGAAAAGTGCTCCCTTTTCTCATGAAAAGCCGGATATTTTTAGGATCTGTCTTCGATATAAAGTGAAGCAATATTTGAGTAATATTTATGTCTCACTAATCGCAAAAAAAGCTGGACAAGGGAAATTTTTCGAGTTTCTTCAGCTTTTTGCCTCTGTCTTCAAAGTCGAAAAAGTCGACTATTTCCCGGCCCCTTTCTTTGTTTGATATTTTTGGCGGAATGCACTTGACTGACAGCTGTCAAAAAATGGCGGGAAATTCTGGGCAATCGTGGCATTAATTTACAAGTGTTCATATGTAGTTGCACACTTTGTGTCCCGGCAATGTTTCAAGATGTCGGATCTTTACGTTAAAATTTACATGCACAAGAAATTAAAAAGGGGTGAAACTAAAGTCTTCAACTCTAAACAAAGGTCATCTAGTAATTTATGCTCGATCTAAACCATAGGATATACGTACATTTCTTTCGAAGAAGAGATAACTCCACCATCAGATACTGGCTTTTAGCACGTCGAGGACTTTGAGAAGACGTATCAGAGGACGGCGACAAGGACAAATTTCAACCATAAGCCTGGGCAGAGTGCGCTGGCCGACTAAAACGACCAACCTTCACTACCATAGGTGGGGTGGAGGAGATCGCTTGTAGTGGTGGACATGTTGCCGTCTGGCGAAATCAGAGAAAGGTTCCAGGTGTACATGTCGCTGACCGAAGAAACTTCGTCGGTCGATGAAGTACAGAGGCTAGTAAAACAACAATTAGGCTTTAAAGTGATTCTTCTGGATGCAAATACGACCGACGAAGTTTCTTCGGTAAGCGACAAGGTGCACCTGGAACTTTTCTTCAATTTCACCAGACGGCGACACGTCCACCATATGAGCGATTTCTGCCACGTCACTAGACCCTTCTTGGTGGTGGTGAAGGTCGGTCGTTTTTGCATGGCCATCGCACTCTGTCCAGGCGGGAGGGGGGGGGGGGGGTTGACATTTGTCCGTGTGGCCGTCCTTTGGTAGGAAAGAGGTACCCCAAGCCCTGTAGACTGTACTGGGGGCCTTACTGACCTAACTGAGTTGGCAGTCATTCGTTCTCCGTTGACTGAGTACGTCTTCTCAAAGTCCTCGAAGTGGTAAAAGCCAGTATGGGAGAATTTTCTCCCCTTCTTTGAAGGAAATGTACGCAGACCTCCTGGTTCAGGATGGGCCTAAATATCATGACCAGAGTACTGTTGTTTAGAGTTAAAGACTAAGTTTTACCCCTTTTTTATTTCTTTTTTTCATTTTTCATTTTTATATTTTTATTTAATCTTGACGTAAACGTCCGACATCTTGAAACATTGCCGGAACACAAAGTGTACCTACATATGAACAATTGTAAATTAACGTCACAATTCACTGCTCACAATTACCTGTCATTTTTGACAGCTGTCAGTTGAGAGGACTGAAGATTGGGATTCCCGCCTTTATTTGACAACTGTCCGCCCAAAAAGACCAAACAAAAAAAAGATGGAAAAAGTCGACTTTTCTTTACTATGAAGAAAAAGGCAAAAAGTTGAAAAAACTCGAGAAATGTCTCTTTCCAGCTTTTTTGCGATTCGTGAGATATAAATATCACTCAAGAAAGTTGCTTCACTTTATATCGAAGACAAATCCTAAAAATATCCGACTTTTCGTGAGAAAAGGGGGCACTTTTCTCGAGTTTCCATAATGGCGACTGGAAGTTAAAAAAGGGGACCGTTTCCTTTTTTTAGTTTTGAGTATAGAATACAAATAAAGATCTTGATTTTTAGGCGTTTTTTATTTTCGTAATCCGCGTTTTTTGCAAAAAGTAGAATTGTCGGAACCGACTACTGATTCATGACCCTCCTAGATGTGTGTGATCGACTTGCTTCATTTTTGTGTCGTTGCTCTTCACACTATTTCAAATAGCTGTTTGTTTTGACACGAGAAGCTATTCGTTATAGTGTATACATAACTCAAACCGTATCCATGATAAGCTAATTACCTTCACAACTGTTCTTTCCAGGGCATAAGGTAGTTGTAACTTCATATCTCTCCTTCCCACCAAGTGGTACATTGTTTATGGAAGGATAAAAATAGATACTTTCCTTTTCAGCACCTGCGCAGCTCAACACAAACCCATCACCGGTCCCATGATTCCTTCTGGTCGTGGTACACTTTAGGAAGGTCATTTGTTGTGGTTTGTTTCTCGGCGCGTACTGAACTAATACCCTAGTCGGTTTCTTGTTGTCTCTCTCGATAACTTTAATGGGATTTCCAAAGCGATCTCTGAGTACTACCACGAATGAAAACGATCCTTTAGCGGAAGTGTCTGTTTTCACGTCTTTTACCGAACTTTTCATAGCGTCTATCGGATCTACAACGCAAAACACTTGACCGTTTAAGTCCTCTTTTAAGTTTAGTCCCTTCTCCTACCTCTTAAGTAAAATTACAATACAACCTTTTTTCAATTTTATGTACGAATATGTAATTTTGAGCTGGCGCTAAGCCAGGGCCTAGTTGTTCGAAGGCCAATTAGCGCTAGAGTTAAATTTTAATCCGGTTTTCTTTTTGTCCTTTTTCTTTTGTTCAAAAGCATTCTATTCCTTTTGAGCGCATCCAATTATCAACTTGTATACGAAAAGAATTAAAGTGAATTTGCTTTTTAACCCTGGGTTATCCTAACCCAGCTTTGAATAGCCCGGTCCAGAGGTGAACGTTCTTATTTTGGGTTTGAAGTATATGTGATGCGTCTGAAACCAACCACCTTGACTTTTCAGTTTCGAGAAGTCAATATTATGGACAATTGTGTTTACTGAATATTAATGAGTTTTTGAAAGTTGTGTTAAAGCTTGAGCTCCTTCGCTTTCTTTATAATTAACAATTATAGTGATATGTATCGGCTGAGAACACAGACGTAACAGGCATGAACAGGGGAAGGTGGATGGGGGTGGTGCTACTCGAGTGGCTTTCTACTCGCCCCTATCGATCCCGGTTCATCAAAGATTACTTACACTGTATAAGAATCTTCCTGTCAGCCCACTCCACCAGTCTGTTACTCAGAGTCAAACCAACCCGAAGCCGTGTATTGGGGGAAAATTCAGGGACATAGCACGAGATAACAGAATCCTTACAGATCCCCTGCTGGGTCTTTTTCGTTCCGTTTGCGGTCTGAAACCGGACGAAATACTGTAACCAATCTTGACAGGAAATACCGCTGACTGTTAAGTGGATGTTTTGAGCTGGTGAAACTAACGAAGGAGTAACGTTTGATACTTTGAACGGTTCTGAAAAAAAAAGCAAAAAAAAAAACTTCTTAAAACATACAACGTTGAAACTTCCATAAATTTTCTAATTGCACGTTTTATTGAGGAAATGTTGTATGTGTTCCTGTTCACTTTTTTCTTCGCTGCCGCTCATTTTCACCTTGGTGGACGCTAACATTTCTTCTCACCGGCGCTATAAAAAAGGTTATAAAATTGGTCTCTTTTGTTGTTTTTTTTATCTCTCTCTCCAGCTCTTTCTCTGTTATCCACGTCAGTGTAGAAAGTCGAAAGAAAGAACCGGCTTTGTTCTTGTTGTTTTTTATCTCTAAATTCCGGGTGGCAATGCGATTTACCGTCGAAACGCGCAGGTGCTTGAAATACAAAATTTCACCCCGGCTTACATGACGGGGTGGACGTACGTACGGACGATTTTCTTGGATGCATAGGTAACTAAATTTTCTTACTCAAGGTGCTCCGCTGATATTGATATAAACTTAGCCTGAGAAAAAAGCCAACATTTTGCGACATTTCACCAGCGGTTTCCACACGAAATGACAACGGAAATTCCATACTGACGACGCGTCAGTATTTGGATTTGGGTAGTACTTCTTACTTTGATTCTACTAACCGTGCAAATAGAGCGGCTTTTTAGTTTTAAAAAATTGTCCATCAACATCAAGAAAAAGAGGGACTCTGTCGGTATTTCTCATTGGTGGCGTCTCGCAGAAAATAAAACCATCCTCTTTCCTAGCCGGCACAGAAATGTCCTTAAATCTGCATTGAAGAGTGGTATTTGACGTCACGTTCAGTTCCACGCTGGTTTTAAGTGTTAGTGTTGTAATGGCTCTTACGGGAACAACCGCTGGCTGAAATGCTTTTATTTCCAAGGAGGAAGCTACAATAGATAGAGGAAAAATACATATTTAAAGTCAATTTTACCCAGTTAGACACAATCAGTACAAAAGCCTTCTGTAAAATAAAGGAAATATGTAGGGAAAGTCAAAAATGGTTTTGAAAGGTAACAATCGAGGCAATAACTACGTCTCAATGAAAAACATCTTATCATCAACGCTGTGTGACTTCTGCCTTTTTTGGCCTTTTGGCTGAAGGTGTTTTTCAACAGAGTTGACGCCCTCCCCTATCTAGGTTTCAACGTGCTTTGCAACTAGAGTAACACATTTTTACGCTCTTAGCGGCCGATTTTAAGTCATAGTTATTTACTGCTTGAACCATGAATAAAAATTCGGCCTTAATTCCAAGAGAGGTTTATTTTGGAAAAATAACTCTACTAGTTACGTGGACTCTTCTATAAGCACAACGCAGTTTTTTTCTGGCAAGGTGCAGAACGTACATTGAACCAGCTAAAGATCGATACCGTCAAGGCTTCTTAGCAACGTGGGCATTAAGTTATCAGCAGCGCATTTAGCCATCAAAATGCTGTCGACAAATCTTTTTCCTACTAAAACTACTTTAAAAAACAAATCGATTTAAACCTTATCCATTACGATTAGCAGAACGGACAGGTTAAATTTTAATAAAGACATCTTGCAGCTTCAGATCTATTTTCTAGGCGTCAGCATCTTTCTTTGGGCCAACAAAAATGCAGTGACCACTTGTTTGCGTGGTCCGCAGAGATAATGTTGACAAACTCAATATTATCCAGCGGACTTAAAATAAAAAGATTAAAAGATTATAACACCGATGCTATTACATTTCGCATTTTAGAAATTCTGCTTTTAAAGGCGCGGGTCGCATTACGGCCGATTTTGTTGAGGTTTGTTTACTCTAGGGATTAAAATCTGTCAACGCACGCATTTTCTAATGCGACCCAACGTTTGCGTTTTTCAAACGCCTACTTCCTATTTGTGGCGTTTAATTAACTTATTTTTCATCAGGATTACATCGGTTTTCAAAAGAGGAAGGTCGATACATGTAGTTAATAACCTATCTGATTTGGGTTTGTTTCGGAGTCAATCAGTGTTCAAGTTTTACTATTTCACGTAAATTTTCTTTGCTTGTAGTCACTGTAATATCTCTTCCGTTGATTTACCTCAATACAACTACGCATGCGCCAATCTACTTTCTTTAAGATATGACCAGATATGTCCCCTTGGCCAGGGGTCTGAGACTTACAGAATGATCGCTCAGTGAGATTCGATTTGTGAACGATACTGTTACGACAGCTACCCGGGGCACACTATTGATCTTTGATTCCAGTTTTCCTCGCGCTTTGTATGTGATATGCTGTGTTTGTTTTTCGTATTCATCAACTCAAGCATCAAACATGCTTAATTTGTTTCACAGGGGTATCATTAACACCGTAGTCCCCCGGCTATCAGTGGAAAGCTGAAAGCTGAAAGCTTTCGCCAGTAAGTCTTGAGACTCATGCCCATTTTGCATCCAAAGTCAAACAATATAACACAAGGGTTTGCACACAAATGTAAAATGTATACTCACATTCCTCTGAGCCGCACAATTTCAAGACCACCATAAAGAAGAAGGAAGCTCTCCTCCAACAAAGCATGGATCTTCTTGTTTCAGTCGAAGGCATATTGTATGCTAAAGAATACTCTCTGAAAATGTAGCCAAGCAGTACAAACAGCTGTACACAACTTAGGAGATATGAATGTTCAGTGAAACGATTGACCTCCTTCTGCGTATGCAGTATGGCGTGCGATTGCCGCTGGAGTCAGATAACCCAGTGGCTATTCGTACGGGAACCGTACACCGACTTGTATTTGCTATTCATATGGGAGTCTTCTGAGTATGCGCAATGCAGCTATTACTCACAAAAATATAGGTGGGAGGTGTTGACAGGCCAAACAACCTTATAGTTTTGCTCTAACTAGGATATCTCCCAGCGATTTTGCTCTTTTATATGAAATGATGGGAGGCTTGTTGTATATTTCTCTCTGTAGTGGTTGATCTTGAATTAAGTGCCATTTGCTCATTAAAATGTTTTTAAGGTTCGGCAAAGCAGGGTGATACGTGATAACGAAAGGCAGAATTTTATTTTGCACTTCATTATTCTTTTATAAAGCCGACTTCCGTTCGGTAAATTTAACCTCTGAGGTGATTTTTTTCTATGAGATTGTTGTGAGGGTAACCTCTAGGACCTCTAGCGCGAAGGCGTTTTTTGAAGTTGTAGATGTTCTCATACAAGGATTTAGCTGAGGAGTTAGTTCTCAGAAGTCTAAGTGCTTCGCTCTTTATGAGACCTTTTATTGACAGACAACAACGACAACAACAATATATAGCGTGATATAGCACGACGAAGACTAAACGGAAGAACTGAAACATGCTTCAAACTATGACATGTGCCACGAAGGAAACAAAAAGCAGAACTAAATTAAGACGACAGAATACATAACTGCTGAAAACGGAACAAAACAAGTCTGAAAAAAGAGTCCCGTACAAATAGCCACTGGGTGGAGCTTTTCTGTGGATAATCGAAATGGGATTCTGAAGTAACATATATCACGTACACATGATTAGGAATAACAAAAAGCTAAGTCATGAAATACCGTAGCCCACGAACGAGGTCAGAGTGACTAATTTGCAATTTTTGTCTGAGTTTTGTCATTTTTCTCATTTTACATGTAATGACAAAAGCCGGGGGGGTACTCCCATACATTACCTATACGGGTATGTGCCGCCCAACGGGTTCGTGTTTTTGAAGCTCCTGATTTAGAACGGGGTATAATATTTCGAACGCACGAAAGTTCCAGCTTTGTAAGCAGCCATTTGAAATTATTCAAGGACAGATTGCTTTTAAAAATACAATTCAATGCGTTAACAAGCAAACTGTTGTACTCCTGTTGCACCCTGTGTTTTAGCGTGCAGGGCGGGCGTATTTTGGCGCGAGTCGCGAGCGCTGACTCCGCCATCTTGGATAAATAGGCGCGCGGAAGTCTGGAACGAGTCCATAATGTACCCGAAGGAGATGGAGATGGGTTCAAAAGAAAGGGACGGGGCGAAGGAAAATCGTTAGCTTACGAGCGTGGTTCTGTGCGTGGTGAGAGATTTTGCGTCACAGTTTTAGGGCGAATTCTAGAACGGGGTATAAAAAATTGGCCCATTTCTAGATCGGCATGTCAATTTTAGGGGAAATTGTTTTTAGAACGGGGTGCCAATTTGGAGTCCTGGATGGCACATACCCACCCAAAAAATACCCAAGTGCGCCCCGGGGACAAAAGACAGACAAAAGTGAGGAATTCAATAATGCTAACTTCTGTTTGTTTGTCTGAGTTTCAGGTCTATAAATAGTGTAACTGCCCTCAGCGCTATTATGTGTCCTGGCTATGGTCGACTGCTGAATACCCAAGACGTTCTCAGGCGTTCATTAGGAAGGAATGATGACAAACAGCTGCGTGGGAGGCTAACTATCGGGGAGAAACGACTGAATTTAGAACCCTTGTTAGTTTCTGATGAGTCTCGGCTCCAATGTTAGTGGCTTAAGGAAAATGACTCTTTTGGTTTACACACTTTGCTTGGTAAGTTTTAACTATCCATAGCAATACACAATGTTTATAACCTCGACAGGAGGCGGAAGGAAAGCTAGGAAACTGCAGGTGGAGAGCGTAACGCGTCTATCTAATTTTCATTCGAGATGTAGCCCGATAACTACGAAATTAAAGTGTAACTCCAAAATCTCGCTTAAGATGAACAGTTACTATATGGTTAGATATTTCAAAGCGTGATCAACACCTACATTTTGAAACACTACGTGCATGATCTAAGGACGTTGCCAAAGTCTGGTTTGCTAATCACGTTCTTCAAAATTGTTTTCCACACCAACTTCTTTATACGTGGGTCTATTCGAAATATCAGTTCGGTCAGTTAATTCGTAATACGGGATTGTGTTAACGTTAATTTACACTTGTTCATTTTTTGCGTGTCGCAGGATCGATAGGCACCTTTACGTTTCCTGCGCGATGAAAAAAAGTCTCAATTGGCGCAAACAAAACAATGGATGGTTTATTATCGATTGACCGTTACTTTTACTAATGCTACTTTTTACCACGAAAGTAAAGTGTCCAAATAATCGGGCAACAAGTTGTACAGTTCACTGAAAACACCCTTGATTGAGCTAAAGCTGATAAGTGCTAATAATCACCATTGCGTCCAGTGATTTCTATTGCTCTTTTTAAAATTTTGACAAACTTGCAGAAATACAACTTGTCGGCACGTTACAAGTTTTGTAAGAGAGAGATTCATATTCAATTTGTACCTGGATTTTTGAAAACCGGGTTAGCAAAAATATCAACTCATTCTACTACTTGGCAATTAGAACAATAAAACTTGTTCAAAGGCCGATTAAAAGCCTTTATCTGACGTCGGGTAGTAAGTTAATGGTCCTTAGAAGCATTCCAAGGAGTCCAAATTTAAAATGACGCAAATTTTAGGACATTTATTCAGTAATTTGACTTCGCGAGGTTTTAAACCGGTGTCCTTTCTGTCTAAAAATTTTTAAGTCGAGTGAACTGCGGCGAAAGAGTGCCTGGTTAAGGCTTACGTGACAAGTTAAATAATTAACAGAACACTACTTTTTTCGCGGTCCGATAAATAGCAGGGTTTCGCATGGAATAGACATAGGTTGTCTTTACACTAGGCTGTTAAATGTAAGACTTAAAGAGCTGCTAAGTTTTACTTAACCAAAAATGCGTGTGTGAAAGCCTAAGTAAAATCTCAAGTAACTTTACTTTGCATCTCATTAAAGTCGGAAAGTTGAAACGATTCAAGAAAGTTTGAAGTGACTTGAAAAGCATCCTTAAAACTGAGTTAGCGAACTTATAGCCTGTGAACAGGCCTTTGGTCGAGCGGGGAACTAGGGAGAGGGAAAGGCCTGTAGACAAACATTTGGGACCGCCATTCCACGGCACCCTCTGTGCATCAGATCCTGATGCAAGCTCTTATTGGCAAGAACACTGACTGTTGATAGGTCTGATTGACATCGGCTTTTCGGTCGGCACGTAGCACGCGATTTGATGTCAAAGTGGCAATAACAAAACACTCCAAAGAGCTTGTTCAAAAGCTATTATTACCAAGGTAGGAACTACTCGGTCAAAAGATTCACACTACCTTTAGAAAAACACTAAGCTGGAGTTTACCGAGTCACAATGTAATTCTCCATAGTTGATGGAGCTTCGGTTTAAGCTGCGCTTGAATTTTATAACTTTGGATCTGTAAAATAATTACTATCCGTGATAATTTTTAAACACTCGATCTGCAAAGAAACCTAACGAGCTGGGCCCAGCGTGATACAACTTTTCAGAAAAACATTACATTCACGGACTTAAGAAAATCGCTTAGTTATTCAGATCCAGAAGGCACTTTGGAGAAAAGTGAGACCCTTATTCAGCCTTAATAAAACGCTTTACGCTTCAAAAGAAGTCAAAGAAAATGCTCTTAGTCATCAGAGGGCAAATCCTGCCGACCAGAGACAAAAACCACAGTAAATCGATACGTGTGCCATGACCTCTAAGTGTGAAACAAGCGGCTAAAATCACATTTGCCCAGTGAAAATGTAGAACCTTCCAGAGCATAATCTACCCAGCAGAAGAAAAAACTTATGAGAACAAGCAGCATTCTGGAATGAGGTAAACGTGGTGTAGGCCTACCGCCCCCTTTTATTGCTATAAATACAGGATAAATACCCGAAGGTGTAATTCCTGTCGGCGATCGAAGCGCTGCGGATCTCTTTGTACTTGTCTTTGGAGCTTCAGCGGAAATCTTGAAGATTCAAATGCTTGCGCTACTACAACGCTGTCTTGGCCACTAGCTGTCAGTCAGCAAGGTCTTGTTTCTTGAAACGCCAAGGACCGGTACCGTATTAATTCTCTTACCGGAGATCAACGACTTTTTTCAAAATCGACAATTACACTCGCGACCCATTTCACTTTGCTTTCAGACGGAGCATTCCCGTTAATTTTCCCAGGAGTTTTACTCACTCGCGAAATTGATTGACAGATAACGATATTACTGACAGATGTTCGGATTACAAGAGGGCGGAATAGCGGCCTCAAATATTTGTCCACAGGCTCTCTCCCCCCGTTTCGCTTCCCTTTCCTCTCTATTTTTTCCCCAAACAGAGCCTGTTCACAGGCTAGCGAACTTGCGGTTTCTAAGCTTTGAAAAAGGCGAAGCATGTCAATCAATCTTAAGGCGCTTTTCACAAACATGCGAACTCTAAAGTTCAAAAGTCGCCTTCACAATTGCGTTTTTCGCTGCCGTCAATCATTATTACGATCACAAGCAACGAACCTTGAAACACAGAAACACACAAAACGGATCAAAATCCACCAATCACAAATCACAAACCATGACCTTTGGAATCAGTTAAAGTAAAGTTTTGTTTCCTAAGAGGTCCGTTAAGATGATTGACGGCAGCGAAAACGCAATTTTCAGTTGACTTTTGAACTTCAGAATTTGCATGTTTGTGAAAAGCGCAGTAATTATGTTGCGTGGGAAAAAAGGCTTAAGTAAACCAGAAGTAAAAAAGATAGGTTGTGTGGGTGTTACTAAACAGAGTAACGCAGTAACGAGTAACGGAGTAACGAGAAAACGAGTAACGGGGTAAAAATTCAAGAGGTTAAAAAAATAAAAAATAAATCCTAATGAAAGAAAAAGCATAAAAATGGTTGTAATATCCTAATAATGACCTTAACTAATCTCGAAAAATATGTGTATTCTGAAAAGTCACTTAAAACAACGACGTCAACCCCCCCTACCCCTCCCTCCAGCAAAGTCGAAGGTATTTCTCGCGCCGAAAAAGTCACCTGGCTGCGGCTGTTATTTTGGGCCAACCGGCACCTATTCCAAACAAGGTTTGTGATTGGCTGGAAAAACAATAAGGATGGTGACATAACAATGAGTTGAGATCCTCCAAATTTAAAAAAGTTTGGAACCCAAATGATTCTAGCAGGTAATCAAAAGTAAGCAAAGAGAATCCCTACATACCTACTTGAAAACCAAGATGGTGCCAGCCATCGACGGAGTTTCCTTGTGAAATATGTGTCATTTTGCATGATCGTCACAGACATTGCTACCTGTATTAGTTGCAATTTCACTCCCTGATAACATGCAATTCATGAACTCATTTTGACCCAAATTTTAATTTCTTAAGCCAGGCTTAGTGACTTAAAGGTAGCTACGCCCCTGTCAGCGCTGAATTCTGTCAGGGAAGTTTCCTCTTCTGGCCACGCTTGCGGCAAACTTTAAAAAGATATTGGTGTGTTATGTGAAACGCCTGATCTAAGATAACAACAGTTAATAGTATTTTGAAATCGGAGAAGAGCCCTTGTTCTCACTTCTCTCTTCTCACGCTTATGATCCATTCGGGAAAGGAATGATAGTGTCTTCTAGACTTACTTTGACGATCAGTCTCTTATATTAGGACCTAGTATTATCAGACGGTTTTTTCCATCCTGCGACTACGAAGAGGGACCTGCATTTGGTATAAGAAGTAATTCCCTTGATATTCTTACAAAATTTAATCGGTCCATTAGTTATTACAATCGTTCACACTGAAACCTTGAAACTTAGGGTAATCCCATACCTTGTCTACAAAAGAATGCGTCACAAAACAAAATTTAATTTCTGTTTCTTTTCTTCTTGATCTCAATAAGCATAACGTATACAGCGGAATCAAACTAACCATAAGGAAATCAATGTTATTGATGCAGATGTCGATGTTGGTTGGACAGTGACTTAAAACCAGTATACGCAGTTTTGTTGAGTTGTATATACGCAATGATTTGTAACAATTGTTCAGAAACTCGGCACTTTTAAAATAGTCTTTCTGATCCTGGGCTGCAGGAAATAACATTTAAGGTGGCCGATAAACGGAACGTTTTGTTACTCTATCTGCTGGATAGGCATATCCAATTGTAAATAACAGCCGTGACAACCATTTTCATGCTTTTTCTGTCATTAGGATTATCTATTTATTTTTTTAACCTCTTGAAAATTTATCCCGTAACTCGTTTTCTCGTTACTCCGTTACTCTGTTTAGTAACACCCGGTTGTGGGTGAAGCTTTCTTTTACTTGAAGAATTTAAAATTTGCTTGTCTTGAAATATTTCTTAGCTCATTTGGTCTATAGTGTAAAGACTACCAACAAACTGAATGAAACAGTGCACAAATTATCGCCTTCTTATCTGCAAAACCGGCCTATGGTTCAATGCAATAAGAGCCCGCTGAAACTAGAGTCAAGAGTCCCGAGTCAAGAGTTGCTTTTCCAAGGTACAATCAGCTAAGCTAAACACCGACGAAACAATATTAATGGCTGGCACAGAATATTTTGGCGAAACCGCAGTTCAACCACGCGATCACATCCCTTTCAACACCATGCGGAAATCACACAATCACACTTTCGCGGCACTGAATAAGACTATCCACAACCAAGCGTAATCTTCTCACGTTCGACACAAGCGAAATATCATCGAACTAGACACCAGAAGGTGTATACTGGGCTGCCATAAACCTAGACTAGATAAAAATTATGTAATCTAGGAAAACGAGAGGTTTACCACAACAGACAGCTGACAGCGTATGAAAGGAAGAAGTAACCCTGCTAAATCCATTCCTATGCCGGACACCACCCCAACCCACAGATCTCATTAAACTGTTTGAACTGAAACTATAAATAAATGAAAATGATAATTGAGGGTCGATACAAAGCAAGATAGGTGGGTGTACCGTGTGGTACGAAATTTTTGCGGTTGTTTATTTTTGTGGATTGGGCATTTTTCTGTTTCGCGGAAACGAATTTTTGTGACTTGGTGTTATGAAACAAGAGTGTAGCGTGATTGTGAGGTGGCGTGATTTTACTCCCTGCCAGATTTTACTGGTTGCGGGGTTAAACATTCGAAGTATTCAATTTAAAATTAACAACATAACTGAGCGAAAGAGAACTTGCTGACAGATCGGATTAAAAGAGAGCTTTTAGATTCAAGAAAGTCACGATTTCATGTAGAATGGGGGGTCTAGATCACGTTTCACGGAAAATAAAACGGTCCTTTCACAATTCACGAAAAACAAAGACATAAAAATCACGGTTCACGGCAAATTAAACATTTATTTCTCGTTTCACGGAAAATAATTTTGCAAAATCACGCTTCACGGCTACTATGGAAATCACGATTCACGAGGAAAAAATTAGCCATTTCACATTTCACGGGGAAAAAAAAGGGCCGATCACGAGTCACGAAACTTTACCCTTTACCACCCTCATTGTACTGTGAGGATTGAAACTGTGAAATAAACCCTGTTTTTGTTTAAAACTGTGATATCGTAAAGAACAGCCGTACGGCATTCACGACACTAGGACAAATTGCTTTTTCTCGCTGAGAATTAATTTTCAAAAAGTACCCAGTATCCAGCATTGATAATATTTTCGTTCTTGTTAAGTACGTGCAATCAGGGTGTAATAGAAATACAGATTTTCAAACAGTACTACGGTATGCGTACATTATGTAAAACCAATTCTTTGCATACCGTTTTGTTTCTGCGGAATTGAAGAGGCGAGTTGTAATTTGAACAGACACGTTCTTAGTGCTGTATTTTAGTGTAGTAAATTTTAGTCAGAGTATATTTAATACTCTGGAGTAATTTTTTGCGGAAAAAATGTTTTCGTTAATTTTTGGGGGGGAAATTATTTTTGTGGATCGCTGGAGAAATCGCAAAAATCGTAAAAATTAGAACCCGCAAAAATTTCGTGCCACACGATATCTCTAGTTTATGTGGACTTTTTTTGCTTTGTTGACAGCTTGTCTCTATATTTGAAGAAAACAACAAAAACAATCGTCCCGTTCTTAGGAGAAAAGCTTCAGCGCATCTCAAATTTTCTTTAATCGCGTGCAACACCATCGAGCTGTAGTTAGAGCACCCTGCGAGCAGAGTCTCCTTCGATCTTCCTAGATAAGTCGGGAAAAGGAAGGACTTATCTAGGAGGATCGAAGGAGAATCTGCTCGCAGGGTATAGTTAGAGCGGCCGCTCTAAAAAATTGTCTAAACTAAACCAAACTGGTTCGACATGGACAGAGTTTTTAAGCCAAGAAAACGCTTTTTTTTTTTCAGTTTGTAATCAGTAGTATTTGAATACACTGCGAACCGACCGGATGAAAATGAACTCATTCAATTTTTTGAACTATCATAGAAGGGACGTCTACATAGCGTGTGCATAAGATAAGAGTGTTCATTCCGGAGGTCATATATGGCGCCAGGAATGGGCTCCTGATGGCGCTTTTTATCCCAGGGGGTACTCCACATAATGACCTACATGAGGAGGCTCCGCGAGAAAGGGGTACCTTTTTTAGGCTTCAGGTACAAAAGAGTAGAGATTTCACTAGCTGAAGTATATGAAAGGGTAGGAAAATGCGTTATTTCGTTCAGTAAAAAGGCCCAAAAGGACTAGGCTCAAGATCATGTTGTTTATCTTTCCTAGCAAGAAAACATACTTTGCATAGCAAGATCTTATATCTTCTTTCACTTTTATTGTCACCTCGGAATCGTTGAAAACATTTCCGGTCAATTGATTTGTTTTATACAAATTGAAATAACAACAGCCTCTGTATAAACATCTACATACGGCATTAGAAGATTGATCACTAAATACGTGATTACAATAATTGCATAAATGATGATAAAAACAAAGAAAGATAAAAAAATGAAATCTATAAAAAAATTAAATGTAAAAGCAAGGATAATGTTACCTAAAAGCTGGCTTTTGAAGTATTGAATTCTTCCCTGAGGCTGTTGTGTTTATCAAAAACACTGTTGAATTTCACTGATCCAGTTGCTCGTAATGTTTACGTACCGAAAAGTTTGAGTTTAACAGTTAATTCGGGTGATTCTTTTAGCGCTTCTAACTCAGTAGGTAGCTCACTTACTGTACAAGGTTTCCTGACAAAGACTCACTCGGAAGAGTTCGCCTGTAAATGGGTTTCTCGCATAGTAGTGCCATCTTTTACTGTGGGCTAGCGATCAACAGCGTTTACATTCGTATGTTTGCACTCGTATGCTTCCACCGAGGATAGATCAATAATAGCTTTGAGTCGCTTCGAGCTCCTCGGAATGTATTCTGCTGAAGTCCGCTGATCTATTCTATACATTCTACGCATACACTTAGGTCTTGCGCACGCGCTGAACACGTCAGAGTGCGATTTGTGCCAGAAGGAAAAACCGAGCCGAATTTATAACTGGGCTGTGCCACAGGCAGCCCAGTAATAACTCGGAAAAACTCAGCCTACTGGCAAATAAACACCTCAGGACTTTTCTCTTATATTCGTCTTATACAAGTTCCCGGATGTAGAGTCACACGGTCGGGGGACCACCACCACCACAGTCTTAGCCCGAGTCATAGTTCACCTGCAATTTTGCTCTCACCTAATTCATTTGACTCCTAAGAGCCTGTTCCCGTTCCCTGCTAACAGAGGTCTCTCAGGACGAGGCAAAAATTAGAGACCTCTGCTGGCACGGAACTAGGCCAAAGACTTAGTGGTCACCTTAGAAAAGCGAACAATATCGTACCTTTCTGTCTCAGCCCGGATCAGGGTGATTGATCCGTTTAGCCAAATCAAACGAGAATATAATACGATGTTGGACGAATCGCAATAACTTTGTCTCATCTTAGAGCTTTACATGATGCTCTCCGGGAAACTTTTCTCAAGGTGACCAATACCTAACAGTAAACTGCTAAACGGCACCGAAACCAGCTTTAGGCGCGCGCACTGATTTCAAGTCAGTCATACAGTCAATACAGAAAAAATCTCGATTTGCTTGAACAGGGGCCGCGAGGAATCGGTAGGTAATGATGACGTTTCTATTGTTTGCGCCCCCAAGTACGAAGTGGTTAGGATGACGGAAAACCAAAAATTCCCGAAGGGACCGCTTACAATATAGGTAGATTTTGTGACATTAATTGTGCAGTCATACTTCGGATACTCCTTTGCGTTACGTGTTATCAGTCAGTGACGTTCTGTGGAACAGTTGTTATGAAAGTTATGGACCAAAAGACACTCGTTAAGCGCAGATGAAGTTATAAGGTGCGTAGAACAGTGTATTACTGTATATTTTAACACTAAGAGAGTTTGCCAGACACGAGTTCACAAATCTTTGATTGGAAACCTTCAGCTGAACCTTGCCAGACACTCTTTCTCTTTCTTTGACCGGAACAAGACTCGGCCTCAAACAAGCAAGAAGAGTGAATGATTCAACGGCTAGCTTATCACTAGCAGAACTATGGACGATTACAGAAATGCGCCAAATTCTGTGCTGACTTATTCCCTGCTCACAGATGGCCTGTGTGAACATCTTCATTATGAATCGGTATATTTCAAAGAACTACACAACGAGCAAGAATACTATTGACCGACAATATACAGGGGCACCCAACGAGGATATAGTTCAAAACCACTTAACATAGCATTGTTGAAGGTATTTTAGTATTTAAATGGTAGATATAGGCATATTTTTATCCCCTAAAAACTTTTCATCTGTTCGGATTTCCTAGCTGAAAGTCTAGTGATCCGAAAATTATAGGGATCAAAGCTTACCTTTTCGAAAATTTCAGCCAGAAAAAGGCTCCCGAAAGTTCTAGGTGGCCTTTTTTGGGGTAAAAATACGTTAAAAATTGGTAATTATACCAGTTTTTAGATGTTCGAAAATCCTAGGAGAGGCAGGCAAGCAAAAACTTTTACAACAACTGTTCCGAAAATTCTAGATCTCAAATCGTCTTCCGAACAGATATTTTCCGAAAATTGCCGTTGGGTGCCCCTGAATATACAAAGCGGGGGCAGCTGTAGTGTCAGCTATTACTAGCAAGTTTTTTTATCTTAACCTTTTTAAGTTTAGAAGCTCATTTTTTCACTGAGTAGACTGCAAAATAATCCGCAGTGGCTTCCGCAACCATTCTTTTTGTCGACCCCCAAAGTGTCTGGGTTCATTCCGGATACAAAATAAATGGCGGCATCCAGATAATTTTATGTCGGTCCTTCGCGCGTTGCTAAGAGCCTTCCTAAACGGAAAGAAGAAATTGTTTTGCATTCTGCGCGCCACCGAAATCTATACAATGTATTACAAGCATTATTAATATATAGATTTAGCCAGGGCTAAAAGCGAAGCTCCTGTTAACTCGAATTTATGATTTAAAATCAAACAATAAACTTGTATTCCACAATTCAGTTAAATTTAGAACACATTCATGTGACTTTTGAGGGAAAGGTTACGTGATTTTAGAGAACAGTAATTTGCAAACAGTCCAAGCTAAGAGTGAACTTAACCTTACATCGAGTTGATAGCCTTATATCTACACCTAAAAAATAGCAATCATCTTCGATCACATTTAAGAGCGCAGGCTCTTGATCACAGTAGATTAGGCCTGGAAAACAAATCAGGCGGAATTTTTTGTGTTCGACAAGTTTACTTTACAAAATCTTGCCAACAAGTCTGGGAACGTGTAAACCAACCTTTTACACTTTTTATACATCACGTCTGAGGTGAAACAGTACCATGAGGCGCTGTTTTTATCATACAGACCTCGGACAGAATGCAGTATTTCACAATTTTGCAATACAAATTGCACTCATTCATGATCATTCAGTATTCAGGACGATCGAAGGACGTGTGAGCTTTTAGCGAAACCGTTAAAAAAATTTCCAAAATCACCTATACGGCTAGCCGGTTCTCACTTTTGACAAGCGCCAAAGTCGACTGTTTAAATTACGATTAATAAAGTTATACGCTTCAACATAATAAAGAATTTATTCTGTTTATTTTTTATTTAATGGTTTTATAACGATGTGTACAGTATGTGGTCCTTGGTCCGCGTGTAAAAGTCATTAACTTCAATATCTTACCCGAATCTTCACGCAACGAGCTGAAATACTCCCTGAAGATAGCTTTTATGTTCCTGTCGATAATCCTGAAGTTTCAAGTTCCAGACATGAATATTTTGCTTGGAATTCGCAAAAAGGCGATCGTTTTCGATCAGGGCGGATAAAGGTTGGGCGGTGAAACGAGCGCGTCCGAGCAAAAAGGTGTGATGCAGTAGACTGGGACTCTGCTTACAAATATCACTTGTTTTCGCTTGTTGGCGACTTCGGTCAGGGCTTGCAATGTGGTTTGTTCATTAGACACTGCCGCTGTCACTGAATTATGGCGGCTTGATTTGTTTTCTTGCACTTCTTCCTCGTTCCTTTGTGCTGGTACGCTGTCTCCAAGAGGCAAATGTTGCTACTTTTTGCGGGAGGTTAAGTCAGGAGTAGACAAACATCTCTTTCAAACGGTTTCTCTCATTACTTCTATCACTCTTCCACTGAATAATATTTTCGTTCTACTACTCGCCAATGTCCGTGTTATTCCAAAACAAAAACAACTAAGTACTGTCGAAAACACGAAGGAAAATCTCATCCATGGCAAAACTAAAAGACAACAGATTGTGTTTCAGATGACGTGTATTTCATAAATGCGTGCAGCTCGTGCAAGGTGAAATTATGCAAATTTCAATCACTATCATCCTTCTTTTTAATTTAAAAAAAAAAAACATCTCATACGTCTTTCTGTTTCTTCGAAACTTCAAAATTAGTTTCCCCTCAGTTTTTACTGTTTACCTTGTTTTGTTTTAGAGAGACAAACGGAGAAAAAACCTTAAAAGTAACCTAAATTTCGTTTGCATGCGGTTGCCGAATTTGCGACGCATTGCGCGAATCGCCATGGCGCTTTGCGCCCGAGAAGCAAAGTTTGAAGCAGCACAACGCCACTATATCAAAATATATCAATCTAATTTTTTGTTATGTTATACAAAATGTATCCCCCTTTAACATATGTAAAAATTGTGGCTAAGAAGTGTTAAGCTTTTCCAAACGAAACGGCCAAAGACGATTAGATGATATTTAGTGGAAGGAGGAGGTATTCAACACTTTCAAATTAAACTCAAATTTTCGCATTATACGACCAACAAGTTTGACTTATAGGCATACAGACACAAACATATGGAACTGTTTATTGATATTGTTACGAAACGAATTTATCTATTTAACCGTTGTAGCCCTGTTTTCGATGGTCCTTGGTAAGCAGCACGATAAAAACGTAAAAATGTTATAGTTTCCACACGAAAACGTGATTTTCACAGTATTTCTTGTTTTTTTTTTCTTTTCTTGATGCTATTAAGCAAAAGTTTTTTTCGGAAGATGTTGTGAGCGTAAAATAATCTGCTTTTCTTTCAAAGACTTCAGACAACAGTCTCCTCGAGTCTCCCACACGAGCGTCGACAAGCGGTTTTTAGCGCGGTCGAAAATAATTACCAAAAACTTTGTATGTACTCGAGGTATTAGAAAGGAGAACTTGTAGACATGTATAGGGGCGACTTTCAAAACATTCTTCGAGAACAAAGGCCGTCGCTTTTTACTTTGGAAAGTATTATTCAACCAAGGTGATAGGACGAGGACCAAGGACCGCTAAGCGAAATTTGGTGATATTTTTTCAAGAGGCGCTAAAACAAAAAAATTAGCGTCTACAGCAATATGCTTCCAACAGCAGAAATAAGTTGCTCTGAAAACCTGTTCTGCAAAAAGACAAGTCTTCCCGTTGCGTTTTAGTTATTCGCAGGCTAAGTAAACATGACCACGTAATTTACGGTGCCGCAAAAATCCAAACTTCAAGAAATACAAATTAACCTACCTGTCAACAAACTTTGATTTCGCGTCTTCGCCCGCAGCAAGAAGGCTGAAACTTCGTCATATGAAAGAATGCTAATCAGTAAATCACGATATCTTTCATAATTCAACGTATTTTTTTTCTTGACGAAATATTTTATCATTTTCGGAAAAGACGCGGACCAAGGACCGTAATCTTTAAAAGCGTTTACAAATGTAATACGCGCGGCATTTTAATTTCACTACTCCTGCATGCAAGCGATGTTCATGAGAGACTGAAAACAAACGGCACAGCGATAAAAATTGCAAGAGCCTACCAACAATCAATAAAAGGACAATTTTTGGTGAAACATATACAGAGACAACAATTTTCATTCATGAAGACAAGTATTAATTAAAGTGTCTCGGAAAATTCTTGTTTATGTTTTTTTTATTTTGTAAGCCGACTTCCCGTGTTTGCTTTTTCAAAGATGAACTCGACGCAAGAAAATGGCTCAAAGCTTTCTTTCACAGACAGAATTATAACGAAATATTTTTTGGAACGTTTTCTTTTTATTCGCGATAAGAAAATGACTTAAGGCTTTTTACTAAGCTTATAATCAAACCTGATACTCGGTCAGATCATTGTCTTCTTACAATTTAAAACGTGCATCAACTAATTAAATAGCCGCATAAACTACGCTCGACTTCATTAAATTAGATATAAAACCAAACGTCAAATACAATAATTACTCAGACTTACCATTCGAGATGGACTGAAAACTATCAAGTAAGGCCAGAATCGCTTCAGACTTTTCAACCCTCTCACGCATCAAGCAAGGTGAAAAACGAAAACGATGCCATCTGAAATCGGCTTTCCAACTTTAACAAGCGATGTATTTCTCAACCAAAAACCCAATAAACAAACTAGCCATGAATAACAGAAGACTCTTGAAAGCAGCTGAATTCCATTTTGTACATTCAGTGGACAAAGACAGAAACATTACAAGTCGACACAAAACACTGTCAGCTTCAACGGTCAAAGTAAACAGGTTTCAAGATGCTGCATAAATTTTCCGCATGAACTCACCTGTCAAATTTTGACCAATCAGAGCATAAAAATAAAATGTAGAGCGTGACCAATGCGTGACCTTGGTGAGAAAAGTCAAAAGCAATTGGCATGTCTTCACTGCCTGTAAAAACTTGCTGAATTTTAGCTTCCGAGGTCAGTTTGAAATCAAAATTTTAATTTGCGGCACGTAAAAAACACAACATATTTTATATGGATTAAAAAAATGAACTTGAGCCTGCGATCATTTGAAAACTAACAACTTGTCAGCGGATAACTTCAAAAAGATACTCGACCTCGATGGGTCGACACTTGAGCCCGCGATACGGTCAGGTGATACTGGTCAGCGGATACCCTGTTATGACAGCTGTCAATTGATCACAACATTGATGTGCAATATATGTGTGCAATATCAGTCTTCCTGTGCTCCCAAACTAGGTAGAAAGTGTGAGGATTGAACACTGGTTACCCTGTGGTGCGGACGGACGGGCGGTGTACGGTCACGTGATTACCAAATTTTCTGGGATGGGTAGTTTCTCTTAGCGATGGGGCTCCGCCCACGCGCGCGCGCTTCGCGCGCGCGCGGGAGCTCCGCTATTACACATTATTTCATTATTTTCATGCATCAGCAAGATGTCCGCACATTATTGTTTTCTGCTTCAGGATCTTTGAAACAGATTCAAAAGCACTGAGGTTACGCCTCAGTATTTTAGGCCGATACTTTACGACATTGTTTTGCAGTTTTTAGAACTCATTTTTAAACCTTATTTTAAAAGTTTATAAAATATACCATCCTAATATTTAACAATTTATTCGACAAGGACGCGTTGGATATGAGAATGGTAAATAGCCAACGAGGCGCGTAGCGCCGAGTTGGCTATAATCATCTCATATCGAACAAGCGCGAGTGGAATAATTGTTTTATTAAAAATGCCCACAAAATCTCGTTGAACAAACCGGAAAAGACGAGGTATTTCCGCTGTTAACATGTCACACGTCTATCAAAACTGTCAACGCACGAACGGACTCGCCTGGACTGGATGAATGAAAAATCAAAACATTGTAGCGATGAACACTTTTTAAAAACTCATCAGGATTCTAGGATTTTACACAGCAGGACGGCTAAAAAAACCTGGCAGATAATGTGAAGAAAAAGAATTTTTAAGCGAAGGCCGTCGAAATTACTGTGAATTTGGATTTTCGGTGCAGTTACAAAAGTAAGAACAATGGAGAAAAACTATTACCTCGGTCGCTTGTCATGAAGTTGTTTGAAGCCACCAGCTGGTTTTGCTGAACGAGAAAAGAAGCTATACTGACGCCTCGATTGCTGTAGTGAATGGCTGCATAGCCTGTATTTGTAGCTGGTTGCTTGTGATTTGTATTCTTCATGTCGGATAAACAAACCGCAGTTATCTATCGGCGAGTGGCTTCGCAATCATGAAGAAACAACACTTGTCTTCTTTCGTAGCTGGCCAAGGTACTTTAGTTCCATGTATTTTCATGTGGTTTTCGATAAACTTTCAAACAAGCTCTTGTAACTTTTTTGTTTGTTTGGTTTTTTCTTTCCCGATGAAACTGCATTTTCTAGTTTTCTAAGAAATGAATTAAAACGATTTGCTTCGGGCCCCATTCTATCCTTCGCGAAAACAAAATCTGAGCTACAATCACTCACGACAGGCTCATAGTTTGCCCGCGTGGCAAATTGTCATGTACTGAATGTTGCAAAGAATGGAGGAACTGCCAAGGAATATGTCAGCCGCAATGTCGCGATGCTAATGACTTTTTGGGACACTGGTGAACGCACTATATCTTGCTTTAACAGTTGGAGCATATCAGCCCATGCTATAGTCAATAGCTTTTACCGAAAATAATCTTACATTTTTATTTTGGCCCTTTTCCTGTGCTCCGGAAAGAGCAATAGTTCTCCTTACCAGATTGCAAAACATGCCGAGTATAAACATGCGTGTGCGCCAAAAAACTGTCTTAACAAGGTACGGAAAATATTTCTTTTCAACAGAACACTGTTCACGAGCGTTTTTTGAAGACTTTTCTACTGACAAAAAGTCGTCGATTTTTGATCTTTGACGGCCACACCCAGAATTTTCAGACAATCACAGACAAAAGTAGTTGGGAAGGTTGTGTAACTTAACAGTAGTCCATTTTAACCCTGGAAAAAGAGATTTTTCTCTTTTGCTAAATATCCCCCGTCCCCCCTATTCAATGTTGGGATATAACAGAACAATTACCCTCACAAACATTAACGTTTTGATCAACATTGGGCCAGGGGCGGGGGCAGGAAGGAAAAGAAGAGGTAAAAAGGGCAACCTTCCCAACACTTTTGACGATGATTGTAGCTTCCAATTTTAAACTGACGCGTACACCGACCATATATGGAGAGCATGGTATAATTGTTAATTAGACCCGTAGCCCTTGAGGGTGAAGGGTCTAATTGTTTTAGTATCACCCAACTAGTCGGACAGAAAAGGTAATGATAAAGTTAGCAGGTTGAAGATATATTTATTTGGGAATAACACGAAAGAAAGCGTCACGCTCAACTGCGCCAAATTTGCATAAATTTACATAACTGTCACGTTTTTGAAACACGTGATATAAAAGTGTAGCTTGTGAAAATTCATTCATTCATTCAGCTGTGAAGTTGGTGAAAATCCAACCAAAACTGTTCAGAGAAGAAAAAAAAAACATCTTTAAAATAGTGCAGTGACCCACAATACTTTTATGAACTGCAAGGAAAACTCAAGTGAACTAGATCAAGTTGGTGATTGATAATTGGGCCAAGTTTTCAACAGTTTGTCGATTTTTATTTCATCGCATGTAGTTGTTGTTTGCGATGGAAACAGAGCAGCCGTGAAAGCTAAAAGACTGTGGCATTCCACAAAACGCGAAGCGGTAGCCATTGTTTTGGTAGGTTTTCAAAACCGGCGAATTTCGCTACTCGAGGACTATTACTATTAGTCCTCTAGTAGCGTAGCCAATTAAAATGCAGGATTTGCATTAGTCCACTAGTTGGGTGATACTAATTGCTCTTAGTATAATTACATCGATGACTATCGAAAATAGAGCGCTGTGATTGGCTAGGAGCTTCGCTTTATCCCGCTATAATCACCGCGCGGTGATTATAGCATTGAAGGCTAGCAGTTTTCAAAATGGCAGCCAGATTTTTTGATGTTTCGGGGTCGGAAATTGATCAATAATTTTATTTTCTCGAATAATCATCAATGTAATTATACTAAAACAATTAGTCGCCTCAGGCGACGTGAATATTGGCGAATAGTCACCTCGACTTCGTCTCGGTGACTATTTGCCGATATTCACGTCGCCTTCGGCGACTAATTGTTAAATATACCATAATAGCTAAGCCAATCAAAACAATAGAATTGTATTATCCAATGATTCAGTTTTTAATAACTAGATTTAGCCAGGGCTAAAAGCGAAGCTACCATTAATAAATTTATAATTTAAATCAAGCAATAAACTTGTAATCCACAGATCGGTTAACTTCAGGGCACATTCGTTTGACTTTTGAGGGAAACGCTAAGTGTTTTAGAGTGAAACATCTTATATCGGGTTAATAGCCTTATATGTACACCCAAAAATAGCAATCACTTTCGATCACATTCAAGAGCCATAATGGCTCTTGATCACAGCAGATTAGGCCTGGAAAACACATTCTTGGAAAACAACTTAGGCAGAATTTTTTGCGTTCGACAAGTTTACTTTATAAATTTGCCAACAAATCTGTGTGTGTGTAAACCAACCTTTTATACTTTTTATACATCACATCTGAGGTGAAACAGTACTATTTATCATACAGACCTCGGACAGAATGCAGTATTTCACAATTTTTCAAGACAAATTGCACTCAGTCAATATTCAGGACGATCAAATGTAAGCTTTACGGCCAGCCGGTTCTCACTTTTGACAGGCGCCAAATCTGCAGTGCAAACTGTGAAAAGTGTTTGAATGAACATTAATAGAGTTACGCTTCAACATAATAAAGAATTCATTATGCTTATTCTTTATTAATGGTTTTATAACGATGTGTAATCTTAAATAGCGTTTGATACTGTTACGATATATATAATTAGATTTTATCCTCCAAGGCTTTCTTGGATCAGTATTGCGCCCGCTGTAGGCCAGCGGTGTCATCATGCTAGCCGTTACATTGGCGGCAACAACCGAAGCTCTGTAGTTTTGAATCGGGGGATTTTGGCGACCATTAAACACCGTTACATGGTATCAGAAGTGGGATTCTTAGCTGAAGCCGTGTCAATCACAGCTGCAAAGAGATTTCGACACGAACGCTAAAGAAATTGTTTTTTTTTTTCGACGGCGTTAGTTTTCTTGTGTAGGACGCCATCTTGAATTTGGACTTGTCGATATGGCTACTTATCGGATTCCAGCGCCTGAACAGATGAATTGCAGCGGAGATTTACCCACAAATTGGAAGATATTTCGTGAAGCATACGAAGATTACTTGGTAGCGACAGGGCTCGACGAGAAAGACAAGAAAATTCAAGTCGCAACTCTCAAAAGCTTGATGGGCGCTGAGTGCAAGAAAGTCTTGAAACGCCTACAACTCACCGATGATGATATGAAAGAGCCAGCTATAATCTTGGGCGCTCTTCAAGACCACTTCGTACCGGTAAGAAATATACTGTACGAACGCTATATTTTCCACAATACGGAGCAGCAAGCACACGAAACTATTGACCAATACTTGATCAAGCTTCGCCACCTCGCCGAACCATGCCAATTTGGTGCTCTCGAAGACGAAATGGTGCGAGACCGACTGGTGCTAGGCTGTAGGGACAGTGCAGCGAGAACAAGGTTATTCAGAGAAAAGAGTTGTGATTTAAAGAAAGCTGTAGAGTCTCTTAGGATCAGTGAAACGACCAGCGAGCAACTTAAGAAAATTGAGGGGGATGGAGACAAGGGACAAGAGCCAGTAAACTTTGTGGAAAAAGAAGGCCCTAAGAAGAAGCGACCTGAAAGATCAATCAAAAGAAGTAAAAGCACCACTGGCAGGCACCTCAAGCAGGAACGTGAGTGTATTTACTGCGGCGGCCAGTACGTATATAATAAGAACAAATGCCCAGCATTTGGCAAAACATGCAGAAAGTGTGGGAAACTCAACCATTTCCAGTCTGTGTGTTTACAAAAGCAAAGTGTCCACTACGTACAAGAGGATTCGGCTTCAGAAGATGAGTCTGTATACTATGTAGAATCCGTGGGAGCGGTGGAACACCAGCAGAGTAAGCGTTTCTTTGTACCCCTTCGTTTCTTTGATGAATATGGAGAAGCTCTGGTTCGTTGTCAGTTGGACTCAGGTGCTACATGTAATGTTATGTCCTTTGACAGGCTGTGTGAAATAAAGCAGAGTGGAAATCCAGTTATGCAACTGACCACAGCAAAGCTCAGGCTTTATGACGAAAGCCTCGTACAAGCCCTGGGAGAGTGCAATTTGGAATGTAAATACAAGGGCAAACAGCATCTGCTTAACTTCAAGATTGTCCCAGGATCCCAGCAACCTTTGTTGTCAGGTGAAACTTGCACTAACATGGGACTCATTACCGTACATGCAGCGAACAGTGTTGACATACCTCAATCAGCAGCCGCAGCAGTACCACAAGATATCCTCACTGAATACAAGGACGTATTTGAAGGTTTAGGATGTCTCCCTGGAGAATACCATTTAGAGGTAGACCCGAACATTACGCCAGTGAAACATACTCCAAGAAGGGTGGCCATACCACTAAAAGCTGAGCTTAAGGCACACATCGAGGAATTAGAAAGGATGCAAGTCCTTAAGAAAGTTACCGAACCGACAGACTGGATAAGCAGTGAAGCTGTTGTACGTAAAGGCAACAAACTACGATTGTGCATTGATCCGAAGGACCTGAACAAAGCCCTTAAACGGTCACATTACCCAATGCCAACGATCGAGGAGATTCTTCCTGAACTCTCTAAAGCCAAGGTCTTCAGCGTAGCTGACGCTAGAAATGGGTTCTGGCAGGTGAAACTCGACGCGCCAAGCAGTTACCTTACGACCTTCTGGACGCCTTTCGGGCGATACCGCTGGTTGAGGATGCCTTTTGGAATTGCAACAGCAACTGAAGAATATCAGCGCAGGCAGCACGAGGCACTTGAAGGACTACCTGGTATCTACGTCATAGCAGATGACATCCTTATCACAGGACAGGGCGAGACCAGGGAAGAGGTATTGCAAGACCATGACCACAACTTAATTGCATTACTGAAGAGAGCCAGAGAAGTCAACTTGAAGCTGAACCCCAAGAAGCTGAAGCTCAGACTGCCGGAAGTCCCTTACATCGGCCACCTGTTAACTTCAAGTGGAGTCAAGCCTGATCCAGAGAAAGTCCGTGCAGTCCAAGAGATGCCAAACCCAGATGGACGAACCAATGCGGAGAAAGTCAAAGCGGTGCAACGGTTCCTGGGATTTGTAAACTACCTAGCCAAGTTTGTTCCCCATCTGGCTGACGAGTGTGAGCCATTGCGACGACTCACCGACAAGGAAGCAGACTGGGTGTGGGAGAAACACCACCAAGATGCATTTGACCGTGTAAAGCAACTGGTGGCAGACTACCCTGTCTTACGCTACTATGATGTGAACCTACCAGTCACCATCCAGTGCGACAGCAGTGAGACTGGCCTTGGTGCAGCCCTGTTACAAGATGGTCAGCCTGTGGCCTCTGCTTCGAGAACGTTGACACCAACAGAGAGAGGTTACGCTCAGATAGAAAAAGAATGTCTCGCTATCGTCTTCGCTTGCATGCGTTTTAATCAATACATCTTTGGTAGGAAGTCCGTCAGCGTACAGAGTGACCACAAACCCCTAGAGACCATCTTTAAAAAGCCACTGACAGCAGCCCCAAAGCGACTTCAGGGCATGCTCCTTCGCCTTCAGAAGTTTAACCTTGAGGTTGGTTACAAGAAAGGAGCGGAAATGTTTCTTGCGGATACATTGTCTAGAGCACCCCTACCAAGCACTGGCCCTCCTG
Source organism: Porites divaricata (assembly GCA_038088405.1). NCBI lineage: Eukaryota > Metazoa > Cnidaria > Anthozoa > Scleractinia > Poritidae > Porites > Porites divaricata. The sequence goes on from JBBMOI010000004.1 coordinate 1,292,157, forward strand.
CGACCTGCCTCAGACCGGAACATGAAGAAATCTGTCGCCTCGACTTGAAAGATGTTAATGCGGCCGAGTTCCTGAGAGTATCAAACGATGGTTTAAAGAACATTCAACGCCTTACTGAAGCAGACAATCAGCTACAACGTCTGAAGATGACTGTCCTACAGGGATGGCCGGAGACAAAGCAGCAATTGGAGCCACTGATTGCTGAATATTGGACATACCGTGATGAAATCGGAGCCTACAATGGTGTGTTGTACAAAGGAGATCGAGTGATCATTCCAAATGCATTACGTAAAGAAATGTTGAAGCGCATTCATGCAAGTCATCAAGGACAGCAAGCTTCTTTAAGACGGGCTAAAGATGCTTTGTTTTGGCCTGGTATGAGCCACCAAATTGTTGAAATGGTGAGTAATTGCAGCCTGTGTGCAGAGTATCAACCAGCCCAGCCGAAAGAACCGCTGATAACTCCAGAGCTGCCAACCCGACTGTGGAGTATAGTGGCCCAAGATCTATACAGCCGTGGTGGTAACAACTATCTGATAACAGTAGATGCCTTTAGTGGATACTGGGAAGTTGACGAGATGCCCCAAACCACATCCCTGGCAGTCATCCTTAAGACAAAGCAGCATTTTGCACGCTTTGGTATTCCAGACAGAGTGTACACAGACAACGGCCCACAATTTGACTGCGCTGAATACACAAGATTTGCCAACCACTGGCAATTTGAGCACTTAACATCATCCCCATACCATTCACAGTCTAATGGACTTGTTGAAGCTGCTGTTAAGACGGCCAAAACGCTTCAGAGGAAAGCAGCAAAGGCTAATCAGGACCAGTGGCTAAGCTTTCTGGATTACAGAAATACCCCTACAGAAGGGATGGATAGCAGCCCAGTGCAGAGACTGATGTCCAAGAAAACCAAGACTAGATTGCCAATAGCACAGCATCTCCTTGAGGCTGAGATACAGTCAGACGTCGAACGAAGACTGACAAAAAAGCGAAGAATGGCTAAGAAATACTTTGACCGAGGCTCAAAAGAACTTCCTGAACTGGAAATTGGTCAGCCCATCAGATTGATGCCCTCTCCATCAGACACAAGCAGGAAATGGAGAAGAGGGGTCTGCACTAAAAAGGTGGCCCCACGCTCCTACCTAGTAGAGGTCGACGGGTCTTTATATCGAAGAAACCGGAAGTTTCTACGTTGTGCACAGGATAGCGTCTCCGAGTCAGCTCAAGCAAACCCGGATGCACAGTCACCTGAACCTCAACAAGAACCCCCTTTATCTGCTTCACTGCCTCCGACACCGACTAACACAACAACGGCTCCACCCGTCGATCACCCTGCCATGAGCAGTGGCGACTCAGCTCCATCGGAGGAAGAGCCTCCCCAGAATGTTCTACGTAACAGTTCTCCATCCCAGCCACCTGTACAAAGGACCCGCAGTGGAAGGATTGTTAAGCCTCCATCCAGGCTGAACCTTTAAGTAGTACAACAATATCTGTTTAATAGATATTTGAACACTGGACACGCTTTGAACTCAGAAACATTTATTTATTTATTTGTTTAATGGATATTTGAACACTGGACACGCTTTGAACTCAGAAATATTTATTTATTTATTTACTTACTGTTATAGCTTTATTTCAGTTAAGAAAGGGAAGATGTTACGATATATGTAATTAGATTTTATCCTCCAAGGCTTTCTTGGATCAGTATTGCGCCCGCTGTAGGCCAGCGGTGTCATCATGCTAGCCGTTACATTGGCGGCAACAACCGAAGCTCTGTAGTTTTGAATCGGGGGATTTTGGCGACCATTAAACACCGTTAAAGATACGTGCGGCATTTTGAGTACTCCTGCAACGATGTTCATGAACGACTGAAAACAAAGGACACAACGATTAAAATTGCAAGAGAGACCACTAACAATCAATAAAAGAGATAATATATAGATTTAGCCAGGGCTAAAAGCGAAGCTCCATTAATAAATTTATAATTTAAAACAAACAATAAACTTGTAATCCACAAATCAGTTAAATTAAGGGCACATTCATGTGACTTTTGAGGGACAGGCTAAGGCTGCATTCATTATGTACGCTACAGGGGGGGGGGGGGGGGGGGCAGAGGATTTTTTTCAGCAGGTCGTTTTTTTATATCCCCCCCAAGGTCCATACAAATTTTCATAATCCCCCCCAAGCAATCAGCCAAAAAATGAATACCCCCCCCCCCTCTTCCCTCACATCAAAATAAATATCTGTATAACAGTACACTATATATGTTTGAAAATTCAAGAGACATGTTTAATAAGAACATCGAGAGAGCTTTGACTGTTTATGTCATACCTATGCCAGCCAGTCTAAGTAGCGCGAATTAGGTATAGATAGCCTGCCTGCTCATGTACGAGTACTACCAGGAGTATTGACAGGAACCTCCGTTTCACTGTCACTCTCGTCGACAAAGGCAACAACCTCATCATCATCATCACTCTCACTATCACACTCATCCACGGATTCATCTCCGCTGTTGCCATCCTCTTCACCCTCGTTTTCCGGCCGTTCAGCATCATTCCTCTCAAGTGCAACATGTGCACTGGAGGATGATGATGCGGAGGATATTGATGATGATGACAATAATGATGATGATAATGATGATGATGACAATAATGATGAGGATAACAATGTTGCTGGTGACAAGGCTGCTGCTGCTGATGATATTGACAATGATGTTGGTGACTGATGAGATTAACAGTGTTGAGGATAATGACAAAGATGAGTGAAAATGACAATGTTCTACATTTTATGGTCATATCTTTTTCTTTTTTTACCTTAATGGCTTAATTACTTGTTGTCTTGACAAGTGGCAGATATAGCAGGGGGTGCACTGGGTGCATGTGGACCCCTTTAAAACTGGTACAGAAAATTCATTGCTGGTTTTCAGCGCAGTCACTCCATTCAAAATATATGAAAATAAAAATCAAAACCATTCAATAGCTGGAAAATGAAAGGAGGTACATAGGGAAAGACCCTCGCCAAGATTCAGGTCAGAGGAATATTTCGTATACGAGATATCCGAAGAAAAGTTTTACCCAATTTTATAGAGATTTGTATGGAGACACCATGCTGGTGCTCACATGGATGAGCTCCAACATGGCGGAAGGAAACCAACAGAAACATCTGTTACCGAGTTTTGCTACAAAAGCGTGAATTTATTCTTCGAGTAACTCATAAACATTAAAATTATAACACTTTTTCCAGTACATGAACTGTTTAGATGGCAAAATTTCCTGAAATAAGTCATTTTTTTAACCTACATGACAGCTCTCTTGGCCGTCATGTAAATGCCGCGTCACGCAAAAGCTTAGAAATTCAAGCGTACTCTATCACAAAACCAAGAACCCTTTTGAAGCAAAAATTTTTCACAGTTAGTTTTCAGCTGCTCTAATGCATCGTGAGAGTAAAATCTCGGTAAGATGGATAGTTTTTTAGTTGGAATTTTAGTGACGTCATGTTAAAAGTGCACATTTGTTGTTCAATTTCATAAAACTGTGCACTGTCAAATTACATTGTTTTCTTTTGCATTCATTGATTCAATAAAGTTGCACTGCTTAGACTGAGGTTGCATTAAATGTTTCCATTTTAGATGTTTTACTTTCTATACTGTATCAAAACATTACATCTACAGGCCAGGCACACTGCTTGAAAAACTACAAAATAGGTACTATAGTCTCTCAGAATAATAGAGGTACCCTTGTTGCTTACAATCCTTGCTTATCATTTCTTTTTTCACTTTTTAAAACTATTACAAAAGCTAGACAGAATCTTACAAAAAATAAGCATCCCCCAGGAGATTTTTAAACAATTTTCATATCCCCCCTTTTTTGCTCTAAAAATTTGAGAGCCCCCCCTAAAATCCTCTGCCCCCCCTGTAGGATACATAATGATGCAGCCTAAAGTGATTTTAGAGTGCAACAAATTTTGCATCGAGTTGATAGCCTTATGTGTAGACCCAAAAAATAGCACTGGCAATCATCTTCGGTCACATTTTAGAGCAATAATGGTTCTTGATCGTGGTAGATTAGGCGTGGAAAACAAATTCTTGGAAAACAGATCAGGCAGGATTTTTACGTTCGACAAGCTTACTTTAGAAAATCTTGCCAACAAATCTGGGTGCGTGCAAATCAACCTTTTATACTTTTTATACATCACATCTGAGGTGACAGAGTACTATGAGGCGCTGTTTTTATCATACAGACCGCCTGACCTCAGACAATTAGCAGTCAGTTTCACAATTTTTCAAGACTAATTCCATTCATTCAATATTCAGGACCATCGAAGCACGCGTGGACTTTTAGCGAAACCGTTCAAAAAAATTCCAAAATCACCTACCAAGTTCGCAAAGAAATTTTAACAGAGTTACGCTTCAACATAATAAAGAATTTATTGTGTTTATTTTTTATTGATAGTTTTATGACCGTCCCGGCGATGTGTAATACGCGCGGTACGTTGAGTACTCCTGCAAGCGATGTTCATGAACGAATGTAAACAAATAACGGCAAAGGGCGGGAAAGCGATGAAAATTGCAAAAGACAACTAACAATAAATAAAAGATCAGAAATATAATTCGGTAGAACATTTACAGAGACAACAAGTTTCATTCACGAAAGCAAGTATTTAACTTAAGTGTCTATAGAATCCTACAGTCTTAAGTTTAATTTTAAGCCGCCGTCCCGGTGTTTGCTGTTTTCCTCGATGAACTCGCGACAAGTAAATCGTTCAAAGTTTTCTTCGTACAGCCAAAATAATAACTAAATATTCTTCGGAACGGTTTTTCTTGTTATTTGCGGTGAAATATCGACTAAAGGCTTTCCAAAGTTCTGTAAGCTTATGTCAAACCTCATACTAGGTCAGATCAGTGTCTCAAATCTTAATACAAACGTGCATTATAAACTAGCCTCATAAACTGCGCTCGACTTCATGAAAACAGATATAAATACAATGATAACTCAGGCTTACCATATTTCGAGATGCAGCTCCTGAAAGCTATCAAGTAAGCCCTGAATCGCTTACGCATCCAGCATGGTGAAAAACAAAAACGATGCCATCCGAAATCGGATTTCCGACTTTGACAAGCAGCGCATTTCTCAACCAAAAATTCAATAAAGAAACCAGCCATGAATAACGTTAACAGAAGACTCTTGGTAGCAGCTGTATTTCATTTTGTACATCCAGTGAAAAAAGACAGTTATTAAAAACATCACAAGTTGACACAAAACTCTGTCAGCTTCCGTCAGCTGTTGAAGCAAACAAGTTTCGAGATGTTGTATGAATTTTCCGCATGAACTCACCTGTCACATTTTGACCAATCAGGACATAAAAATTGGACGTGGAGCGTGACCAAAGCGTGACTGTCCTGAGAAAAGTGAAAAACATCTGTTTTCCCTTCTTGCATTTTTAAATAACTGGCTGAATTTTCGCGTCCGAGGTCAGTTTGAAATCAAAATGATAATAGTGCTGGGCCATAATGACATAAACACAATATATTTCATATGAATTTTAAAAAAAAATTGAGCCTGCGATCCTCTGAAAACTAGTAACTTGTCAGCGGATAACTTCAAAAAAATACTCGCCCTGGATGGATCGACACCTGAGCCCGCGATATGGCCAGGTGATACTGGTCAGCGGATACCTTGTCTTGACAGCTGTCAATCACAACATTGATAGTTTTCTCCTAGTCTCCCTGGGCTCCCAAACTAGCTAGAAAGCGTGAGATTGAACATTGGTTTCCCTGTGGTGCGGACGGACGGTCGGTCGGTCGGTCGCTCGGTCGGTCGGTCACGTGATTACCAAATTTCCTGGGATGGGTAGATTACCTTAGCTATGGGGCTACGCCCACGCGCGCGCGAGGAGCTCCGCTATAATTCACTGAAACATTTACTGAGACATCAATTTTCATTCACAAAAGCAATTAAGTATTAAAGTGACTCTAAAAATCCTGAGTCTTTAAGCTTAAAGCTTAAGTTTATGTTTTAAGCCGGCCTCCAGGTGTTTGCTTTTTTTCAAAGTTGAACTCGAGGCAAGAAAATCGCTCAAAGTTTTCTTTCTACAGCCAGTTTTACAACTAAATATTTTTCGGAACGTTTTCTTTCCATTTACGGTGAGAAAATATATTTAAAGGCTTTGTAAAGTTCTGTAAGCTTATATCAAACCTGATACAAAGTCACATCATTGTCTCAAATATTACAAATGTGCAAAAACTTGCCACATAAAGTGTGCTCGACTTCATGAAATTAGATATAAAAAAAACATCAAATACAATAATTACTCAGGCTTACCATTCGAGATGCAGCTCCTGAAAGCTATCAAGCACGGCCAGAATCCCTTGAGACCTTTAAACCCTCTTATGCATCAAGCAAGGTGAAAAACGAAAACCGGATGCCATGACAAAACTCTGTCAGCTTCAGCTGTCGAAGTAAACAAGTTTCAAGATGCTGCATAAATTTTCCACATGAACTCACCTGTCAAATTTTGACCAATCAGAGTAAACAATTGGACGTAGAGTGTGACTAACGCATGACCATGGTAAGAAAAGGTCAGTTTGAAATCAAAATCTTAGTAGTGCGAAGCCATAGTGACATCAACACAACATATTTCATATGCATTTTTAAAAAAATAAACTTAAGCCTGCGTTCATTTGAAAACTAGTAACTTGTCAGCGGATAACTTCCAAAAAATACTCGACTTCGATGGGTCGACACCTGAGTCCGCGATACGGTCAGGTGATACTGGTCAGTGGATACCCTGGGCTCCCAAACTAGCTAGAAATTGTGAGAGTAAACATTGGTTTCCCTGTGGTGCGGACGGACGGTCAGTGGTCGGTGTACGGTTTATTGTTTATTGGTTTGTTTGCCATAAAATGTACAAAGCAAAAGAAAAAAAAATTATTTAAGCTGTCATGGCGAGGAAGCCCAAGAGAAGCCACCGGGCCTATAAGGAATGGGCTCCCTCAATTAAATAATTAGAACAAAATATTATCATAATTACAAATCAATGGCAGAGCTACAGTAAATCTTATAATAAATACATTAGATAGTCGTACTAATTATAGTTCTAGGCAAAAAAAAAGCGAAAGTGGCAAAAAAAATTATTACTATTTATGATATGAGGAATGCTTTCAGCTTACAGCAAAAGGAAGCGGTACTTATTGCATTTCGAATTTCAAAACTAAGAGAGTTAAAAAATTTAGGACCTTGGAAACTGACTGAGAACTTTCTTATATTAGTCCTACATTGAGGTAAATAAAAAAGCTCCGAACTTTTAGTACCATAAGAATGGACCTGGCGTGTCACCAAAAACATGTTATTGAAGCTATAAGGAAGTAAGCCAGATTTGTATTGATACATAAATTTTCCTATTTGAAGTTTGTAGATATCCTCCAAATTCAGAATTTTTAAATTTTTAAATAAGGTGTCAGTGTGAGCATCGAAAGCACTCCTCGAAATTATTCTTACGACCCGTTTTTGAAGCGTGATTAATCTTCTGAGATTTGATGGGTAGGTCGATGCCCAGACACTCACGCAGTAGAATAAGTAAGGGTAGATAAGGCTAAAATAAAGCATCCATAAGGAGGAATTATTAAGGCAAAAACTTGATTTATAAATTATACCTATGGCTTTAGACGCTTTCCGAGCAACATTATGAATATGTGATTTCCATGTTAAGTGTTCATCCAAAATTACACCAAGAAAGGAAGCTTCCTTGACACGATCAATCGAATAATTACTAATATTAAAAGGTAGATCAAGTTTTTGCCTGTTTTGTCTCGGTCTGAATATGATAAAATTAGATTTCTTAACATTAATAGAAAGCTTATTTGTATAAAACCAACACGTTATCTTTTTCAATTCTAAATTTACAACTTCCATAAGATAGGAAGCATCAGTATGTGAATAGAAGATATTTGTGTCATCAGAAAAAAGTATCATCTCTAAGACCTTTGACACATTACATAGATCATTTATATACACTAAGAATAACAGGGGACCTAAAATAGATCCCTGAGGGACTCCACAAGTGATATCTAAAGATGAAGAGTTGTAACCATTATATTGCACAAATTGTTTTCGACAAGAAAGGTAACTTTCAAACCATTGTAAAGCAATGCCACGTACTCCATAATGTTCTAATTTGTCGAGCAGAATTTCATGATTTACTGTATCAAAGGCCTCAGATAGGTCAATGAATAGGCCTAGAGTTACCCTTTTATTATCAAGTGCATTTAAGATCTTGTCATATAATTGGATTAAAGCATGTGCAGTAGAATAATTTTTGCTGAATCCATACTGATTCCGGGAAAGAATATCATATTTATTTAAAAAATTAATAAGGCGATTATAGACGATTCTCTCTTGGAATTTAGAGAAAACTGGTAACACTGATACGGGTCTGTAATTTGTGAACAAAGATTTATCACCAGATTTAAACAATGGAATAACTCGTGCAATTTTCATTTCTTGGGGTACGACTCCAGAATTAAGAGACAAGTTAATTATGTACGTCAATGGTGCGCAGATTAAGTTAAAAGACTCTTTAACAACATTCGATCATTGAAATACTATCATATCCCGGAGCAGAACCGGATCGAAAGCTGCTACAAATCTCAGTGACTTCTTGTTCTGATGCCGATTGAAGAAAAAATCAATTAATAAAGCCTCCATTCAGAAAAGAACGATGAGATTTGTCAGACGCCGGAATTGATTTAGCTAAGTTAGGTCCAATATTCGTAAAATACTCGCAAAAACGGTTTGCTATATGAGTAGGATTAAATATTTCTTCTTCATTAGATTTGAAGAAGGAAGGCAACTTACACTTAATTTTGTTTCTGTTAATAAGATCGTTAAGTAATTTCCAAGTTGATTTTGCATTTGATTTATATTCATCTAACTTTTTATTGCAGTAGAGACGTTTAGCAACTCGAAGGGAAAGTGTCAATTTGTTTTTATAACTCTAGTAAAGTTTCTCATGGTATGAAGTTGGGTTAGCAAGGAAACGCTTGTGTAATAAATTCTTTTTTCTTATTGATTTAAGAAGACCTTTAGTTATCCATGGTTTGCTCAGAGTAACATTCTTTACTTTGACTTTTTTGAGAGGAAAGCAGTCATTGTAAATGGTAGTGTATTTATCGAGAAAACACCGATAAGCGCAATCAACATCTTTGCATTTAGATAATTCATCCCAATCACGTGATTACCAAATTTTCTGGGATGGGTACATTTACTTAGCTATGGGGCTTCGCGCGCGCTCTTTAGCGGAGCCCCATAGCGAAGTAAATCTATCCATACTAGAAAATTTGGTAATCACATGACCGTACACCAACCGCCCGCCAAGGTTGTTTATATGCTCAAACTTAGATGGCTCAGGATTTCTTAGAGACCACTTCAATGTCAATACTGAATGAAAATTGTTGTCTCTAAATGTTTCACCGAATTTTATTTCTTTTATTGATTCTTTGTAGCCAGTCTCTTGCATTTTTTAAAAAAATCGCTTTGCCGGTTGTTTTCAGTCGAACTAGAACATCAGGAGTACTCAAAATGCCGCGCGTATGAAACGCTTTTAAAGATTACACATAATAAAACCATTAAATGAAGAATTAAAATTTTAAATTCTTTATTATGTTGTTCGAACATTGAAAGCTTGCACTGCAAATTTGGCGCTTGTCAAAAGTAAGAACCGAATGGCTGCATAGGTGATTTTAGAAATTTTTCACCGTTTTCGAAGAAAGCCATTATTGCCCTGCATACCACATAGGAGCAGGTTGTTCTTACTGAACAGTCCCGACATTATGGAATTCTCTTCATGAAAACGTTATATAGCGGAGCTCCACGCGGAGCCCCATAGCTTAGTAAATCTACCCATCCCAGAAAATTTGGTGATCACGTGACCGTACACCGCCCGCCCGCCGCTACCCGTCCGTCCGCACCACAGGAAAACCAATGTTTACTTTCACACTTTCTAACTACTTTGGGAACCCAGGAGGAAGCTAATTGCACATCAATGTTGTGATCACTTTGACAGCTCTCAAAACAAGGTATCCGCTGTCCAATATCACTTGACCGTACCGCAGGCTCAGGTGTCAACCCATCAATGCCGAGTACTTTTTGGAAGTTATCCACTGACAAGTTACTGGTTTTCGAAGGCTCAAGTTTAATTTTTTTTAATTCATATGAAATATGTTGTGTTTTATATGCCGCACAATTAAAATTTTAATTTCAAACTGACCTCGGAAGCTAAAATTCAGCCAGTTTTTACAGGCAGGGAAGACATGCCAGTTGCTTTTGACTTTTCTCACAGGTGAGTTCATGCAGAAAATTTATGCAGCATCTTGAAACTTGTTTACTTTGACAGCTGAGGCTTACAGAGTTTTGTGTCCACTTTTGATGTTTTTAACTGTCTTTTCCACTGAATGTACAAAATGAAATTCAGCTGCTATCAAGAGTCTTGTTATTCATGGCTAGTTTGTTCATTGAGTATTTGGTTGAGAAATACGTCGCTTGTCAAAGTCGGAAATCCGATTTCGGATGGCATCGTTTTCGTTTTTACCTCGCTTGATGCGTATTATAAAGAGGGTTGAAAAGTGTGAAGCGATTCTGGCCTTACTTGATGATAGTTTTCAGTGCATCTCGAATGGTAATGCTGAGCAATTATTTTATTTGATATTTGCTTTCTATATCTAATTTAATGAAGTCGAGCGTAGTTTATGGGGCTATTTAGTTTATGCACGTTTGTAAGATTTGAGACAATGATCTGACCGAGTATCAAGTTTGATTATAAGCTCATAGAACTTTAAAAAGCCTTCAGACATTTTCTTACCGCAAATAAAAAAGAAACGTTCCAAAGAATATTTAGTTATGATTCTGGCTGTAAAAGAAAGCTTGGAGCAATTTTCTTGCCTGAGTTCATCTTTGAAAAAAGCAAACACCGGGAAGCCGGCTTAAGACATAAACTAGGATTTTCAGAGACACTTTTCTGAAATACTTGCCTTCGTGAATGAAATTGTTGTCTCTGTATATGTTTCACCGAATTATGTTCCTTTTATTATTGATTGTTAGTAGTCTCTTTGCAATTTTAATCGCTGTGCCATTTGTTTTCAGCCGCTCATGAATATCGCTTGCAGGAGTAGTCAAAATGCCACGCGTATCAAACGCTTTTGAAGATTACACATCTTTATAAAACCATTAGATAAAAAATAAACATAATAAATTCTTTATCATGTTGAAGCGTATAACTCTATTAATGTTAATTTAAACAGTCCACTTTAGCGCTTGTCAAAAGTGAGAACCGGCTAGCCGTATAGGGGATTTTGGAAATTTTTTTAACGGTTTCGCTAAAAGCCCACGCGTGCTTCGATCGTCCTGAATACTGAATGAGTCCAATGTGTATTGCAAAATTGTGAAATACTGCATTCTGTCCGAGGTCTGTATGATAAAAACAGCACCTCATGGTACTGTTTCACCTCAGATGTGATGTATAAAAAGTATAAAAGGTTGGTTTGCACGTCCCCAGACTTGTTGGCAAGATTTTATAAAGTAAACTTGTCGAACGCAAAAACTTCGGCCTCATTTGTTTTCCAAGAATTTGTTTTTCCAGGCCTTATCTACTGTGATCAAGAGCCGTTATGGCTGTGCTATTTTTTGGGTGTTCATATAAGGCTATCAACTAGATGTAAGATTAAGTTCACTCTTAGCTTGGACTGTTTGCAAATTATTTTTCTCTAAAATCACTTAGCCTTTCCCTCATAATGTCACATGAATGTGCTCTAAAGTTAACTGATTTGTGGAAACAAGTTTATTGTTTCATTTAAATTATAAATTCGAGTTAATAGGAGCTTCGCTTTTAGCCCTGGCTAAATCTATATATTAATAAGGTCAATTCCGTAATTTGTTTCGTAAAGGAAACGTGTACTTTGATCGTCCTGATTATTGAAAGAGTGCTGCCTATTTGTCCTGCAAAATTGTGAAAAACCTCATTCTTTCCGAGGTATGTAAGGTTATTAAAAAAACAGCGACTCATAGTACTATAAAAAGTATAAATGTGTGGCTTACACGTCACCAGATTTGTTGACAAGATTTTGTAAAGTAGACTTGTCGAACAAAAAATTCGGCTTGATTTTTTATCTTGGCCTCCCTTTTGGACAAAGGAATGCAACCTTTTAATTACAATGAGTAAATTGGCTTATCTACTGTGATCAAGAGCCATTATGGGTCTTGACTCATCGAAGTTGATTGCTATCGTTTGGGTGAACATGTAAGGATTTTAACTCGATGTCAGATTTGTTTCACTCTTGGACTGTTTGCAAATTATTTTTCTTCAAAATCATTTAGCCTTTCCCTCAAAAGTCACATGAATGTGTTTGATTTAAATTATAAATTTATTAATGGGACCTTAGCTTTTAACCTTGGCTTATTAAATTGACTTCGGGTTGTCATAACCGTTTAAGAGTGGAGAAGTACTGATCCAAGTGTGAACAATTTGTTAGCTACCAGCCTAAAAATTGTTACGCAGTAACTAAGATAATGTACAAATCTCTGAGCCGGCCCTAAACGAATGCGAATTACTCAGTCCCTTATGGTGGCTCGACCGGATACTTTTTGGGGAATACCTCCCAAGTTTGAGCATTAACTACGTCGGCATGAGTAAAGATTTGGGAAAAGGTTACCACAACTGTATTATATAAAGATGAAAATTTCTTATGATCTGGGTTAGATTGCAATCGGAGTAGCCATGGCAACGTAATGACCCCATTACGTTTTCTATTTATCTTTGTGTTTCTCTGTACCTGGAGTTTTTTTAAGAAATCGCTTAAGGGAGTACGTACCTGCCATAATTGCCTCAATTATGGCAAAGTTTGAACAAATTCTATGAGAGCATATTCTGGAGATTTTTTCGGAAAGTAACCGAGGGTCCTTTTTGATGTAAATTCTATCTTTTTGCTAAATGTGCACGTGCATATGAAACTTGAAAACAATGCCAGTGAATAATGAGGACGCTCACTTGGAAACACAAAATATGGGGGAAAAAATTGGTTATATTTGAGGCCCTATTTAAAAGCCTTCCCTGTTTTCAAAGTTCTTGAAACTTGCAGGGTGTATGCACTTGCTGCGTTATTTATACCTTTTTTTGACATTTTGAGCGGTCATTTTTGTTTCACTCAAATTTGAAGAAAAAGAAGTGAACGAACATAAATCACTGAAAAATGTGTCGATGCAACTGTTCGTTACTCGTCTGCTGTTCAGTAAAATGCGGGCCAACTCTTTTTCTTTTTGGTTTCTACCACTGCAGATTTATTGTCTGTTCTGTTGTCATGCCACCAGTCAAAACCAGTTTTCCTCACTGTCGGATGTGACGGAGGCCTTGCGTAAAGTAAACATCGATCTGGTCAGCAGCCAGTTGAACAGTTCAGGAGTACAACATTGTGATGTGACGATTGCGGGGGTTAGGGTTTCTCTCGAATTTCCTTGGCCGCTCGACAAAAATGGAACCATGCAGTTGCCTAGCAACCAGAGACTGCCAATACCAGATGTACGTGACTTTGCCAGGCAACTATGGCGTCAGGTGGGAATTAATGGTTTATTGCCTCCTTTGCAGTTAGTCGGGCTTAATTACTACGGTCTCTCCATGGAGACGGTCCTGCTATCTTTTCAGGCGGGAAACACATCGGAGGTTCAAATAACTTTCAACATTCCCGGATGGGATGCCTTGCATCAATTCAAATTCAAAATTGTCCAACCTAAACTGCACATCAAATTGGATTTCCTAAGACGACAAGCTGATGTCAAAGCCAAAGGTTTCTTGGTGTCATTGAATTACGTGGAATCCAAATTGAAAAACAGAGGATTGCCGATTGAATTAATTTTTCCAGACAGCCTAGATAGCTCTATGGAAATCACCGTCGCTGATAAGAGTGCTATCGTCGAATTCAACTCTTTAATACCACTGCTTTCCTCGTTTATGAAGATTAAGTCCTTGAAAGCAATCAGTCGCATTTCTCAAAACATCACTGTTCCAATGTTACATTTGCGCTTAGCTGCTGGGCTTTCTAACATCTCCATTGCTAACGTGACAATGATTTCAACGCGACCCTTCTTAGTCCTAGGAAAAGTGATCATAAGCACTGCAACGTTAGAGTTGACAGAAAACGGAAACTCGTTTCATGCCACTATCAACATCTGCGGAGAAGACATATCGGTTAATATGCGTAATGATAGAGACGGACAGTATCTAATCCTCGAGGCAGCGGGAGAACAAAAAAAACGGTCTACATCAATAACTGTTGATGCTTTCCTTTCTTGCTTCGAGGACTTAAAAGAGCGCCGACCAGACATCAATTTCATGCGAATGAACAATTCTTCTTACCCATTCGGTCTCAAACAATTCCGCATTAGGTATAAAATGAGGCCAAACCTGCAGCTAGCTGACATTATTGTCCTCTTTCAACTGCCAAGTGATTGGAACGTCTTCAAAGGAGCATTCCTATCGACACAGCTACTTAATTCAACATTAAGCGCTAAAATTACCCTCTCTCGCCATAATTCACCCGCAGATATAAAGGCAGAAATTTTTGGCCACGCAATCATTGGACATCCACCATTGATAGAGTTTCCATTTTTGATTAAAGTCCCAACTAAAGCCAGGCCCATATCACTGTCTCTTCAAGATACAAAAACGATAAGCGTTGATTTTAAAACGTTGTCAAAGCTAGGAAATCTAAGTGGTGCTTTTCCTTCTTTTCTGAACACGCTACTTACACGGCTTCTAATCAGGAAACTGAAACTGGAATTTTCCTCAATGCTTACTGGCACTTTCACAATAACCACTCTGCATGTTGAAACCCCGCCAAAAACAGTATGGAACTTTCCATTCTTTTACCTCGGGAATATAAAAATATTTCACACTATGAATCACACTCTTGTTAGTGGTAAAATCAACCTTGGAAATGTGAGCTTACCATGCCGACTTGACTGGCCGCCAACAAGTGGAGGCCCAGTAATAGAACTCCGAACTTCTGCGATGGTAGGAGTTTCGTCATTTGTTCAGCAAGTTTATCGAAAGTTCTTTGGAAGAGAGAAAATCAAGGACATTTCAAGAGGTCTGAGAAGAAGCAAACTATCAGTCATATCTAGCTTTACCCTTCAAAAGGCCTCATTTCATTTATCCAGAAACCTTTCACTTCGAAAGGCATCATTTAAAGGAGCTATTGGGATGTATTCATGGGAACTTCTGAACGATTTCTTTAGCGTTAGAGATACTTCTATTTCCATTGACATCGACGTCGGAAAGTCTTTCGCCCTATCTATCGAAGGAATGATCATTTTGGTCGAGGGAAGCGTTAGCATGCCTTTCCAGCTGAACGTCCCCTTCTCAAGAAACCAATCACTGGAAATCAGCCTTCCGGAAAGCGCACGACCACGTGTTTCTTTCCGAAATCTTACTGGAATATTATTTTCGGCAACAGGAAGCAAGTTTCCATCCACCCTTGGATCGTATCTTCCAGAGTTAGTTCTCCAAAAACAGATTATTTCCTTCAATGAAAAGCTAACGGGGTTCAAAATTAATACACTTCAGGCTGTCCTGAGCACCCCATGGAATCTTGGGGGTATTGGAGCTCTTACCATTGGGAATGTTACAGTTTATATGAACCCGCACCAGTTTACGTTGAGGGGAAGTCTTTCGCTTGGTAATACAGTATTGGAGCTTAAACTGACAAACTCTCCCGATGGGCAAGTGTTTAGTCTAAATCGCCCAATAGAAGTCAAAGGGCTGAATGATCTAATAACAGATGCCTTGAAAAAGATGTTGCCAGGAGTAAAAAGTTTACCGGATGTTGATCTGTTAGGCCTCAATATCGCTGGCAAATCCTCAGTACAGTTTGCGGAAGTACAGTTCTCCAATAATTTTGATTTTCTGCAATCCTTTGCCCTTAAAATAAGGCTCTCCAATTCTTGGTCGTTTTTCCAATCAACCTTTTCATTGCTCGCTCCTACCATGAACTTACACGTTAACGATCTCAGTGACATTCCAAGTTACAAGCTCGACATATCTGGCACTATAGAGTTTGTAGATGGAAAAAACCGAATCGTGTTTCCACTTGAATGCAGCATCCCAGAATCACAGAACTCTATGATCACACTGAAATTGCAAAACGAAGTGGTTTTTAATCTCTCAAATATTGCAGCGTTACCGTTGGTCGGTAAACTGATTCCACCTTCTCTGCTGGCACCAATTTCAGATATCATTGGAGACGTTCGACTTTGGCCATTAAGAGCAGACTTCGAACCTACAACAGCACGTTTGGAGTCATTAAACTTAACAGTAACCGCTCTCAAACACTGGCAACTGAAAGGCTTTCCACTGACGTTCCAAAATATTAGTTTAGAACTGAGAGTGGGCAAAAACGTTCGCGCAACTCTACAAGGAATAATTGTCTTAAACGCTAAGCCGATTTTTGTGCGAATGCCATTCCCACCAGATATACCGAACGTTCCTGAATTGAAACTGACATTCCCAGGATTTCCAGAGATAACGTTGCCAGAAATAGGAAAACTTGTCGTTGGCTTCGGCTTAGAAAACTTTTTCCCGCCAGTTTTTGTTAAACTGAAAATTTCCATGAAGGTTTTGAACTTACGCCTGTTCCCACCTCTGAGGCAGTTGAAGATCCAAAGTTTCCGGATGAGCTTTTCACTAAAAGACCAAGTCATCATTATTGATAACTGGTTGCGTATATCTAACATAACGGCTGATCTAAGTGTGGCAACAGCCAATAAAGTGAGCGTCGCTGGGCGATTGGCATGTCTCATGACGCTTGGAAAAGGAGCCAATGTCCTTCAAATTCATGGGGTCCTATCAATGCCTCATTACTCTTCTCAAGCGTGGGAACTTAACATCCTCCCGCAGCAAACGGATCTTTCAGCAGCTAATATTGTTGCATTGACTGGTGGTGGATTTGATTTAAAGGCGCTTTTTCCTGACGACATTCTATCAAAAGCAGACAAATTTTTGTTGAAACACTTTAAAGCCGCTTTCAATCCCAACCCTCGTTTTCAAATATTCAACATAACATGCGCTTTAGAGGCAAACCTTAGTGACGTCTCGCTTCCCCTTGGAATAAGAATTCAGCGTATTTACATAAAGCTGTTTATTGAGCAAGCTTTCACTGCCAAGCAGTCCGTTAAGATCACAATATATGTCGTGATTAGCCTTGGCAAGGCAGTTCTTCAGACAGTTCTCGCTGTGTACAAGGACTCCGTTGTTCTATCTATCGAAAACCTTAAGGATCAACCATTAACTTTATCAGACTTGGCAACTCTGATCGGTGGGGATCAGCTACTTAGCATCGTCCCTGGCGCCTTTTTGAACTTCAATAAAGTGACTTTGAACACCTTGAGCATCACATTCAGCAAACCCCAATTTGATGTACTCAATGCCACTATTCGATGTGATCTCAATGGTTTTGATGTCGGTTTTAGTTTTCCACTCCCAGTGCCTGACCCATCCAATAAGTTTAAAGCAAGACTTAATGTTCAATATCTGAAACTCGATTTAAAGCAAAACAAGGACTGGGAGCTTAGCGCCGCAATTAAAGCATCGTTCACCGGAATTCCGTTAGAGAAACACTTCAGTGACCTTGAAGGATTAGTAACTGTGACGTCACGATCTGCCATAATTACTCTTAAGAAGAAACTCCTTGACACCAAAGTTGATTTGAAACTTGCTGGCATAGATTGCAACTTGAACATCAAGTTTTCAGATCCAAAAATTATATTTGTTACACCACGACAGCCCAAAATTAGGGTAACCCTTGAGGTAACGGGATTCGATGTTCTTAACAAAAGGTTTCCCTTCAAAGTGTTCAAGGACACATTAAAAATGTATGTCGTGATAACAGAAGAGAAAGGTATATCAATTCAACTAGCAACAATACCAATAAGGGATGAACTGATACCCTGCAAGAAGGACAACGAACTTTATACCTGTGATTTTACATGGCTTTGTGAGAAACATTCTTATGTCAGATTCAAACTACCTTCTCTTGCATATACGAGAGACGGCTTCTCTGCTATCATTGACGTTCAAGGTTTGGACACGCTGTGTGTTCCTATCACACTGCCTCTCTTGCGACAGTTCTTTAAGAATATCCCGTTCCTCTTTAATTTAGCCAAATCAAACATTCCTTTGTGGCCCCCTCCGGACATAATAGGCAACTTAAATAGGATGGGATGTAATATCGATAACCTACCGAAGGGCATGCAGCGATTCAAAAGTCCAGAATTTCCAAGAGAGATAACCATAGCCCTATCTATATCGGAGAACGGTCCCCTAAAACTAAGTCTAGAGGTTCAGAATGGAGAATCCTTAGATGTAGCAAAGTCGGTGAGTGAGTTTGGTGATATGGCAGCAGTCTCGTTCAGGCGATTCTCGATTGGAACTATTTTGGGGTTGCCATTTGTTGACATTGACGCTGAAGTGTATCTTTGGGATCTCAAGTTTGTTATACTTCTTTCACGCCTTCCAAGACAAACTCCATTGCTTATAAATGCGGAGAATATGGAAACACACATAATCTGCAAAGAATGCTTCTTCGTCATCCTGGGTTTTCTGCCAATTCCGATTTTTGCTGCGCCCTTGTCCGTGAAATATCCGACACTCATTGATGTCCAAGCTCAATTAACAATATATCATCGAAGACCAGATTTTAAAGACTTGGGCACAATTGCCTCTCTTTTGGTTGGGCTTGTAAAGTATTACACAACCAAGGACTACTTATTATCGATGGATGACATAAAAGCTGCAAATAGCAGTTTACTTGTCCTAAAACTGTCGCACGAAAATGACTTGACTATGATTCAGCTACCCGCGTTCTCTGGTGGAAGTAAACTAGCACTGAATGTTCCGCCAATAGATGGTAAGAAGTTTCTCATTGGCTGGATGAATTTCATGAAAACACTTGAACCTAAATGGCTGCTACAGATTGTTCCCCTCAAATATCGTGTTTTGGACGTTGCATTCAATGTCGGTCCTTTTAGATGGCCTTTGCTTAAATTTGCGGCTTCATCGCCAGAGGAGCTAAAGAAAAACAAAGCTCTCTGGCCGTATCGGGTGATGGAAAGTGGAGATGACTCATTGATAATGGCGTCCGCTGATTTAGTTCTTCTCTCTACTGACGTTGTCTTTCGAGTAAAGAACTTTGGAAATGCTGGTCTGTCGCTGCGTTTGAACGCTGGTATAAGTAGGGTTGTCAAGATAAGTTTCGAGGCCGCCACCCAGATCAACTTGGAGGACTCTTCCAATCCAATGCTGATTTCTGCAAAAGCTCACCTAAACCTATTTGACGTACCACTCCTTAGAGGTGAGGTGACGGTTACCAAAGACAAGATAGTGGTATTCGGGGAGATGAAATTTAACTTTCTGGGCGTCGTTAAATTCGGTGGAATGGTAAGAGCCGTCTTTGGTCCTGGCCTTGTATTTGTACTAGATGTTGCAGTGGATCTTCAGTTTGTGGGTGTGCCATTATCCAGTGGCCACCTTTACATAAAGGCAGTTCCTTCCAGCTCGTTAGTACGGGCATCTTCTCGATTCATGGGGTCGAAACTAAACATCGTGATTAGAAGACGTGGTCTTTCTATTGCCAGTGAAGCACAGGCGAAAATAGCCGTTGATCGACGAGTTGAACTCGGCAAAGTAAAGGTCTTTGGAAAGGATTTGGGAAGAATTGTTTTGAGCACTGGCTTTGATTGTGATGTGAGGATTTCATTTCCTGGACGAAGCGCGTTGAAGATTTCATTTCATTTTCTAGGAATAAAAATAGATCTTCCTTCATTAGCAATTGATGTACAAGATGCAACACCAGAGAGAATCCCTCCACTTTTACTAGATCATGTTAAGAATAAAGCGCCTGCTTTGATAATAGATCTATTCCAAAAGGATCCTCTTTTGCTACTAAAGGCATTTATAGAGGGACTTACGAACTTTGTTGGCAACGCGGGAGAATTCGTCAAAGATTTGCTAAAAATGGGCTTGAAACTAGGAGGAGAACTAATAAAGGACGTTGGCAGATTCCTAGAAAACCTTGCTGACTCCACAAAGGCATTAGCCCAAGCAGCTGAACAGGCTGTTAAAGCTGCAGCACAGGCGGCTAAGGCTGTACGAGAAGTCGCTACGAAAGCTGTAGAAGAGGCTAAAAAAGCAGTTGAACAGGTTTCAAAAGTGGCAGAGGAAGCTAAAACACAATTCAAAGAGGCTGGAAAAGCTTTGATACAAGCTGCAGAAGAGGTGATAAGTCGTAAAAATGCTGTCAAAGAGGCAAAAAGGGTCTTGAAAAACATCTCGAGGAAACTTGAAAATGTCGTTAATAGAATCGGTCAGATAGCCCAGAAAATAGCGGACGACTTTGCCAAAGGTCTTCGTAATCTTGCAGGAACGGTGATCAAACCTTTAAAACGATTTCGTAAGGTGAGCAAAACCTTTCGTAAGTTGGGTAAACGTTCAATATATCGACGTGATGCCCTTATCGATGAAAAGCGAGATAAAGAAAGGGAAAAAAAGATCCTCCAAAAAGATCAAAGCGATCAGAAAACTCGTGTCAGGCAAAAGGAAAGATATCTTGAAATTGCACAAAAAAGAGAAGAGACAAAGAAAGCCTTAAAAGAAGATGCGCTCAAGAGGGTCCTCCGTTCAACAGAAAACCTCAGAAAGGCTTTCAAAGATAAAACCGATAAGGTGGCACACTTAGATGACATTATCAAAAAGGGAAAGTGCGTAACCGGAGAGCATAACTGTCACCCGAATGCAACCTGTCTTCGTTCGGGACCAGACGGACAAGCATTCAAATGTATATGTAGACGTGGGTGGGTAGGAAATGGCGTCTTTTGTGAGTGGCCCATTAAAAGTGTTGCCGTTATGTCTGATAGTCCAAAAGCCGTAGGAGAAGCAGTTTCGTTTTCCTCTTTCACCCTATCAGGAACAAATGTTAAGTATAAATACAGTTTTAACGGGGCATTTAGTGAATACGGCGTCGCGTTACACGCCTTCAATTCACCAGGAGTGCATGTGGTGAGCGTATTTGCAAAAAACGACGTAAGCAGTGTCTCAGCAAGTGAAATAGTCATCGTTCAAGTGCCGGTATCTAATATTAAGCTTCAAATAAGTGGAGATCGTAGAGCATGTCGTGCTGTAAATCTTAATCCCTCAGCCAGTGGGACAAATGTCTCATTTACTATTGATTTTGGAGATAATACTTCACTTACCAATGTGAGAGATTTAGTAACGCATCATTATCGACAATCAGGAGAATTCATCATAAATATAACGGCTTGGAATTTTGTCAGCGGCATTAGCGAAATATTTTTTGTGAACATTTCCTCAACCCCTTGTGATCTGATCTATTGTGACATGTGGTTGTTAGAGAGAGCGTTTCCAGGGAAAAAATTAACTGAAATTACGTCATTGGCATGGTTTTTCACTCAGTCCTCGTTTGTTGGAAATAGGGAGATTCGACTTAATAAGATTTGGAAATACCTGGCACTGATGTACCCATTGTCCTATTCAGTAATTGAGAAAGCTAGTGCAGAGATAAAATTAGGGGATAGGAGATCACAGTACAGCTTCGGAGGATCATACATTGAAATCGATGCTATTTTGGCTGGGATACTGGCATCGCGCCTAACGTTACCAAGTGAAAATAAACACTTGCCACTTCTCCCACACATTTCAAAACCACTGGAAACATTCACCTGGATTGCATCTGTACTACTCGACACGACCGACTTCTTAAGTACTTGGAATACTTCAGTAGAAAGTACAACATTGTGTCAGGACAGACTTTCAACATCAACAGTTAATAGTGCAGTTGATGGTTACGTTTTGGGTTTAGCGATTACAAATTCATCGGACAGTGAACAGCTGTCAAATGTTTTATTCGACTACTATTGTCCTTCAAAGAACGATTTGCAATACAGTTGGAAAACCAGGCACCAGGGATTCTATAATATTTTCAATTCAATGAATAATGGTGAATTTCTGGGCATGGTGGTAAATTCTTCAGTGTTATTTAACCACATAGCGAGCCGAGAGAACTTTGTGTCACCCATAAGATCACTTTGCCTCGGCTATTTTTGGAATGTAACAAGGTCCATCCTGAAGAAACCAGATGACAAGATGAATAAAAACGTGGAGTTATTCGACTCTGCATACCCCTTTGCGTGCAACCTGAATCAGCATTGCTCTCAATGTGTCTTGCAACCAGGATGCGGATGGTGTAAAGGAGAAAAAAGTGATTTTTGCACCGCTGGCCTATCACGTGGACCAAGATCAACGGCTTCTTGTAGTCCAGCGGAATGGTACTATGGAACTTGTTCGTCAACGTGTCCAGTACGTCATGGTAGGTTGTGCGGTGGAAATGGAATCTGTAGATCTGCTCGATGCCACTGTTTTTTGGGTTTTCATGGGATCGATTGCTCGAAGATGGGCTGTGTCTATAGGATGAAACAAAACGATACTCTACAAACAATTTCCGTTTGGTCACATGTCGATGTCGTTAATATTCAAAAGGCCAACTCTGAACGTATAAGACTTTTCACTACAGCAGTCAATTCACTTATGACGGTTCCAATGTCTAATCAAAACTACGATTGTGTCAACGATACTGGAAGTTTAAAATTCCATCCGGAATTCCCCAGAATGCTTCGCCTTTCAAGGAACAAAGCTGAACTGGATAGCTTCTGTGGACTCTTTGGGTCAATAGCACCTGAAAGTGAGTCCCTATCTGCCTGTAAGGGGCTCCCAAGTAGAGAACAATGTTTAGAATCGGGCAAATGCTCCTGGAATATTCGAGAACCATGCTCTGGAGTGATAATGGAAGGCTGTTTCAAGTTAACGCACTGGGTTGATCTGCTTGTTCAGAAATCTGATGTTATTTATTCGCCGATACCTGGCAATGTTAAAATAGAAAAGGACGCCATTAAAATCATTGGCTGGCCTAAGAGTTTGTGGGAAGGCCATATCGTAACAATCTCTCATTTAAGACCCTATAATATCACCAGTGTGCAGAGCGGTCAAAAAATTGGGAAAACCTTGCCACAAGTTTCAATTCTTCCAACGTTTGTGAGCCTACAAGTCATACAATACGGCGCATATAAAGATCCCATGGCATTCCTAATGCCATGTAGCCCTGGCTGCTCTCAAGTGCTTCATTTCTACAATGGGTTGTGCGACCAAGTATGTAACACAGACGCATGTAACCACGACAACGGAGAGTGCATTTCTATTTATTCCAACCAATCCGATTACGCACTAGAGCCAAAGAGTTTTCATGATTTGTATTCTCTGGCTTCTTTAAGGACATTGTTCGATTTACAGACAATAACTGGAGAGAAAAGTTTGGAAATTGCACGTGGGCCACTCAGCGTCTTTTCTATTGCTAAATGGATTGTTGTGGAAACACTCAACACATCTGACCTTCATTCTAATCTTGTATATAGAAGTCAAAGGAGTCGCTTGATCAAATTCATTAACCCTTTGATAGCATTGAACATATCAATGGAGAAGATGACTCTGTTAACGGCACAGAAGTTGATTGAACTTGGAGTACATAACCTGTCTCCGTATAGTAGATGTGGTTGTGACTACGACATTGTAGACATTAAAACATCGTCTCTTCGAAATCAAACGAATTTTCAAATTGGATTGAATAAGCTTATGTCCGCTCAGATTTTAGATATGACGCTGGGTTCAAATTACACCCAATCTCAAGAACCGTATCTTAACCTAGTAATACCGCGTAATGCTGTGAGTCACCGCTGGTTGAATCATTTTGATCCAACTCTGAACATTGAGGGCACTTGCGACTCACTGACTTCGTGTTCGGGACATGGTGTTTGTTTTACTAATGGCAGTTGCAAATGCGACCCGTTTTACATGGGAAGAAAATGTCAATTTAGTACCTGTCCCGGCGCATGTTCTGGTCACGGTACATGCATTGAGGGTGCATGTGTTTGCAGCGTAGGTTGGGATGGAGACGACTGTTCCAAGGTAAAGTTTTGCACACCGCTGTGTCCTGAAGCATGGTTAGGTGATAAAGTTTGTGATCCAGATTGTAATATTCGCGCGTGCGAAAAAGACAAAGGGGACTGTCAGGACGTTTGCATTTGCCCAAAATCGTGGCTTGGTGATGGCGCATGTGATCACATGTGCAATAATAGCAACTGTGGCTACGACGGTGGTGATTGCGTCGAAGAGGAGTGCAGCCCTGGATGTCGTTCTCAGATGATGGGAGATGGGATATGTGATCATCAGTGTAATACTGAAATATGCGATCGGGACAAAGGAGATTGCAAAAGCCTTCCAATCTGTCCGTGCAGCTCAGTTCTTCAAGGCAATGGAATGTGCGATGATAAATGCAACATTTTAGAGTGCATGTACGACTATGGAGATTGTGCTTTTCAGATTGTAGAAGGCAGTTGTCCTCGGGCGTGCTCACCTCCTATGATTGGGAATGGATTTTGTGACCTGTCGTGTAATTTTTCTACCTGTAACTTTGATGGCGGAGATTGTACAATTTCGACGAGCTCAATTAATTCATGCTCTGAAGGTTGCCTTCCTAGTTTTCGAGGCGATGGAATTTGCGATTCTGTGTGCAACTTGCAGGCCTGCGGATTTGACGACGGTGACTGTCCCAAACCCCCTGGGCAAGAATGCGCACCGGAATGCGAAGTGGACATGGTAGGAGACGGAACCTGTCAGCAACAGTGTCAAGTAGAAGAATGTTCATTTGATGCAAATGATTGTATGTGTGCTCCAGGATGCTTTAACTCAACTTTGGGAGATGGAATTTGCAACATCGATTGCTTTGTGGAACCTTGCAAGTATGATGGAAATGACTGCATGTGCCCTCCTGAGAATTGCCCAAAGCAATTAATTGGTAATGGACATTGTGATGTTGCATGTAACAGTAGAATCTGCGACTTTGACGGTGGGGACTGTACATGTTCACCTGGTTGTACCATTACGTCGATCGGTGACAGATCCTGCGATCCCGCTTGCGATTCAAAGGTCTGTCATTTTGATGGTTTGGATTGTGGAGGTTGTGAATCCGAGTCACACTTACACATCTGCGACGAAAACGCTAACTGTATTGTTGACAATAGATCATTACCATTTGTACGATGTGAGTGTAATAGCGGATTTTATGGGGATGGATTCTCCTGTGTAAAAAGAGGAAACTGTTTTAACGGAAGTGATGTTTGCTCGAGAAATGGGAGATGTGTTGACAGCAATGGGACATTTGAGTGCTACTGTAATCCAGGCTGGGTGGGTAATGGCATTTTCTGTGCGAATGTTGACGAGTGTAGAGAGCAAAGTCATAACTGCAGCATTCACGCAAAATGCATAGATCTACCCGGAACATACAATTGCAACTGCGTAGCTGGGTGGTCAGGCGATGGCTACAACTGTACAGATATTAATGAATGTGAACTCAATTCAAATTCATGTTGTGCAAACGAAGACTGTGTAAACAGTGAGGGAAATTATACTTGTGAATGCAAAGATGGGTGGCGAAAAGGCGAAAATTCATCCCTCTCTATACAGGAACGATGTACCTCAAATCATGTAAATCCATTGTGCGTTGACGTAGATGAATGTGCAGAAGAAACACATAATTGTTCTTCCCAAAACGACCAAGCAAACGCCCTTTGCACGAACACTATCGGCGGTTTTCAGTGTTTCTGTACACAGGGTTGGCAAGGTGATGGGTTTTATTGTAATGACATAAACGAGTGCGCTAATGGCTCCGTTTGTGGCGATGACCAATTCTGTATCAACACGGTTGGAAATTACTCATGTTCCTGCCTGGAGGGATTTACTTCCACAGGCCCATCAAACGAGGACTGCCAGGACGTAGACGAGTGCGTTCTTGGTTTAGACGACTGCGATATGTTCGCGACCTGCATTAACACCAACGGAAGTTTTACGTGCGAATGTATGCCTGGATTAGAAGATAAAGGAAGGATTTGTACAAAATATCAGTGTGGTAATGAGACGAACAATGTCACACGTTCAAGTGAGAAAAACGGCACTGTTGCTTTCCAGCAAGTCTGTGCTTGTATTGGGCATTACACAAACACTGGACGAACATGCGCAGACATAGATGAATGCGAAAGGAATTCGTTCATATGCCCCTCATTCGCTCCAGTTTGCCAAAATTTAATTGGAGGGTATGAATGCAAATGTGATGCTGTAGACAACTCATCCTGTGATGCAGTTAGCCCTTGCGACTCTGCCAATAACATTTGCAACGAAAACATGACTTGCATTGCAACTGGCATAGACCATTATTGTGTCTGTCCAGAGGGGTACACTGAAAACCAAAACGGGAAAGCTTGCATTGATGTCAACGAGTGCGATAACCTTCAGTTTTATGGATCTTGTGATTCCAACGCTGATTGTGTCAATGTTGATGGAAGTTACGACTGCAAGTGCCATCATGGTTTCTTTCAGAGTGGAGATGCTTGTTTCGAAATTGATGAATGCAAAGGAATGATTACACAGACTGTAGAGGGACAATTGCAGGAATGCAGAGCTGGTGTTTGTGCATCAACCCAAACATGTGTCTATTACAACACTTCAATTGCTGAAGGCAAGGCTGGTAACTCCACCTTTATTTGTGCTTGTGACGAAAGTGACAACAGGAAAATAGACTGTGTCGAGAGTATAACAGAGGTTGTCCAAACTGGAGACAACGTGTCAACTGTCATATCTATTCCTTGGTATTCGGTAGTAAACGCATCCATCCCCACGTACCAAAATACCTTTACTCATAACTGCACCGTCAAAGCAAAGTGCAAGAACCTTGCAGGATCATACCAGTGCAGTTGTCTCCATGGATATAAAAGTGATGACGGCGGGTGGAGTTGCTATGATATCAATGAATGCCTCGACAACAACACCTGTCACCCAAATGCCACTTGCTTCAATAAAGAAGGTTCCTTTGATTGTAAATGCAAACCTGGGTTTGTTGGAGACGGTGCAACCAACTGTTCTGATATCGATGAATGCTCATTTGTAAACTGCACCAAAAATTCATTCTGCAGAAATATAGTAGGTGGTCACGTTTGTGATTGCTTAGATGGCTTTCATAAATACGGAAGTGTATGTGAGGATGTGGACGAATGTTCCAACAATACTCTCAATGAATGTCACCCGAGATCATCTTGCGATAACTATATTGGTAGCTACAACTGCACGTGCTTAACAGGCTACTATGGCGATGGCTTCAGATGTTCTGATGCAAATGAGTGCAGAGACAGTCTCATTTTCTGCGGGGACCATGCCTCATGTTACGACACTCTTGGATCTTACAAATGCACGTGCGACCCAGGATGGACAGGTGATGGACAAAACTGTACCAATATTGACGAGTGTGCACTTGATTTGCACATGTGCATTGAGAATTCCTACTGCACAGATAATGAAGGTAGTTATACCTGTTCTTGCCACAGAGGATGGAAGCGTCAAAAGTTTGAACCATACGGTAGATGTTCCATTTGTGATGCAAACACATTTTGCTCCGGACATGGCCAATGCTTGCGAAATGGATCATGCGATTGTCTCAGCCATTACAGCGGTCAAAATTGTTCAGTGTGTAATCCAAACGTCCGTTGCTCAGGCCACGGAGTATGCGACTTCAATGGTACTTGTCATTGTGAGTATGGCTGGACGAGAAGACCCTTGGACTGCAGTTTCTGTTTTCCAGTGGAACTTTGCAGCGGTCACGGTGTATGTAACGACAATTTGTTGACATATAGGGAACAGCCGTGTTTTTGTGATGACAGCTATTTTGGTTATAACTGTAGCACAGGTACGAATAAATATTTTCCTGTACTGTATTTTATTGTTGGTTTGTGTATGAGTATTTGTATTTTATTTTTTGTCCACTAATTACAAACACTATTAATTACAGAAAATTAAATAATACGAAGCAGGAGAGTGGCACATCTAGGTAGACTAATATTGTGCCCCTTAGTGAAATGTTATATTATGAAAAAGAAAAATAGATACAGTATAGATATAGTACTTAAGACAGTAGAACATTGTAATACTTTGTTCTTAGCTGACAGAAAACGTTCTCATCTTGCTTGGTGACCACTGACTATTATTGTTGGTGACACTGTTGAGACTTGTTTGGTAGTTTTCATGTAGTTTAATAGTTTTTAAAGCGTCAGTCATAGTTTCTCAGCTTCACAGTCAAAGAAGGTAAGGCATGACCTTACCAATGCGGGAAGAAATCGTTTCACTTTAGTCGATGAGTAAAGAAGCATTTAATCAAAAAACAATTAGTACTTACTGAAAGTTCATGTTTATGAAATAATTTTCAGCATGTCCATTTATAAAAGGAGAAATATGTGGACCTCATGGTGACTGCAACCGAAATGTTAGTGCATTGCGTCCATGCGTTTGCCATCCCGGTTATCAGTGGAGCAATGCATCTTCATCGTGTGAAGACACCAATGAGTGTCTTGTGGGCTCCCATGAGTGTCTGTCACCAGCCAAATGTGTGAACACACCTGGGTCTTACCGTTGCGAATGTCCTTCTCTTGTTGGATGGTCCTTTGATGGCAGAAAGTGTATTGATACTGATGAGTGTCAATACCCAAACGTGTGCGACTCACAAGCTTCATGCAACAACTACCCCGGAGGATTTAAATGCAGTTGTAATATAGGATGGCAGGGACAAGGGGAACATCCTGTATGTTCTGACATTGATGAGTGCACGGAAGGAATTGACAGGTAATGTTGATTTGTTATACTGCGAATTCCTCTCGGGCTGAGTCGGAGGGGGTTACTCGTCCAATATTTGGGTGTAGGTGAGCCACTGAGGGTTTGAAATCCTGACCCTGTTTAAGAGAAAAAATTCCTAAACTGCGATCATACCCTGTTTAGAACAACACCCTCAATTTTAGTACCCTGTTTAGGGCCCAACATCCTGTTTATAATTAGAACAGACTCGCATAAATCATGCACACTATTTAGGACAGACTTGCGCGAAATTGTATACCCTGTTTCGGACAGAGAGGACAAAAACCATACCCTGTCCGGCGACAAATCCCTGTGTAGGCCGTATAAGGGAGTACCCCTTCCCCCAGGGGACTGAGTACGTGATCGCTGTCATAAAGAGACAAATTTGTCAAGGACAAACTCACGAAGTTTTATGTAAGCAAAGTCTCCCATCCTATTTGCAAAATGATCAAAATGCGTCACTTCCTTTACCAATTCCGTTTACCATATCAACTCACTTTAACTCTTGAACGGTTGGTCACAAGAGAAACCACGTTCTTCTAGTTAGTTTTCTTTTCGAATTCAGTTTTGTCGGTTTTAGTTTTTGGGCTTTCGTCTTCTACCTGAAAGTCAATACTGTTTGTCTTATCAAAGGTGTCCTAATCCGTCAAAATGTGTTAACACCCTTGGAAGTTATTATTGTGTGTGTAATCCAGGATGGGAGAAACTGTCAGAGTTCCAGTGTTCGGACATAAACGAGTGCAGTCGTGGAATCCACGGCTGCGATCGCAACTCTTATTGTGTTAACACAGCTGGAAGCTGGAAATGCATATGCAACAGCGGATGGTACCCAGATCCATCAAATGCTCGTCTGCCAACATGCAGAGACGTGAACGAGTGCGTTGATAAGCCCAATGCTTGCCCGGTACAATCAACTTGTCGAAACTCTGCGGGCTCGTATCGATGCAACTGCTTGTCTGGTTGGAGGAATCAAGGTGCGCACGCTTGCGTCGATATTGATGAGTGTTCTCAAGGATCACACAGGTGCCCATCCAATTCGAGGTGTGTCAATACACAAGGCTCGTACCGTTGCAGCTGCGTGTCTGGTTGGAGAAACCATGGTCA
Organism: Porites divaricata; assembly: GCA_038088405.1. NCBI lineage: Eukaryota > Metazoa > Cnidaria > Anthozoa > Scleractinia > Poritidae > Porites > Porites divaricata. The sequence goes on from JBBMOI010000004.1 coordinate 1,322,097, forward strand.
TTATTCTTGTGTTGACATTAACGAATGTATTGAACGACGTTACAGTTGCCCGTCCAACTCACACTGCGTCAATACACAGGGATCATATAGATGTGACTGCAACCTGTGTTACTATAAATCTAGGGGTAGATGTTATGGTATGTATTAGCCCGTTACGCAAATTACGCATAATTCTTGACATTGTACAAAAGCCGACATGCAATAAAACTGAATGCAGGGCTGACACTACTGCAAAGGGCTGATTTATTATAGGCCACTGTGGCGGATCCAGACCTTCAGATAAAGGGGGGAAGGAGGGCAGTCATCCAGACCCTGAGATAAGGGGGGCCTCAAAAATTTTTTTACGGCCTTTCGGCTATCATTTTGGTCTAAAGATAAAGGGGGCCGGGCCCCCCGGACCCTCCTCCGGATCCGCCACTGGGCCAATACTTCGGCTAACAAAATTAGCCTTCCTCAGGGCTAGAGCTATACCGAGAGAAAATAATCTTTTAAAAGCTCCTAAAATATAAATTTAAAATTTACATAAGTGGTTAATGATTAACTATAGCTATAAATACTAGATAGAATAATATACAGATAAATAATTGTTTTGTTATTTACTCAAAATATTTTTAAGTTCGTAACAACCTTACCTCATCAAAGCGTTCTTCAAAACATTTGCTTGTTTCTCGACACGGTTTCAGGATTTTAAAAGATGTCTTTTCTTCCACATAATTCTCAAAACGTAGAAGACATCCATCGAACCATATTTTTAACGTATTCTTGCATTTCTTCCGCGGTTCAGTTTTAATCAGAAATTCAGCCATTTCGTCTTCGGATAGCCGTTAGCCAGCAAGCCGGCTCACTTATGCGAGTTTGGGAACATTCCGCTTGCCACGGAGGCTACCAGCGGAGGTAGAAACTAGCAGAAAGTGAGCATAAATAGCTCTCCACTCTTTCGACATTTTCTGAGCTAGGATGCCGCGCCGCTTCCTGGAAACAAGGATGCTATTTTACCCCACCGAGTCGGTTGCTTATTACTTACATCTTGCAAATATAGTAAGCGCCGACTGGTTATGATGAATATTTATTAATTAACCTTTATTTATACAGAATTTACCCCTTCGGCAGGGCTGATATCCACGGGGGTCCTGTTAAATAAAAATTAAATACATGAGAATATAACCAAACATGAAATGGCTGATACTTGAAAACTAGTGTACTACACAGCAAAATTACAGAATAACAGTCCTCAGCATCTTTTTGAATTGTGGCAAAGATTTGCACTGCTTTGCTGAGTCAGTTCTCACAGCTGGAAGTAAAACATTTAGTTCATTGCTCCTTGTTTTATAATTATGGCTGACTCGATGTGCGATGCAAGAAAGGTCTGTAGGTACAAGTCCCTTCAAGCACTTGAAAATGAATGTGCACAGATGTTGTTACCGCCTACTAGGTAGGTTAGCCCACCCCAGGTGAGATACCGGGTCAGCTGGGCTAACCTACGTGGTAGCCTGGGGGATTGGAGCCAATCAGAATCAGCGAAATATTTTGAATGAACAATAATATAATCGAATATGAACTATGCAGACAACCTAGTACATTTGCGGTATTTGTCATTATTCTACAGCTGACTGTCGTTTGGAAACTCAGTACTACTACGTCACCGCCTGTACCAGCTATACAACATATTACACTACCAGCTGCGGTTTTATGAATCTCAGAAGATGCCGGAAACCACGGTAAGTAGCAAGGCCAGGTTGTACTCAACAAAGTTTTACGCTGGTGGGCTCCGCCCCAACGTCCGATCCCTTACCCCTTTATATTTCATTTCTGACAAAAAGTACCCTTTTCCTATACCTTTTATCAAAAAACTAAAACGTTTCTCGACTTTTTCTTACCCATAAATTGTATTTGTTAGCCCTTTTTGGTATTTTTACAGACCGAAATGACAGATTTCCCTACCGTCTCATATACTTCAACAAGTGATTTCCCCACTCTTTCATTTTCCTGAAGCCTGAAAAGGCCCGGGGCGCAGGTACTCAACAAATGTTTGTACGGGGAGGCTCCGCTCCGAGGTCCAACTTCTTACAATAATACAAATAATAAATACTAAAATATTTATATAGCGCTTATACTTTTCAGTCCTAAGGGCTTACCCTTTTATATACCATTTTTAACGAAAAAAAGTACCCCTTTCGTATTCCTTTTATAGACAAATGGTACCCCTTCCACATACCTTGTTTAGAACTTTGCATCCATTTTAACTGCTGTAAAGGCACTGTCTTTTAATTAGAAATCAATTTCAAAAATAGAACGTTTTCTCGACTTTGTAAAGCCATAAAATTCATGTTTTAGCCCTTTTTGGGCCCTTTTACAGATCCAAATGACAGATTTCCCACCCTTTCATATACTTCAGCTAGTGAAATCCCTACCCTTTCATGTACCTGAAGCCTGAAAAAGGTACCCCTTTCGGGAAAAGCCTCCCCGCATAAGCCATCATAGGGAGTAGCCCACAGGGGAAAACGGTTGCCCTTTTCGGCGGAGCCTCCCCGTATAGGCCATTATAGGCAGCACCCTCCCCCCTCGGGCCTCGGGGTAGTAAGGCATGCAATATGACTCTCAGCAAATGTAGGATAGTAACATGTAGTAAGTGCCAGAGCAAGATAATGGAAAGTTAAAGTACTGCTAAGTAGCTTTCACTGACTACAGTATTTGCCAACATTTGATTTTCCAACCGGAATTTCCGGGTTCCTACGCTACAACAGACTGAGGTGTAGTGTTCTGCAGAAACCCTAGTCTACTACATAGCCGTTTTTAGTGTCGTCACGCAACGCTCCTCCCCACAAAGAAGTTTGCATGAGGACACTAAAAACGACTGTGTAGCAGACTAGGGAAGCCCTGCTGTAAGACGAAATAGAGATATTGCCCTCTTTCTATTTACGTTAGCTGACCTGATATTTTTCCTCTTTCCGTAGGAGGAAACGAAAGACAAAAAGTGTAAGAGCAAGCCATAAGGTCTGGGTGGCCAACCGTCATGGAGCAAGTTGTCCGTGCCCATGTGGCCTGCAGTGCAAGCCTGTACATCCTCTTTGGCTGCACAAATTGTTCGGGCCGATAGTGGCATGTTGAAAACTTCCCGAAGAGAGGGGGAAATGGGGCGAGTTAAAGGGAGCGGCGAGGGGGCGGGGAGAGAGAAGAGTATTTTTTTTCTCCCCTCCCCCTCTCCCCTTTCCTTCTTTCGCCCTCGCACCTACCGTAAGGGGTACTATTTCTACTCTCCCCAATCTTCCACTGTCATAAAATCAAAGATGGCGGCTACAACAATATTAGAATATTACGAACACGAACAAGGTTTCGCCCACCCAAAATACGCCTGCACTGCTGACTGGTGCTCATGAAGGGCAAAGTTTTAATAGGGAGCTTAAGCAACGACGACGGCGACGGCAACGAGAACGGCAAAGAACCAATAGGTTTAGATTAGCAAAACAACAACTTTGCACGTGCCTCAAGCTTCTTTGTACATTTCTTTAAGCCGTCGTTGCACGACTACAACGTGAAAGTGCCTAATTTCACGTATTGTCGAGGGCGGGAACAGAAGACAATAACTTTCTTTTTCTTTTACTGAACTTTGATACAGACCTTCAGAATTCAACTCCAAAAAAATTTGCCCACATTTGACGAATTAAACGAGATGAAATAAGCGCGATAAAGTTTGAAGCAGCGCGAATTCACTTTTTAAGTGACGTTTTCATAGCCGTCACCGTACTTGTTGCTTAAGCTCCCTATTGCCTTTTTCAGTGTAAATAACTCAATAGATTTCTTTTTGATTTCCATATACTGACCCGGTAAACAGTGTAAGTGTAGGGCCGGAATATAAGTCAACCTATTAGATTGGTGAACTGTGTGGAAGGTGGCTAACTGCCAACGAGCAGTCTCGCGAAGACGCGAGGCTGCGAGGCGGTAGCATAATAAAGCTGTGCGCGAAAGTTCCAAGGCAGAATGAATCTCTAAGCGATGTAGCATAAGGTAGTGTAAAGTAACTTTTATGACGTAATGCAGAACAGAGCATGCATTGTTTTCGAGCGCTCACGTGCATTAAAGTTCCAAGGCAGAACCACACTCCCAACATTTTAACTTAAGATGCTTCCATAAAACAGTTTGAAATTAAGTACTAGAAACTCCTACGTTACATTTTAACCCCAAGTTAGAGTTAACCGGTTTTTGAACAACTCAACCACGTTGTCCTTAGTTGAGGCACTCAACGAACGATTTCAAGTAATGCACGAGCGCGTACCATGACGGGAAATGACGGACACATGACTAACTTGCAGCCTGCATTCTCGTAACTTACGGTAATTCGTGACATTTCTAAACAAATTGAACAGCGCGCGCGTATAGGTAAAAGCTTTGCTCGTTTTTACTAAGCGGTTAGGTAGCTTTAAGTTTAACTAGTATAAGCTTGCAGCATTTTCTAGTAATCATCAATTGATTGATCAATAGTATGGTCACTCTTTGTCTGACAGTGTCGTTATAATGGCATCAGATGCATAGTCATTAGTAAACAAGTTGTCGTCTCTGGCCTTTTCCATGTTTTCCTTGACATCAAGACTATCAAGGGTTACCATGGAATCGAATGGAAGCAGATTACAGGTTCAAACACCCTTAAAGTACTACTGCGAAACGTTGCAGGAAACAATCAAATTCGCATGCACGGGTAACTGGAGGGGATACCGTTGAACTCAAACCTGAGAAAGATAAGAAACTCGGTCACATCTGTTATTATGAGTGAAAATGATTTTTTCTTAGCGTTATCATTTCGAGAATGTCTTTTAGACATGTGAACTAAGCTTGAATTTTCAAAGCAACGCCCAGCTAATGCACGAACGGCCGGGTCCCCCATACAACGGGGCAGTGATCCAACGACAGCGGTTGGCAAAATTAAAAATCAGTGCTACACAAAAAAAAATATACCAAAGGTTTTGGTCTTCGTTGGTGAGCAGAGTCCCCTATTGTCTTCTTGGGCTCTGTCTGAATCGAGTCAAACCTTTATTCGAAGTCGTTGCAGCTTGCAGCCCGAACTTGCGAACATACCTTTCCTGAAGCCTGAAAAATGTACCCCTTTCGGCCGGAGCTTCGGTGTATAGGTCATTACAGGGAGTACCCCCCCGGGTTTCAGACCAAAACGGCGGAAAAACTATACCCTATCGTTTTATGGCTCCCAGTCCACTCTCCCTTCCCCGAGGCAGGAGAACCCACGCTTGCAAAAGACTCATAGAAAGAACAAGCCGGTTCCAATAAAACTCGTAAAATGGTCATAAATTGGCTTGGAAATCACACAGCAAAGAAAAAACACACAAGAGAGGAAAGCCGATTCTTATATAAATCCTTTGACATGCATAGGTTCCAGAAACAATCGCTTTCAGTCTCCATACAAATCCTTACATTTTGAAGGTTTCGCAACAATGCCAATATGGACATATCTCGAGCTTTCGCCACCTGTGGTAAAAACTTTACAGAAATAGTACTTGTAATAGTTATAATGTCCTCCTGTTTTGCTGAGATAGACAAATCGCATTTGTCCGGGTGGTGTAGATTACGACTATGATGACTATGAGGGGCGACAAAATGAAATGGTCTTTGCGAGCATTCGCGAGCATGCCGAGCACTGCGATTTAAAAATAAAAAAATTGCTTTGCGAGCTTGCGAGCAACGCAAAAATTTGGGGAGCACGAGCAAGCGAGCACTCGTTTAAATTTTGCGAGCATTTAAAAATTTTAATGGACCATTCATCACCCCTACTATGTTTTGACCTACCGTCGTACAAACAAGGACAGTCAGCTGGAGGGTCAAGCTGAGTTACATAAGCGACAATTGCCAATAACATAACACTTTCGCAAGCAACTCAGTAAAAATCACGTAGGATAAAGGGTGGTCCCATCTTTTTGTTGCATTTTTTTCAATCTTATACGTAGCTATCAACTGTATTTACGTTTCACCTTAGTCACGAATGACGTTTTTATTTTTGGCACTCATAAGCTTGCATAAAGGCAGTCTATGATTCCATTCCAAGGATCAAGTACAATAGGCAATAAGCCAAAGGGGACTTCCTGTTAGCTTGTTAATTTAAGGTGGCTTGTTAGTGTTTTTAAGGGTGAATACCTCCCAAGTTTGAGTATAAACTACGCCGCCATTAACAAAGATTTGGAAAAATTACCACCCCAGCATTTTGTTATGATCGACGTTACAAAGATTTTGGAGTTGTCATAGCAACGAAATGACGCCATTACCTATTTTACTTGCAGCTGTATTTCTCAGCACTGGGAACTCGCACATACATACATACACACAAAGCCATCTACTATTGTGTCTGTTCGTTCTAGCGCCATCGGCTCTACCTGTAATTGGGGACAAAATCGTTTACGGCGCGATTTCCTCCAATAGCTGCCCCGATTTTCGTGAAATCTAGCTATGAGGGCGTTATCGAGACATTTTGAAATGAAGTTTTTATGGTCAGAAATGCAGTAAACCTGGACAATCTTGATATTCGGCCCTTAGTCTGTAGAAAACGAAGCGCTTTCGAAATGCAATTTCACCTCATAGTAATTCTAATTTTTTGTCGCAAATTTCGTAAGAACGTCATTATTCAAGGGTACTGTCTCCAAGTTTCATTTTCACGTGAACAGCAGTACCTAACAAAGCATTTGAAATACGCAGAAATGTTGGCTGTTGTTGTCTAAGAAATCGAACATGTGAAACTTGGAGACAATACCCCTGAATAAGGCCTGTTTCAAACGTCGAATTTAATTCAGTCGAATAGAACGGCTGTTGCCGAAAACAAAACACAATCATAAAGAAACGGCTCAGCAAACATTTAAATGTATTCCAATGCATTTGTAATTTATGAGTTGAGTTCGGCACGGCGATAGCACGACGTTTGAAACCAAGTCGAGCTACTGCCGTGTAGCACGGCAAGGCTTGCCGTGCTACACGGCAGTAGCACGACTTGGTTTCAAACGTCGCGCTAATGCCGTGCTAAAGTCGAATTTAATTCGATCAATTGAGTTCGGCACGGCAGTAGCACGACGTTTGACTTGTAAACACGAAATATTCGACAAAAAATTTAGCGAATTGTAGCCCTTATTTTACTGCCTTACAAGATACCAATAATCTTGGAACTTAAAGGTCATATAAAATGAATGTTAATCTCGATAATCTCAATATGTTTAAAAAATCTGTTCAGCGGTTTCAAAATTATTCGCTTACGGTATTTGTTTGAGTAGACCAAAATGTTTACAAAACCGCTAACAAGAGCGCCTCAAAACACACTAATCAAATCATTCTTTCTAGCAATCGGCTAAAGCTAACTCAGTGTTCTTTCACACTCGTTTTTAAAAAGATTGAACTTACATACAGTAATTTTAAATTTTGATCAAATGGGAGTCCCCCCGGGGCACATCGTACTATAAAGAGAGAGGCGAGTACGGTGAAATCCCTCCCATGTACACCTCTATATTAATCTGGAATCCTTCCTGCCATTCTCAATTTGTTTTCGTTGAAACAGTGATACTGTGGTCTGATCATCTCTTTATGCCCTTAAGGAAGTATCATTAATAAGCAATATGTCCGATCCTCTGGTTCTTTCAGTGCGAGAAGCACTGCTTTGGTTAGAAAGAAATCAATCTTTTTACCGAATATCAGCGGGAAACTCTACTATAAAAGGACCCCGCACCCGTGAATGGGTCGATATGTCAACTTGGCTCGATACGCTGCCTGAAATCTTTCAGGACCTGACAAAGGAGACGAGTAAATCGTCCTCAAACAAGGTAATGTATTTCGTTTATCGTGACTTCCTGTAAAAGTTTTTTTTCCGCGAAAGAATCCGGCGCTATCGGAACATTATGTTCCGATTACGACTGCATCATTTCCTCCCAACTTTAGTGAGGTTTTTGTGGCTAATCTAGAGAGACAAGATCTGGGGAACATCAAGAAATATGCAACTGAAGAAGATCATCTTGCCTCTTTCAACAGGAAGCAATGTGGGAAGCGCATTCTACGGTGTCTTTCAAGTGGCTTAATGACGAAACGCGCGGAATATTTACACGACATCTGATGCCCACTAAAGAATCGCACCAAAAAGCCAATTTGTGCGCACTGGCACAGTAAAACAGCGAACTTGAGTTCTATGGAAATCATTAATTACTTCTCTCTCCAAAACTGCCCGAGAAAATAAAAAAATCGGCAGATTTGATATACTGTACCTTAAAAACGCTGAAAACGAAATTCGCCGTCAAACCTATTTTTAAATCAGAACAACCACAATGTTTAAATCAAGTGTTTGTTTTCTCAACACAATATGATGGACGCTTTTCTTTTTATAAAACCCTCATAACATCGCAGGGATTATTGCAAATGATATTGCTACGCCATCACTCCACATCTGGACACAGAACACTGATACTGCGCTACAGGTTTCGGAAGAAAGTCAACAGAAATTTTCAGACCACGAAATGAAAAGTCGAGCAAGTGTATTGACGTACCGAGTCGAAATTCCTGACCTTCCGAGCTTAAATAAAAAGAGTGTCTATCACATTGGCAGGCAATGTTTATAGTAATAAACATCTTATTGACCAGTGTTGATTTCGTCGTTATCTGTGAACTTGAGGGCGTCATCATAAGAGCTCAAATGACAACTTGACCTGTTAGAGTCTCGTGTTGCGAAATTTCGCCCAGCAGATTGGTTCAAATCTGTTTGAATAGCCTTTGTATGAGCCAAAACCAATAAGGTGATTCAAAGAGCTGTCAAACTCTGAAGGTTCTCGTGAAAAAACGCTGATTTCCTGACCCCATGTACTCCTGCGGTTGCAGACAAGCGATACTGACTAAACTCTTACGAACTCACAGAGAATGCTTTGAAGAAATTATCCTGCCCGGATTTTCCGTGACCCAAAGAAATTATCTTCAAGACGCGAGTACAGTGGCAGTTACGCAGTTCATTCACCGTTGATAAACTGGTTTCTTCATTAATACGACGACATCTATACTTAATTTCAGCGCGCACTTTTCACAGACGCGGAGAGTTCAAGGTTAGTGCTCGTCGCACGCATTGTTTCGCTTTTTGTCGGCATGAATACTACGTTTCCTCTTTGACAACGTTGTCGTTTTTTTCTCCAGTCCTGCCAAGTATGTAAGTAATCAGTGACTTCGGTAAATATAACCATGTTACAATATTTCTTTGTAGGCCTAGGTTTGGATTGTAAATGGCCATGCAACCAACGAGTCGCTATGACGGAGCGGCCAGCTTATCAACTTCTAAATTCACAACTAGGATAACGAACTGCTGGATAAGGCTTTGAGTCATGCGCACATCTGAGTGATATATTTTTTGGGGGGCCGACTACCGATCCCGCTAACCAGAAATCTTTCCACAACGTTCGGGTGATTAAAGTTTAGGGGAAAAGCGTGTAGCAGTGTAGACAGAACAGAAAAACCAAGGTCATCTACTATTTGATTTTTTAAAGTTCACACTCTCTTTCGAGAGTTATTTAGACTGCCTTTTTAGCAGAATGGAAGATTCTAAGCCGGAGATACATTCCGCAAGTCGGGCACATGATCAAGAAACCCAAACATCTTTTGATATGAGCCATATACCACCAAATGGGACCTCTTCTAATGACGGCAGGAGAGCCCAGGGTTACCACCCTTACAACCACAGGCATGGTCAGCAATTGCAATGGAGTGCAAACCATGGTTTTCATTCATCAGGGTATCCTGAATACTACCCTTATGAACTGCGCTATACACATCATCACCACCCGCCCCCTTCTATCTCTGGTACCCCACTCCATGGAAACCACTACTACCCTGGCCGGATGCCACCCTGGCATAACTCCTCAAGCCCTGTGTTGCCATCTCATATATCCCCAGTGCCACACCCACATTCTTCTTATCATCATTATCAGTATCATCCCTCAGATGGATTTTATGCACATCCTCCACCGCTGCATGGAGTTGCCCCTCCTATGCCCATTTCGCGGGAAAGGAGACACACAGATTTGGAAATTGCGCGTCCCAAAGCAGAACGGCTGCCTGGTTATCAGCCATTTGCAAAACCAATCATACCATCAGATTACTTGGCCTTACTCCATCGGAACCCAGGATCAGACTATGGAGTACCACCATCCACTGCAACATCACTAAGATCAACAGTTATTGACCTTCCACCTTCCAATTTTCAGAGCCCACGGCCATCAGCAAGAATGACCAGAAAGCGACCACTATCTAGCACAGCCTCATCTGTGGAGTCCATTGACTTAAATGCTTTGATAAGGGGCTCACCTGATTCACTTTCAGGGTACCTAGGGCCAACCAGGGTGTCTTCGGCAGGTTCATTTGGTCATTTGAGCCCTATAGCATTTTGCACCTCCCCTGGTTCACGACAAGCTCGCTATCCCATTGCTAGAAATGTGGTGATTACCACTCCACCAATTGCTCCATCTCGAATACTTTCACCTTCTTCCATGCAAGATGCCCTCCCTAGTTCGACGACCGGTGCAGAGGGGACAAAGGAGGAGACTCAGGAGAATACAAGTTGTGCAGAGTCTCCCAAAATGACCAACAATAAAGAACCAGAAAGTGCCAGTTCCAAAGAGGAGAACATGGACATTTGTCCCTTAGACTCCACAACATCCCCTGGTGCTTCAGAAGTGAAGGTAGGAGCATAGTTATTGCTATAAAATTAATATATCCTGCCTTGTAATTAATACTTGTGCTATTAATTTTGTTTACAAATACTGTCAGGATCTGTGTCAGTTAAGGGGAGCTTCCTAGGAATTGAATGGTGGGAGGCATGTTTGCTAAGAAGGGGTGGTGGGTGGTCCTTAAGGGGAGTGCAGCCCCCCTCCCCCCTCCCCCCTCCCCCCTCCCCCCTTTTCTGCAGAATTTTGTGTTATTTTTAGAGAATAATGAGAATTTTTTTTGGCAAAGTAACTATCAATCCAGCAATAACCACATATCGAGGTATTACTGGTAACACCATTTTTATGTTTTGGTGACTTGCCTTGGGTAGATTACTAAGTCTTGTAAGTGGAGAGAAAGTGACAGCTGGAAATATTACGTCTTTGTTTCACTAAAGAATAGCTTGTTGCATTTCAAAAATGTTAAAAGATTTAAATTTAAATTTAAATTTTTGGGGTTATTTAAAAAGTAATAAGCAAGTGTGTTCTATTATTCAACTTTTTTCAGTACTATAACATATTATGCTGATTGTTTAATTCATAGCTTATTATGTCTTTAAAAGTTATACCCTAAAACCACTTTTTAGAGTTGCCTTTAAAGCTTAGAGGAAACTCAAAAGTTATTTTAAGTTACCTGTTTCGGTCATTTTGAAGCCCCCTGAACAAAAATAGAATTAAAATATTTTGTCTGGGACAAAATTATGATTCATAACTCTAGGCTATCAATGTCTGGGCTGATGACTTGTTTAAGGCTATCAAACTGAATGTTTTCAGTATCCAGATGGGAGCAAAAAAATAGCTGATTGTTTTTCTTTTCAACATAGCCAAAAGCCCTACATGTAACACAGCTGTTCTGATATATATAGTGACCTGTAGAATTTAATTTCTAATCTTCTTAGAACAGGACTGTTTTAAAAATAGAACATCAAAAGGGGAGAGAATTAGACAGATAGGGAAGTGCAGGATAAAATGTCTTTATCAATGAACTAAATTTTGTTGTCTGTGACATAGGAAGTGAATTATTAAATACTGTGTGTAGAAAATGCCTCTGGAAAATTAATAAAAGCCAGAGAGTTAATTCTCATTTTGCCACTCTCCTGTATGGAGGCCTCATATTTTATGAACAGACACACAAGTACTGCACCTACCCTTATTATTCTTACAGGGATAGAACAAGTAGTTCTAGAGTGCTGTAACAGCCCATGTGTTTACTAGCTGAGAGATCTGGATTATACATTTGAGAACATTCCAAGCATTGTTGAAACAATTGTGGGCAAACTCTCATGAACATCGTCATCCTGCTGGTTACCTGTTGAAAAGGCATCCAGTGTAGTTAAACAGAGATTTTAAGTTTTTAAAGTAATCAGTTATTAGTGGATTGGGTCATTCACAGTACATAAATTCTATTGATGAACGTGCTGTTTATAGACAAAGCAATTGAAATCTCTCTGCTATTTTACCTCCCTTTTATTGTCACCATGTTTTATTTGTTAAACATTTGGAGATTAGGACACCTTTGCTGCACTCCCAAAAGAGCAAACAAATAGTACTTATAACTGTGGTAATTGAAAATGGAGTAAAAACAAAGGCTAATCTCGGTAGTGATGTACAGGAAAGACAAGTCAACAGAGACACTGGCGTCAGGCTGTGTTTCACTGAGGCTATAATGTTTCACTGCCTCTTACTTCTTTTAACATTCTTTAAGGTCTAGGAGGGTAGTTTATTAATAAAAATTCCTTCTTAACCATCATCAGCATCCAATTTCTCCAAGTAATATCAACGCTTTGTAAAACAGAGTGGTCATGAGAATTAAGGACATGATCACATGAGTTGATACTTCAATAACTTCTCCCCACCACTAACCCATAGAAAGCCTACAGCGGTACCAAGAGAATTTTCATTTTCTTATTTAGGGGTTAAAAGGTTAAATTATTCTTACTGTAGTTCCCTGCTGATGGCTTTTGTTAATTACCTGAGTTTGTGGTTTGAGACACAGCAGTCAAACATTCTTTTTGTCTTTGTTGCCTAAACAATGACAATCCTTGGTGGGGAAAGCTTATTTATGATTTTTTAGGTTGGGTGGGTAGGTGTGTGCAAATGTGGCCCTGGTAAAACCCTTAGTCTACATCATGCAAATTCGGCTGCATTTTGCATAACCCTATTCCGAAGTGAGTGCTATGATTAATTTTTGCTTATCTTTATACCACCAACCTATCTCAGACTAACCATTGTGTTTGAAAACCCTGCACTTAACAGCTCACACACCCATATAGCTTATAGATATACCTCCACCACACTGGCTTATAATGAGGGATTACTAATGCAGTTAATATAAAGGCTAATGGGTTATTCCAGAAAAAATCCACACCCCCGTGACGGAAGGGACGGTTTTTTGACCCCCCTCCCACCTGGATTTCCAAAACTGCTTGAGCCCCCCTCCCCTCAGGATTTCCAAGTTCAAAGACTCCCTCTCCCCACCCATCTGGATTTCCATAAAATTGTTAGTCACTGTAATTTTAATTTACCCTCAATGTAGAAGAATCCTTTTAAGCACTTAGATGATCTTTTCATTTAATAAGTCTCAATTTTCCGTGAATTCAGTGTTTGTTGTGAAAGTTAAGATTGCATTTTCACATCTTCTTAAACAGGCTTAGACTTTTTGCAAATAAGCCCATATTTGAGTGAACTTCTCTTTTTTTCTAGAACAGGCAAAATATACAGCAATATATACTACAATGAAGCTGAAAACTATGTCCTCGAATAAATGGTTCTCTTCTTTGTCGATAAAAAATGACAACGAAAAGAAAGAAAAAGGACACTTAGTGGGATATTACATGACCCACTCACTATACGCTTGCCAAAAGACTTGCCTTTCAAAATGGCCGCCGAACTATCACGAACTACCACGCTTACTTGTAAGGCGTTTTTAGTGGTAAATCGCCCTGAAATAGCATTGACCTTGGAAAAATGTTTAATTCAAGGTAAAATCATTGTTTGCTTTCCTTGAATTGAGCGCTTTTTTATGAAGTAATCGATTTTTCTTGATATCTTCAAGTTATCGTACGTCGCTTTTACAAAAGTAACGAGGGCGAGCCTATGGATGGAAACTTAAAATAAATGTGGTAAGAGGTCTGTAGTTTGAAAGGATAATAAAAGTTGAAAAGGCAAAGCGATGTTTTGAAAACTTAGCGATTGAGGCGATTGAAACATCAATAAAATCGATTAAGTTATCCCTGAGGATGTATTTTTAGGTTCAGAGGCCCCCTACTGTCTGGATTTCCAGGGCCGTTAACGCCCCCTCCCGTGAGATTTTCCAGCATGCCTTCCGTCGTGGGGGTGTGGATTTATTCTGGAATAACCCAATGTTAACTTTATAGCCATGTAGCCTCAGTCCAATCTGATTAATGTACTGTAGATAAAGAATGCCCAGTGCTAACAATAGACTTTTTTATATAAGCTGCTGTAGGCAATGAATCCTCCACAGATTAAACAAATATTAATGTGACAATTATTACATTGTGTTGTAAATCAAATTTAATGATCATTAATAACAAATGTTTGTAGTTTAAACTCTGCATTAATTCTTAGATATTTAGTACTGTTGTCAAATGAGAGAATTTGGTAAAAGATCAAATTGAAGCAGTTTGATTTTCAGGGTTATAATCTATTTTCTCATCACCTTTTTGTCCTGGTTATATGGATCGACATTGTAATGAGAACATTGATGTTGGTCACTCTGAGGACCTAATTGGGGGTTTAAATTTATTGAGTAAACAGTGAAAAATCATAAATAAAATACAGTGAAACCTGTATTAAGCGGACACCCTTGGGTGACAGTCCGCCTAAATGCAGGTTTCAATAGATAACGTCATATGAGGTGTCAATTGCCATTCAAATGAACAGTGAAAATGTTTGGAATACTCCCAGAGACTATGATGACCCTTGTAGAACCAGACATATGCAAAACCTATGCTCATGCTATTGATTTACTATGTTGGACTATGTTTCAGCTATGTTATGTTCATTACTGCCTATGTATTAACTATGTAATATACCACATAACATAGTCTAAAGTATGAAAAATCTATGTTGAAACTATGTTTAGGCTATTTGAAAAGTACATAGCTTTTTAATACCTATGCAAATACTATTCAAAATCTATTCATAGTCTTGACATAGCTATGTATTTACTATGCACCAAAAAGTTCTGCTTTTCCTTCCGATTTGCATCCTATGTATTCACTATGTATCAAAGTAAAATAGCTTTTACATAGCATCTCGATGTTCACTTTTATTGCCAACAATATTCTTAGCTTTTACATATATAGTGCTATGTATATTCTATGCTGTGTGAATGAAACATATTTGCAGCTGATGTCTTTACTGTGTAACATTTGAATTTAGTTTTATCATGACATAAAGGTTAAATAGCTTTTACATAAACGTATTTTTTCCTATGTCACTCATATGAAAAACATATGTAGTCTATGCGTTTCCTATGTAGTCTACTAGGCATGTTGATGATACAGGCTAAATAGCGCGTACAAAAAGCGTACATCAAATGTAAAAAGCAGCATTTAAAATAAAAAGCTTTAAAGTCATATACTATAATTTTTTTGCGCTTGCAGATAGTTCTTAGTGAGAAGATTATAAATTTTTCGTTAAGCATGCAATCTCTGCATCCAATCATTCCTGCCTTAACTTTCCTTACTAGCTTTTTCCAAGTGTTTCTTCACTTGAAATGATACTTCCATGCATTCTTTTCTCCTTTTATATATATTTAGCTTTTATCCTTCGTCTTGATTGTGGACGATTCCTGAATAAAACTGGTCAAAACTGCGAAACGGTAGCTGCAGTCCTCGTTGTTTGTCCGCCATTTATTTCCACTAGATCCCAGGGAAGCCCGTGAGTACGACACATGCGTATTTTGCGTTTTATCGTCACGTGGGCCTTTTCAACCAATGAAAAGGTGTGAAAATTGTCTGACTTCCACGCGGGTGCTTTCAAGTCGAAGAAGACGAACTGCCAAGTGTGCGTTTAAAAGAAAACGGTTCTTTTTACTTCAGTTTAAAGACTTTTTCCTGCCAGGTTCAACAATAAGTATTCCTGACATCGGTAAGTGATGTTTCTCTCAATTTAAGTTTCGATTTGCTTGTGTTTTCTCCCCTTTTCGCGTATCCGACTGAACAAGTTGGATCGATCGGTCACCATTCGATCACGCTGTAACAGTCGTTCGTTTCAGTTATAAAAACTAAGGTTGTTTTTACATTTATTTGCCTTAAAATCTCCACTTTTCTGTTTGCAGATACTTATTCGTTGCAGTCACAAGCAAACTGTATGGCACTGACAAGCACGACATCAGCCAAGAGTCAACACGATAAGCAAATTATAAGCAAACTTTAACTTTAGGGTTCGATTCTCTGAAACTGCTGCATGAAAATACTGTATTTGCAATTGTTTCATAGTTGTTCATTTTTTTGTTTCCAAACCTATTTCTTACCAATGTTCAAGGCATTCTATGTCATGTTTATAATATTTTTTCTATTCTGGTGATTATTACGAGCGTATTTTAAACCTACATTTGCTTTATAAGTATATCGAAACCTACATATATAGTTACATAAAAGACTATGTTAAGACTATGTCAACTCTATGTAAGTTCTATTTGAGGCTATGTATGTGATATGTTTTGCCTACTCCAATACTATTAAAATCCTATTTCAAACCTATGCAAAGACTATTTTTGTTCTGTGTTTTACCTATTTTAATGCTATGCAAAATATATGTCAACTTTAAGTGAAGGCTATGCTTATCATATGTTTTCTCTATTCATAGGCTATTTAAATTCTAAGCAAACCCTATTCAAAAGCTATTTAATAAACTGTTCCCTGTACCATTTTACTATGTAAAGTCTATTTCAGTCCTATGTGAAGGCTATTTATTTCCTATGATTTTTCTATAAGATTTACTATGAGGTCTAGAATCTCTTTCCCAAAGCTATGTAAATTGTATGTATAGGCTATGTGGAAAGTATGTCATTTCTTCCTTTATTCCTACTTTTAAAAACTGCATAGCTTTTAAGTAGGTTCCGTTTGACTAGCGAAAACATAGCATTTTCGATACAAAAAACATAGTCCTGGCATAGAAACAACATAGGATCTGGTCAAAGCAATGTATGACTCATTAACATAGGTTCTACATAGCTTTGTGACATAGCATTCGCATAGATTCTACATAGCATCTGATTCTACAAGGGGATATACATTTGCATTAATTTCTTTATCAAAATGGATCAATTGATCATAGTACCATAAACATAGATTATAACTCAAATTTGAAGAAATCAGATAAGTGACACCAAGCTCCATACAAGCAAAGCGAAATAGCTAATAAAAAAGAAAACAATACTGTACTGTGAAACTAAGCAAATAAGTTCGTCAAGCCATGTTTTTTAATGTAAAAATCGAAAAAATTTGTGGGTGGCAATTCGAGGCAGTCTTTCGTATTTCTGGTGTCTGGCATGTTGGGTGGTGGAATTTAATTGAAATTGTCTGTTTAATACAGGTTTGCAACAATAGAAATGACCATTTCAGGTACTTTTTAGGTGTCCGTGTCCGTTTAATAGAGGTGTCCGCTTAATAAAGGTTTCATTTAAAGTAAACAAGGGAAATAAATTTGGGGACTTCGGCTACTGACCGCTTAATAGAGGGTGTCCGCTTAATACAGGTTTCACTGTAGAAAAATGGGCATGTGCAAAGGTTTACGGAACATGAATTTGTACATTTTACAGCAGGAAGGCTCAGACAATGAAGCAGATGATAACCTCCCTGAGCAGGAAGAACAAGACCTCATATGTCACTGGAAAGAGTGCTGTAATCAATGTGAAACACAAGATGAGCTTGTTCGACATGTCAACAATGATCACATCAAGAAGGATCGCAAGGACTTTACCTGTTACTGGGATGGCTGCACAAGGGAACGGAAACCCTTCAAAGCCCAGTACATGCTGGTTGTACATATGCGAATGCACACTGGCGAAAAACCACATAAATGCAATGTAAGTTACATTGTATTACATTGTAATTATAATCAAATAGAGAAAAACAGCTTCTATTAAACATGTCATTTGGATTTAACATTGTTCAAAGAAAGTTTCAAAGTTAGTGAACAACACTCCTAATAGACTATCCTGCCTGCAGTTGTGGGCTTGGTACCCTAGCCTTTGAGTGAATGTGAGGCTGAGGTTGACCTTGTTTTGATACAAAACGGGTGTCTGTAAAACGTGGAACGGATACCTGCGGATGGTGGATGCGGATGGGAAAATGCGGATAGAAAAATGCGGATGAAAAAAAAAGTAAGAGGAAAAAAACGAGAAATGCGGATGGCAAAAAAAACACACAAACAAACAAACAAACAATTAAGGAAAGAAATCTTTCTTTCAAGTCGCTGTCACATGGTTGGACCCTTCACTTACATACAGAATGTGTAATTCCTTTCATTAATGTCACAGAAATAAGGACGCTCTGTTCCTCCTCCTTAATGCACACATACTTGGTGCACTTCTCCTTTGAGTGTTTAGCCTAAGGATTTCAGGCAAGGTAAACAGCTCCCTCCAAAAAATCGGCTAGCAAAAGAAGTTTCGTCAAAACGAGGACCGGATACCTGCGGGTGGCGGATGGAGATGGGAAAATGAGGATAGAAAAAATTTGGATAAATAAATTAAATTGTGTCACTAAAACATTTCTTAACAAAACACGTGTATAACATTCGGACAACAACAACAACAACAAAGGACTAAATTTCCTCAAATTAAAAGAAAACTAGAGAAAACCAACTAAACCAAAAAATAGGGTGAACTACGCGAAAACATCGGCGTGCTTTGCTTCGCCTATTTCACGCTCGCCTCTGCTAAATCGCCATGTTTCCTCACATAGGAGCCTGATCTTCAAAAGGGCTCATAATACAAATCAACTTTTGCTCTGCCTTGACTCTGGTGGACTCTGCCACAGCAGAGAGTGATTGTGAACTACAGACACCTGCAGAAGCCCGTTCTTGAGATCAAAAACTAAGCTACTCATGTTACACTAGTGGTTTTCCGTTACACAAATTTTCCTCTCGGTTTTGTGTGAATCGGTCTTGTTTCATGACGGTTTTTCTACTGAAATTCATTGTCAGGCAATATGCCGCTCCCTCAGCAGTCATTATTCTGACGTTTGTTCCATTTTCACAGTTTTACGAAAAGCTTCTATCAACATATAAAAAATGCTGATCTGGTGTAAATTAAACATCTTTCCGTGTAGAAAAGTATGTTTGGTTGCTCAGTGCTTCGCAGATAGACGGGAGCTGGCCAAATAATTTGAATATTATATAAATTATTTTCGATTCCGAATTCTGAGTTTTAAGTTGCTCGATACAGACGTTCTAAAAACTCACTGAGGATATGTTTTGGAAACTATTTTGCTAGCAGAAAAATTAGAAACAAAAACAAATGAAACAGAAAGTAGCCTTCATTAGTGCATTCACAAGTGACACTTCTCCTTTTTTGTGGGAGTTTAATTTTGCAGATTAGGTGATTCTTTTTACACCTTTTCAGGAAATAGCTTTTGGGATTGACCAAGAAGTCTGTTTTTTCTTTTCAATCTGCAGTATATTTTGCAGTTTTAAAAATTCGAACTCATTATTCGTGCACTTATAAATTGCCAAAGGGTAGAACTTGTAAAAAATAAATCCACATGATAGGCAGAGTTGATTGGCATCTGCCAAATCGGAAAGTTACGTTTTTATGTTCGGTCTTTTGTCTGGTTGATGCACGCTGCAAATAGGTCTTGATTTCATTACCCTGAGAATATTCTCTCTGTAAGTTGAGCTGAGGTTCATCAGGGATTTCCACATACTTGTGCCTTGCTGGCTTCTTGGACACCAGTTCCAACAGTTGAGATAGTGCGTGAGATCTGCGATTTCTAGGTGTGACAGAGAATCTCTTCTTCAGCAGCTTTGATATCTCCTCTCTACCCAAAACACTTCAACATATAAATCTCACAATCATCTTGCAAAGTTTTGGTGACAACTGAATACTGCTACCCCCCTCTGCAGCACTAGCCTGGGAAGGTGGTGGGTCTCCTTTTTCCTTTTCAGATTCATCTGGTGAAAGTGATGATCTAGAGCTACTAATATCACCACTGTCCTGCAATTTTAAAATCAGTAATGCAAATGAAAAACCTATACAAAACTTCAAATTAATATGGTATATGTTTTATAACGCAACCTGTGTTAAATCGAGCAGATGGAACTGCCCATGCACTGGCTGTGTCTCATACTTTCTACTTGATGAAACACTCCTGCTCTTTATCAAACTATACATAACATATTTAGATTATATCTGCTTCCTACAAAATACAGTATTTATTCACATCTTCATCACCCTTTGAAACAACCAAGTTTTTTGTTCTGTCTGAACGTTTAACCTTCAAATATGCAAAAAATAATAATACAAAAGTGACACATGGGAAGAAAACAGTGCTTTGACCAGTTTAGGATGTTATGTACCAGTAACATAACATATTTTTAGTGTATTATAATTATTTCATAAGCTTATTTATTAGCTGAGATGAAAACCTGGAAAGCTATGACCTGCACTCCTGTCAGTTTTACATAGTCAAAACATGTATCGTGCGAGACAGTTTTTTTTATTCTCAATCAAGTCAGTGCTTTTATTTTGGAATGGGTATATAAAATAAAAGAGATTTTACATTTAACTCAAAGAAAAAGAGATGTAAGCTTTAAACCGCAACCTCTCGACTTCATGAAACTTTGATTTTCCAGCAAAAGTTCAGTATGTAGGTGAACTGGATGGCTATCAAATACACAAGTAAATTTTAAATTTGGTAGGAAATGTTGATTTAGATTGTTCAAGTCTTCGCCAAAGCAACGTACCACAGATTGCTGTTGTTAAATATAACACGCCAAAAAGTAAAAGAAAACTAAAAAAGAAAGAAACTGGGAAGGTTTGTAGCATTCTGGGCCGTTTCCCGCCCAAAATATATAAGCAAGGTTCTTACCTTCAAACGCTTTCCCTACTGCTTCTCCATAACATTCTTTGATTAATGTTTTAAGATTTCCTCTGCACTTGGATTCTCTATATCCTCAAATTGTTCTTTTTGTTCATCTTTATCCTTTTCTTCGGCTCTAAGTCTGATTTTGTGAAAGAAACGAAGCCATCTTCTGAATGGGAGTTTGAATCGCGCGAGCCGTCCTTGTGCGCATGTGGAGAAAGAGAACTGGGGCATTCTCGTCCCCAAGCCCACTCGGGTTTCTTTCTTTCTTAAAGATGGCGACAGGAAAAGAAAATTTAGCTCTACAGTAACTTTAATCTAATCCAATTTTTCACCCAAACTTTTCCCACTGTAGAAAAGCTATGTCTCATTCCTTCCTAGATTTGGGAAATCCAAAAACATTTAACAACTCTGTTCCCAATGTTTTCCCATTTTTGGAAAAACATTTCCCAAATCCCCCAAAAAATTGGGACAAGTGGAATGAACTCTTAATATGTCCCAATATTTTCCCAAAATAGTAATTTCTATTTTTTTCCACAACGAAGTTTTCCCAATTTTTTGTCCAATATTTTCCCAAAGAAGGAAATTCATGCCCATTTTTTTCCCAGAATTGGGTAAATTCCCATAATATTCCCAAAATGGAGTTATGAAAATATAATTATTATATTGTCCCCAAAAAATCCCTTTTTTGTGATCTTAAAAGTGGTTGAACTTCCCAAAATTTTCCCAATTTTTCCCCAATATTATCCCTAAATTGGGAAAATTTACAGGAATTTCCCAATTTGGGAATCCAAAATTTTTCCTGTGTGAGCCGTTCCAAATTGAAACAGGCGTTCCTAACTGATTCAGACACCAAACTTTTCATGTACTTAATTCAATGTATTAGGTTCGGCTCATGAAAAGTTCGGCATCTGAACCGGGCCTAAGCGAATCCTTTAGTGCAGACGGACACTAAAAACGCATTAAGGCGAAAAATAAAAGAAACTCTGTACACTATGTAACCTGAGACTGAACTGCTTTTGTCAAAGATGTCAGCATTCGTGACTGAAACCTGATATTTAGAATCGTTACAGCAAAGGTTTTGTACACAACCAAAACAAATAGAAAAGGAATCGAGAAAATTATATTTTTGTACGGCAATAAAATTTTCATACAGTCTAGCCTTAACTTGAAAGGTTGGCATGAAGGTAGTTCCTTCGCAAGCTGAGAGACCTAAAATGTCTTTAAGAAAAAGTTCTATCAAAAAACATGAAATAACTCAAAATTGTCCTTTTTTGCCTTCACTTCCCTCACCTTTCCCCGGAAGGTGATTGCATTCCATCGAGTGAAAAAATCTCTGCTTTCCATTCAGAGAGTCAGAACTGTCCCATACTTTCTGCAAATTGCACGTTTCGACATATTTTACGTCTGTGTCGTTTATTTTGGCGGCGATCGCTCAGGTATGGATAAATCTTTATCGGCAACATGCTTTTTATACAGTGGTGTTATGAAAGGTGACCCAAGTCCAAGATGGCTAAGAAAATATCGGGAAGAGGACGAAGAAGAAGCCATCAAAAGGGCAATGAAGGAGTCGGAGATTTTCGTTTCATAGATATTTTAACAATTTTATATTTATTTTAGTACAATTAGAATACTTAACTTAATCATTTTTTTCTACACTTTTTTTACCCACGACATTTACCCACAACCACGCATTCTACCCACTATCCACAACATTTAGCTACACCCAGTTTCACGTCACTTCACGTTGTAGTTGTACAGAGACAGCAAAGAAATGTAGAAAAAAGCGAGATACAATTGCAGAGTTGTTGTTTTGTTTCTTAAACCTATTGCTTTTTTGACGTTCTGCTTGCTGTCGCCGTCGTAGTTTCTTA
The DNA here is from genome assembly GCA_038088405.1 of Porites divaricata. Classification (NCBI taxonomy): domain Eukaryota; kingdom Metazoa; phylum Cnidaria; class Anthozoa; order Scleractinia; family Poritidae; genus Porites; species Porites divaricata. The sequence continues at coordinate 1,344,735 of JBBMOI010000004.1, forward strand.
AGGTCTCTATCACCATGCGATGATGGCAAAAAAATCTACCAAAATGTGTGTCATACGTTTAGAGTTTACTATAAGTGTATTGGCAGTTTTATCAAGTTCCTTTATTGTTAAGTCCGAACCCTGTAGTGCACAAAACAAAGCACATGGCAAAAAACAAAGTAGCGCAAGTCGTGGTGTTATAAAATGTACATTGGGGAAGTCTTTCGGAGATTGACGAAGAGGTTGTTTAATTTTGTTAAGATGCTCCAGCCTTCTTCAGAAGTTATTATTGAAACCATAGGAAACTTGATGTAGCGTGCATTAGAGGAATTGTTTCTGCTGTAGTCTTTCGATCTTCCTATAGCTAGTGAAATCGAGAAAACTGATGACAGGATTCACGCAATGGTAATTATACGTTCTTTTAGTACTGAAATAATTTGCTCAATATTAAAAGCCTTTTCCAGGGTGTGGAATCCCAGGCAGGAGAGGGGGATGTGGCTGTCTACGCCCTGTCACTTGTGTAGAATTAAAAAAAGCTTCGCATTGAATTTACGCACTTGATAAGTTTAGTTGGATTTCCACTCACTGTGACGTAAGTTTTACGCGCGCGGTGAACACACGTAAATAAAATAAAGGCAATGTATGAGGGGTGGGGGGAGGGGTAATGCGTAAACGTAAAAATTTGAACGTCGCTTACTTTCAGGTTTACAAGGGCCTTTCATACTTTACCTCTATTTCATTTACGTGCGTAAAATTTACGTGTCTCTGCACGTAAAAATTAAGTGATAGGGAAATAAACCCTAACGCCGATAATCATTGCCATCATTTGCATTCAGAGAGTTTAAAAACTAAAAAAATCTAACAAATCACACCGAAAGTGGTAACTCAAGCCTAACTCAATGTTAACTCAAACTCAACTCAAACTCAACTCTAACTCAACTCAGACTCGTAACTCGATCGTTATTCTATCTCGTGATTTACACTTGCTTTTCTCGTGTTCTCCCAACATGCCGCGTGGGTTATTACGGCAGTAAACCCATAGAAGGTGTGGTCTATTGCTTAAATAGGATACATGTATAATTATACAAGATAGTGATAAATCAAACAAGTGACATAGCAACATAAACATACAGTAAACTTTGCGATTATAAGCCCTGGGCTCATACAACTTCATAAAGGGTTTTAGGAGAGCTCATAAACGGGGGGCTGTTAATTGGGGGAAGGAGGGTGGGGTGGCTTATAACTGGACTAAAAAAAGTGTGGATCAATTTAGGTGTCTGGGAAACTGCCCACCTACCCCTCCCCTAAGCCATTGTTTTGCCCTAAGTAAGAAGTAAGTGTTAATGTTAGTTTAGGGGAGGGGTAGGTGGGTAGTTTCCCAGAAACTTGAATTGATTCAAAATTGTTTGAAAACAAGCTATATAGCAGTGGTGATCGAAATACTTTTTGCTTATAACCGGATGTACTTTTTGTTTACAGTTAGATGGGCCAATAAATAGAAGGGCTTACAAGGAAAGGGGGGGAGCTTATAATCACAAGTTTATGGTTTATACAGGATAATCACCTAGGGCCAGGCGCTGGGGATTTCCCCTGGCTACTGCAATTTATGAGCATAAAGCCTAGCTACAGCTGTGTGTATTTTCATAGGAACCAAAAGGAATATGTACAGTCAAACCCCATGAATATGGACAATGGGTGGGCCATAGAAAGTGTTCGTATTAACAGGGTGTCCGTATTAAGGTGGTTGAATGTAGAGAAAACTGAATTAAAGGGGCTGTGTCATGGCAGTCCAGTTCATTTTGTTTAATTTTGCCAATTACTCACCCTCGATCGCTATGGAACTTAAAGTAAGCAAAGAAATCACAGGTAAATGACAAAATCAGAGATCTGAGTCAAACAAATATGTCGCCTGAGCATTATTTTTGAAGTTACAAGCAGGAGGGATCAACTTTGAAAAACTGTTAGGCTGAACAGTTTTCAAAAACCTCAATTTCAATCCATTTCCATCTTCTTCAGTTTTGCCCATCCATATGCATGGCATCTGTCGTTTCTGTTATAATGTTATTTTAACCTTCCTTTAAAATTTTAAGTGGTTATTTTTATGTTTCTCTTAATTTAACAGGCATTTTGTAAACTCTCAGTAATAATGAGGTGTCCATCCCTTGCAAAATAACTCTTGGAATTCCTAGGAAATCCCAGAACTCTGGGAATTCATTTTGCAAAGGATATTAAGTGGGTTTCTGTTAAGCCTAGGGGGATACTTTGGATCTCAAGTGATGGAGATGATTGAAGGATTTTTTGGGTTTGAATTTTTCTATTCCAGGATTTTCTTGGGTAGGAAAATTTAGCAAGTATTTTTTTGGGTAGCTTGATGGGATTTTTTGGGTATTCAAAACAATCTGAAGATTTCTGGTATTGCCTGTGTATTCTGGCCGTGTATCCTATCAAATGTTTTTATTTTTTGAGTTATACTGATTTTAAGGCTTGGAAATTTGGCATGGGATTTTTTGGGGGTTTAATTTTTGGTCCACAGATTTTTTGGGGGTTTGATTTTTGTCCCCATTCACCCCCCAGGCTGTTAAGCAGGGTTTGACTGTAGAACCAAAAGACCATCCCATTCAAAAGTTCATATGCATCTTAAATGGTTAAATGTATTTGAATACTTGGAGTTACCTTCCAGTACAACATTAGATGTAACATAAAGTAGAGTGATTTTACTAAACCTGTTAACTACTGATAGTAGTTTATTAAGCAGTATTACACTCTAATTTCATTGTTTTCTTTTGT